>JAPZDY010000012.1:12729641-12742567 GCA_029783645.1 Ctenochaetus hawaiiensis | reverse complement strand
ACTTAGCGCAAACAATGTTTCTTTCTGCAAAATGTCCCTCTGTCTCAGTGATGCGACAAGACAAGTTGTGTGAGCATGTATGTGTATGGCAGAACATTGTATGGGGGGGGGCGAAGGAGATTCTTTGCTGAGGCAATTGTCTACACACTGTTTCACATCTTTTTATGTTATAAGAGGTAAAGAAATATATTTTATTGACTCATCATTAGACTATGGTGGGCTGCCAGAGTCTACATTATTAATAGGAAACACTGCTGGACAATATGAGTTTTCTCTATGACAATTAGCAATTAATAGCAAAGCAGAAGAAGGTTTCAATGAAAAATGACTTAGATGCTGCAGATATCTTCTTGATGACAAAATTATTACCACAAGAAGAAGAAAAAAAGACAAAAGTCAATATGCAACCAGGCTGGATGTGTACTTTGAACTCTGCTTTCTTGTGGAGTACCAACATCTTCCTTTGATGTGTTAGACAAACTGACACTGACATGCAACCATTGCAAGCCACTAGAATCTCTCTCTATTTTATACTTTGAAGTAAGCAGGTTTGGATTGCCTTTTTGCAGTGAGAAGATAGCACGGTGTGTGACTCAAGTTACAACATAATCTGAAGATGCTGCCAAACAAAAAGAGATGTGAATATTTATTTTGTTTTGTTTTCTTTAATTTTTTTAAAGGTCAGTGAAATTGCTTTAAAGGGAGTATGCAAAATGGAAGTGTGCCTGAAATTTGTCTTTTTACACACACATGCTGGACTTGGCTTGGCTTGACTTGATGCAGCAGTCCAACACAGCACCAATTTTCGTTTCCATTTAAGTGAAGCAATCAGCATGAAGGTATCTCTTTCACTAATCACTTTGTTTGTCAGTTGTTAGTCAGTCTTTTTTTTTCCTTTTTGTCCATCACACAGCACTGCATGTTGATTTTTTTGTGAGACTGCTTACCTGTTGGAAGTGAGGTTTTTGGAGATGTGGAGTTATATTGTATTTAGATCAAATCAGTTCACTTGCAAATGCAAATTTAGGCCTTTGTACTCCCTCATGACAGGGTTGTTCAGCTCTGTGCAGTCTGATTGATTGAGATGATTGGCCAACACAGCCTGCTATTGGTTGATTGTCTGCCATAACTTACCATCAAGAATAAAATTACTGAACATTAGAAATTTTAATAAGAACAGACATTTTTTTTCTCTGCAATGCAAGATTAAGTCTGAAGAAGACCAACTCAGTTCCATGATATCTTTTCCTCATGATGCTCTGCCAGACTCTACAAGCCTCTTCACTTATTATTTGTTTCAGTGGCTACTTAATGTCAGTAAATGAAATCCATGCTCATTCTAACTGAGGTCAGATGACTTGGTTAGTCAAGAGCACTCTATGGTTTGCCAGTAAAAATGATTGAGTATCTGCTCATATAGGGCCATTGTTTCACTTCTTTATCCTTAAACTGGTGGGTTATTTATAGGACAGACCACCAAGTTCTACATTGTTCACCCAACTTGGACAGCCTAAAACATTGTTAACGTAAGCACTTAAAGCCAATAGTAACTGTTTAATTTTGAACCTAATGTGATAAGAACATAGCCAAAACAATGAAGAACTTATCACTGTCACTGTCTGACTGCACTGTAGATTTTAATCAAATTTAAGTGAGTTCTGATTTTTGGTTACATAATGGCTTCTTTGAAATGTTATCTTAACCCAGACATGTTTTATTATGCAATTAACAGTGTGACCTCATACCAGTCACCCCACCCAGCCACTTGAGATCCGGGCTTCGCTTCCAGCCCATGTCCACAGGAGAGGGTGGAGGGAAAGACAAACAACCCCTTTGTCTCTCCACATGCATAAAATGTGTCTCAGTAGATGCTTAAAAAGAAAAAGGGTCCTTAAATTCAACTTCTTCAAATCCTTAAATACCGTGCATTTCCAGACTGATCAGTCCTAAAAAAAACTGCACATTAAGCGCTGCAAAAGATCGAGTATTAATTAGTCAGTTTGACGCACTCAGAACCAGATACACTGTTATTGTATTGTAGTGTTTTTTTTTCACAAAGTTGTCAATATTTAAAATAAAGTCTAAATATGCTTTGTGTTCTGAGTACGTCAGCGTGGAAACCATGCAACCATTGATGTCAGGTGGTCTTGCTGAGTTCTAAGAAGTAGGCATCTGATAAGAATGGCGCCACTGCTGTCTCAGAGCCTGAGCTCAATCTTTAATCAGGGGTCATTGTGTTCCACACAGCGGCCCCAAACACATATAAGTAGGCAGAGGAAGTGGTAAATCATACAGGCATTGGGGTCTAATTGGCCACCAGAATGAGCTCCAGCCAAAATATTGTTTTCCCTTGGCGCTATCTGCTTCCATCTCGTGGACTTTCATAGAAACTGTGGCTTCCTGTTCTTGGGTGTTGGCCGCTCCGAAAGTACAACATCCCCTAGTTTGTAAAAATAATCTCCAGGACCTTGTGTAAAGAAAAGGAGGGACAGAAATACATTCTGTCCCATGAGGAAGAGCTTCCCCTACAATTCAAAAACTTAAAGAGTTTCCCCTTCGATATGGCGAGGAGCCAACAAGCCTATGAATGCTTCAGAGGCTTCTGAGTGGAGCACACACCAAATATGACAGAAACAATACACTTATTCTATTAACATGCACTGCTCAAGTAGTTACTGTGCTACCTCAAGATAAAATCATTTAATTGAAAAATGCATCATCACAAATTTCATAGGCCTGCACACAGCAAAATAAAACAAGTCAATGAGCTTGAGCATGTTAGACTCGTTCTGAGTTGGACACATCTATTTTTGGTTACAATGGGCGTTGCAAAACTATCATATGTAGCATCCTGGAGAAAGACGGGATGGGTGTAGTTTGTGGGCCATCACTCTCTGCGTGTCTCTGTTTGTTCTGCCTCACAGCACAGCTGCTGTCTGCGACAGACAAGGCAGGTGATTGGAGAAGAAGCAGCAGGTGGACAGCCCGGTCTGTCAGATCAAACAGCTGTAGACCGCTGTATCTTTCTGAACTTATGTTCACAAAATAATTAGCTTACCGCTGATATCAACTTTTCAAAGCACAGAGAGACAGGTGTGACCTGAGTGATTTCAGTCACTATGTGAGCCTCAACACTGAATTTATGACCCTGTGTTTACATATTTACTTGTTTATATCATTACCTTCACTTAAGCATCATATGGTTTGAAAGCTTAAATCACTACAAGGGACAGGGATTAAAAAAAACAATAGTGGTACTGACGCACTGATTTTTTCCTTAGAAATCAAACTAATTTTCTTAATTAAAAACAAATCTATTACCAACAGCCCATTTTATTTTTCTCTATGTTTATGTTAATACCAGAATGTTTTAGGCTTTATCTGCTCCATGTGCTTTGTGTTTTCACTGACCTTCAGTAAAAGAGCAAAATTATTATGCTTAATCTTTTGTATTCTGTTTGGCTATTTATTGTAACAGGATGCAATGTGGACTGATGACAATATTTAATTTACTACCGAAATTCAAACAATTACCTTGTGTTTATTTAATTTGTGATTTAAATTCAATTTCATTGTGTTGTCCAAACAGCTAACGTAAACAGGAAAGAGGTGACACAAACCGATCAGTCAGCCTTTGTTGGTATTAATTCTTTGAAACCGACCTGGTTCAGGGCTCTTAGTTGTGGATTAAATCTGATCAGTGTTTGAATTGAGGGTGCTAGACAATTTGAGTCTTTTTTATAATGAGTCTAGTATTTTAAGTCGACAGATTCCATTATTTTTGTGCAAGCACTGTGTCAAATGATGACCTCAACACAAATAGGCTCAACATCTCCAATGCATACAAAGCCTAAACACAAAAGCTTCATTTGTGTAATCAAATTATCAAATGGTGGTAATTGCAGTAATTGCATTTGGGCCAAAAATAAGCTGTCTAAATGCTCCGTGCCTTGTGGAGAACCACAGTGTAAGCAGTGATTACAAATTTTAGTTCAAGGGCACATTTAAACATCTAGTTTTGCATTTGAAGTGTGCATGATTGCATTGTTATGACGCTATAAAGCAATGGTATCCAAGGCTGAGGGTATATAATAGTTGTATGCAACACATAATAGTCTCTGTGCTTTAGCTGCTAATCTTAGTGTCAGTGTGAACTCTGTATTTAATCCTTTTATTCTAACAACTATCAAAGCAGTAGCCCAATCAAAGTAAATGCATGAATTAGCAATCTAATTATTTCTGGAACGGACAGCAAAGTCAAGGGATAATTTACAACAAGACATGTGGTAAACAAAAATAATACCACAAAAAAGAACCCTAATGTTTTGAAAGCAGGTGCTTTTGTTAACTGTATCCATGTTCATTATTTGTATCTTTCCTGTAATGGTTGTTTTTAGTGACACGGTTTCTCAGGCAAACTTAACTTGTCAAATAAATCATTTCCGTCCAAAGATCCTTATCCAGTTTTATCAGAATCCAGCTTAAACCAGTTTGGTCCCTGAAAGTACTGCATTTGATGTAGAAGATGTTGTATGAGACACTTCCCTCTAATTTACTTCATTCAGTTGCGGATTAAAAACCTTTTATTTGTTTGACTAATGACTAAGTTCATGAAGAGAAGGTTTAGCATAACTAAAGTAAAAAAAAAAAAAAAGAAGTAAATAAATGTCCTTCCTTTGAACCTCATAGTTGCTTTACCACACTTAAAAGTTGTTTTTACACGCAGTAAGAGAGGAAGAAATATTTTCTCTCAGGTTTTGCCCTCTCTGTGTATCACTGCACGCTGACACCAATCCAATATTGCATCTGTGTAAGGGGAAACTCTTGCTAATTGTAAACAGGAGAGAGAGGTGAGCACTCTGTTGAGCGGAACACAGACCTCCTCTGTAGAGCCGCAAAGTGAAACACTGATTAGTGATGCTACATTACTCTGCTTTGTCCAAGGGCAACTGTTTCATATCAGCTAACTGACGGAAGCATATACGCTAACCTCAGCACTCACAAATGTCCTGCAGCTGGTTGCGGAACAGATGTTTTAATATTAGGAATAAACATGAATACAAATTACAGTCAATATTAGACATTATTAAATAATAATTATTGGGTTTTTCAGGGGAGTAAATTTAATCAAAGATCCCCTACAACTGAGATGAAGCTCTGAGGCTACAGTGGTTAGGAAACTGTAACGTGTGAGGCCGTGTGCACAAAATGGATTTATGCTGGTGCTGTTTCTTCTAAGGAAACAGCACATAATTTAGCTCTCAAAAATGTAACCAATCAGGCTGCTGTATACTGTGCACCAACACACATACACATCCACATGCGGTAAAAATATAAAAGAATCCATCTCCAATTTGTCACATCACCATTTCCATCTGTTCCCATTGTTACGCTTCTTTTCAGTGAGCACCTTATCTCACTCTGAGCCATCACCCCTTTCTGAACTATCATACCATCATAGTCCATTTATGCAGCTTCATCCATTAGTTTTAGTATCTCTTCTTTGGCTCTTGGAACTTCCACTGAGCTAAGACTTCCTCACCTGATTGTTAAAAAGGGCATAATGTTAACACTTTTTCAACTCACAAGCGGGAGTACAGAACTTCTACAACGACAATGCTGGCTCGTTAGTCTGAATCATTTTAGTCAAAGTGGGTATATGGTGAAACATTGGCTCTATATGATGCTCCTTTGGTCTTGTTTCAATTTCAAGCACATATTCGGTAATGGTAGAGTGAAATACATAAATCATTTTCAAGTTATAGAATGTTTTACTTGCTAAAATGGTTTCATGGTCCAAAATTCACTTTTTCTGCTTTGGTAATGGGCTTCTTGTACAGTGCAGTGACATTACAGGTTCTCAATTTAGTGAGTTCCTGGACGGCCGGTCATTTGAGAGAGTCTCAGAGAAATTAGGTGGGTGCCCAGTAAAATGTGGAAGAATAAATGTCTGTGCTGTTCATAATAATCTATCAAGAGTTGAGATATTTTATTTATATACAATGTGCTTTTACAGGACCATCATGGGGTTTCAAGAGTAAACAGCCAAGGCATCACTAGCCTAACTGAGATACTTCTTCCGGAAGCCATGACTGAGGTTACAGAATTGTTTTAGCATATTAGACACTTTTCTCAACTTAAAAAAAACTATGACCTGCTGGTGGCACTACAGGAAAATTCAGAAGATCCCAAAAGTCAACCGCAATAATCCTCAGGGCACAGTGGACATATTTAAAGAATATCATGGAAATTTATACTGGAGAAATTTTACTCTGGAACCAAAGTGACGGAACGACAGACGACAAACAGCCAGACTTTGCCGTGCCTAAAGCCACGCAGCCCTGCGTGGCTGAAAATGCCAAACCCATCCCAAAGATTACTGAATCAATTGTGTCACCAGGCTCACATAAAGCAGCTGCCCATCAGACGGGCGGGAGGGGGTGGAGGGAGCGGCAGAACATGCCAGCCAGAGGGGCCATCGTCCCCTTTTACTAAGGGACTCAACGGCGGGAGGATGAGTTGACTGCGGGTCACTGCAGAGCGATAAAACCAGGACAGACATAAGGTGACAGGCAGGCTGCTGTCTCCCGAGGGACAGAGGTTGCGGGACACACAGAAGCCTCTCACTTACCTGCCTGTCTTGGCGTCAGGATGACCCCCCACAGCATGAGGTCACCACTAAGCAGACCATTAGCCACAGTCAGCAGGTAGAGGTGAAAGATCTCCACCCACACAGTGAACCCTGAGCAGACATGTTATCTGTTATTTTGTTTTTGCTGCTTGTCCATGTTATTTTTGTGAGAGCTGCTCTTGTAGGTGTTTGGCTTTATAATGCCAATTTTATACTGTGAAAAGTGAAAAATGTCTTAATAATACTTGCTAGATCGCCCATAATGTAAAAGCTTTCCTCCTCTCAAAATGTCTAAAATGGGACATGGTTAGAGATATACTGTGCAATACATTCGCTATGTCTTCTTAATGTGTGGAGGACACTACTTGTATCTAATATGAGCCATAATTTCCCATCTCAGATATGGAATGAAGTGGAGAGGAGAGAGCACATCAGATTTTCATCTTTCATCACAAAGTGAAGATTGGCTCTACAAATCACATGTGCAGATGCTCTCTATGACTGATAGGCATCTGCTGTGACATTATAATGATCTTATAAAGGTATATGAGCTGTTCTATTTATCTATTAGCTGAAACAGAAACACATGAATGTGCATAAACTCTCACACACTGGAACACAGATTCACTGACAAAGGAAAGACGTATAACAACAACGATTCAAAGAGACAAAAATTAATCAGTACTCTGACTTTTCCTTGAATTACTACTAACAAGTAATAGCTGAAGTGTAATAGTCTCTCTCATTGATAATCTCAGAATTACATGAATATCAGAGAGAGGAAGTCACAAATGTACAAAAACATGAACCCAGTTGGTGAAAATCTCAACCAAGGCCCAATCGCCTTAATTAACTACTATTTTCATATTCAATAGTGTTTTAGGGAGAATAATAATATAGTGGTAACAGATTTAGATGCTGATTGTTGATTGCATGAACTCCCCGAAAAGATCACAGCTGAGTACAACGAAGTCCAAGTAAATCTGACCATTAGTGTGAGATATGTTGGTAACAGACAGCGAGAGGCCAACTCGACATAACCTCCTTGGCCGAGGTGAGCATCACATTCAGCCAAATACCTATCTTTAACTTTTGCAGCTGTGCACTCTGACCCGAGCTAAAAAGACAAGCGTTTATTTATTCCAGCAGATGATGATAAATTGGCCACATGGAGAAGTCTCTCACTGCACAGCTAAACCCTTCTGTCTGCTGCTTATTCGTGCGGTTTCACAGTCATCCTTCGCTTGTATTTTTACAGCTTGAGAGTGGGAGAGAGTGCGCATATGTGGGCACATGTGCCAGTCAGTAGACACAGCGAGGGAAGAGCGGAGGAAATTAAAATTGAAAGAGCGGAACTATGCAAGTTCTTTAGCCTTGCGAACCCCAAAACCGCTAATTAGGCCACTAATCACAAGATAGCGCATGACCACACCCCCAGATGAGTGTTGAGCTAAGCACAGCAAGCAGCAATTTTAAATCTAGCTTTAATCCCGTCTGTGTCTCACCCTCCTCCCATGGCGTCCACACACAAACCCCCTGCTCAGAATTGAGATGCGGCCAGCATTAGGAAAGACAGATGAGGAGGAAAATTAAGGGATAGAGGAGAGGAGGGAGCTGATATAGAGGAATGAAACTTTAATTCCAAAAGAGAGGTGAATGCTGGTGAGAATCTCTTAACATCAGTTTATAATTAAAGTCGGTGTGGGCAGGTCTCAAGAACAAAAAAATAAAAATGAAATGAAAGGAGAATTTCTCTGAAAACATATAAATTCTCAGTTCCCCTACACTGCCCCCCTTTGTTGCACCCTTATGTGCCTTCCTCCTACAGACACATGCACTGAGAAATCAGTCCAGTTCACTGTAAATGGCAACTAAATGAAATGAAAATATGCGCTTGGCGATGTTACCAAAGCAGCTAATGACGTGAGATTGCAGAGGCAGTGGTGTGTGTACATGGATGACTGACAAAGCGGCCCTTTTGCCCTTTAGCTTCAAAGTTTCCCTCTGCTGCTGGGAGCAAAATAAAATAAAATTACTGGGAAATGGCTGAAACTGGACACATTAGCACGCTCACAATATTTTCCAAGATGATGATTATTTTTTGCTCAATTCAATCAAAGGTCCATTTGTAAATCCTGGCTACTGTTGCTGGACGATAAGTGTTTTGCAGCTTTCAGCTACAAAAACAGAAAATACAGATAATCAGTGAAGATGTTTGAATATTGCACGAAATGTTTAGACTGTCACACTTTTCAGAAAGCAAAGAACAGCTTCCACCCCAATAATTTCATGATCCATCTATATTATTTATCACCCCTGGCAGGTATATGAGCTCCCACTTAAATGAGTAATGAGACTGCACAAGACAAAGAATGACAGGCCTGAGTGATCTCCCTTCGCCTGCTACACTGAGGATATGAAGTTGGATCACCAGAATTAACATAAATGTTTGGTTTGGGTTTGCAGACACATAATGGTGGAGTTTATCTCAGATTTCATCCTTGCAATGTAGGGGTCATATTCAGATTTTTTAAACTTACTTTATGCATTAAGCATTCCAACAAAAAGTTGAATTTGTAAACCAAATTTTAGACCAAATATTTACAGAACTACAAAAATCTAATCTTTATACCTAGATAAAGTCTTTTTTTTCTTTACCATATCAACCTTCCCACAGCACCATTTGCTCACAAAATGACATTATACAAAAAAAAGAAAAAAAAGGCTTGAACCACTCGAAGCTACTGCACTCTCTGAGCTCAGCTCTCCCCCCTAAAGCAGCCATTTCTCTTCCATGTTTCAGTTCTGCAAGCTAAGCAGGGACAACAATGGCTACATGTTTACACAGCAAGTGTCCTTATAATTTAGAACCCAGACAGGAATCAATAGTTAGCAGTGTAATTCAGTAAACTAGAGATAGTAGCACAGGATAAATGATAGAACAAGCCTAGGAACTTCAGTGATCTAGAAGTGATGCACTACTAAATGCCATCAATTCGATTCTATACACTTACTGCACAGTGGCTTGCAGGCCCAAGTGCATTTTTATAGCAACATATCTCACAGCATCTGAGCACATGATTGTCAGTCAACACTTTTTTTTTTTTATACTTCCATCAAAGCATTGCACATCTTCCAACATTTTGCCATTTCCCACTGTAACAGTCATGCCGTGACATTATCTCCTCCCCTCTGGGAGGATAGGTACTCATTACAAAGTAAGTCATCATGATTATGTGTTTAAAAATTTGCTGAGCTGCTAGCTAGCTCATTCCAGCTCATCAGCATAACCACATTAGAGGGGAAACCTGAGGGCTGGCAATCTCACACCTCGTCAATATGGCAATCCCAGCAGGCCGAGCATGTCCACATCCATTACGTTGGACCTGAGCTGCCAACCAGGCCTAATATGCTGCCATAAGGCACACCAACGCCATGTGACACCTTAAATTAAATTAATTAGGTTTGCACAACAAACATGTCGATCCAATACATCAATCTACTCTAATAAGGGAAACCAGAAAATTTGGCTGTATTTATCATATTTGCTGTGTGTTGGGCTTTAGCTTTATGTATCCTGGTGGCACAGGCCCATGATGGTGCTCTGATGACATGCCAATGTGACAATACAAACAATCAGCTCCAGCAAAAACTCACTGATTTAGCTCAGGGCGTGGGAATCCCTAATTTATTTCCATCCTTAATATATTTACCTCATCTAGAGAAAGGAAACAGATTGTCAGAAGCAGTGGGAAGTAAGATGATTTGGAGCTCAATTCTGCTAAATTGGTTGCTGCCAGTGTGATACATCATGGAGAATTAAGATGCCTCTCCCCCAGCAAAGAACTTCGGCAGCCATATTGGCACATCTGTCAAGGGCCCACCCCTGACAGAGACAAATGGACCAATTCTGGCACACGAAGGCTGATCCAAACTGCTAGCAATAACCAAGATGAATAATGAGTCAGCTTGGGCCCCAGCAAAATTCATTTTTAATAATTAGTGTTCCTTCACCTCTCATTTTCTCAGAAAATGAGTGCAGGTACAACTACAGGTTGATACAACACATCAGCAAGCCTGGAGGAATATAGATGATGTTGTGTTAAGCTTCCATCATCACAGAGAATGGCTGTGACTACAAATGCACGGTTGCAAGACAGATGAATCTCTCTCTGTTCCCCGAGGAGGAGGAAATTAATCAAGTCCAGAAAGCACTGTGGCTACGGCAGGCGGTGGAGGAATGTTGCAGGATGAGCACAACAAAGTTCAGGAGATCGTAATTACTCTACTGTAAATAAACACCAGACCTATTTTTTGAAAAACTGGGAAAAGGGGAAACAAATCTAAATGTGTAACACAAACCAAAGTCGTGTCACGTAGCTTTGCATCAAGTGACACCTGTGGCACACGCGGCAATGCACCATACAGACCGAGGTTATAGTTGGGGTTTAGTAGCCAGGAGGTGCCAAACAGGTGGTTAAAGTGACAATAATCTGATTTTATGGACAGTGAATAGGTTTCATCTTGCAATGATGCATTTTAACAACATCACCAGTGTGTATTTACATAGAAAACAAGGAACGCAGGAGTTTTAAATCTTGTCACAGAGTATTTGTGTGCAATCCTGGGATTCTGAGAAGAGTTGCTGGACTGGTCGATTTAAAATAAAAAATAATGGCTGAATGGAAAATGCCTGTTTTCTCTCTTTCACACAACAACGACAGCAAGCTACAAAGCAAGAGACCGGCCTGATCCATCAGGAGTATTAAGGGTTTATTGTCTCGCTCAAGGATACGTCCAAAGAAATTGTTCAGTTTACTACATGTTAAATAGAAAAGTAATCCACAATACTTTGTAAATTACGACTTTCTTTAGCAGAAAATCAAATAAACAATACATAATTTTCTTTGGCAATGCTACACCATATTGTAGCCACTAAAAACAAATTTGTTTGAAAGAATCAAGTATTGATGTTGTTTAGAGAGACACGTCGTAAACAATGCAGCCTACAGCCATTTTGAAGAGCAGGAAAACCTATTACTTTAAAGGCTAAACTAGATTTTAGTGTTGGGGTTGGAGGGTTCAAAGACAAAGCTTTGAAAACCGGCAGATTGGGTGCATCAGTGGAGAAGGGTCCATACAAGGTTTAGTCATTTGAATATGAGGGGTGACTGATGAGGTTATGGCAGAAGGCAGAAGAGGATGAGTTATTTTGCTCTAATAACATGCATGTGTACTTCAAATCACGTATGCAGAGAGATTTAAGTTTTGTGGTAGTTATATTTCTTTGGATTGAAAATTGCCAGTCAGCACTGTCTGACAAATGGACAACATGGACCTTCGAGCAGACATCCATTACCTACATTTCAAGGGCTCACTCAAGGAGTTCCACAAGGGCATTTAGGCAACACTGGGGGAGGGTGCCCCCTTCCTACTGCAACGAGAGGAAGTCTGATGCTGAATTCAATATGGTGGAGAGAGATGACTGCATGAAGGTCGATGTTGTCCATTTTCTCAGACGGTGCTGACTGTTGCAACTTTCAATTACCCAAAACAGAAATATCTCGCAAAAAGTTGAACTGCACATGCATTTCACCCGAGCTTTATAACTCACCTTCCTCTACCTCAGGCCGTGATATTGTCAGTCACCACTTGTAGACTGAAAATTTATGAGAATGGAGTCTGGTTTGATGTGCATAGTGATGAGAAGACACATATACAAGAAAAATGTGATTTCAGAGTTTTTCTTGAACTAATATTAAGATTGTTTGATTTAAAATATATAGTAAAAACTGAATCACCCCCATCTAACATTCAATTTACTGAAAGTCACTTTGTGAAAATTACAGGACATACAGCAAGGATGATGGCGATGTCATTGGACTTCATGATAATTGGAAATTCCATTCAACTGTGGGGTTTTTTTGTTGTCATTCAAAGTTATTTCATTCTGGCAGAAATCTGATTTAAACAAATTGATTTGTGGTGTTCATTTGGACAACAGAAAGTGTGTATTGTGATCAATGACACAAAACAAATCCCACACGAGTTTTAATTTTCATTATTTGACTGTCTCAAAACAATCCGGAGCAAAACATCATTATTTACAATAAATCAGATTTCCTCGATGGCAGCTCAGCAAGATCTCTGGGGCTCTCGTGAAAATGGCCTCCTATAATTCTCACCAGACAAAAAAAAAAAAAAAAAAAAAAAAAAATGAAAGAAAATGAGCAAAGACCTTTTTCCATTCTTGTGTCTGGAGTTCACTGGAGGGTACTTATTTTATTCGACAGCC
>JAPZDY010000012.1:12706529-12727389 GCA_029783645.1 Ctenochaetus hawaiiensis | reverse complement strand
CTACACTTACAGAGCTGAAAAAATTCTGATCAGAACAAAATTTTATGAATTAAAGAAACCTTCAGTGTTGTTACTCAATTGTTCGGGCTACTGTTCCGTTTGTTATGAGACATCAAACAGCTGTGTAGACTGAAGGACACACAGTGAAGGGTGAGGAAATTGTCCAAGGGACAATGGTTGTACTCACCTTTATATTATGTACTCTACGGTTGTCTAGCTCACACAGCTAAAGTCTATTTTGCACAGTACCTTTTAGCTTTAGGCTAACCCTACAATGTGCATCTCTTCTACACTCACTTGCACAGAGCAAATGCCCTTAATAACCATTTAACTGCTAAGGCACGCTTGTCTGTCCCGCATTCACAGCCTTAGCCACTAATTACCTCTCTGAAGCAATGGACATTTCTGTGTTCCCTCAATGCTTTCTTTTTTCTCAGTACAATCAGCCAGCTGTCTTATGAATTAGTGCTCTGCAATGGCTTGAAAGGACCTGACCTCCATGTTTGTAAATCTTTCGTCCACCTACCCTTTATAAAAAAAAAATAAAAAAAAACATTGACAGATCCTCTCGTCTCCCAGTCAACATCCTGCCTCTTGCACGGCACGCCTGCAAAGCTGCACTCAAACACTACACGGAGTACATAACACTCAATAAACAATCAAATAAAAGACATAAGGCCCTGAAATTGCATTGACCAAAAAAATGTGAAAAATCCACTTTAAGCCTAATGTATACACATAAAGATACACACATACATTCATGCTTTTTTCTCACAAGTGTAGTGCCAGAGACAAAATTTCCCATCAGTGTAATAATTTTCAGAGCTGCAGTTCACTCCAAGAGCAGAGAAACTAAGTTAAGCCGGGCTTAGGCGACAGGATTTTTACAATCACAACTGATAAAAAAAAAAAAAAGAGGGGGAGTTGCGTCATGCACATAAGGAGAAAGTTCACAGATGCTCTTCTCTCTAATCTCAAATAGCACACACATTACAAGATTTAAAAAATGGTGCATCACACACTACTGGATATTATTAGATTTTACAGCCAGAGGAAGTAATGCAGCACCTCACGTGATATTTCTCATGTGGTTTCATGGGGCAGAAGATGTAAACAAAATGGCCACTGACAAGATGCAACAACTTCCTGTACTTATGTTAAGTAGTGAGGGAAAACTAAAAAGGCAGAAAGCTGAACGATTTTGATTGAGGAAACAGTTGGATAGATGTGGTCAACACAGGCTGTCTATTTTTTAGTAAGAAATAGAGGTGAGATTTGAACTGTTTTAATATCTTGCAACAGTTAACATGCTAGCTAATGTTAGTCTCAAGAGCTAGGTTGTTTATTTTTGCTTGCCAACATCCTTAGCTGCTCTGAGACTTCCATCTTTTTGTAGACTTGTCATCCTCATTGGCTACTGTGGAAACAAATGAGTCGGGATTGTGGGGGCTTTAAGACTGAATCTGTAAACAACTACATTACCACGTAATCTGGGCCAAACTTCTTTGCCGTTGAAGATCCCAAACCAGATTTCTCCTCTGATTGTCTGGAGGAGTGAATGGAGGAGAAAGTGTGCCAATACTCCTGAATTAAGTTATTTGCTAGCCCATGTTTTTGAATCCTGGAACCTGTAAATATAATGTTTAAGTGACTGCTCCTCACCAAGCTCTTCTGATGAGGTGCCCTCCATCAAAGCACATAACCTCCATTTCCCACTGGAGCCGCTCAATGGCCACCGAGGGCTGTGTTTGAACTTGGTGTGAATGTGTATAGCTGAATGTGAGGCAGTGCTGTGAAAGAACATTGATGTTTGCTTATCCAAACTGTTCTCTGCCAAATAACACATCTTGTGGTCCGGAAACAGCTGCCTAAACATTTAGGAAATATGTCACTGGTAAACATAAAGGAGTTTATAACACAAAGGGGGCTTTTTTCCTAACAGATTTCTCTATATATGAGTTACAATATTGAATTCATAAGTGAGTGAATAAAAAACTAGTCCACTGCATAATTGGTACAAAACACTGCATTTTGGAAGTGTATGGTTGAAACTGTATTTTTTTAGGTGTGTTTTTTGCAAATGTAAAATTTTTTTAAAGCTTATAACTCAGCTGCTGCCCCGTAAAAATGTCAGTGACCGCAGTTTACACATCTGTTTGCTGCTTTCACTTGAAAAAGACACCCCAAACGCATCACCTCATAAACATGCAAACCAATACTACTGTGAGAATATTTACAAGCAAAAAGTGCACATAATGAATCATCCATTAGAGCCTACATCTGACTGTTCACTGTGGGCTGCCATATCTGTCCATCTTTCCAGTTTTTTTAAGGTAGATGGCTGAGAGATTAGGCGAGGTCCCAAAGCACTTACTTTGGCATTAAAAGCATGCATATTAATAACAGAGGCAGGAATTTAAAAAAATAAAGTAGCTTGGTTTTAAAAGCTAGGCCTCCTTTATTTCTATAATAAACTGCTTCCATACAAGCGGAGGTCTGCTGAAGACGGCTGCCAACTGCACAACTAAAAGAGACATACCAGAGGTCATAATCGTCACGGCCAACACAAGGCATCCTAATGCCATGTGTTCTACTTTTGATCTGGTAATCACTGCTTGTTGAAGAGAAGGAGGGCTTAAAACTAATTGTGAGGTTTTAATTCAGTTACATGCATGAAACTGATCCTTGTGCATCTCAGTTAAGTGAATTTGTGTATGCTGGATTTAAACATGACAATAAATCAACACATTTTTGTCACAGTGGTTAACAGCAGTTGGCAAAAATAGTGTGAATATCACCTCACTCTGCCTTACGTCTGTTTTTTATTCTCTCATGTGCATTACTTTAATTGGAGTTATTGAGGGCAATAAAACATACAGTACAGGTATTGTGTGAATGTTAAATACCTAATTCTGCCCTTCTGGCTATTAGAGAAAGAATGAAAATGGTGTAGACAGAAAAAGAAAAAATTATCGGCATGACAGATGGAATGAGCAAGTCAAAGAAATACATTTCCCCTCCCACTGAGAGCTCTGGCCAGCGCACAAATGAGAGCTTACCTGAATAGGACCAATAGGGGTCACCAGCTGCCCTCCTCTCCCTCATTACGCCTGCGCTCCCATGGTGCCTGTCTCCAGCATGGTGAGGTTGGCCACCTGATGCAACTGTGGGAGGCAGAGACAGAGGTGAGAAGATCCACAGCAGGAGAAAAAGTTCCATTTGCATCCTGAACAAATAATGTAATGGGGTAACTTATTCAATAGTGTATTAAAAATGTCTGAGAAAACAAATGCAACATGTTAACAGCATGAAAGAGATATTTAAATAATCTCCAGGTGTGTAATATGTCCAGATTTGACAGACTGGGGTCCTTCTTGGTCTTCCAGGTATGGGCAATAACTTAATTTTAACTTTGATCAGATACCAAAATTAGTTTCTTGAGGTCCTATTTTTTATGTAACTGATGAAATGGTGATCATGACTATTGCACTGGAAAGCAATTTACATTTATTATTTGCATTTTGGCACACTGATTGCTTCACTGGGATTTTGGGGATTTTTTTTAATGTAAAAATTATGTAAAAATACTCTTACTTACACTGCAAATTATTATTTAAACTGCATCACCTTGTGCTGCTATCTCTTTCTTGAACATACTGGCAACTGTCTTTGTTTTTCAGTAGTATGAGTTTAATAGTTTTTATGTGCAGATTTTAAGGGAATCTTAGAAGAGGCACTGAATTGAAAATAAAAATAAAAACAACAAAAAAGGGACTTTTTACAATATTCCAAGATTTTCTTATTTCTAAATCCTTATTTTCTTCTTTAGAAATAAGCCACAGATACAAAACTTATAAAAACATAATATAAAGGTGAAATAGGCAATTTTGGACATAGATTTTTTATATTTGAGCTAACAGCCAAAGAAATGCATCCTCCCGTTTCAGTGCTCCTTAAGAAGCTCCACCCTCTAAATACCTCGATGTGCATTTCTAGGGCACAACAAGAACAACTGAGCAAACTGACCAATAATACAAAAACAAACAAACATGGTAGAATCCATAGCATCTGCTCTCCTGGGGTAGGTTAGCCTCAATAAGCACTGTTACACAGGCCAAGATGTGTGATGGTAAGAGAAATAATATGATGCCTGCTATAGCGAGTACATTATTTATTTACCAAGTTGGCAATATCTCTAATGTTAATTAAGTACGTTTCATTACTATCATGGTGTACTTCTGTTCCCCGAGGAGGAGGAAGTGGAGGAGGGGGACTAGTCGGCAGAGGCAGGCAGGAGGAGACACGGTTGGACTACGATTGGTTAAGTAGCTCTCGGTGCGAGCCATTTGTTTTCCCCATTACAGAGTCATGGCTGTGTATGAAGACCAGATTTATTTTTTTTCATCACACACACAGAACAGACAGCTGAGAAGATATTAACTGAACTGCTGACTGCACCTTTTAAAAATATATATATATCTCTTAATCAGTCAATATCAATTCAATCAAATTGTCTCAAATCTTCTCCCAAACAGCAGCTGTTGCAGCTCCTCCCAGGTGGGATTGTAACTCCCAGCGGTGACAGTGACTGAAACGTACTTTAACAAGGACAAGTTTTATCCAGCATCATCCTAACCAGTGAAAACAAAAGCAGGGGGAGTGATGTCTGCGTGTACCGACAAGAAAAAAAAAACTCAGGTGCCATTATTGGCCACAGTGCCTCAATGAGCGGTAATCATCACATCAGGGATCTGCAAAAAAAAACAGCAGTAGCTTCTCCTACAGCCTCTATGATGCTTCTCGCTCTCTTAAAGCTACAAGCCATCAATATCTATCCAGCAGCAGCTGGCCTGGAAAATGAAAAAAAAAACAAAAAACAAATAGAGTGGACGTTCAATACGTTTACAACGTATGCACGTATATAATAGAGCTACAAAAGCATCCCTGCAGAGCTCCTTAATTGAGTAACATGCACATAGCCTCTGTAACCAGGAGTGCAGACAGTAATTTCCATGTCTTCTGGGCACAAATGTCTCTTTAGCTTCTTGAGGCAAATTGCCCAAAAGAAATCAAACACTGTCAACAGCATTACAGCGGCTGTGTGCTGGAGGCACAAATGGTCCTCACATACAAACACTCTTCGGAGCATGTATAGCTCTGGACCTGCAATAATCAAACTCATCGGGAAAACAAGCCTTCAGACACAGACAGCCTGTGCCTGTAGAGAAAAAAGTCTATCTGAAGCCATTGTCAATCAGGTTCATGAACAAAATAAGAGTTTTGTGTTGCCTTTAGCAGTGAAAACCCACTATGGTATTCAAAATCTGGAGCTGTATTGTCTCATATTGGTTCCCCATTGCTGGAAGGATGCAAACAATTGCTAACGCAGATTGTTTCTGAGTAAAAGGTAATGGCAGGAAAAACCAAAACAAAAGCTGAGATGACAATCTGCCAGACTCAAAAAGGAGGCAGAAATCACTGTTTGAAAAGACTGATGAAGTGAAATGAAGTTTTCATATTCATTTAGATATTCTGGAGGTGTTTTTGTACAACAGGTTACATACACACTGTATTCAACGCTGTGTTCATGGTTTTAAAAAATTCTCGCACGGCTGTTTTTACAAACCAACATGCAGCTTGGCAGAACAGTTAATAGCACATCCAAAGTGCACTAAAACCACCGGGACAGTCTGTTCGTAAGTGACTCAGCATCAGTTCATCCTAACACAACAACAACAATACTATAAGAACACAAACACTTAAGTAATGAGAACACAAAAACCTCAAATACCAAGAACAAGGTGGAGTGCTTGAAACTACATAAATATAAATACATACACTGCACAAAGAATTTCTCTCTCACACACAATATAAAAAAGCAAATTGTGCCTGAATCACGTATTTTTCCACCAGATTACCTTTGAAAACCTGCATTTTTTGTTGTATAACCAGACTGTAACTATGACAACTGTTGTGCATCACACTTGTTAGCAGCCTCTTGAGGTTAAAGGCGACCTCAGAACAACAGCACAACTCCTGGGGCTCACTGAAGCCAAAGGACCTTCACATAGGAAGTTGAATCGGCTTGATCAGCATCTGCACACATCAAATGCACACACTGATACACACACTTACACACACATACACATCTCCAGCCACTTAAGACAAGCTCAGCTCTTACTAATAGTTGCATCATTACCAGGGATTAATTAAACTAAGCACTACATCAAGCCAAGTCCTTCCTTGCACTTAAAGTCGGTGCATTGCCTTTTGCAAAAATGGGCCCAGCATGTTATGAGCCACTTGCACAGTGCTTTTCCAAATCAAATTCATTGCTTTGAGGGAGGTCACAGAGGCTTCATGAGTAAAGTAATAAATAGCTGGTTTGTTACCATCAAATGTATCAATTTACTATAGGGAAAAAAGGTTCACATAAAGCGTGGAAACAGAAAGGAAGGGAGTCTCTGTTGCAGAGACTTGGAGCATATTTGGAGGCAGGTTGTGAAACAGGAGGGCTACAACGTCTTTGATCAGAGAGCATAGGAGACAGCACCATGTCAACAGTTTACACTCATCCATGTCAGCCGTCCCCTGTGGGCAAAGGATTAAAGCCACAGCATCTCTGATAGAGCAGAGCAGACAACACAGTCTGTGCTGGGCCTGAAGGATGAGGCTGAGGAGAGCTGTACTGCACTCAAACGTTCATATATCTTAATTCTAGGAACAGAGTAGCCATTATGTAGGTTAACTGGTAATTTAAGTGAGATGTTCAATACAGAGAGTTTGGCCTGAAAAAAGGTATCTTTATATTTAAATACTGTGGATTCTTTTGCACATCTGAGCGTGTTTTTTTAGGGAGCTTGGAGGAAATAAAAGGCTTCAAAAAACCTCCACAGAACAACACCTTGTACAATGTCTCGGCATACAAAATCATTTCCCTTCTTTCATTGCCCTAAGGGCAGTTAAATCATCTACACCACCATTAAGCCCTGCTATTTGTTCCATAATATCACACTCAACAACAAGCCAAGAACCCATGAGAGCCCTTGAAAAACAGCAGCCTAACAACAACCACAGGAGCGTTTAACTTGCATTAGTCATCGGGGGGCTGGAGTTAAAATATCAATCGTTTTACCAATGTAAGCATCAGGTATGTGAGGGACAGGTGGGCTGGCACGTCCATGTCATGGGCAGGATTATTTGAGGATGGATCGAGCTATCAAATGTATATTGAGTTACAATGTCCACCTGCAAACAAAGAGCGGCAGAGCGCTGGTTTTATAAATAAAAACTCTGGCTAAATTATAAATTTTTTTAGAGCAACAATACATTTGCAGTCATTAAGGTGTTTGAAGCTCACAGTCACCTGGGATGGTGGAGTTTTGTTGTGAGATTTCCTTCTAAAGATTGCCTAATTACTTAATATAATCTATTCCAGATTCATTAAGCATGACATGGGACCAAAATACATCAAATAAAATAAACAGAAATGTTTAACGATCGTGGTCCTAATTGTGTGCTACCACTTAATGAAAGAAAATGCATGCAGGCATAACAATGCAAAATTAGCACCTGAACACCAAAATAGCTTAGTACTTATGCTAATACAAATATACAGAAACAGGTGTGATAACAATTTGAATCCACTTGCAAATGTGATTCATGGGAAAATGTCACATCTCTCACTGCACTGGAAAAGTGCTTCAAACAGCAATAGGTGGTTAATGGCTAATATACCACTGAAAAATGGAAAATAGAACACTAGAAATAAAACATGAATCCTAAAAATAGAATGCCAAGCCTCTGTTTTTCATGATATGTAGTTCTGAATAACTAGCAAAGCCAAATGTTCAGAGGTTGGTTAGATGTGTAGATCTCGGGTTCTTTTGCTGCTTGTGACTTCAGACTCCTCAAACACGGCCATACTGTCAAGTTTCTCATGACTTACATATGAAAATAAATAAGGTCCAACAGGCTCATGCAAAAAGAAGCCATTAAATTAACCTATTACATTTAATCCTCAGGCAGCATTTGATTTTAAAGAATAATGCTGCCGATACTCTGTATTTTGTCATGATCATGCATTAGTCAGTCTCAGTATTTTCAGACTTTTCCCAGCTGAAGACAGAAATATTTAAAAACAGGTCATGAATATATACATCCATTTAAAAAAAGAGGCTAAATAATTTCCCTACACAGCGCGGCTCTGTTTGATTTTAGCAAACATTACTCAACAACAGGAGTAAACAGTGTTGGGGACTATTTTCAGCCACAAGCGTTAGCGTGTAATTGCTGTAGCAGGATGGTGCATGTGGGATTGACTCAATACAAACTACAAAGCCTGTGTTTAGGATAATGAAGGAACATGTCACGAAGGAACAATAGTGTGGCTCGTTGATGTGCCTTTTTTTTTTATATGTTTTTGTACAAAAATTAAGATCTATGGCGCAAAGCTACATCAGGCTTTGGATTAACTCATTGTTGGTTTTGATGTTGTCATGGGATTTGCTGACCCCCAGAAAGATATAAAATGTCAACAGGCTTATCCTATACAGCCAATGGGATAATCATAGTATTCCGCCGTGCTTTATACTGCACATAACCTCTAACTGGGAGTGACACTGGGCAGTGGAGAGCTGAAATCCCTGTTAGCAACACAACGCCAGTGATAGGTTTTGTCGTTAAAAGTCATTTTCACTGAGAGAAAATGTTCAGTAGATTTAATCAGCAAGGGAAAGACAACTTAACTCACTTGCACTCTTTCAGCAATATGTCCTTAAATTACTTTACTTGTCATTCAAAAAAAAACAAACAAACATATATATCTCAGCAAAACAGACTTTCTCAAAACAGACTTCCTCAAAAACTGACTTCCTCAAAGGTTATGCATTTTAGAAAACCCATATTTCAACACTTTCCAACTGCTAATGAGGGCAAAGTGGCAAAATGTGTGTTTGACTAACGCGAATACATTTCCAAGATGTCAATTTGCCATTCTCCTCTGCTTTACATTCATATGATTACATATACAGACCCTTCGACAGCAGTTATTGAGCAATAGGGAAGCACAACACATTCACTTCACCTATCCTCATCTTCCCAGCTCATCGCTTAATTAGAAGGAGAGAGAAGGCATATCATTAAATGTACTAATTACACAAACCACAGTCTAAACAACTTCTGCATTATTCTGTCGTATTAAACAGAAATGAGCTGCATCTTCACGGGAATCGTGAGTCGTATAAAAGGAAGGACTCTTGATGCAAAATTGCTATTTATATAAGGAACAAATGTGCATACTGAGGGTGGCAGCTGCTGTCTGTGCAACCTCATCTACGATGCACGGAGTCACCTGTCAAACGTAAGGACATCTGCTCAGCTTTCTGTTTTGGTGAATCACTAACACTTGTGAACCAGTACCCCTTTCAGATGGGCTTGTTCTAATTCAAAATACCAAATACTTGACTCAGTCTGCAGTGTGGGGAGATTTACATGGTTACCAGTGCAAGTCACAGTGGTAAAAGACAGTTCTGGGTTCCCTCTGTGAAGCAGAGCAATGTAGAAAAGGGGTGTGCAGACCTTCATCTTAAGAGCGCATGTTTTTCTCATTTCTCAGGAAGTGGGCGACATGGCTAGATATCCCCGGAAGTGTTTGAGTCACACCAAGGACCTCAGGAACATGAGAACTGCCAAGATCAGCCAAAGATATGACACAAAAGGAGCCAGGGCTAAAACATGGAGCTCAGAAATAATATTAAAAAAAGAAAACACAACTCAAATCCCAATGCAGATATTTAGGCCTACACAGCTAAAAGCAAACAAGCTGTTTCAGCAAACGTGGCATCAGCACCCATGGGCTAAAGAAATGAAGCCCTATTAGAGTAAAATTAAGCCCATTATTCTGGAGCTAACATTGTTCTTTGGCTGTTTCAATGAAAAACAGAACTAAAAACCTAAATTCTGAAAACTAGATTAAAATTTCCCCAGACATCTTTTTGCGTGTGTGAGCGTGGCTGTGTGCACATCAGGGCCTACAGGATTTTTTTTTTTTTGGTTCATCATGTTAATTGACGTGAAGTGCTACTGCACATTCAACGGTGCTGAGATGTTTTTGTCAATGCCATGCAGGGCGCTGAAAGCCTAAAATACAACTTCTTAGTGAGATACACAGACAAGCTGAAGTGGTGAAGGGACAGAAACTCAAATTCAACTTTTGAAAAAGTCCAAAATTCTTTCAAAAAACACACACACTTGTAGGCATTGTGGGAAATACGGCCTTGCACCTCCATCCAAATAGAAAACATTTTTGTTTGTGTTTCATTATGGAACGCCAACAACAAAGCAAGCAGAATAGGAGGAAGGGCAAAGGGGGCATACTCGACTTTCTCATTATGCAACACTCTCGCTGTGAGGTTTTTTTTTCCTCTCAGAACTTATCAGGTGAAAAGTGGATACGACCATCTCATTATAATCAAACCCAAATGTGTCACCAACTCTCAACCCACTCACACACATGCATTCCCTGCAGTTTCTCCTTCTCTTAAACAGGCATATTGTGAACATTCGTACTATCTGTACTATGATATTACGCAAGTCAAGAGGTGATAAGGCCTAGGCAGAGCAATGTGTTACGTCTTACACTATTCTTCAACCTTTTACTACAAGGAATAAGTGAGAAACACAGTACATCAAATGTCAGACTTTGATGGAGCATGTGGGCGAAAAGGTCTAGATGAAAGTCTCCAGTGAATTCTGTCTTCCTTGTATAGAAAAAAGAAAGAAAAGATAAAAAAAAATACAAATCCTGGCATTTATTCTCTATTCATAAGAAAGCCGGTAAAGAACTATTGTTCTATTGTCTAACCAAAACCTACTCTTTTATGAATTAAAGCCTCATGACTTCCTGGGGAGAAGTCAATGTTTAAAATAGCCACTCATACACACACACACACACACACACACACACACACACACACACACAGAGCCTGACTCTACGGAAGATGGCTCCTCCTCAGAAATGGTGAAATTATACAGTAAATCTGAATCGTGTCAATCTGCTGTCAGGCATGCTTCAAGGGAAACACTGGTACAGTGAATTAAGTGCATTAAATAGCTGGCGCGCTCACTGATCGAGTGCATCAGAGGCTCTGATGAAAACCATTAACAAGATGAAACAAATTCAGGGCTAGCGACCTCTCTACTCGACCAGATATAGCTTGTCCCCTTCAGAGACTATAATAAACAATCCTCTAAGGTGTCTCCACACACAGTGGCAGGACTGTACACAACAGCTCAGACAGTGTCAGGGAAATTTACAGTGTAAAGTGAGGTTTTCAATTTTCAATATGTTGCAATTGGATCGCTTAAGTGCCAAGAGCTTATGAGGTCATTCCTCAGGACACGGTGTGCAGCCACGCATGAATTGTCTAGTTATTGATTCTGAAATAAATTCCACTGCCTCTGGTGGGTACATTACACTCCTCACACATCGCTGGTGTTCAAGAATGGTAATGGTTGATTACTGGCAATGTAAATGGGTGCATCTAACTCAGCAGCTAGAGCGTGACACTGATACCGCCAGGCCAGCAGTTTGATCACAGCTCGGGACAAACAGGCTGAAAATGTGTATTGTTGCAGCCACGGGGATTTAGAGAACATCATCTACAAAATGGCGGCTGTGAAATACCACAATAATAAAGCTGAAAATATGTGTAGTCAAATACCGAGTGATTTAGTGAAGAACATCTGCCTAGTGAAGATGAAAAATGCCTTACCTGCAGCTCACTAGCCAAATGACTCAATGTTATCCATAAATAATACCACTGCACTAGGACTTAGTATGCATCACTCCCAAACAGGCTCTTCATGCCTGCCCGGGGCCATACAAGCAGTCAGACCTCCTCCCTTCCTCTTTAAATGCTTTTTGATGTTGGACTCTAATCAATACTTGCAGGCTGAATTTAGAAACGATAAATAAAACCGTGAAGAGCAATGCACTTGATACCTCTGTAACAGCCACTTTAGCAGCCTCACTAGCCTGTGCATTTTACTGTACGCAGTTCATTAAGTCTTTCACATAAATATAAATTTGCTCAAATAATAAGCCAGTGCAAAACTGCACCGCATGCAGTGCAAAAAAAAACAATTTTATTTGAGTCTTTCTGATGACAGCGACTGAAAAACAGTTTTACGTGACTGCTACTATATGAGCTTGATATTAGCAGTGAATTGACTGCGCACTGGCTCCACGCTTCCCTCGGATAAAGTCTCACTCTTTAAACTTTTATCATTTAAATCAGCTGTAAATTTATTTTGCACAGCATGTTGATTTTTTTTGCAATGTGGAAGTCATGCACACTAAAGCTCCAAGTGTTAGCACTCTGGATGAATTCATTAACTATTGTCAGGTGTTCATATCATTACATTTCCCCAAAATAGCAGCTTAAAAAAGCCAAAATGTAATTGTGAGTTCAGGAAAATGAAATAATTTCTTTTACACAACAAGATACCGACAGTCTCCAGCAGTTTCACTCATCCCCACTGTTACTTTTGTGGCAACTCAAATTACAACATTTGTTTCCAACTGTTAAAAATGATTAATTTTCACTCTGAATTCAATCATAACATTTTCTGTGAAAAAAAAAATACATAAAAAAACATACAGTTAACATTAGTAGTAATTTTAGTTAAGTTAAGGATCTCAGAATCGGTTTCCTCATAAAACTTATAAAATCCAACCTGTGTACAAGTCAAAAAATGTCACACTTGAAATGATAAGTAGGAGTTTAATAGCTGTGGTCCAAACAATAAGACCATGTCCCTGCTGTTGTTGCTTTAGAGGTAGCGTTATGCAAGAAATCTATTGGCAATGCCATGTCACAACAACATGGCTGCTAATTAGCCAAAAGGGATTACAAGGCTATTACAGTGCCCATCAACTATGCCAACATATAACTGATGACAAATGAGGACATCTGCTCAGACCACAGCTCCTTCACTCCAGCTTGGCCTTGCTAACATATATACTGCCTGCTGGTGGCTGTCTGTACTCCAGGCATAATATATATAAAAGAGTATTCCATTCTGGTCAATCAACAGTGGACTGCGTCAACAGACCACTGCACAGTTTCACATCAGAACTTATTGAAGCCACCTTGGCACCGATTTCACCACCGATATGTAGTCAAACTTGCAGCAAAACAAATCCAAGGCTAATAAACATGAGATCTAATGCACACAAGAGTTGGAGCAAACAAAGCCTGAAAACACAGCATTCAATTGAGCAGTACTTGGCTGTGACTCAAGGTAATGATTCTAATCAAGCAGCAACAACACAGCTGAGTGGTTAAGGCCAATGTGCAAGTGCATTTAGTTGCAGCTCTAATGACCCGACACATACTGAAAAATACAGTGCTGTATTTGTAAAAAAAAATCAAAAGAAGAATTTAAGTAATTTAACAAGCAAACATATCAAACATTCTCTGATTCTGGTTACTCAAATGTAAGGATTTGCTTTATCTATTTTATATCATTTTGAATTGAATATATTTGTAATTAACTCTGTTGTGGGTACAAATCCAGTGAAAAAAAAATTCACCTTGGTTCCAGAATTTTTTCATATTAAGACTGTAGCCATAGGTTTCCACTCTGCTCTAAATGTAAGGCAAGCTTTCTGTTCTAAATATCAAATATGTTGAAGAAATATTCAATTAGCTTCAAGAATCAAGATATAAAATATAAAGTAATTTCCCACAATGTCTTGATCTGCACTCTATTACGTTACATAGCTATCAAACACAAAACTACATTAACACACTTACAGAGATGCCAACATCTAGGGTGACCAGAAGAAATTAGGACATCCCTGTATTATAGGCAGATGTCCCAGAATCCTAAATACTGTCCTGTTTGTCTCAGAAAATTAGACTAAATGAGATTTGATCAGTTAGAGAACAGTGATCACTAGGCAGTGATTGCTGTTTAACAATATTTTGGTGCTGTCCACGGACGGGCACTGTTCCAGATGAGCACATCATGACATTTTGTTCTATTTGTTTTACAGAGCATCCCAACTTTCTTTAAATCTGGGTCATATAATTACAAGTACAGGGATGCAACAAATGATTATTTTTATTTACACATCTCTCTTTATTCATAACAGGTATATATCAGAAAAAAACGAAATGACCATTACAATTCCACTGTTTCGGAGGATTTCTTCTAATGTCTTGTTTTGCCTGAAAAAACAGTCCAAACCTTTATGATACTCAGTTTACTGCAGCTTATGACAAAATGACAAAGAGCAAACATCAAAACCAGTAATTCTGTCGTTTAAGAAGCTGGAGCCATTCTTTATTCAGAAAAAAGAAAAAAAACATTATTTGATTAGCAAAACAGTTGGCAATTACTTGTCTGTCAACTAACTGATAAACTGCTAAATTGTTATTGCTCTGTGTAAATCAGTGGTTTTATTTGTTATCTATAGCCATTTGAATAAGTGGTGAATCCTGTGAGAGCTAAGCTGAATATTCTTAATACTGCCCTCTGAATCTTCCTTACCCCAAAAAAAACTTTTATCTCTCTACTGTCAGAGCAATTATAATATTCATAGGCTTGAATTCAAGATGAACCTTTTTTTTTCCCCATCTCAAAGCAACAACTTCCATTTTATCAAGATGGCTCTCAGTAATGTCACTAGCGCCATTAAGTCTATTCAAAGCATTTAATTTGAACATTACGCAAACACAGATGATTGTCTTGAGGACTGTGTGGCCGCTGAGTGGCTGCCGGCTCCCACCTGCCTCACGCTGGCTGTTAAGTGTGGGGCCAGATGATCTCAGGAATCCCAGAGTGATTACTGGTTACCTGGTAATGGGTCTCCACTACTGTTGTAAACATTTGGTTTGTGTGTTTCAGATTAGCAGTGACAATAACAGAGTCAGCTGTCACACATCCAGCTGACACCAGACTATGACAGATAGGCAGGAATTTATAGCTGAGCGGCTAAAAACTACCTCGAAAAGAAATCAAAGGTGTTTCAGTTTAAAATTCAACAATTTTTAACTGTTGATTTCACTGTCAAAAATGTTTGTTTTTACTCTTCATGAATCACTAGGGTTGTCTTTTTTTGGAGACGTGTAAAACAGTGTCTTTCTGAAATATGAAATGTCAAAAGGAAAAGGCCGTGGTATTCAAATCCCCTGTTCATTAGGGTCCCACAACCAGGAGGGTTCGAATATTTGTATTAAAGAACAAAAACATTTGCATTCCCCAAAGGGGAGCGTGTCAACAGGATCGATAGGGTAGTCTCTAAACTTCTGTTCTGCCTCCAAAAAAACGCTTACTCAGCACCTGTGTACAATTCTGTGAAATTAACTAACACCAAATTTTCACACTAGCTGCCTCTGTCATTTTTAAAATACCATATTAATTCCAAGCATCCAACTGCAAGCTTTTGCATACAATATATTAAACACCTGGAAAAGGCCACCTAAAATGCCTCACTGTCTTTTTAGTAACATGGTTAAATAGCAATGCAGCTGCCCCCCCACCCCCCCAAATCCTCCTTCAATTGATGTTTTACAGCTTTCTCTCGAAATAGAGAAAGCTCCCAGAGAGACAGTGTGTGAGAAACAAACAGAACATCAATCTCATTCCAAACCCAAAGGAAAGAGCCTGGGGACTGATCTCTCAGGGTGTTAACTTAGAGAGGGGGAGAAAAAAAAAAAAAACATTCAACAAGAAATTAATGAAATGGGTTTTAGCACTGCAGTGGAAAAGAGGATATCAAGCCAATGTTAAACCCGTAACCGGTCGAACCATATTTGATTACAACTATTATTTTTCATTTACCAGTTGTGTTGCATTTTCATGATGAATGACCCACCATTATCAAGTCGGACATGTTGTGAGCTATAATAGCCTGCAGTTCGAGTTCATAATATAAAAGCAATACATCATCAAATTATGATGCTTAATGTCAAAACAACCTGCTTGCTTCCTTGATAGAAAAAAAAAACATTTAAAATGCATACATCTAAATACGTCAATGCTTCAGTGTATTGATTATTTCAACCTTCAACTATGACTGGGTGATATGGAAAAAAAATAATGTCTGTGTTTTTAGGCTGAATAGCAATACACAACAGGTACTGTGTATCATACAGCTGGAGAAAGGTCAACGCTCAGGCTTGTTTATATTTTATTTAAACCAGTCACAATTGTCTCAGGCAGCACTAAGCTAAGGATGCAGTGACAAGGATTTCAAAAACAGCAGCATCCAGTTAGCAGAGGGGAGGAGAATGAAGACAGAAGTTGACCATTTGCAGGCTTATACCCACAGTTTTCATCCAGTGAGTCAGACTAATCTGAAAAGTGACCTGAATTGGCTCTCCAGAGTGATCAGAACCATCTTTCAGCACTACTGATTAGAACAACATATCCACCAAGGATGACTTGTTTTTCAGGCTTTTCAAATCACACTGCTCTGCAGAAAAACTCCAATCCTATGAAAACTAAACCCTCCTCTCAAACAGATGCAAGCAGACACTGACAAACCTCAAGAATAATGATATTTAATGTTATGAATAGTAATTTGTTTTGGGGATGGCAAATAAAAAAGTGTTTATTTAACTAATGTACACATCAGAAAATAAGGGATCTACACTGTGTTTTTCAATCACAAAAACTGTATAAAAATGCACAGATTTTAATCCCTCCACTGCAGGTGAACTTGCTATACTTATGAATATATTCAGTTCATACCAATTTATATGTAAAGAGTAAAGCTGATGAATCGACTTGCCTGTATAAGCATATTACAGATATAAGATGGTCGCACGTATGTGAGCTTATGGAACAATAAAACTGAGTACAGAAATTTCAAAGGCAGGTTTCATTTGGTCTGCGTTGTTTTTGCCTGCAGAACTGAGCTCTGGGTTTACTAGTTGTGTATGTAATGACAGGTGACTGCTGCAAAGCTGCAAAGGATTCATTTATAAGAACTGTCCATAAATCTGTGGTCAGAGAACATTCCTCAGCGCTGTCAACCAAGCGTGCAGCTCATTTGCATTATCATCGTAAGGTTTTTTCAATTTTGCTTTTATGTTTTTTTCTTGATAGGACAGTAAATCATGTTTCTGATATCATCTTCGAGATGAGGGCCGCTGTTTGCTTTGCATGTCAGTCATCAAAATTACTTTGTCCTGTGCTGATCAGTGGACACGCCCCCTCTAATGGGTGATTCGCTCTCAAATGACTGTGCAAAGTTGTCGTTTGCTTGTGATATTATTTTGTTTAAGACAAAATGAAAGTCACATAAAAAAATTTTTTTTTTAAATTGAACAACTGCCTTAAAAAATTTGAAATGGCAAGTTTACAGTGATGCAGAAACAAAGCTGCTTTGACATAGTATAATACCTCACATTCTAGCACATATCTCTGCCACAAGATAGAATATCAGGGGATATACCGTCATCAGAATTTTAAACTCTCAGTTTATGAATGCATCCTCAAAAATCTAGTATCTGTAAGACTGCACTGAATAAATATAGCAGTAAAAAAATCAGAAGGAATTATGTCGCAAAAATCTCTAAGACAAATTTAAATAATCAATATGTTTAAAAGCAGCCCACTGAAAAGTAACAACTCTGTTAAAGCTTCCAGTTGCATAACAACATGCCCTGCAGGGTTTTTTTTTTCTTTTTGCCTTTTTTTTTGGGGAAAATGTGGAAAACAACAGCCAACGCTAGATCTAAAGACTGTCAGGTTTGCATGGCATCGTTTCAGTTTCATTGAAGCATTCTGCTGCTGTTCCGCTTAAACAAAACACTTGTCTGTCCTGACAGTGATAACTATTATACACAGTGACTATCACAGTACAGTTTCAAGGGCTGGTACTGACTACATTTTTAAAAGACTGCATTTGAACTAACAGTGACCTAAATTCACAGGCACAAAAGTACAATATCACATCCATACGCTCAAGCACAGCCATGCTCAATATAACAAGAATATAATTTATGTAAATGTTAAAATTCAATTCATCACATGAAACCGGACTCCTATTCAGCGAGCTTATTTTACATTCTGCGCAGCACCTACAGCTTCATAAAGCATACAGAGTCTAATCCTATATCTTCAGCGATTGTCACCATAATTCATGACAGGGAAAATGAGTCTCCTGGATGGGATAGCCTACTTTTTTAAATTTATTTTTTCCTCGCCTCTGAAAGGACAATCTTAAACATGCTCCACGAACAAGAAAAAACAAAGAGCAGAAAGCAAACACATGTTCTGCTGACCTACAATAATACATTGCAGGAAAAGGAGCCTGAAGGTTCCATTGTCTGCACTCTCCACAGGGCAGCGTTGACTGACAGTTCAGCTGTAAGTAAAGCTGACACAGTACCACATCGCGGCAAGATTGTTTAAGGGGAAAGAGGACGTGGCGACTGAAGGACACAGGACATTTATTGATATGGCCAAGTCCTTGAGTGCAGCAGTATACAGTGTGTGTCCTTCAGTGACAGTGCCTTATTGCCTGGACATTAATCATTATTGTCATGAAGCACAGGAAATTTCCTCCCTTGTTTCAACCATCTTGCTGAAATCTAGCATGTGCGTGTGTGTGTGTGCGTGTGTGTCTGTGTGTGTAGTCTGTGTGTGTAGTCTGTGTGTGCGTGTGTGTGTGTGTAGTCTGTGGTGTGCGTGCGTTCGTGTTTTGTGTTGAATGTTGCGAGGACAGATGAAAGGATTTGGACTGAAGTGGTTGTGAGTCATTCTACATGATTAAAATGCTACTGTGACCAGCTCGGAGTATCTTGGCTGAAAGACTGAGTGAACTCAACCATACACATCAAGTAATGAAGTGATGACTGATTGCCTTGATTAACATAAGTTATACAAATAAACAGTTTAATCACAATTGATGTCAAATTATTATAATTATCTAATAAAATAAAGCAGTGTTCTCATACGGCTTGAATCAATTGAAATGCTGCACTTCAATATTAATGCCTACATTCAAGACACAATGATCCAAATTATATCTGCTGGTTGTTTTGGTTAAGTGTGTAAACTGACCATTGACAATCAGTACATATTAAACACATTGACATCAAGGAATCCGTAGTGTTTTCCCTACGGATTCCTTGGGAGGTACCCTGCCCTCCATGACATTCAAGTCAGTTTTATTTTATATCGAGCCAAATCACAACAGAAGTTAGCTAGGAGCATTTTTTACAGACTGCAATTTTTTAATTAAATAAACTTAATATGCTCACGTTATTTATCCAATCTATGTGCACCTGTTTAATTTCAGCATCCCCACTGCCTTTAGTTTACAGCTGTACTATATTGTCTCCTTGCTTTTCAGCAGCAGTCTGCCCCAAAATATTGTTTATCTCACGACAGCAAGGGATTAACCCGCCCTACTCTGCCTCTGATTGGCTTACCCTAATGTTTTTACCCTTGCACGAACAAAACAGAGTCCTCGTGTTTAAAGCAAACTCATCTGACCAACACAGGGGTACTGGCCAAACAGAGTCATAAATCAGGGGTCATTCCTTCACAATCTTTGGAAGGGGAACATTGCGCCGCCCCACATCCCACCGAGGAGATGACAGCTACACTGACTTATTCTATTGTTTAGTTATAAAAGCTCTGATTACTTTTCTTAAATAAAATAAGTGAGTAATGTGAGTTTTTAAACTGTTTACTTGTTTAGGTCCAAATGTTCTGCACTATTGTTATACAACCCCCAATGCACGCAGCCCATCCTCTTCCAGTCCAGCCACCTATAAGTAGGAGGCAGAGCCAGATCTGCTACAGTTTTCCTACAAGATATACTACTAAGATATAGGGACAAAAAATAAAGATATAAAGACATGTTGCAGCTTAGAAAATGCAATTGTGTACCAAACAGCCACAATGTTGCTGTGACCACATCGACCAAAAATTAGTTGCAAATGTGTATTTGACGCTTCTGTAAAACAAAGCACTTCAGCAAATATGTTTGCTGAGAAACAGACCACTTTAAGATGCTCCACTTCTAAAATGCTATTTAAAGTACGAGGGAGGCGTGAGAAATGGCACAACTGGAAATTGAAGCAGCCACTTCCAGTGGACAGGAGGGGTCAACCTTGTCACTTTTCAGTGTTCAGCAGATGATTACAGATTTGACAAAGTGCATAAAATAAAAGATATTGATTCTCTTGTAATTTAATACAGCTGGGAGAGCAGGGAAAAACAGGCTGTAGGTGAGAATATATTCCTACTGTTAGAGTATATTGGTACTTCATGCATTTTCTGCCCTGCTGGGGGGGGGGTCAGTCTTTGGTCAGGTGTAACTACTTTGATCTAGCGAGTGTCTGTGGTACCCTTTGAGTTTCTGGCTACTGGTAGTTGTATGAATCAATGTTTTTACCAGGGAGTCCTCCTTTTGTTTGTATCTTACATGCTCAAAGGGATGCACATGCAAAAGCATGTCAGTGACCTGATAAACATTCTTCTGCTGATTGCACACTGTTCCACTGATCCGCAGCAGTGCATCCACAAGGACAGGAAAGAGGTAGATGAATAGTTAGTATTCAGACACTGACTTTAAATATTATGAGAAGAAAATGCACTTAACAGATTTGCATGTAAGACATAGCATTAATTTGTGTTCTGCTTGTTAAGAAGCAACACAGCATCTTGGGTAAGAAAAACAAGCAGTGGTATCATGTATTGAGTTTGATGTACATTTGTTGTACATTCAAAAAAATAATAATACATTTTATTAATAAAAATATCAAACATTCTCATTTTTTCGGGGGGGGGGGTAATTTTCTAATGTAGTTTTAGTGGAAACTATTGACCA
>JAPZDY010000012.1:12692144-12703633 GCA_029783645.1 Ctenochaetus hawaiiensis | reverse complement strand
GTCTTCCAGTCAGCCTGCATTGCCTTTCGGCTGCGTTTCAGAGGTCAGGTGAGACATGCCATGTGAGAAAACTAAGCTGTCGAGCTAGGAGCTTGGAAGGCTACTAGTCAATAAAGCTGCAAACTAGGGACTTGGAAGCATGGAACTGGGGGATTTTGGGGCAGAGGGGGGTGACTCAGAGAGGAACAGTTCTCCTGTGTTACATCATGGATGCTTCTCTATGGGGGATGATTGGTGCCACCAAGTAACTAATATACTCGGGATGCACACTTAGTGGAAGCATTTCGGAAGAGTCTCCAGAGCTTCCACAATGTCAAATCACAATTATAAAACAGATGTTATGCCTTGCTGCTAATGGGAGAATAACCAAATCTGGCAGATAAATTGGTGTGATAAATTGTCCAGCCAAAATTTTCATTGGTCTGACAATTGCTTGTGTTACTTTCATAGAGGGAGACCACATCTGACCCACAGATTCTACCTGGCGCATCCATCTCGCAGTCCAGCTGCAATATGGCTGCTGAGGCTGATCGTAGCCACCCAAGAAAATGCTTGTGATTCCACCATATGCATGGTAGTGCGTTTCAGAAGCATCCCAGAAGCAGCCCTCTGCTATGCTCCATGAAGAATTATGCTGATTAGCTATTTTTGATGGAAGTCAAAGCTGCACAGAGCAGAGCCGTGTAGAAATCAGACACAAGGACGACACTTAAAATCCGGTCAATTTTCAAAATAAAACCCTCTGTGCAGACTCCTAACCACTAGACATCACTAACCAGACATGGAAAAACAACACTTAACTATGTAGGTTACTTGTTAAGAAGAACTGTTTGAGCATGTGATGTATTCCTGTTTGAAAAAAACGGACAAAGAAATCATAGTCAGGTCCTGATAATGTACAGTATAAAATAACTTAATCTCTATTACAGTTTAAATTTGTGTTATATATTAAATATCTTGCTTTTATAAGGGGAAATTTTAATTCAAATAGAGACTGCTAGGTACAAGTTTGATTGAATACAGCCTTGATTATATTTGCTGTTATGACTGTGATGTTGCAGTGCATTGATCAAATGTAGCTAAACAAATCCTATATCTGCCACTGGTACTTTCTGTTGGCTTCAAGGTACTCATAGTTTCTAAACTGTTCACAGATAGGCTCTTATACCATAAACAAGATAGTAATATGTAGAGCAAGGTCAGATGAAGCATCACGTCACCACTGGAGTTTTTTGCAGTTAGGTCATATGAATCAGTTTCATTAATAGTTGACTACATAACAAAATAACAGTTCCTGGCATCCATGCTGAGTTTAACTTGGTAAAATCTCCTCAGTTTACTTCTGCCTCCTCAGCTTGACAAATAACAGGCTTGAAAACTTACTAGAAACCTATCTAATGTAATGCTCTGCTTTCCTTCACATGTACCGCTGACTGTAATGATACGTCCAACATGGCGCCCTAGTAATATCACAGGTAATAAACACAGAAGACAGATAAAGCCCAGCTGGAACTATGGAAAATCTAATTCAGTTCAGGAAAGAGCACACCACGTTCAAAAAATGGTCAGCATCAAAGAAAACATCTTAGATGGATACATAATCCAGAAAATGTAGAAAAACTGGCTGATCCTAAACAACATATGAAGAAGTATTAGACCATCACAGAAGTGATCATTTATTTCTGCTATGTCAACTAAAAAGTGGGAAGAAGAGCAAATTGGTTTTGGGACTGCAAGATAAAGCACGTGCCTCCACTTCCTCATATTGTGCAAAAATGAAACCACATTTTCCTGGATACATTCACTGCCATCTTGCACTGATTACATTATTTGGGGCCAGCCTGCACAGTAGTGATCCACAAATGGAGCGAAAGTAATAAGATCCCGCCCACACAACTGCCTCACTCAATCAAATATTATGGTTATCTACCAATCATAATTGTTTAATCTTTCCATTTTTAAGCATCAAATGACTCATTAAAATCAAACTTAATTTATGGTTTTGCTTATGTTCCACCTGCTAACATGGAGGGTGGGACTTATGACCTACACTGCAGCCAGACACCAGGGGGCAATCAAGATATATTGACTATACTTTTAGAGAGTTGTCATATGGTCAATCTTGATGTATGTTGATATCCCAAACCAAAATGAACTGCAATTTGGGAAGCCTTCTTAAAAGGGAAAACAGTTTTGCACCATAATCAGTGAACCCTTACAATTTTTACTCTTAACTGCATGGCAACATATTTATAGAAACTGATGATGAGAACATGTGAACAGTACAGAGAGAGTCACAGGGTAGATAGAGATGAATTGGTTTCCAGTAGCGTTTTCCTTCCTTAGCACTCCTAATCCCAAACGGTTAGCCAGTGTCCTAGGATTTGTTCTCCGGTGGCATTAATCGCCCCTCATACTTGCACAACTATCCATGAGCCAACTATCGCGCTCGTGCTTGTTGGTCTCCACGCACATGCCAGCGATCAGATACAGAGACTATACCTCCATAAAAAAAGAAAGAAGAAAACACTACAGTAAGCGTATCATAAAACTTGGGACACCTTATAAACACCACAACAAAACTACAAGTTCAACGGACACAGATATCCCGGTAACTGATAACGAAAAAAAGTACACAAACTCGACGAATATCGTTAGCACAAATCTCCTGAGTGCCTATAAAACGTTACAGGTCCAACGTTTCCAGTGGCTGAATCGTTGAGACGGCGCACCATGTTGTACATTCGAATAATAACCGGTTGCAGCTAACATGTACGTCAGGGTCAAACATGAGTTACAGGGACCAGAACCAGAACTAGCTTAAAAATGTCGAACCTTAAACGATAAAAGCTGAGGGGGGCGGCGGTAGTTTGCGCCATACTCCCGCTGGCTAATCAATAACATGCATTGCACACAAATCACGGAGGCTAAAAACGTCTGAGCCTTAACGTCACCGTCGGACGTTTAACTCGGCTCGGCCCTGTTACCGTTAGTGGAACCCAGGCTAAAACACTGCATCTGAAATATCTGATATATCCCTCAATTCAACAACGAAAAGTCGCTTTTATCCTCGATTGTAACAGACACATTGAACACTGTGGACACTCAGCAGTTAGGCTACATCAATGATAGCTACTCCGTGTTGCAACTACAGTAACCTACTTACCAGGATGACAGTCTTTGTGTTTGGGCAAGGTTAAAAACATTAAGGATAAAATCCACCAGCAACTTTGTTCCCGTATTCTCCGCATGTTAGACTACTCATCGAGAGTCACAAAAAGGCAACGGGTGATAAAGTTTGTTGTTTTTTTTCTTTTTTTTGAGTCTTTTCTCTTTTTAAAAAAATCACATACACACGATCGGAGCTGAAAACGAAGTTGGCACGCCAGCCACGAAGGCAGAGCATCAAAGTACTGGTTAGCGGTTAGGCGACAGAGTCACTGCTTTTTAAAAAGACACATTTATTCTCCTCCGGTCCGAGCTGGGGCTGTTTTTAGCTTCGAGGAATAAAACGTTACGCACGCCACATCCGTGCAAAAACAGTTCAAAATCTGATGGACTCCGTCGTGCCTGTAGCGGGCTTCCAGATAGCGACATTCCCGAAGTGTGGAGGGGTCAATCGGCGATCAATCGCTGTCTTTAACTACAGGGGGAAAAAGTGGTCGAATATTATTGATTACACGTGGTCATTATTAAGTGATTATCCGCGGCGTTAGCGTGACGAAGGTCAATGCACAATGCGAAGAAAAGTGGTGCTGGAAATGTCCCATTCTTCCATCCAGGAAGTAGACTAGCGGTCAGGCATGCATGGATATCTGGCTACTGGTCCCATCCTACCGGACAGGCTGCGTGTGAGAAGGAGCCAGCGCGGGGCGGGAGCAGCGGAGGGAGGGGAGGCGGTTCTTGGATTTGCTGAATGCAAAATGACTCGGAACGGACCCAGAGGCTGCTTTCTGTCTACGGCGCTATTAAAAACACTCAAGAAATCAGTGGCTCACGTCCGATAGTCAAGTCTCAAAGTCCAGACTGGATTCTGCTGCACATTTGAAATGTTGCATCAAACATGTTGCATCAAATGACGGAACACACTGTTGGAGCATTATCGAGATGGGGCCGTTTCACGTTCTTCTATGGCTTGAAGCCTTGGTCAAAAGGATAAAATAGTCTCCCTACAAAATTCACTAATTCCAACCCCCATCCTGTCATCGTAGTGTTTTGTTGCTCCCTCCCAGGCCCCATTATTAAAATGACCCTCCTGTGGCCACACAGTGATGTCCCTTTGCCTCCTGCTGGCAGAACTGTGAATGGAATACTTTAGCAGTAATCATCACCTGGAATATCATCATGTATGAGTGTGTACTGATCAGAGAATTATGCATCCACCGATGACACTCCCTTAGGTAAATGTGTAGTCAGTGGTGTTCTTGCAGAACTATCCAGCTGGACATTTAATTTGAGGAATCTGATTAAATTTCTCATTTAATTACCCAGTTCTCTGCAGGGCCATTGAAGACAGTCACAAGGGCCCTTTGCTTTTAATGTGGGCCATCTGCTTCCTCTCCAAAATGCCTACCTTTTCAAAGCCCCCACTGCCTCGTGGGCAACCTCGCACGATCCTCTGGGCTGAACTACCTCCATACACGCTGCAAAACATTGCTGTGGTTGACAATACTCCGGGTCTAACTCTGTTCTCATGGTTCAAGTGCAGTTAACCTGGGGAGAAGTTTCTGAATACTTCCCTGTTTTGTCTCCTGCCTTGGTCTGCCAGGTGATGATACAACAGGTTGGCCCTTGACATTAATGATATAGACTCCAAAAAATATTTCTTTGGATTGTATTATCCATATAAACTCATGTGCATTAAACCACCAGAATGTTGCAATGTAAATAAACAGAGAAACTGTAACTTATGTTAGTTGTAATTTACATATTAATAAATTATGTTTTCCCAGTACTGTCTATTGTTTTTAATTTTAAACATCTAAACTCAAGCTCCACTTGCTAGCGTTTTGATCTGAGTCTTCCTCTACATACTCTCAGTGAGCAGCAGTTTTTCCGTTTTAGACAAGTCATAAATGGCTGACACAAATAGTTAGCTGATCAATCTATTGTGATGATTAACAAATAGCTTAATTAATTTCTGAAGTGAAATTGCTTAATACTCTCCAGCTTCTCAGTCGTCAGGATTCAGTGCTTGTCTTTGTCTTAATCAACGGTAAACTGAATATTTTGAGGGGTTTTTTTTTGGCTGTTATGCCTTGCAAAACAAGTGAATTATACAATGTAAACCTGTGCATGATATAGGATTTTTTTTCTATTTTCTTGCATTTAAAGGCCTAGTTGATTGATTCATTTCAGGAAAATAACTAACAGATTGTTTGATCTGATCATAAAAATAACCATTTACATTCCTTGTGTTAAGGTTGTATCAACAGCATGCCCTCACAGGGTCCTTTTCTACCACTGTTTCAGCAAAATAATTCTAACATAGCTAAATACGCAGCCTCCCTATCTGAAAAACAGCAAATCAAATCAATCACTGTAAACGTATGAAGTGGACAGTCTAAAACTAAAAGCCCATTGTAACATTTGTGGTCATAATTCAGCATAAGCTACAAGGCTCTTCAAAGCCCTCATGTACTTTTTGTGTTTTGCGAAACATTGCCTCGCAGCTGGTCTGAAATCATCCATGACACGATACAGGCTTATAGCTTTAATTAAAACATGTAAGTGTTCCAATGTTTTATATTCATTCCCAAATACACTCAAAACATCAATAAACCAAAACAGAGAGGGGTGACATGTTCCCCATGATAAATCTTAACTTGACAATATTAAAAACAAAATGCAAATAAGGGGTTCTACATCAGATGAGTGCTGTAAATTAATTCTGTGGTTGCATCTCAGCCCCTGTTGAATCTTAATTTTCTCCTGAACAGTAACACTTATTAGCCTCCTTGTGTGCAGTGCACTGTGGTTTTTCCAAAACACGTGAAAGACAGGGAAGAGTATACTTAATTATACAGCTATATGCATTCATGGAGACCTGACAAATGCACCCAGGTGATACTGCACGAAGTCACGGCCTTTCATGCAGAGCCACCGCTTTTTTCTTCCTGATAGGTGCAAACACATAAAAGCGTTCACAGCCAACATAGCGTAAATTGAGTCATGAAAGTTATTTTCCTTCAGTCTTAGAAGCATCATGCAGAGCTTCTTGCCAAGACTTTGAAAAATCAAGGAAGCCCAAAACTACCCTCCACTCCCACAGCACTTTCTAGTGGTTTCATGAGGCATTTGTAATGTGTTCTTTGACATTAGACATTCTGATCTTTTTCACCCTTGGGGAATTGAGACCCTAAAGGCATCCTTACACTTTCTCTGACAGCTTAAATCTGCTTCAGATAAAAGAAAAGGAAAAATGAGATATACATGATTCATTCTAGTCCAGTCATGATACCAGCACTGTCCCACGGGCATCTCCTTCCTCTTTGCCCTTAAGTGGTTTGAGAATCACACTTGTATTATTTTTTCAAACAGATTTCGCATGTTGACAGTTGGTACATAATGTACGACTGTGTGCATCAATTATGTAAGGCAATTCAGGCTATGACCATATATAATTTATTTGATTCTCAATCTCTTACATTATTTAATCAAAAGCTATTTTTACCATTATTACTCTCCCCAAATAGTTTTATCTTTTGTTGGTCTGTCTTCCAGTTCCTCCCGTCAGCATGCCACGGTCCTGCATTGAAGCTACTTTGCATTAATGCTTCGGGGCAGTGCCATGAGTGTCTGTCAGCAGGAGCAGGACAGTCTTAAAAGGCGTAACACTCCAAAACCTGCAAAGATGGGTTCAAGAGTGAGCCTCCAGGAACCCATGAGAAATGTAGGTCATATTTGCATTAGAATTACATTATGAAAAATAATGCTCTACTGTATGAGGTTAAGTTGTTTTTGATGCTATTTTTAGGAGCTGATAAAAGGCTCAGAGTCTGAAATGGCACTTTGGTTATGATCAAATCAAATCCGCAGATACTTCTGAGTTCGGATTTAAAGATTAAAGGACTATGACAGCATTTTGCATCTTTTAGCAGATTTGCTAAAATATTAAGTGTTTGATATCTAACTGACAATAATTTTTCAACCTGTTGTTTGATGCCTCCTCGGTGATCAATCTCTTTATGGTATTACAGAGAACTTAATCAATTCCAAAGATCATTACTTCAGATTTTATTTTCATCACAATTGCGTTATCTTTGTGCTCTAATGCATGGATTGATTTGAAAAGTCTGCCTGTGTGATGCATTCATGTACCGTGGGAAGTCGGGTGCCAAAAAAGATTGCATTAATCATGATGATAGAAAGGTGTGAAGACAGTCGATAAGCAAATAGGTAGATGTTGCAAAAGTAAAATGTGAATTTTGTAGCAGCCAGCTTAGTCTTGGATATTGAAATGTGCTCATAGCTCCACAGGGATTTAGGGTTTAATTTGAACAATTGCAATAGTGCGTTAAAACAAAGATGCCTGTGAGAAGAGCAGATGGGAACATCTGCAGTTCCTGTGAAAAGGGAGGCAACTAATATCCCCTGTATTGATTACTGATGATATTCTATTCTGTTTCCTCAAGTGTGAAAACTTACACTGGCTGCAAGCGTTGAAGCAAATAACACAAAATACTGCATTTCTTGTACGGTAAATATTAACTAAACCACCCTGTTTCCTGTTTTCACAGTTTAATCATCATAAGATCATACAGTTGGTTCATATGTGCAAATTACTTCATTCATCAAAGTAATTCTGCGCTCTGAAATTCAGAGAGGCTTTGCCATGATGTAATATGTTGGTGCAGTTGACCTAATTCTGGAGGATGGAGAATCATTTCCTGTAATGCTGAGATAATGAGAGAAACATGGAAAGTTTTAGATTTGGGTGGTCAGCACGGGATAAAGGAGAGGCGAGCATGAGAAAAAATGACTTTCTGCAGAGTGAGAAAAAGAGAGTTATGACTTGAGTGATTTGAGGCTGTAGTAGTTACTATTTGAAGCCAGTAGAGGGTGTCTGCAAAATTCATGTTGCCATTAATCACCTCAGTTGTTCAAACCACCTAGGACCATCAGTGGAGCTCCTGAAGTATATAATAGATTCATTTGTCACAGAAGGGCAGCGAATCCCAGCAAAGAACTTGGATGGATGATTTAACAGCCAAGAAATCCAGAATATAGAGTGTCAACATGGACAATCATGGTATATTGAAGACGCATTAATTTACATGATGTCAGTGAAGAGAGACCTCACACAGAGTGTTTGTGTAGTTTTCTTCCCTTGTAAACACTCTCTAAAAGAAGACAGCCATTATGTCTCCAGTATAAAAACAAGAGATATATAAGAAATACTTGATTTATCTTTTCCAGTTGTGACTTATTTATATCATCAAGCTGTGAGACACCAGTTTATAACGTTTGGCTGTGCATATCGTCAAGTCATAGCAACTGCTGTTGGCACATGGTAACTGCTGTCTCCACCCAGAATATTCTGCAAAAAGAGGAAAAAAAGACCCTCGTTTGTGTCCCTGTGAAGTAAAACATCAATGTGTTTTTTCTTTCACAGATAATTTGTACCACTACCACCAGAGCTCAGGGATCAATTTTCATTTCGCTTTCAACAACTTGTGCTAATTTTCAAGTCACAGAGGATTGTTGAAAGTTATCACCATTTATTACATGATGTAAAGAGTGCTGGAGAAAAACTGAGGGAGGGAATGACAGAATATTTCTTCAAATGCTCAAGAAATTTACAGCCATTGATCATCTTAAATTGAATTAATTTTGAATGCAAATTAGGATTAATAAAACATGAATCTATAGGATATTGAGACAAAAGAAATATTACAGTTATTGTTTAAAACTAAAAACATTCTTTCAATACACACATGTGATTTCTCACATAGACTGTATTTAGATGATGGCTGTAGCCTTTTGAAAGCATAGCTTCGCAAGCTACCAATTACTTTAAACTCGAAGTAAATCTAGTTTGGTGAACTACAGCTTCTCAGAAAAAGTAGTACAAAGTATTTTGTAAGAAAAAGAATGATCATACTTTTTTAAAAATCTTTTTTGGCAGCGTTATGTAGAAACTGGTATTTTGTGCGATTTGTCACTCCCACGGTTCCTAGCTGTAAAACCACTGCCATCAAAATGAATGTGTCAACTGCAAACATAAGTTCTTAGCATCATAACAATATTATGACCTGTGAACTTCTGTCTCTAAAGCCAGTCTGACATAACGACTGTCACAGCCTATTGCTTAATCCCCTCTCACTGCTTCTCCCATGGGTCAGTGTCCTCTTCTGTTTCTTCTTCTGTGTCATATGACGTATCTTGACGTCTTTTCAGTCCAGAGTGTATTTATTCTTGGCTTGTCCAGCTCCGTAAAGACGTACGTTTTGTCAGTGCAGCGAGTCAGTGTCGTGTAGTTTGTGGGAGGTCGGTCCATGATGATGCTGTTTGAGCAACTAAGCAACAAATACACAAAGGTCAAGTGTGTGGTGGTGGCTGCCTGACGGATGCATTGCAAAGGCATGCCTTTTCTGTGGTCAGGATGAAAAAAAAAATCGTGCATGGCTCAACAAAGTACATTTAATCACAATAGAGAAGCGGTGGGAAAATAAAAATGAAAAATAATTCCTTTCCATTTGCGATCTAAAAGTCTTTGTAGTTTTTTTAGTTGACACCATAAAAATTGACAAAAAAAAACTAATTTTGTGAATTTATTTGCAAATATGAGTTTAGTTAAAGTACCAATATACATAAAGTTTACATGTAGTTCAGTAAAACCTAACACTGGCTGTTACAGTCATGAGTTCATGCTGCTGCATCTTGGTTGTGCACCACAGTCGGCACAGTTTTGTGTCTCATCATTAAGCTTGGTTTCAGCTGCTGTGTAGTCTGACTCACTGGATGTGACTGTAGGTATAAACTTGACATTTGGCAACTATTTCAGTCCGCATTCTCCTTCTCTTCTCCTTCTTTTCTGCTATCCACATGTAGCTGCTTTTGCAAGGGCACCGTCACTGCATCTTGGGCTTTGTGTTGCCCAAATGATTAGGATTGATTTAAAGACATTCTGACTGGCCATGACAGGACGATAATTGTCGCTGTCAGACTTTTCTCTAGCACTGCTGAGATAGTGCTGGCCAAACTAGAGTGCTTGCTCTGGGATTTCCTTTGTTTCTAGAAGTTGGCCCGTTGATAAATAAGAGGATGCTTTTATGTCCTTGCTCTGTTTGTCTGAGCAATGACAATCCTCAAATTCCCCTCATGTTCAAAGTCATTAAAATTAACATACCTCTGACTTTCGTCAATAATTCAGAAGTTACCGCATTTATCTTCCTCCTGGCACTAGCTGGCGTCTTTTTAGGCAGAGTGCGACTGTTAGTGCTGGCAGATGTTCGGACACATGGGCACATAGCACTCTACAAAATAAGCTGTCAGAGTAATGCGTCCTGATAAAAGAAAATCATCTTGTCAGCATCACGGCAGAAAACTTCATCCTCTGAGTCGTACAGCACATTTAAGACATGACCCTCAGAGTTTAACTTTCCATCATGTACTCACAAGCAGCCTCCCACTAACATCATGCAGCCCAGATTCCTCTCGCCACGACTAATCATTTAAATGAATCACTCCACTCACCTGCATAATTACCAGTATGAAACACCACATACCAATTTGACATTACATCCCATCAGTGAGCGTATAGACAATTTATTCCAAGGCAAATCAAACCAGCTGAGGTGGTGAGAGTTGGCCTGATTCATAAATTTATTATAATAAGCGAGGTCGAATTTTTCACCGTCCAAGTGGGGATGGCAGTGATACAAATACCATTTCGCTCCAATTTTTTGTCCTTTCCCTGCTCAACTGAATTACATGCAACATTCTCAAAGCAGGTGCTTTTACTTTCAGAGGACTCCATTAGCTCCAGAGGACAGAGGAGGTCTGGAAGGATGAACAGACACACTTTTGTTCTTCATGCACCTGTTGCTCAGTTTGATAACGTCAGGATGGTCTGAGTCATTCATGTTGGCTTTATCCGTCTCTGTCTGCCTTTAATCATTGTGTGGGATCCACTTCTTCGACCCATTAGCGATGTTCGCTTGGTCAAATTGACCCTGTACGTAACTGTCCTTTAAGATCAATATAGATATAAAACTTTCATCAAAGTACTTCACATACTTTTATTATATTTATGGTAGCCATAAATACACAACTTTTTTTAATGTATATTTTCTGGAATATCTTACATGTGAAATGTAAATCACTTTGCAACATGCGCTACCTGTCCCTTGATGACTCTAGAAAAAGCCCCCTTGTCTGTTTTTTTCTATTGTGCCAGCTTGAGTTTGTTGGTATCAAGGTCATAAACTCGTGGTATGAAAAAACAAAGCAAGGAGACTCGACATTACAAAATAGAGTTTGTTCAC
>JAPZDY010000012.1:12655206-12678192 GCA_029783645.1 Ctenochaetus hawaiiensis | reverse complement strand
AAGAAGTTAGGAGTTTGGAAAAGGATGTCGGTGTTTTGAAGCTTTGCAGAAGTGACAACCGATGCTGCCAGTGTCTCAGTAATCACGTTCCCTCCTCCAAATTTGTCATCCAGCCCTCTACTTTCTTTCTTTTACGGCACAAATAAATGCACCCACAGGAATGTGCTTCTCAAGCTCCAATCTTGCACTGTGGTGACACTGTTAGTTGCCTCGAACAAATCCAAGTGAAATATCTATGTCACATCCTGACGCATGGCTATATTAAGGTTAAGAATAAGAAGTAATTAGTGTAGGCTAGTACAGAAATGTTATAAATAAATGGGTCATAATGTGCCATTCATCTAATGCTGGCATGTTGATCACAGTGAGACTCAAATCTGCTTAATGAGCAGAGATGCCAGTCGTTGTGAGTGAGGCTATTACCGTGTCTAATGAAGCTGATTTGCTTTTTTCCTGGATTCTTCAGCATTCTATTAAAAGCTGTTATTCTTTCTATTGAAGATTGCACTGCGTTGAAAGCAATGCACACTTGTTTCATTTGATCTAGAGAGCTGCAGTCCTCCTGTGTGTGTGCTGTGCCACTGTTGACTATCCCCCAGTGAGATACTGAAATGCGGAGAATTTGCAATAGAATCCCATTAGATTGATGGTCCCTCCTTTTTTGTGCATGTTTCATTTCCCTGTTGTTTGCCAGTAACAGCAAGACTACATCTCAGTGTGATTTCCCTTTGCATTGGAAGCTTTGCAAGTCTAATTTCTGCCCTTGAATTACGAAATGCGGCCACAGCAATACAGTGTATTTGCATCTGGATCACTTAATATTTCACTGTCAAGGATCGTTAATCCTGCTCTTGTTTCTTATACAAATCTGCATCAGTTTTGAAGAGAAACAGGAAACAGGGGCCTATAAATCACTGGGAGAGTTTTTTTTTTAAATCACACTTCCAATTTTTTAATCAGAAAAAGACAAATGAACAACAGATTCATCCTTGTTTTATGCGCTTGCTTAAGATAAACTATGTAGTGAAACTGTGGCAGGTTTGTTCAAACCACAGACACAAACACTTTAATTTGCTATTCTCTGCTCTAGATAATCACACTGTGCAAAGATGACAGTAACATAACAGCAGCCTTGCATTTAGACCCTTTAGCCAGCTCATTTAGCGCCACACAACACCCATAGCTTAATTAGCTGTGTCAGTATCATCTGCAATTCTGAATGTTTTCACAGCATCTTTTTGATGCTTTGCTGAAAGACACATTTCCCCTGTAATTTAGTCGGCTACCCATCTAATCTTATATCTAGGGAGTGTTTTCTCACTTTAGCGGGCAGTTAGCTGTGATCTGACAGCCCGTATTAAAGCCTATGCTGTGACTGCGCAACACTAACTGTGTGACATGTGCGAGGCACTAATTGTGGTGATGATTAATGAGCAGAGTCACATGATTTCTTTCATATATCATTATCCTGTGGAAATAATTTTAGGAACAAAGTGTGTCAAGCCTTTTCTTATTATTATGGTAATCAACATACTGATCTCTTTGTATCTTTAAAATCCCAATAAAGACTCATTAGGGACAGAGAGAAAGCCCTTTGAAGAGGATATCTCTCAGTTTGATTCCAGTTTTTCAAAACTTGGATTTTACTTCTGCACTTTTGGCCATTTTGATTTGTAATTGCAACATTGTTTTACCAGGTCAGTTGCTCAGATCCAGCAACCAAGTGACATCTCCAGAAGTCCTATAGGGCAAGAATCATAAGTTATCAGACACTCATGCAGGTTTTCAACAAACTCTAAGATTAGCCAGGTTAGTTTATCCTCTTGTTTCTTAACACAAGTCCACATTACTTCAGTTTTCTGTTCTGACCAGGTAATGCAAAGGTAATGATGTCTAAAGCTGCTGCTAATACGTCACCTCTTAATGTGTTTTGCAATAAAACACATTCTAATTAGGGCAGTTAGCTAACATTAGCAAATGATAGATGTGGACAATTTCTGCATTTTAAACAGAAAGTTGTTTTGAAACTTTGTTGCTTAAACATACAATTACTACTGAAGAGGCTATATTGCTTAGAAGTTTGTGTCTTTTTTTTTCTTGGGGAAAAAAGACAGAGCCACACATACAGGTAACATATAGGAGGTTACCAGTGTTCTCAAGGTCATTTGACTCCAGCCTCCCAAGTTCCTAGGGTCCTATGCTCAAGTGTCTGTTGACACACATTAACCCCCTTTGTTGTATTTTAGTCAAACTGAACCTGTTTTGTAACTAAATTATGTCTCTAATCCAAACCCTGGCTGTAAACACGGGACCTTGGGAAGATGTGAAGGACCTTGGTAGAGCACATCTATAGAACAAAGGAACATTGGACTCAAAAAAAACATAGGAACAACTCCACCAAGGTGGTTTGGTGAAAACATGCAATCATGATGGCCTTTACTATGTAAACACACACAGAGGACAGACAGTTTGCCACAGCAGCTCTGTCTTTTATTCAGTCTAGATGTGTAAAAACTCCAGTGTACGTAGACAGACAGCATGTGTAAGATAAAGACAAAATGTGTTTGATTAATCACTCTACTTCTTAAACAATATAAATGCATTTTTAGAAATACAACACATTAAGCAGCAGCAGCCTGTCTGCTGCTTTGAGTGTGTAAACTATGCAACTGACTTTTTCCTGTTACAGCTTAACTATTTAACTTCACTACAAGCTGACTGAATGTGATTGCTAGTGTTTTTCACCCCATTTGACTTCTTTCTAACGATATACTCTCATTCCTAGATGTCTGCAGCTGACTTATATAGTGATTACAATGTCATCACAACTCGATATAGTAAATTATGTCCAAAGTTCCAAAAATAAAGCCCTGTTTCCAACAAAGTGGGCTCATTTGTTTGCTCTAGTGCTCCTCCTGTGAACCTTGTAAGATATGTACGAAAACAGGGAATACATTTGTAAACAAATAAACACAGAAGAGAATGCCAAGCTCTTACCGTACAAGCTCTTTTCTCTTGGTGTTATTAAGGAAATGAAGATAAATATCAAAACACACACGTATCGTTAGTGTTTATGTGCCCAGGTAAATCCTCTATAATCTTTCCAGTTCTGTCACAGTCTACCTGTTCTTTTGTACCCATGGTGGCAGATTTGTTTTAGAATTTATTTGTTATATGCTAATAATGTATTGTATTTTCCTCTGCGTTGGATTATGCACTCTGGAAACATTCCCAGGCTCATTAGCTGGTTGAGATAAATCTATCCGTCCATGTTTTGGTATTAATGTGATTCTCAACTGCTTTATCTCACATCAAAGCTGAGGAATTGGCCTGATGATAAAAGGTTTCTCCAAAGAAACTTATTCTATTGACTTTTAACAAGATAAGTGTCTCTCTGGAAAATTAAACATGATTATTAAACATTAATGAGTCTATTGTTCAAGGCAACAATAGAGCTAAGGTTAAGGCTTGCGATCATGAACTGAATATAATAAATATCTGAATCCGGCATGAGGGTCCCCAATTTATGTCAGAAATGCTCGAGCAGAGAGTTATGTGTGTGTGTTTGTATGTGTGTGTGTGTAGCCATAGACAGACCAGACACTTCTCACGAGCAGCTCGCTTAAAGATGTATGTGTTGGCTGACTGGTTGCCTGCACATGCAAAATGGGTTTCGCCTATGGACATAAGCGTCCAATAAAGACGCATCATTTTCATTCCACTTAGAAATAAAGCTGCCGCAGCACGTCGGCTGAAGAAGATGGAGAAGAAAGAGCTTTCAGCTTAACACTAAAGCTGGCTGTAAAATGTAAATGATTTCCTTTCTTATGTTGCCTGCTTTATTTTACCTAATGTCTTAGAGTGAATGGGGGATGATTGAAATGTCTTTTTACTTTAAAAATCACATTAAAAGGGCATTTACTGTAATGTGGTTATTTGTGATTTTAAAAGAATGTGGGACAGGGGTGTATATTGTGGCAGCCGGTGGCCCCTGAACCTCTTACATCTGATGGGAAATAAATTCAGCCCTGGACTCATCTACTGGGACCTGCCTGGGGGGGCTGAGAGACACTTGCTCAGTTGTGATTGGCCAGTGAGCCCAGTCCCAGAACAAGCAGGCAGCACGCTCTCACGTGTAACCCATATGGCAAAGAGAGGTCCGGTAAAGAGACAGAATGGGCCGGATGGCCAGTAAAAACACAGTAAAAACTTTTTGAACGGTCCATCTGCCGACCAGGATTTGTCCCAGATGGCCTGTACGCCACTGTTTGAATCCGCCTAAAATGCCTCAGAAAGTGAGAAAATATGCTCATTTTCAAACACAAAACACTGCTTAACATATGCAACATTTCAAAAATAGGTATAGATATTATAGGCATTTTATTTTGTTAATTTAATCACATTTTAATAAAGTAATGAATTCAAGTTGTTTGGCACGCACACAATAATCTTTTTGCCTGAAGACAACACACACGTCTACATCTGCAGAGATACAGCCATACTTTTCATATGCTTAGACTTCCACACTTGAACAGATGCTGCACAGTTATTGTCAAACTTAATATTTGATCGACCCATAAAACTCTCACAGAACTCTGTGGTGTTTTACTTGGTGGTAGTTTTGCAATGCTTTCTTACTTTAAATTGGCACTTCTCAAATCCTTTTTAATTATGAAAGAGAAGCTGCAGCTGGCGGGCAGTTTTTCTAACTGACAGCATATAGTTCATATACTTGATATAACGTCTGTCTAGACGATATGGTTATCTGTTCAGCAGTTTTTTCTGCTTGCATGTAGTTGTTTTTTAAAGGAATAGTTTGATATTCTGGGAAAAAGTCTTGCCAAACCTCAGTTGGCAAGGACAAACAGTCCACTGCACACCCCCAAGTGAATTAAGGTGTCAGTGTATTGATGAAATAAATTAAAAAGGTGTAAGTTAGGGAGCTTCAGGGGTGCTGGGAGGTGGATTTCATCACTCTTGGACCGATTCAGGCTAGCTGTTTTTATCTGTCTGTGTTAGTGCTAAACTAAGCTAAGCTAAGTTAAGCTAAGCTAAGCTAATTAGCTGTAAGCACCAGCTATGTTTACCAAACACAGACATGACAGTTGGATTGATCTTTTCATCTAACTTTTGGAAAGAAAGTGACTAGCATTTCTCAAAATGTCAAACAATTCATTGACTGTGCTCCCTTCGGTTATCTGGTCCAAAACTCAAGCAACTCTAACAAGATAACTACATTTTTCTTTTTCATTTTTCATTTTATTTTTTTCAAAATAGAACTCTTAATGTCTAAAATGACAAAAGGACTTGGTCTTCTTTCTTCCTTATTCTCCTTTTGTTGCTTTGTATTGAACAGCTACCACTCACATGCTTTTAGTGACATTCAGTATTGTGTAAAATTTTTCAGTTAAAACCATTTAGGTTGTATAAGGTTGTGATTTCAGCAAAAGTATGTTCAACATAAAACAGGTTGCAGTACTTCACAGCACAGTCGTTGCTGAAATGTTATATGGCTATTTACTTTAAATTAAAAGTTTCTGTGACATACCATCCAATATTTTAATCTTGGGTGCAAAAGTTTCCAGATGGCAAATCAGACCTTACTTTTCCTTTCATGTTACTTGGATCTGTCCTCTGTCTGAAGAAGGAATCCCCTAATTGGCACCAATTTAGCCAAAAAGGCATGACAGAAATCACCTGAGACAGATTCCTGTCACAATTAGAGTACCAGAGACCCTGCTGTGGTGCAGTCTGCTCTCTTTTAGGACACACCGAGCAGTCCTCTTCTGTGACAAGGTTCAAATGACATACACAGGCACTTTGATTTGTTGGTCGGCTCCTCCGTGCTTCATAATCACATACTGTATGAGGCAAAGCAGAAACATAACAGCAGCCTTACATTTAGACCCTTTAGCCACCTCATTTAGCATCTCACAACACCCACAGCTTAATTAGCTCTGTCGGCATCGTCTCCATGTTTTCATTGCATCCTTGAGTAAAAAACACATTTTCTCCGCAATTTAGTCAGTTATGTATCTAAATATTGCTAGAGGCTTGGCTGTCTGTGTCTCTAGTCCACCACACCATCTTGTTGTGTATCAAAGGTTCATGATGACCAATGCACTGCAGGACATATGAATATAGGAGTCCATAATTAGAGCAGAGCCATCATCGTGTCTGTTTTGACTGGGTCAAAATGCTGCGAAACAGGTCCAAAGAGCGATTCATTTGAGAACAGCAAGAGTACTTTGATGGTAGCAAGGCTATCAAGATTCAGATTAGCAAGTTTTTTTTAGAAAGTAAAATCACATGTGAATAACAACATGGAAAGGTCTCTTTTCCCAGGAACTCAAGCTAATTACAATATAAAGAAGCTGTATGTTTTTTTTAATTATTCTTTTTGGTTCATGTTCATCACTTTCATCTGTACTGTTGTTTTAAATCTCAGCAGGTGGCTGTTTTCAGTGAAAAATAAGTATGATGAACCCACTGAACATTGCCTCCTCTGCATTAGTTGGCAGACAGACACAGTTAGCCACTAGCTAGTGATCACACAGGGGGGCATTTAGCTGTTAAAAGACATATTTTTTCTCCAGAAGTAGATAGCCAAAAACAGAGCTAAAGAGGCTAACATTTGGACTTACATTTGCTAGGGAGCCAGAATCACGTCTCCAAATAAATACTAATGCTGCTCTGTAACTTCTGGATATCTACATAAGCAACTGTCTTATGCTAATAATGTTAGGCCTATACATATACACATACATATATATATATATGCACAGCTTACTCTTGCCGTCCCTGGTGGCCAATAAAAATCTGGTATTGCACGTGTAGCTTGCATTTTTCATCCACATAACAGAAACAAGAAATCTGGTAAAATTCAGCTGGTTTCAGGTTATGTTGTCATAGCATCTCGCTCAAAAGGGGTAAATTCGAGCACGTTCACCCCCATGTCATGTTTCCATCATTGATCTAAGCGGGGGGTGATAAATGCTGCAAAGTCATCTGACTCCTGGATGAAAGTGATAACATGTCAGTGGTGCAATATACTGAAACTCTGAAAACACTGAAAATGCGTACTCGTTATTATTATTTCAAAATAATGGTTGAGTTTAAAGATTGATTTGCTCCTTCCAGTGAGTTTTGTTTACTTATGGAATAATTAAGTAATGACTGCTGAGTGCTCATGTTTCTGAACATCAACATGGTGACAGGCATCATGGCTGGCGTGATCCTATCGCAAGATGGCCTCTAATTATAGCTATGTAAATCATGAGAGACAGAGAGAACTTGAAAGAGCAACAAGAGCAGAACAGAGGAAGGAATGAGGCCGTGAAGATATTTTATATCAGATGGAGAGAGCACAGAATGCACTGATTACACTGCAGTAGGTAATAAATAGCAATCGAATGCTGATTGATGCACAGTACATCTGTTTACTCACTGAGTTTTGGCCTGTAGCTGGCATCCAATAGTGTCAGCCCATATGGAATAATGAGCTTTAATAGCGACTGTTTTTAGCATTTACATGATGCATTAATGCATTAGTAGTTCACTTTTGTATGTTCTGATAATGTTTCGTTTGCTAAGATAATTTGCTGTTATATGCATGAATTAAACTGATAGATAAAATGTGTTTATGATCTAATCAGCACATCAAAAAATATATTTTGGGTGGCACATGACCGGGAGTGGAGAGAGGAGAAGAGAAGTGGAGGAGAGAGCCGAGGAGATGAGGAGTGCAGCAGACAGACGAGACACCAAAAAAGCTACAGGAGAGGTGACGATGAGGAGTTTTAGACAGACAGATAAGACACAGAGTTAACTCAGTCTGTCACAGTTCAAATTTGCCACAGTTCAAACGGAGCCCTTGTCACAACAGAAGCAGAAGCTATGAGACCAGGGTTGGTCAGTTTCAAAAATGAACAAAGCATTGGCAACATAAAATCTAGCGTATGACTGCTTCATCAACATCAAGGCTCTTATTTATTTATTTTTTTTAAGGTTGTACTCCTGCTGCTGAAAATAAAAATGACAAAGTTGAACAAGAACTCAGATTGTAGTCATTTTTATTTGTTTTGATTCAAAGTCGCAAAAATCAGCCAACGCACTGTGGCAAACCTGGATATTTTTCCACAGGGTTGGCCTGATGCGACCACTTATATAAACATTTAGATAAAAATTGACAAATAACAATTATAACAAATCAGATAGAAACATATTATGCATGTGCTTGCAAGGGGAACACAGCAGATGTAACAGCCCCCGTCTTGGCAGCTCCACTGCCTACACACCTGATTTGCAATGATGTGATCCAGGCGGCAGAATGAACTTGAAAAGCTGTTTCCACACAATGGCCATTTTTCCACAGAATGGTAAAGGTGAAAGATGTGTGGTAACATTTTTTGATGAGATAAAGTTTGCAGTGTCATGCAGGGTTTAAGTGATTTTGAGGGTGTAAATAGCTTTCTTACATAGTAATAATGTCAAACTGTCCTCTTGTGGTTCCATCAATTCTCACTGGTATGCTCACTGGGTGCTAATAGTATTTCCCTACACTTTATTTTGTGACCATGGGAACACAACAGGAGAAAATGGGAGAAAGTTCTAAAATCTAAATGACAAGTTATTTTCTGTAAAGGTCACAATCACCTAGAATCACAGTAGCATGAAGGAGTGGTGCAATTTTCCTTGGTAAACTTGATATAGCCCATTACATTTAGCAGAGGCAGAGGGAAGCTAATTTATAATATTTTGCGAGCTGCAAGTCTCTCTAACAGTAGCAGGTGTGCGAGTTAGATGTGTTGAGCCGAAAACAGCTTGTGTTCGTTTCCTAAAGCAGCAGATGGAGAGTGATTTTCTCCGAGAGTGCTGGGTCATATGCAAGCATGATTATACAGACAACAGTGAGGAGGCAGAGTATCGGTGGAACCTGTTTTGAGCCCATTTTATTTACACATGTCAGTATTTATCGGCTGGTTTGAACATTAAAATCTGGTCACGGATACAATGAGTCATAGAGAGGAAGCTGTAAGTGCAGCTGGCCAGATTTAGATCATTACTTTAAGTTATGGCATGATGCTGTAGTGGTAATTGCAGTATAATGGGCCATCAACGTAAATGAGGATGTTGGTAATTGTAGCTGTCTGGCAGAAATTACACAACAAGGAAGAAAGTTCATTTTCTATTACTGGTGATAAAAATATTTTTTATCAGTGTTCTTATTTCACTGGTGGACATTGTTTAACTTTACAGGCTTTTTGTACCACAGTAAATAACTCCAATTTACTCCATTTGTTTTGCCTACAAGAGGAGGAGCCGAGCTCGGATGAATTCAATAAGGTCAGAAAGTCACGCCGACTACATTTCAAGGTGCTACGTTTGATTGTATGTTTGGGATTCATTAGGACAGGTCACTGTTTTTAGCCCGGTCTAATCAGGGGGAAAATAGCAGGCACTGCTTGTCTCAATTAAAGAGCCAAACAGTCCATTTATATGAGCATCAACACAACCAGTATGAGAAATAATTTAATACTGCAAGTAATGTTCTGCTTGAGTGAAAGAGCACCGCAGGCCCTCCATTACTATCTGATTGGTATGCATAAAATAAGATATGGGCTTGCCGGTATCCTCTTCTTCACCTTAGCATTAATTGTTAGCTACAGTAATGACTTTGACCTTCACTCATGAGTTGTTTAAGTATATTATGTGTAGTTTCCCTGCATCTGTGCTGCAGCCGGCACTGTTTGTCAGTGACTTACAAACAATAGAAACACTACCATTTACTGAACTGAGGGGCTTGCCAGCTTTTTAAACAACAACTTAATCAAAATTTCTTTTTTTTTCAAAAGCTGAAGAAAAAAATCTGCACAATTTTAAAATCTGTTTTTTGTGCAGCCCAAGTTACACCTGTGCAATAATCATGCAGATTAATCAACATCCTGAAATACCACACCTGTCAGGTGTAATGGATTATCTTGGCAAAGAAGGAGTGTTCACAAACAAATGTGCTCACAAATTTGTGAAATAAAATCAGAGAGAAATAAGCCTTTTGTTTCTACAGAAAAAGATCTAATCTTCTACATTAACTTATAAAAGACAGATGCGAAAACAAAAATGTTTCTTTTATATTTTCTAGTAGTGTTATTAAGAGTTGCACAGGTGGGCTGGATATTTTACCTCTGCTTTTTTTGTTTGTGTCAATATTAGACAAAAACTCTGTATTTAGAGACATTTTTCCATGTCAAATATCAGTGTTTTTAGTATTCTTCCTTTCCACACTATCTGTGTATGGGAACAGTGGAAAGGTAAAGGTTTAGTCAAAGATTGTTATCATGGTAAATAAACTCTGGTAAGAGTGTGGACGTAAATCCTAGAGATAATGGGCTGTTGGCACTGAATGTTTGCTCAGATTCTTTGACAGTTTTTTGATGTAAAACCCCTTTTTTCCTTTTTCAAACTGTATTTTGTTTAGACCAAATTACTGTGCAGCTGCTTTTGTTTGAATGCGATTTAACATATGAGAAGATTGGCTTCTTTTGTTAAATGAAGAGAAGTCTTTGTAGGAAAACATGTTTGTGTTACTCATAGCAAAGGTACTTTGAGTGAACAAGTGCCGACTCTCACTATGAATATTAATTGCCTCAAATTACTTACCATTTCTTCTATTTGAAAATACAACTTAGCATAGCGGCAACTTTTCAGATTGAATCAGATCAAATGTAGCTAGTAGCAGCAGCAGTGCTGCCCAAACCCCACCAGTGCACACACTCAAAATACAAAACATCTAAAATGGTGATGGAAAAACGGATGTTTTCCCTGAGGAAAAAGCAGCGACTACTCCCAGATGATGTGAGAGGCAGATCATCTTCGCTGCAAACAATGAGGATGCAATCAAATCTGGATCTGGATAAAGCTAAGGTCAATATATATGTAAAGACAGTAGAGGAGGAAATTTATGCCTCGCTTTGTTCCACTGCATTGTTGATGTTTGTTTTTCTCCTTCTTCTTTTTGAAATACCTTTAAATGGTTACTTTAAAAAAAAAAAAAAAAAAAGCAGATGGCATATGCTGCTGTAACTGTTTACTCTCTGAATAAAGATTTGTTCTGGTGTTGGTACTAAAACTCTTGTACATACTCTAATGCACAATAATGATGGTGCACATAGTTAAAGGTTAGCTGGTGGGTGGCTGATCAGGTTTTAATTGACCACTTTGCCTCATTATGACACTGATGGAAACATTGTGCCAGTGTTACCTTGAGCAACATGATGCAACTTCAACATGATGCTGTGGTGATACTAAACAATTTCACATCAGTGCGTACACTGTATGTTTGTTGTGTACAGAATGAGCCAAATGACAATCTGTTAGGAGGCACGCATGATAAGTATTTAATATATTCTCCTTTGTTTTGAAATGCTAATAGGTAAACATTTACTCAATATGCATGTGTATGTTTGTGTTAGAGGGAAATGGAGACTGTGTGAATAACATCAGCTATGTGGTTTGTTGCACAGGTGTCTGGTTTTGAATGAAAATGCAACGTGCATTTGTAAACATAATTCAACGTGAGGGACAGGATGGGGTTTATCTAAGTTATATAACTCTTTAATGAATAAGCCTGCCTGGATCAGCAGGATTTTCTGTGACAAATCGCTTATTCTCCAAATCATCGCATAAACGGCTTTGCCTGATACTCTGTATGACCATTCAATGAGAAAATACCAACTCGCCACCAATGTTTTTTACCCTTGGCTGCATTATCAATCCTCTTAGCAGGATGTGAGATTGGGCTTTGTGTCACGGTGCATTCATAGGTGCTGCAGCAGCAGCAGCACGTTGACGGGGGGGTAGTGCGTCTCCGCTCTGAGCCGATAACAATCATCAGCTATCACAACTCATTCAGGCCCTGCACCAATGTCACAAGCAGCCTTTTCAAGATGTTAGCGATTAGCATGGGCCGGCCTCAGCGCTAATGACATTTCAGAGCGTACTCCTCCAATGACAATGCTCATATACTGCACTCATTAGCATTCCAGCCACACCGGGCCGGGTCATAGGTGGCAGGCAGGCAGGCAAGCAAGCAGGATGTCTGACAGCATGCCAAAAGCAGCACAGCTGTCCACTTTCCCGAAGACTGCAAATGCCCCCTCAGTCATCCTCAGAGTGGTGGTGCAGTCTCACCCTTAGATACGCCGGTTGCTGCTGCTGACTCACCCACTGCGTACAGTGGCCACAAACAGACTGTGATGAATGATGAGCAAGTCGGCTGGCAGGTCCCTTCTTCCATCTGAGTTATTTCCTCTGCAGATACAAAAACAGAATATGTGGCAGGAGGAGAGAAGAGACATAAGTGGAAGGTGCACAACAGACAGTGGACAGCAGGAGAAAAGCAGCATAATGTAACTCTTAAAGGTGCTTTTTCATGCTCCAAAAGCTCTTTGAGAAACTTAACATGAATGCAACATGAGAGAGTAGCTGGTCACAGAGTCTAGGTCTGTCCAAGACAAATGGAGCATTTCCTTTGATGTAAGAACACAACAGGAGTAAAGACAGAAAAACAGTCAGGGGATGAAACACTGAAAGAATTCTTCAGCCAGCCTGCTCTCTTGATGTCCCTTTCATATTAAGTCATAAACTGTTTCCCTTAAAAACATTTTTTCACTTCTGTGCGCTGGAAGTAATGCGACGATGATCACCGCCGAACAATCACAACAGCAGATCAAGACAGGTAAGTTGACAGACGGGTTTTTGAAGTCACACAGCTCCGCAGAAACATGAAAAAATAAATTAATGATAGTGAACACCGCATCATGTCAGAGATTAGATACTACTGTTTTTTTCGCCACCGTCGCCGTGAGCAGAACCATTAGCATTTATTTTCAGCAGCACTGAGATGAAAAATCCACGTTGGCTACATGCCCATCAGTTTGGCATTTAACCCCAAACAGGTGCCAGTGATGGTGGGCACTGAGTCACAAAGACGAGCTCAAAAAACACAGGTACTGAACGGTTTCACTCGCCTCTGTTTTAAAAATCCAAACAGCAAACCTGTCCTTTTAAACTGACCTTCAATGTGCTTGTGTATGTGTGTGTGTGGGTGTGTGTGGGTGGGGTGGTGGGTGGATGATTGAGCGGGGGGCTGATACTCAAAATGGTAATCACATATCTCGTTGCATGTATAATGAATCACTGAGAGTGAAATGGCCAATTTAAACAGCAGTCACATTTTAATTTTTACAGTTTATGTGGAAAAAAAACCCCCACGACTGTCTGTTTACACTTGTACATGAAAGGATTCAGGTTTTATGTTTTTTTTTTAATTAAATGGACTACTGCAAGATGATGTGTGGATAATTATTAACTGACAAAAACAATGAAAATATTGAAAAACAAAAACTAACTTTTGAGCTGTTGTTTTGACTCATTTTAAAAGGTCTGTAGAAAATAAAATATTAGGCTGCAAATAAAGATTATTTTCAGTACTGATTAATATAACTAGTATTTCTCAAGTAATTGTTTTGTCTCTTATATATAAGGAAACATTCATATTATAGCTTCCCAAAGCCTGAGGTCATAAATTCAAATGTCCATGTTTTATCTGACCAACAGTAAGGCTTCTGGACAGCACAGAGGCTCAAGTGCAGGGAAACACTCGGGACATGAGTTGAAGTTCAAAAATGAAAAGCCCTCACTGGTAAGCCAGGCAGTTGCACACAGGAGATCAGCCCCGAGACTAGCAAACAAATCAAGACAGGGAGTCGGCAAAAATCCAAGCCCCAAATAACTAAGCTTAGTCAAAAATGGTGAGGAATAACACTGGGAAAATGCTGGAAAGCGATCAACAGACAAGGACGAACAAAGACAATCTGGCAGGGGAACGGAGGAATCCGGGGAGGATATGTACGGAGCAAAACCAGGGGCAGGCGAGGAAAAGGTGTGGATGATCAAGGAGGCAGGAGCTGAAACGACCAGACATGTTAGTATTTTAAGATAAAACAGGAAATCCAAAATGCAAAGACTAACAGAATGTTACACCAGCAGTTCTAAACCCGAGATATTCGGTTGGCTGTCATATTTGACAGAGAAAAGTATAAAATCTAACAGGGTACAGGAAAAGACTCATGAATTATCAAAACAGCGACTGATTTAATTATATCAGTTGATAAATTGTAGGATGGCTTCTTCAAACCTTATCCAAGATTTAACCCCTTCCAAGGACTAGCTGTAATGTATTGTAATGCATTTACAATTCACATTTGTAGCATGCAAGTGAAGAGTATTTTTTAAGGGACAAGTACTTTAAAGGATCCTTTTTTAGGTCTGTGCTTTTTCTTTTGCTCTCTATATTTTTAGGCCAGTAATCTACATTTTACCACATTTTCAAACCTGTTTTTTAGTGCACACCAAGTAAAGGGATTGGATGTAGGGAGGCTGGTGCATGTGAGAAGCATCTTGCTGATGCACCTTTGCTGACAGAAGATGCAAAGTTTTCAGCTGCCTAAAGGCAAAAACACTCCATCTGGGTTTTGAACACAATGTGATGACGATGGAGTGAAACCCACAACCAGAGGCTTGACATTTGACCACATTTTGATACAAAAACTAGGAAAACAGCTACATGGCAGTCTCCTCTTTAAAAATTCTTCTTCTAACCTCCTCTAGCATAGTAAAGTAAGTTTTAGGTACTAAAGGTGAAATTGCAGCTAGCTAGCAAATGTAAGCTATAACAATTTTTCTGGTATAACGTAAGAATTATTACATTAAATTACACTGTAGCTATGCTAATCTGCTGAACTTAAAATAAAAATGTTATTATTAAAATGAAAAGTAACGTACTTGAGTGATTTATTGATTTTTTTTTCACTTCTCAAATGATAAATTATAGATTTCTTGGACTGATTCTTAACAGGAGTAATTGTACCTTTTCTTGAGTATAGATTTTCAGTACTCTACCCCCTACTGACCCCTTCACATTCAACTTTTGTATTATAATATGTTAATATTGCGCATTAGCATCTTAAGATGATGAAGTAAACAATTTCAGGGTTCATATGCATATGACACGAATGACCTCCAATCTACATGCAGCGCCATCCAACTACTACATGACACTATGGTCAGGGTGCAGATCAGGAGAGGAGAAGCTATTGTAGCAGTAAGTGCAGAAAAATACCAAGACTTTTCAGGTTTAAGATATCCGTTGCACTAGGAATACATTACTTTTTGTAAATATTCTTTTTTGCCAACGGCATCCCTGAGGGCAGGAATTTGAACGAGGCATACGGGGGTTGAGAGTTGTCCTTTCAAATACTCTGTGCTTTGTTTTCAGATCTGATAGAGAACAAATCCCCGGCTGATTCTGTGGTTTCAGTGCTTTTACCGACTGTGTAACCACTCTAGTGTTTTTGTGATTGAACCAAGGTGCCCATACCCAAAACTGTGGAGTGTCTCTAAAATGAAGCTCTTAGAGGAAGTACAAGCAAAAAGGCAATTAGGATTATAAATCAACATCACCCTGGAGCTCCACCTTTTAGTGATTTCTCTGGGATTTGTTCACACGCTTTCCTGCCAACCACTGTTCACGTTAGCTGAAGGACATTGCAGTCTATGGCTCCCAGTCTAAAATTGGTTGCTTTTTATAGGATCAATTCTACACTCTTATTATTAAATAAAGCTTGAGCATTCTTTTCACTTTATAATGACTTTCCTAATTGAAGTATGCAAAAAGCATCACAAGTGTGATCCAGGGGAACAATTCAAACAACTGAAAATGGTTTATTACTTGTTTAAAAATCATTTTTTTGCCTGCAGTTAATGAAAGTAATTTGCATTAAACCAAATATTATTATTAAAGCTCTAAAGCCTGAACAAAAATGTAAAACCTACAAATATACAGTGATATCTGCATAATCTGCAGTGAGACTGTTGGGATCAACTCAATGACCCAATGACCCAGTGACACAACAACTTATATAAGCCACAGCAGAAACCAGCTCCCACATAAACAGGAAAAGTGTTCTTGCCAGAGTTATCCACTCAATAACCGGCTCACTAACCACCACTGACACCTTACTGAATAATTGGGTAGTGTATTCCCTGTTCTCCCTGTCAGTGGTCTTCTGAACAAATGCTCCACAACAAATTCAGCAACACCAGAATAGAGATTTTTATATGAATGCACTTTATATTACCATCATTACAAAATAAAGAGTCTATTGCTCAAGAGAAGATGCATCATTCAGCTCCTCTGGCACAAGGTTGTAGTGGTTGCAAAATTCAGTTATTTTATTTTATTTTATTTTATTTTATTTTATTTTATTTTATTTTATTTTATTTTATTTTAGTCTGACCTTTAGATTTCATTTGAATTGAGTTTTAGTTTTCAAAGAGCTTTTGCACAGTTTAAGTTTGGTTCCAGTTTTGCACAAAGGCGACATTTTTATTTAGTTTCTATTTAACAGTAGTTTTGTTGTGTTTTTGTTTGACGCTGTAACAAATCAGAGGTCATGTAGCTACATACACAAAAGCTTGAAAAAACAATAACTGGATCTTATACCTCTTACTAAGAAAACAAAACTGAAATGAAATTATTTTTCTGTTATATTTTGTTTTTATTAGGCTTTAACATGGCAAAATCTTATTAGCTCAGGCTTAGTTTTTCCTATTTAGTTTCAGTTCATAAAACTTTTTTGCCAGTTTATTTTTCTTTTAGTTACATTTTTAGTTTACAATGATAATAACCCTCCTGCACAGCCGGACATAATTTCAGTAACTTTTATGATGTTAACCTCTAAATACAACATGAGTTTATACCAGATTTTAAATCCCTTTAAATTTATTTTGGTTTTGTAAAGAAATCCACAATTACTCTCTTTTTTTAAGGCTTTTTCCTAAGTAGATAGTTTGCTAATCAGCTTGGTGGAAACTAAATGGAGATTTTTTTTGCCTCTCAGATTGATTTTAATTGAATTAGTGTTAGACAACAGAGTCGTGGTCAGGAAGGGGTCTCTAGCAACATAATCAAATTATGGATGATTATGCTCCTGTTGTTTTTCTATCAGTCCCACTGTTTTCTTGGCTTGCCTTGTTAGTTCTCGCAGGCAAAAAATGTGATGTGTTTATTTTTTTTAAAATATTTTATTGGGAGGCTGCCACATTTATTAATGAACACAAATAAAACAACATGCTTAAGTGTGTGTGCTCACCTTTTGGGTGAGATTTTTGAAAAATCCTGAGGGTCATAGTACTTAGAATTTTTGACTTTCCTTGTTACTTAAAGGAGAAAATATGTAAAAATTGGTATTTTGTGTGATGAGGCACCCCCACAGTTTCTAAGTGCAACACCACTGTCTTATAAATATCCATGTCTCTGTATTATTGTGTTGGTGTATGAGAAAAAGTGTCAAGTGTTACCCTCATTGATCTTATCCACTTACATAAAATACTTTGTGCGGCATCTGGTAATCAGGGCACAAAGTGACTAACACAGAGACACCGGTCAGTCCACCCTCATAATCATTTTGAAGCTGCTCTTTTTAGGTTAAATAGTTACATAATGTTGCTTCTAATGGGGCTCATTACAGTTTGCTACTCTATTCAATGTGCAGAGAAGCTTTGGAGTCTTTCTCTATTTTTTCTCTGGCTTGTGTAGAAAAGAAGTCCTGAAGTCTCACTGGGAAAAGCCCTACAGCCATGAGATTGCTATATGCATTGGAATGCTAAATGATTAATTTTTATTTCATACTGAATTCTGACTAACATATGCATTATTAAGCAGTGGATGAAATATGATCTTAAGAAAGAACTTGCATGTTTTTCCTTTTGCTGATTTTGATCTTTAACTGTCAAATGTATTCATTCCTTGAGGGACATTATCTCTCCATTTGATATGCAGGGGTTTCTTTGTTTTGTAAATGCTCATTAAAACCTCGCCTCAGGTTAAGTACACAGGTACTGTAAATGGTCTACAGATATGGCTCATCACAAGCTGTGATACATGTACTTTGCATAGAAACTCTGCGTGACCAAATCCAGAAAACATTTCCTTTCAATGGACCTCAAGCTAGGAGTAAGAATCTGCAGCTGTCAAGAGAGTGATAATAGCTAATGTGCTTAGTGAGGTCCACTGTATACATATCAAAATAACAGGAAAGACACACTGATTTACATTGCAGTTAAATGAAAATATAAATTAATTGGAATCAAGAAAATTAGATAAAAACAGTATGAGTCAGACTGAAAGTGCATTTTCAGTTCAATAATGTCTTTGTGCAGATCTTGCCGATCTTGATAAACCTACAGAGAAATAATACTTGATTTTACCCTGAGCTTTAAAATGGCTGTGAGAAAAGCAGGGGTGTATCATGCTTCCATGTGCTTTAAAATGGTGTGGTTTAAAAGTTGGTTAAAGATTAATATCAACTGATAGATGCAGCCGTTCCTTTAAAGTAATTAATAAAAATTTCTAAATGACCAAATTAATTCACTATTCACACTATGTTAATGCAGTCACCATAGAAATCAAATTCTAATGAAAATTTCAATCATGTCCATTCTGGCATAAAGGTACTCTGCAGCTCTCTTCATCTGAAGGACACAGTTTTAATTTAAGGCTTTGGGAGATGACAGTCTTTTGTTCCAGCTCCCTCTTTAATGGATTTTTCATGCATGTAGCTGCAAAATTGTTATACGAGCAATCACACCAGGGTCACGAACAAAACCAGTTTTAATGAGGTATTCTGCTTAAAACTCCAGGGTTCACAAGTGACTTTGTATCACTGCAAATAAGTCTGAAAACAATTGAAACTGTTAAACAGTGTTTAGTCAAAGAATCTCACTCTCCCCGGGATACCAGTCTGACAAATGTTGAGTGAAGATATAATTGATTAAAACATGCTGTACTCTGCACATTGCTAATTAATTTTGTATTAATTTTCTGTTGCAAAATACTGGCAAGAGAGACTACTTCTTCTGCCATGTTACATGGAGTGTATCTGGAAAAATTGATATATTTGACATCTGAACACTGCCCTTTTTCTCCCATACACCATGCTCATAGCAGAAATTGAAGGGGTTATGGTAATTTGCTGAAATGTAAAAAGGGACACAGCGGCCTATAACAGCAGCAAACTGTTTGCAGAACTGCTACAGCAGCGTTTGCAAATGATCAGTAAAACCACTGGATTCACCTTTGACCATAGAGAAAATACATTGCCTATTAAACCCTCGCTCTTTGCCGTATGGACACCAAATACTGCATGTCTCTTCCCAAACAATGCACCTGAGAGCACAACAACAAAAGAATAAGACTTATTACAAGCATAAATTGCTTTGAATGACGACCTTAGGGCTAGTATTATTGTTTTAAGTCCAAAAAGACTACTGTGGGAAACATCTGGCAATGATGAATTTAAATTTATTAAAGTGTTTGACATGACACTGTCAAGAATTATTGAATAGTTTCATGTTTGTTGTATTTTTGTGCCATCAAACATGTCTAAAGTGATATGAGCAGCTCTGTGTGTGGCTGCACTTAAGCACAGCAGTGCTTCGAGCTAAATGCTAACCTCACCATGCTAACACACTTGCAATGATATTGGTAATGACATGGCAATGTTTTAGCAGGTATAATGTTTCCCTTATTTCCCCTGATCACCATCTTTGTTTGACGTCTTAGCATGCTAATACTCACTAATTAGCACAAAAACACAAGTTACAGCTGAGGGCTATGTCATTAGCTTTGCAGGTCATTAATCAAAGTACTGGAAAAAGCACAGTTTTGACCCTGATGAAGAGAGTATTTTTTCATTTTCTCCTTCTTTCTGTGTCTATCTTTCGATCTCTCTAGAGAAAAAAAGAGAGAAATGAGAGAGAGAGAGATATGTCCTGATTTTCTCAGCACTTAGCTGTTACTTCATGCACCAAGAAGCCTTGTGGCACTCGTGTCAGGTGGAATGTGGAACTGAATGTGGAGGCACTTACTCTCAAAGACTTCTCCTTGATATATTCTTGCCTGGATTGTACCTCATTTGTACATGACTTTGGACAAAACCTCCTACCAAATGAATAAATGAAATGAAAAGTAAATGTAAAGTGTAATGATGGTGCTCTGGGAAGAGTCATGGGATCACTATAGTCATAGGATGGATTGAACCATGAATACAAAATTTTTCATCCACAAGAGCATCAGCAGCCTCACTGTGCTTCGTTCATACTGAGAGGTGTTTTGTCGATAATTGAGGTTTAAATTATCATAAATTACCAAGCTGAAGAAATTTCAATCTGTAGTGCCTCTGAATTTTAGTATAACTTTCAAAATTGTGGTTTAGTGTTCGTTCCAAAGTGCTTCGATTTACAGTTTTTGCATTCTAACTTAATTCTTAAGATAGATTTTTTTTTTTTAATCACTGCATTGTTTTTTGCAGACACTCAATTTTAGTGACACAAGATTTATGGGTTCAATTTGTATGATTTTTCTTTGCAGTTTGATGTCTGGGACTGAAAGGCAGTAGGAGGGGATGCAGCTTATTTGTTCGATGCTAATGTGATGGAAAAAAGATGAGGTCAGCATGGCATCAGAGTCACCAAAGTGGGATTGATTTCAGATCAGATCTCACTTACATGAGAAACATGGGTGTAAACGTATTGATTATGAGTGCTCAGAAATCCTCAGTGCCTCTGGTTAGATTAAAGCTCCTGCAGCAGTGTCCTTCTCCTCTGCCCCCGTCCTTCTCTGACAAGATCGTGATTATCAGGGATCTGACTCTGTCAGCTCTTCCCACCGTTGGCTTCACAGCATTAACAACTGGTCAGCATAACTTTACTGGAAATCACACTTGCTGAAGGTGTTTAATTAATAGCTACAAATTCCATTTGCAGGACTATTCCTCTGGTATTAAAATCACATAGCAGAAATTTAAATAAAGAAAAATTAGGCTACATTTGTGTTATACTGCAGTAAAAACAATGATTTTAGTTCTTAACTCCTGACACACAAAAAAAAAGTCTATAGGCCCATCGCCATAAGAAAACTTTAGATGTCTTTCTTTTCTCCTTATGTTTCCATGGTATTTTTAATTAAATGTCTAGGTGTAGGATTTAGAGGGATCTATTTGTACAATATGGCAGAAATTGAATAGAATATAATAGTACATTTTTTTCTATAGTGTATAATCCCCTGGAAGTTAAAATTGTTGTGTTTTCTTTACCTTGAAATGAAAAGTTTTTTTCATCCACAGAGAGAGCCGGTCCTCTTCTGCAAAGTCCTCCATGTTACACTGCAATGTTTCTACAGTAGCCCAGAATAGACAAACCAAACACCAGTTAAACCCACAATATGAAATTTCTGCTCCTTAAAGTCCTTCATACCAAACAATGACAACAGAGGTTGTTGTATGACGATGCTGTGTGGTTGAGTGGGACCATGGGATTACTTTATTTCATTATTTTCCAGCCAACATTGCAGCTAAAAATCTATTTGATTGACTCATACAGAAATGCTTACAGACAAGGTAATGTTACCTTTGCCGGCTTCCTTCCTCACTCACCAACTGCTGTTACCCAGAAGTTGGCAACAGGAGACAAAATAAATCACACCTTTACCTTGAATAACATTATGCATTTCTCTCAGTTTGAGCATTTTTGCAAACTTTCGGAATAATACAGATAAATCAATAAAATATAAAAAAGTATTGTCATTTTTAGACATTTTTCATGTGGAAATGTTTGTTATTTTTAATTTTATTTTTTAGAAATTCAATGCATCAGACTAAAACTGCTTCTGTGCAAATATCTAATCATTCACAAGGTGACACTTGTAGACCTCAGAGGCGGCTCTCCTTCACAAGTCTCAATAATAATCTGCACTTACTTACGTCGCTGATTATGTCTGTGGAAGAGAAAGTCCACTGGGTATTCAATCTCGCTACTGCACAGAGACAGAGAAACACGAAACAAACAAGATTAATAATAGCCTGCGGTGCTCATCCCTGGGGCCAAGCAGCTAACAACTCTTGACAAAACAGGGTTTAGAACGGCAGATGGATTGTCTTTGGAAATGAAGGGAATGTGCATTGGGAGTGTAATGAAGAGAGAGAGAGCGGGGTGCAGGCTTCTCCCAGAGTCCCTTTGAACGGCCTATGGAAATTAAATCAGCCTTTGACAGTTCCCATCGACTGATCCCACCCAGGGACGGTGACCACAGACATGAACATACACTAATCAGCCTTTGTTTTATCAGAAGAAAAGAATGCTTTTAATAATCATAAAACAATACTCATGTGGTTCAATGAAAAAAAACAACCAGTGCTTCGGGGAGAATTACTACAGGGCTGAGACATAAACATGGGCATCAATGTCTTCGCTGACTGTGTCGTTAAACGTGAGATGCATCTATTTATGAAATGGTTCAAACCAGTGGAGCATGTTTGGTTGCGAAATTCAACATTTTGATCATGTTAAACATCAAAGCTTTCAAACACCTTCATGTTAATTAAGACTCTCGCTTCTTTGCACTGCAGATGCTGGATGTGACTTTGGATGAAACGAGACACTGGCAGTGCAACTATGTCGCATCTTATCTCCGTTCTGTAGCAGAACTGTTTATACAGGCTTAGGCTGGGAAGTATATTGATTAATCAATACTGCAATATAAGACAAAATATCTTAGGATCTTAGGATATGGTCATATTGTGACATAGCAAAGGCATTGTCTTTTATTGGTTTCAATTAAAAGCTGCATCCAGTAAAGTAATATGGCCACTGATACTCAGTCATGATATACACATTCCTAATAATAATCTAAAATCCCACTTTGCTAATTGTGAAAGCTCTGATTGTCCTCTAGCAATATTGTGTCAATATTGAGGAACTTCAGTCAACAATACCGTGTTTGATTTAGTAATATCACCAAATCATACTTGTGACAGCTTAAATGTGGCTTTGACTTCAAACTGAACATTAAGCCTTCTCTGAGTTAAT
>JAPZDY010000012.1:12579446-12649236 GCA_029783645.1 Ctenochaetus hawaiiensis | reverse complement strand
GCTGGTTACTGATTGGCTGACAGTCAATGCAAGGGGAGTGCAAATGGGTGTGGACAGAGTACTACTGGTAAGAAGCTCCAGCAGAGTCCATGACAGTTAGAGTTGTTCGTGTCAATGATTTACAGAACAAAAACTGACATTTATATTTGGCAAAGTGGTTGACTTGAAGATATCAGTGATGATTTTACCAAATGAGGATTGCTGTGTTAGGTTACAGCAGATACAAGCAGATTTGTTTTCTTTGAATTTCAAAAGAACATAAATGATTTCTGAATACAGATGAATTGTTCTTATTTTTTTTTTAATAATATCTAAAAATTACAGATGTCAAGAAATTTCCATTCCCAACTCATCACATATGGGAGTCTGGTCAGGAACCCTTTGGCATCCCTTTACAATGCGCCGAGTACCCCTTTAGTATCTGTGTGCGATACACAAAGCATCCTGCCAGAAATCCTTTCTAACAAGTCAGTGATCTTGTGAAACAGTCGCAATTTTAAACACACATTGCGAGGCTCGCAGTTGGATTAGTTTTAGGCTCCAAAAGCGCTTATTAGGTTCACGAAAAGATTGCTGACTTTGACTCTCACTAGGAGTCCAGCTCTGGTCTTGTGTGTGACCTTCCTCCTTTGTCTGGTGGAGCCGTTGCCATAAACACCCAAAGTTGCTACAGATGGTTTTGTATTGGTGTTCAGTGAAAGTCCAGTGCATCAAATACAGAGGCAAAAGTTTCATCTCCTGCGTTAAAAATCACAGCCAATTTAACTGCTGCTTTTTTTTCTTTTTTTTTTAGTACCATGTGTTCTGACATATTGACTCAGCAGCCTTGAAAATGTTGCGTTGTGATGGAGAATGGAGGTTTTTTGAGGATATTTGCACACTATGCTTGGCAAAAGAGACAACGGTTAAACTTTATCATCCATTTACTCTAATTGTAGGCAGCCTCCTCTTTTCCTTCAGTCTTTTATTTAACCTCATTGATGTAGAAGAAGGAGCCACACATTCTTTTCCTTTTGTCGCTTTTGTATTGGATGAATTCAAACTAGAAGTTGAGGAGAACTTGAATGCTTCCATTCAAAAGAATTAAGGACATTGGAAATAGTTAGTGCTGAACCTTTTACAAAAGAGACAACATGAATACAAGACTACTTCTTTTCTTTTCTTTCTTTTTTTAAAGAATCCTTCTACAAAGTGTTTTTGTGAATCAGGCACACTGTAGAATGGCCCATGGGATCACTTTAGTTTGTGTATTGTTTGTCAGCAGCAGGCATGGAATGACCTTACCTTCCCTTAAAGAAAACATCCTTGAAGTAAAATAACTGCGATGCTCCGGGGCTCAGGAGAAATCTCCATCCATGGAAGAGATGCTGGCACAGGCAGACCTGCTTCGGGAAGAGGAGCGTCGGAGGGCCCGCTGGCTGATGAGTCACTTTGAGGCAGATCTGAGAACACCACTATGGCTGCAGGGGCTGGAGGATTGTCAACCACGCGTTCTTAAACCTGAAGAGCTGTGAGAAACGAGTCCCTCTCTGCACATGCACACACACACACACACACACACACACACACACCCACACACACACACACACACACACACACACACACGCATCCCTGGCTTATATTAAATGACAATGAATGAATCATTTTTATTTCAGTTCACATTTATTCAGGATGCAAGTTTCAGCGAGTTATTGTAGTTGTTCTTTAACACCTCGCACGCTGCAGAGATGGAAGCACGGAAAATGCATTTTTTTTTTCATGGCCAAAAACACAAAGGTAGGTTTCACAGGAAAAAAGGAGAAGGGCCGATGACAATATGTGGGGGATAATGGTCTTGAGACTCACAGATAGTGAAGTAAAGATTGAGCCTTAAGTTCAAAATGCCATACGGCAGAAAATGAAAGAGTTTCCGTAGGGTCTTATCTGTGTATTAGAAATTACTTTTTTATCTCGAGAAGACTGTAGAAACCGATGAACTAAATGCAGTGCATAAGGTCTCCTCTAAGCAGAGCAAAAGATTACCTTACTCTATTATACAGTAATTTGAATGTGAGGTAAAGGTTAATGATGAAAGGAGGGGCACTGTCTGTGGCCAAAGGTGCCATGCAGGCAGACAGGGGATTACTCGCAAATGTTTTTACAGAAATGACTCGACACTTAGGAGACGGTCTCACTGATGAGTTAATCAAATGTATTAGATTTTCTCCTTTTACAAATATTACCATAGAAATGAGATCAAAGTAGTAAAATCAGTCCTCCTCGATGATTTTTTATGTCTTGCGTGACAGATATTTGCATTCTTTTAGCATCCTGTCAGCAACAGTGAAAACCGTGTGCTATTTGTGTAATGCAGGATTTAAACAGCTGCACAAATCCTTAGCTGCACAAGTTGCAACTTTGTTCTGGCTAGCATTACAGGAAGGAGTTAAAGAGTGTCTCCTCCAACAACAACAATGAAAAAAAACTTTTTGGTTTAAAATAAATATATATTAAAAAAATCATTTATTTTGAAGGGCATTCAGCTCAGGTTTAAAGCTTCAATAAAAAAAGGATTTTTGTTTCTTTTCAGTTATCTGTTTTAGAAGTACAACAAATGTCAAAGTAATATTCTTGTAGTGGTTTTATAGCTAAAAATCCTTCTCTTTTTTCCTGTTGCAAATTATTTTAATGCTCGATGACTCATCCTACTCTCATCAGGCATATACATAAATTTATCCAATCAAACGCAATTAGGCCAAATAACACTCTTTACCATTAGCATGCTGATTGTATCAGCTAGCAGAGGGACATCGTGTGTCAGTGGTGTGTGTTTGGGTTTAAGTAAAAAAAAAAAAAACATATCAAAATGAATGCACAATGCTCAAATTTGTAGATGTTCTCCTTCTATGTTCTCTTTAATACAGACCTTTAAAGCTCTGTATTAAATAAATCATATCACGTTAGAGCAGTTCAATCACTGCAATTTACTTAAAAAATATCAAAATATGTCTCATTCCACCATTCTGGGTAATTTGGTTGTTTTCCATCTTTGTCTGTGTCAGATTTAACTGTTCACATCCAGCAGATCACCAGTGATCTGCTTTCAAAGCAGCTAAGCACGGCTTACAAAGATTTAAATGTTTAATATTTTGGGTTGGTTTTTTTTTGACCTGCTTTATGGTATTAGATTCAATAGAGGTTTGACATTAAACATGCATTTTGGCCTTGCAGCTCTTCTTGCAGCTTTCCATTCGGGTGTTACAAATAGACAAAAAACTCCTCCAGAAAGGTAGATGTTAAAATGTTAACATCAGTTTATTAACACCGATACATATGTGTGTGTGTGTTCAGAGATTGGTTCAAAGCTTTATGCACAAACTGTACAAAAAGTAGATGAAAACTGTCAAAATCACAGTAAAAGGTAAATCCAAAAGACTTTGTAGATGTCTATTGTCACCTGGGAACCTGGAGGAGTTTTTTTCTTTTCCACTGAGGAAAGTGTTTAAAACTACCCCAGTTTGAGGTCGAGCCCTCTGAGATGGGACGGTTTATCATTGAGCTCAGTTTGAGAAATAACCCCAATCCACAGACATGACTTCGAATCACTATTTTTCCATGATGTGTTTATTTGATACACAAACACAGAGGCCACATTTATAATGCTAACAAGTTGACCTCAGTACGCCGTGCAACAACAAATCCAAGAGGCAGGGGTTACTATGGCAACATGGTACGGCATGAGAGACAGCAGAGACGTCTTGGAGCCGAATGTTTGAGTGTGATACAAACTGGAAATAATTCAACCAAAGATGCAAAACAATGCAAGGTTGTCTTTGTGCTGAACACACCTGAGAAAATGAGTCCATCTCAGTAATATACACTGGATCGATTCAATGCAACTCAATGAATGACAAAAAAGTCTGTATTTTACTGAGTGTGTATTGAGGCAGGGCGTCTTAATTTAGTGATGCCAACATGCCCTTTAATGTTACACGTCTGCCCAAGTGCTCCGGGTGCTGAGCTCTACAAAATGTCAACAATGGAGCCATTGTGTCCTGTACTAAATCTTGTTCACTAAGCCCAGTTTGCTTTTTATTGAATCCTTGCTGAAATACACAATGCATATAAATATCCCTTTTCACTTCGAATACATCGCTTTGCAGTTTCATGTCGGAAAATCCAGCCAAACGGACTTAGAGGTCTGCGAGGTGCAATTCTCTCAACTCTAACAAGCAGATTACTGGGCTGTCAATCACACAACAAAGGCAATGACCAGGGCAGGAGTCTGTGTCTGGAGATTTTCATGTCTGCAAGGAAACAATTGGTCATTGCTCACCACAAGTCAGGAACCTGCTAGGAAAATGAGACAGTAAACACCTCAATTATTATAGTCAGCATTAAGCAGCCATGATGGCATTTTTAGAAGTAGTTGGCGAGGCTGTAGGGTTTTGCAGAGAAGTCGACCATCAAAACGACCAGTTGACATTGTGTGTTGTTGTTTTTTTTTTAACTAATTGTTCATCTCTGGTTTTAGCATGGTGCAGTAATAAAGAAGGGGCAATGCATCGACAACAGGTGTGAGCTTGTGAGCTCTGTGAGTAGTTACCGTTGACAAGTCATAGTTGTCATGCATGACTTTAACACGGTGCAGTATGTGGGGGAGGGGTGGATGGGGGGGGGGCACAGAGCAGACATGCAGTAAGAGCAAAGAGGCAGAAAGAAACATGGCTGTACATCCCAATGTTTGACTACAGTCAATAGTGTGGAAATACTTTACCAGAGCAAACACAGATTAGTTTAAATCATCGTCATAAATCAAAAAGGGAAAAAGTCAAAATTCTTGATACAGGAATTGTCATCTTGCAAGAATGGCATCATAGGAAAAGTCTGTGCAGTGTAAATCCACCACAAGGTCCCACCTAAACTGTCATCTTGTCCATGTTTATTTATGTCAGTGATTTGAAAAATTGTTTCCTATGTTGTGTCATGTTAAATAACAACCATTTATGATATTTAAAGAAGAAAATAATTCCTCTGTCCTTTGAGGAAATAGTGAGGGAATAGATAAGAACTGATTATTGTTATTGTGTCAACATGTGTTAAATCCAGTAACTGACATCTCTTTTCTTTAAAATGCAGCAGCTGTGAATGCCCCACTGCTGACCCAATCCAGTTTTTTCAAAAACATTTTTAAAACATTTGGTTCAGAGAACTTTGTAGTAGAGAACTTTTCTATTACCAAAGTTTGCTTTTTCTTCCTCTGGTTATGAAAAATTGCTTGAAGCAGTTTTAATTAATTACATTGATAACAACTATGCAGAACCATGATGAACATGGAATAAATTTTTTCTTCACAGCCTTACTTCTCTGCTGAAATTTCTCCATTTCAGTAAGGGTGTTTAAAATGTGTGGTCATTGCCCACAAGTGAAGTTCAGTGATTCTTGGTGTCCATATCTGGTGTTTACGCTGGATTTAGACACCTCTCTGTGTTGTGTGTCACAGTTAATTCCTCACTGACACAACTTTATACCACATAGGAACAAATATATTACATTAAACTGTCTTAGCTTGTGGCGATGCAAGCATATTAGGTGAATAAATTCCCCCAGTGAACTGGACATTATTATGTGCAGGCATGTGTTCAAGATATAGCTTGCTTCAGCAAATGCTTCATAGGCCACTCAGTAACAAATTAAATTAAAATGACCAACATGGATTACAGAGGAGCACAAGCCGAGTGAAGCGATTGTTTTTTCTTCGTGGCACTAATGAGAACAAAGCACGTGGCGTGTTTTGATTAACATGTCATTTACATTCGGTGCCACAAAGATCATGAAAACACAGCTGCGGTTACGCTCTCATGAAAGGGTTAAAACAAAGGTGTGTTGTGCGTTTCGACGGTTCCTCATTAAAAGTGAACAACTGCACTCCGTTTGACAGCAGTCATTCCCTCCCATGACACTGCAGGCTCAAGACCCCCATCTCTTCTCTCTAACTCTATTAGTCATTATTCTGTTCTTCATAAATGCTTCCTTGGCCTGCAGTATTATTTTCAGGGTACTGACTCTGTGTTTGCTTGCGCAGAAAATGTGTGATAAAATGTAGACGATAATGCAGAATGGCTCTCAGTCACTCTCACCTGCTCTTATCTTGTAAGTGAACTGATTGCCATTGACTTTTTTTTAAGGGTTATATTCTTGAAATAAAAAGTACTATTCATAAATCACAGGACATCACCAGGACATCTATGGAATCAAAGCTTCAGTTCTCATGCAAGCGTGTGACAGGATCGAGCCTGTAGCGAGTGATAAAACTATTAATATTATAATGCAACATATTCAGCATATGAATATACAGCAGAAGGTGGACTACTGGTATTACTGGTATGCTGAACAAATAGTTTAAGATATGGTTGTTTGATTTTTTTTTCATCTGACAAGCTATTACAATTGGAGAACATTATAAATGCAATGAATGTAAGTTGACTGCAGCTGCTTCATCTGCCTGTAAAGTAGAGCATTCAAGACTACTGCATTTTAGTCATCAGCTTCTTCCATAAAGTAGGTGATTAATTGATTAATCCCCACGAGGGTCTCAAATACAACCAGTGTTGTTAGCAGGACTTATCAGGAGGTAGTTAAAATGGGGTCATCGTGGCAAAAACTGGAAAATGTTCCCATTTGTTTTTATGTGAACAGTGGAATTGGGCTAGCAGTCCTGCAGTGGAAAAACTGAAGCAGAAATAACCTTTGAAGGACCATAACCTAGTGTCACACTGTTGTGGCAAGTCAGCTGATCGTCCAATCAGACAGCAAGTGCAAAGACTTAAGTTTTGTATTTGTGAATGGATCAATACGACCACACCTTCTGACAAACCTGCGAGGATTATACTGCATCGCCTGACTTGCTCAGTGGCTCAACAGCTGCCCACAGCGCCCCCTGTTTCACATGAATTGCAGATACAATACCACTATTTAATCACCGCACAGTGTTTAAACCGAAGATGAAAAATTGTTCTACAGGTGAAGGTTTTGATAGTCAACTAGTCAGTTAATTGCTTATTCTGTGAAACCCTGACCAGAAGTCACATTTTGCCTTAAATACTGCTTGTTATCTTCCGACAAGGAGAACCTCACTCTATATTCATAAAAGTTTTGAACAGCTTTGGAGCTTCAAATAACAGAGCTGGTATTTTTGTGTGTTCCCACTGTTTTAATTTTAGAGGTTTTGCCCCTGAAAAAAACTCTATTGCTTTCAGGGCCACATTCACTAAAGGGTCATTCACACTACTTCACATAGCCCCTTAAGCACACAAGTGATTCAAGGTTAATGCCTCCCTAATGCTCCGTGTGCTTCAAAAAAATCTTTATATTGTGACTGTATTTGGCACCATGCCACGCACAATGAGGGTTTTAAACAACAAACAGAAGCAGCCCATAAACCAAATTGCTTGCAATGCAAAGGTATGAATTTTTTTCTGCTGATATGAGCTATCTCAACCTGCAGAAAACTACAAACAACCACAACACTGTCACGCCGCCAAGCCCACCTCCAAGGTGGTATACTGAAACACACACACACACGCACACAAGCTGGCATCTATAAGGGATCAAGTCTATGAAACCGGTTCCACCGTGAGACGCGACTAAATTAAAATGAGCAGAATCCCAAATGAAACCTGAACCTATACATGGGACTAAGACGGTAATGACAGGGCAAAGGTAACACTGTGTTCAGTTTAAAATTACAAAATGACAGGACAATTTTGACTGGCAGGTACTGTAGGTGTGTACTGGGTATCCAGTAATGTGCAGCTGTTGGCACCGCTGAGCAATATGAGGGTTCAACAAAACCACCACTGAGCTCTCAATGCAGCGATGCCAACTACCACAGAAAATAACCAATTCTGTCTGTCTATCTCTTTCTCTCTCCAACCCACATACACACACACACACACACACAGCCTTAATACACACACACACACATACACACACAGCTACAAAACTGATTTTTTTTTTTCACAAAGGAGGGTCGAATGAACTAGTCTTGAATCTATTCACTGCTGTCCAACAACATGAGAATTGAGCTGGTTGGAAAAATTGGTCTTCCCTCCACTGCTTCTCAGTTTTTTTTTTTTTGACCGTCCAGCAGCAGCACACCTCTTATTAAACGAACACAAAGCCCGCTTACAGTATGAGATGGACCGCACGCTCGACTCGCTCAATTAATAAAATATCAATAACATCAGGAAGATGAGCAGCTTGTCATTTTCCTTTTTCAAAGCGTCCTGTGTGCCCAGACTGCAGTGTTGAATCTTGAGGCTTCCAATTTGCTCTTGTCAGTCAAGTCAGCCCGATGTGTATTTAGCTACGGTGGCTGGAGTTTTAAGAATCACACACACACAAAAAAAAGGTGTCACTGAGGACATAGGAACAAAACAAACAAGAGAGAAGGAGCCAGACTCTTTATAATGACAAATGTATGAGAGGAAGATTGTTCCACCGCTGGAGCTGTGAACCCAGCTCGCATGCATGCGTCACGTACTATAATAAACTTTAAATCTCATTAGCTGCATCTTGCCAAAGTATATTCTCACATTTTACGTGATTATTCTGTGAGCTTGTCTAATTATTTGTGTGGTGTGCCAAAAATACATTAAATTGCACTGAAAAATAGCATCAATAATAAAGAGCAACTGTTCTATTTGCCCATTTTTGCTGGACCAGTGAGCATAAATGGGCATGCTTCATTTTTACTGTGTGGTTTTGTGGATCACAATCTAACAGAAAACCAATACATGTGCAGTATTTGATTAAACACATGACTAACTCCAATTAATATGAGCAGCACAGTATAGAATTGGAGCCCTCAAATGATCAGATTTAAGAAAACCCAGCGAGTTAAATCAGAGTGGAAAATAATGATGCCTGTAAATCTCCCATTTGTCTGTCTCACCATTCGTCTGCTTTGCCAAAGCATTAATAGAACCTGATGAGAATGTGCTATTGGCTTTGCCAGCTTACAAGTTTGGTGCTGCCAGCTCCTGTCATGTGGAGGTTTTGCAGTAATTGATGGTGCCATAAAAAATTTTCTAGCTCTATCCACATTTTTGGACATCAGAATGATTTGAAATACATCCATTTCAATCCAAGGTAACAGACTCTGTGTTCCCGGCTTTGGGTCCTTTGTGTTGAATTCTCTTTCCAGTAAGCACTGCTTAGAGGAATATCAGGCTATAAGTGTGTGAGTATGTATACACACACACACACATGCACACACTCAGACACACACATTCTCACTGATTTCAATAACATTACAAAAACCTTTCACTATCCACAAATGCTGTATGGATAGAGTGAGGCAATACCAAGGATAGTTTTGATAAACCAACAATGACCTTTCTATTTCTATCTTTTATTTAGCTGACTATGGATCAGAAGACATAGAAAATCTTTGTAAATGATAATATATTAAGCAGTATTATTTAACAAAAATCAGAATTTGTTTTCTGTAGTTTCTTTGCGGGATATTTTGTAGGATATTTAAAAACATTGCAATTATTCCTCCTTTACCTCCTCTTATCTCTATACTAGTGTGGCCTCGGCATGCCAGGATGTGTTTAACAAGCAGAAGACTGAATAAAAGAGTAAACATGTCTTGTGTTTGCTACCTTGAGAAACTATTACCTTTTCAACATCTGATACATAGAAACTTCAGAAGAAGAAGAGAAACATTTTTTTAGTCCAGCTCAAAAGGAGTCAGAATCAAAAGTAGTTATACTTTACACTCATTGCTTTTGGGTATAGTTGAGCACGACGGACTTATTACGGCAAAGTCCATTTTTCCATAATTTCCGTTCCATGAGCTAAGCTACTATAACCGGCAGCAGAGCTCTGCAGTTATCTTCACAAGATCAGTAAGGCAATGTATTTTCATCGTGTGCTTCGATGTCCTAGTCAATTCAAAGCTCACCAACTTGGAGTCTCGAGCTTGCAGGCACACTCATCAATCTCTGCTGCTCCAAAGACTCATCTCAGGCCGCAGTTGTGTTAAACATGAAACACATAGAAAGATGTCTTTTTATTTTAGAGGTATGCTACTGCCTGTGCTCTGTCAATTTATCTGCTTCCCCACAGCCTGAGCAACAAACCTCTATCATCACAGACATGATTGTCCAAACTCAGCCCCGTAAATCCTTAAATACTTAAGCAGCCTTGTCTGTCAGCAACAATGCATATTAAATTATCACCTGTCAGAGAGACAACCTGTTCTTTCACAGCAGGCAGGTTATTTGGAAATAGCGTATTTGGAAAAAATTAAAGCAACTATGAACAACTTTGATTTGGTCGGGCGGCCTCTGTCGACAAAAATGGTAGTGTAAAATGTTATAAAGATCTTGATCTGTGAATGTGAATGTGAATGGCGGGACACATTGCACAGACACATTGCATTTTTGATTCTATTTTTTTGTAAATGCAGCTTTGTCCACAATGCATTGCAAGGAATTAAAGTATTGTTTGTGGCTATGTTAGATTGATACTGTGACAACAGCTGAACAAAGTAAACTTTGTTTTACTAACATTGACTTATATGTAATCCAACTGATTGGTCCAGTTTAGGTTGACTTGTGTTTTTGTCAGCTTTATTTCATGACCTCTAGCATTTTTTGCACTTTGGTCATTTATTTTGTTTTCCCCTTTCACTGATCCTGCTCCAGTATAACTTAAAAACTAAAGTCTCTAAAGAAAATCTGCTCCTGCTTCCTTTTGGCTGGCTAATGTACTTACTGTGAAACTTTGAAAATGTAAACATATTCTGGTCTGTGTGGAAGGAATCATTATGCCTGATTTTGCAGTGAATCGGTCCCTGGGGGAAGCATTCAGAAATAACTATAGAAAGAAACAGCAGATATTTTCACTGATGGTTCTGTTTGCTCATGAAGGTGATACAGAGGCATCCGTATTGAACTGTGAATATTTTAAAACCAGTTAAAAGTTCCTTGTTATACTTTAATCATCACCCTCCCTTGTGACAAAGATTTTACTGACTGTGGCTTCTGCCTCAGGCTAATTTTACTCAATGACATTCAGTAAAATTGAGCATCAGCAGAGGGATCATCACTTCAGTTTGAGGTCAGAAACTCTGATTTATCAAGAGCGGAGCAATCTGAATAAAAACTAAACCTAAAAAATCTGAAGAGTTTTTATTCCCTGAAAATGCATTCAATATTTAAAGAAGGTTACATTGGCATTGCAGCCACAGCAGCTACAGCTAAACACTCCAAAATACCTTATTTTGAAGGGTCATTGCATTAATGTACAGTGCTTTGAAAAATCTTTAATATATTTGTATCTTACATCTTGATATTAAAATATACATTAATTTTTATGTATTTATTAAATTGTCAAATGTACAGTCAAGGACCAATGGAGAAATATTTTACCAGCTTATTTTAACTTCTTTTTTTTTCAAATAAAAAAAAACATCCAGCTAAATCTTAGTTGTTACCTGTCAGCCTCATCTTGCTAAATATTAAGCTTTTTTTGCAGCCAACATTAACGGCAGCCAGGTCACTAAAACTGAAACAGCTCAATGGATTTCAGCCATCATTAATTTATGCATTTGGGAATGTCTCAAAGAAAAAAGAAAATAGTGGCTTACAGAATATAATCTTTCAGTAAGACAGTCTATAGGTTTAAATCTCTTCAAAGTCTTGAAATACTTATCTTCCACTTCCATCCACATTGAGGTCAGCACACAGCGTCACACAGGAAGCTGTACCTCTAAGCTTGAACAAGGACATAGTGAAGTTGGAGAACAGACCTTGGAACCACTCGCTCAATGTGACACTATTTAACTTCTTGCAGTGATGCTTTTAATCCTGTTTTGCACTAATGTCGCTGCCACTGTAACATCTCCATATTAGCTCATCTCAATTAAAAAAAAAAAAAAACAGCTCTGTGTGTCATTTATAATTCCTAAATTAAGTGAGATAGTCACATTGACCTACTGGTTGCTCAACACAAGCCTGTAAAGAACATAACAAAGACTGGAGTGACCTAAATATGTCTTCAGATATAAAAGAACTGACCTTAAAGGTGATACAGTTTATTGGGCCACAGGCTGAACTCTTTACAAGCTCCCAGTACTCTGTTGAATTACTTGCTATACAATCTGGCAGAGCACTCAAAAAAAAGGTCTATTTGAAATGTTATGCAGCAGTTGCAAATATTGAAAAGAAATTACCTTCAGACAGGAAACAGTTAAGTCAGAGCAAATACTGGCAATGATCTAACTCATATGATTGGTTCAGGGGTGTGGGTCAGAGGATTAGGGGCTTACTGGACTGAAGTAAATTAGCACTTGTTGGGGAATTTGAGCAGACACAAGGTATGAGAAGCTTAAAGATTCTCCCAATTAATTTCTATTTAAGGTCAGCATCGTGGCTTTGTGGAATACAAAAAAAGAGGGCAGAATGGTTGAGAATTTGTCCCACTTGCCACCGGTGAGAACAGGAAGTGAGAATATGGAGAACAGGAATGACCCTGATTACAAACTTTTGCTTTGATTAGCTGTCTTTGTGAAGTCATGATGAGTCCTCAGGACAAGTTTCTACAAATGGATTTTTCATATTTAAGGTTGCACATTTAGTGTCCAGCTTGTAAAAAGGCAGCTTGAACAACTGTTTTTGTGTTTAGTTTTTATGGTTTGGGTAATAAATGAATAAGTGAAACAAGCATGCAACTTTTAAGTCTATATTAATGTTAGAGGGTGTTATGCTATGATTTTAATGCCACACAAAGGAAAAAGGACAATGTAAAAACCTCCCAGAACTTAAACTCTCATTTTTTGAGAAATACAATCACTGCAACAAAGATGGTATAAACCGTGTTGTTGACTGCAAATTAGGCTCCAAAAAGTAGCTGGCAGTTACATTTTTGACAGTCTGCAAAATCATGACAACCAACACATTTAAATAGCTCAAATGAAGCAAAGTTATCTTTGCCTCAGTTGTATTGTTGGCATCAGGAAAAAATGCTAGAATAGACTGAGTAAAACAACAAAAAACAGGCTCAAAAATCTTCATTTCTGCATCAAAACAATGACAACCATCAGGGACTTGACAGACACACAATGTAAGAGGCTGGCAAATTCTGCTAAAATCTAATCTGTGACTATTTAAAGCAGTGTTTGCAATGGAAATTAAATGTTTTTTTGTCAATAATTTGCATTTTGTTCAGCGTCTGTATTTGGCCCTTTGAACCAGAGACTACACTTCAGTGAAAACTGACTGATATTAGCACAAATGGATGGTAAACATTCTAAATAACCAAGTGCATCTTATTTTCCAGTGTTTTTGTTTCCAGAGTCAAACATTAAAAATGCCTTCTCCTAGGCTAAATGTTTAAAAAGTCAGTTACAAATGGACCTACTACAACAAAAAGTTTGTTTTTTGCTTTTTTTAAATTCTAATTCATTAATTAATAAATTATTTTGAGATCCATTTGCACAAATGGAAAATTTTCCTTTGGATGCAAGTGGCTTTTCCAGTACACTGCCCAGTATATTTGGTCTTCTGGGAAACCATTTGCTACGCTGTCTTGTGGTGCATGATTACATTTTTGACTTTGAAAGAAGCATATGCTTCAGTGATGACGCACGTTTGGAAGAGATACTCAGACAGGATCAATACAAATAGGCTTACTGTTGAAGTCAGCCGCTGTTTGTATGATGGACTCTGAGAAAGGCGATGTATTTTCACCATGTGCCTCGTGGTCCTAGCCAATTCAAAGATCGCCAACTTAGAGTCTCCATTTCACAGACACGCTCATCAATCTCTGCTACTCCAAAGGCTCGTCTCAGGCCACAGTTGTGGTAAAGATGAAACACATAGAAAGATGTTTTTATTTTAGAGGTATACTACTGCATGCGTTCTGTTAATTTATCTGCCTCCCTGCAGCCTGAGCAACAAACCTCTCTCATGTCAGACATGATTATCCAAATTCAGCACAGTAAGTCCTGAAATACTGAAGCTCCCTGTCTGTCGGCAGCCATGCATGTGAATTATCACCTGTCATGGAGGTGACCCGTTCTTTCACAGCAGACATGTAATTTTGAAATGGCATACTTTGACAAATTAATCAACACTCTCCCTTGTGACAGAGATTTCACGGACTTTTGAAATCAAATGCAATGTTGATCATGAGACATGGTAATAATGATCTAAAACCCGGACCTCTTAATTGCTTTCATACTTTTATCTGAAAGCAAACGTTGTGGGAATATCTGCTACATGATTGTGGTCATTACAACAATGAAAATACATCTTGCCTCACTGTCACCTTTTAGTATATCAAAACTAACATTGTCTGCACTAATTGATGTGTTTTGACTGATGCAAATGAATAGATTCTTTTCAAAATAATGAGTGAATAATTAGTCATAATTAAGTATGCTAACAAGCACTGATTTATTAACTGATTTCTCCATACCGGCTTCGTCAGTGTTCACTGCATGCCAGGCTTTATTTTAATGAGGCTGTCTGTCCCAATCAGTGTCAAGCCATTCCTGTAGAGAAAAAAGTCAATTATGAAACTTTCACTGTGCCACGCTCTATTGATGCTATTTCTGTCTTACACATTTCTGCATAAAGTGTCATAATAAAGCAGTAATACAGAGGGGACACTCTTTACAGTGATTACAAGGCCAAGGGTGATGCAGCTTTAAGAATTAGTTGCCTCACCCAAGTCTTCTTCATTATGATTAAGAATAAATCACAAATTTAAGAGGATCATGAGCTTTACCATAATTATGTTTGCACATGAACCAAGAGAGTGAAAGTGAGAAACACAGTAAGTAAAAATTTTTAAATTCTATTACATATCCCTCTGGTCACTTTTCCTTTGAGCAAGGACTTGGGACCATGTAACAAACTTAATTAGCAATGTGACTTGAAGAACAAAGTGAACATTCTGATCTTTGACCTATAAACAGCACAGTAAATGTCCTGCACCAACTTGCAAAGGCATCTACTCATTTAGGGGAAACAAATAATGAAAGAGGCATTCTATCTGGAACGGGGTGGCAATAATTAGCTGGACAGCTGTGGCCTTTAAGTTCCAGCCTACTCTTTCTGTTCTCCAACTTAAGGAGAGATATTTGAGTGTTAGAGGCTTTCACAGAGGTACAATTTGCCACATTTTATTGTACATAGGTGCAATTTCACATGTGAAATGTTTGAGCAGAAAATGCATTTGCAATACTATGGTGCAAAGAGAAGCGGCCAAAACAAATAAACAAAAACAATGATATAAGACCACCTATTGTATAGCTAACAGTATCTGAATACAATAATATCCAAATCCTTGAGAATCTTTACCTATCTGTTATATTCTCCCATATGTGTCGTTAAGATCCTTTGCATGATCATAGAAGTACCTGGCTAATAAATCCATCCTAACTAATGTATGGCATTCTTTCTTTTTCTATACATCACTCTCACTGTTTATTCTGTTTTTAAGACAGAAAGGCTTAGGTTTTCTTGGTATCACTACAGCAAGACTGAATGCAGAAAAAAAAAATCCCTGAAAATGGGGACAGTGATATATACTTTGTAGTGGCATTTGTTCAAGAACGATAAAACTCACAGCAGTCACAGATGTGACTGGACAGATTTCTTTTTTATGGTGTCTTTTGTTCTATATCCATAAATAACTGAGACCACCTTGTGTTTGAAGTCAGATACATGCAAAACATGTTAATAAGCTGTAAGCCATACAGTTGCACTTCCGGATGTGGTCTCCCTCAGTAGCTAATTAAAAGACATCTTTTTGATCTCATAATAGCCCTGCTGCTGCCAGGGTAAACAAAGCAAGTGACAATGACACAATAATGGATTTTTTTGCATTTCAAGAGAAGATACAATTTTAATACTGGTCTATTTTTAACGGTTTTGTTTAGCATCCTTAGGTATGATGTTTATCTATCTTACACTCTATGAACCCTTCTGATTGTTTGGTGTAAAGACCTATTCTATCTTGAGGAGTCTAGAGTTGAAAAAGAAAACATTTGTTATCAAAATACTGAAATTTGGAAGCCGCTCTGCATAGGTCAACTGTCTGCTAATGCTGATCAAAACAGCCAATTATTGAACTCTCTGCCTGTCTTTCTTGATTGACAGATAAGCGTTATGCGATGAAAACTAGCAATAAAAGGGTTGCTTATTATTTTGGGAGGTCTCAATAGATGTTTTGTGTAACTGTCGATCTCGCTTTTTTCTTACATCAAGGACCATGTTGGGAACAAGTATTTTTACCTCTACATGTTATCCCTTGTATTCTTTGTATTATCCATAAATAGAATCAACCAATCAGAAATTAAATGGCTATGGACTAAAACTGATGTACTAAATAAAACCTGCAATAAGCTGTCATGAAAAAGAATGTCACGTTGGTATTAAAAAATATTGAATTGTTTTAAAATTTCATGGTTCTAGTATAGAACACAAACTAGATACTATACTCCACACATTAATGGTCCTATATTTATGACCCTAGAGTTAAACTTAGCTTTTGATCTCTTTTTTCCTTAAAACAAAATGGAATATCAAAGTTTTGTTCATTTAGGTTATGACATGTCTAGTTGCAATGAACCTCAGCACATCCTGACGGAACACACGAGGAAGCAATCTGCGATTTTACTGCAATTTACGTGAAAAAGTAACAGAGTCGCATGGGAGGTGACAAAAAATCGCAAAGATTCAAAAATTTAGTGGGATTCGTCTGTATGTAAATAACCTGCATCGATACTTTATGTTTCAGTTAGGCTTGCAGTATATTTTCATTTATGTCGTAAAGGAGGCCACTAACATTCATCGTAAAACGTAATCCCAGTAGTTACCTAATCCGGCCTCATTGTTGACTGGATTAGACATTAGTTTACCGCTGCATTCAGGTTCAAATGATCAACTGTAGCGTCAGGTAACCATGGGAACACTTCCTGCTTGTCCCACAGCTGCTTTAGAGTTGCTTGTCAAGGAAAATATAATCCTTAAAAAGTCTTAAAAAGTCTTTGTAATTTAAAAGATAACTATTCAAATACAAGCTACTTTCCGGTAAACTCGTTTAGGCCTGAATAATTTCCCCTTCCGTTACGTGACGTTACGTAAAATGTTCAGGAATAATTATCAGGTAACCAAGCTAGGCTATTCCCTGTTTAAGCTAACAACATTAATATTAGCTGCATGCTAACTAATGAAAACTATAATCCTATTTCTCACAGGGTGGAGCAGTGGTGGAGATCTTCAGTGGACAGGGAAAAGACCCAGTTGCAAAATGGAAGCTTTATGGCGGGCCGTCAGCAATACATAAAGTGAGTCTATCATAACCTACTGTCGTGGTGATTAAACACAACTATTATTACACATAAAGTAATTTAACGGGATTACGGGTCCTCGGAGTCAAGCTAGACAGAGAGCAACAAATACAGTTTAATCGAGTACAATAACGCTTAAAATCATGAGGGCTTAAGAGGTCTGAATAATTTAAACCTGTGAATTGATCCTTAACGAAACGTTGCACTAAAAATCCTATTTTATGTTGTAATTTAAGCTTATGTCTTATCTAATGACTTTAGCGTATTGCTATATTGTATTGTGTGGTACCATATTCCACGGGTGTCATTCTGGATTTTCTACATCAAATATATAAATCGTAACCTATAAAATTTAAGATATCAACAATGCAGTATTCAAACTTTATGAAATATCAGTGGTTACCTGTGAAAATGAAGGAAAACACAAATTCGAGTTATAACTTAATTGTCAGACAAAGGCATGAAGTCTTAACTCTACGTGGACTTTTAATGTTATAATATTATAATAGAGCTGTTCATGACACAGATTTCTTATGTCAAACCTTATAAGGGGTAAATGGGCAAATGGAAAGAAATGGAGCAGGTACACATAACTGGTCATATCTAGCAAGGACATATTCTCAGCAAGGCCTCCTTTGCATTATTTATTTTCCTAGGAATATAATAAAGAAATCAAAGGATTTGTTTATTGTCTGGAGGGTAGCAGCCAAACAGTCAAGATGCAGATGCCAGAAAATGGGAAAACAACACGTAAGTCTTCTTCGTACTATACACATTTGTTACTGATGCTATTTAATTCATTCATCAGCTCACTATTATGCCTATTCTTTCATAGTTGGGCTTCTCCAAAGGTTTTTGGTCCTTCAAGTGAATATTCCTCAGTACAAAGATTTTTCCATTGAACTTATGTAAGTACACTGCAGTCAGGTTTTTAATATATTTTTCAACATTATACCTCAGAACTCACCTTGAACTACATTTGTAAGAGTTATTGTAGAGCTCAAAAAACTCTTACTTTTCTACAATATGTTTGCTATGATAATGTTAAATAGACTCAAATTAACATTTCTTGCATAGGGGAATACTTAACATTATAATTCAAAGTGAAATACAGTAAATAATTATTAAATCGCTGTGAATTCCCCTCAGACATCGAACAAATTAGTAAAATGCAGCTTGTTTACATTTAGTAAGAAAAACCCCTTGAGCCACCTGAAAAATTGAGTGTATCAAATTAGCAATAACTGTTATATAATTGCTTAAATAACCATTTGTGATTAAGATATTGTTGAGTATTTTTTTGTTACAGAGAAGGCTGTTATCTTGCCAACTGAACAGCTACGGTAAATTCTGCAAGATAATACAAAGAAATATGCCAGTTTTATAAAACATACTGTAATGTGGGAAGATTTTTTCATATTTCAACATTTAGTCAAGAGGAATGCAGCCTAAATCAGTGATTTGCCAATTAATATGAATATTTTATCATCAATGAAATATATATTTAGATTAATCAAGACAGTTTCTAAACTCTTTTTCAATCAGAACTCATAATGAGTGCATTCACCTCACGGTAAAATTCAGTTTAGTGCAGACTGAGGTGTGGTATGCAGTGTAAGTGCTGCTGTTATATTTGGATAAGTCATGTAACTGTACAGGAAACAAAAGTAGGAAGACATTATGTCAAAAGCTGAAATAATTTCTTATCACACTATGCAACTTATATACCTATTTACCTACACTTTACTACATTGAGTAAACGTTGTTGCCATGGTTCTTCTTCTGTTAGAGTGTGTTGTGACATTTGATTTCACAGCACTAGATTAAAATTTGTAAGAGCATACCTTGGAGACCAATAAAGCTTGTGGCTTTCTCTGGCCAGGATTTCATAGCTACAAAATTGATTCTTGTGATAATTTATGCTCTGTACTGCTGTCTGTTATTCACAGGATAACTGATGTAGAGCACCTGAAAAGGAGACTTCACTTATCAACAGTGCATAAAGAATTGTCTGCCACTCTTTTGCATGCAAAGGTACCTTTTGTAGGACTGAAGCGTGATATTGTAAGTATCTAACCTATCCTTGACACATAATTTCAGTATTTGCTTTCAGATATATGCTGTTAAATTTTTAATGTTTATAGCTTATTGAGCTTTATCTCTGAAGAATCCTTGTAACTACAAAATCGTATTGTTTCTGTTGTCTCAGTGGTCTACTTTGTGCATCGACCTTGTATCATTTGCTGGTGAACTGTTCAAGGGGTTTTTGACATTGGATGTCATCACTTTGTTTGCTACCTGTAAAGTCCGCAGAATCTTCACCATGAAAACAGAGCCTACAGGAATGTCAGATGCTGGTAATGCAGTTCATCAAGACAGCTTGTCATTTTGTATTTCTCAGAGTGTTGCAAATGTTATATTATGATAATTTGTTTTGGTTTACTCTGTGATAAATTTGTGATTGTCTCATTTTAATGTAGATCTGTTTCTCAGTGGAACTGGTCTCATGGACTTAATCCCTCGCAGTTGCCAGTTCCCACTAGACGTCAGTCATATCACTCAGGTGCTGAACATGGAGAATTTTCAGAGAGAAGATGCGAGGGCTGAAAAGTTAAGCTCTGACTGTGGTAGGTAAGAGCAAATTCCAGGACTGTAAATTAATCTGTACACAGCAATGGAAATGAACCTAGTTGATTTACTTAGTATATGCATTTACTCAACTATAATTTTAGGTACTTGACTATTTTCATTTTCTGTTGCTTCATGCTTCTCCACTACAGTATGAATAAAAACACTATACTGTATTTATCTGACAGCTGACAGCTCACATTACACAACCAAAACTGAACTCCTGTGGACTTACTTTTGTGTACTTTTGGTGTGAGTCTGTTTTTCATAATTTGGGCTAGCACCTTAATTACCCTTAAGGGTACTCATAATTCTATATAATACAATGATATTCAAGACAAAATACTGAAGAAACAGTTTGTGGAGGGCCCTTTCATATTTCAAGATGACAACATGACCCACACACTCAAAGCCAAGTCAACAAATAGTAAAGAAATTATTTTCCAAGTTTGGTGAGGAGAAACTTAACTCTCCTGAGCAAACTCCACCCAGCACCTTTTGGCATGAATTGCTATACTAAATGCAAGCCAGGCCTTATTGCCAACATTAATGCCCAACCTCACTAATGCTCTTGGAGCTGAATGGGAGCAAATCCCTGCTGTCAGGCTTCAAATCTTCCCTTGAAGCCTTCCCAGAGCACTGGAGGCTATTAGAGCAGCATTTTAAAACTCATGGTTTTAGAGTGAGATGTTCCACAAAGAAGTGTTATATTCAGGTGTCCACATAATTTGTTCAGGTGTCCATATACTTACGTCCATTAAGAATCTGCACCACTTAATGCATGACAGCAGGTTTGTAGAATTTGTTGTTTTGAAATTAAATACTGCAGGTGCATATTTATACATTTACAACACAAGATATCAGCCATAATCTACTAGGAAAACAGTTAATATACACAGAGATTCTGCTTTTTGCGAAGAGACTGTGATGATAATCATTTTGTTTTCCTTGTATGAAATTCCTGTGGTCCTCATTTTTGTGTTCATTTGCACCTCACCTGTTCTCAGAGAGCTGCAATTATCTCCTCATATAAAAAGACATGCATCAGTAATCCAGTTCTGCCGCCTCTGTGGCCTTTTTTATCAGCGCTTATTTATTTGTTCTGACAGCTGTCTCAGTTGTGTTGAGTCAACCGGCAATGCCCATAGAAGAGAGCAGTAACCACACACAAGAAAAAGCTTTTCATAATTAGCATCTGCATTATTAGCATAACATTCCTAATCATAATTAAAACGATTGCTATTAAAGTAGGCATACAATTTAACTGTGACAGGGTTGCTTGGTGAATATTGTTGCTCCAGTACCCAATCTGTCAGAAACTGTTAAAAGAAAGCCACAGCAGTTTTTGTCACGCAGCAACAAACAAACAGTGATTATCTCACACACCAAAGACGTTCAGTTTTTCTCAAGGTCAGTATTTTTTTTAGTTTATCCACTACCATATTTTTTCATTTTATTCTTATTGTTACCACATTATTTTGTGGGCAGATTCAACAGATTTTAAGTACTCTGAAATTCACTCACCCTAAAACCTGGGTCATCTTCTGAATGTGTGTTGAATGTGTTGCATCAAAGGACTTATTTTTCCGTGCTCCAACTCCACTCTCTTTGTATCATCTTTACCATCCTGCCTGTTTTGTGGAATTGTGTCTGCTCTCTGCTCTGATGAGGATCAGAGAAACAGTGTGTTTTGCTGTTAGCATCTGTAGAGGTGGGCCTAATGAGCCCTGGCATAGATACAGCAGGGTCATATCATGATCCTATCAGGACTCCCACTACGGCCCATTATTTACATGATATTTTGAAACAGATTGATGGATTAAAGACAAACATCAACTCATTCAGTTCAACATAGGGTCTAACTTTTGGTCAACTACCACAGGCTCTAATTCAGCTCACAGTGTTCATGTGTAAAATGGAGTTTCTGATTGTTTAAGTTTGCAGTGTCATGTTGTACTTTACAAAACCACTCTCCAGGGTATAGGAAAAGGATGTTTTTAAAGTTTTCTATTCACAGTGCAAAGGTGACTTTGAAAGGGCTTTGTAGATTGTGTGAAGGCCTCTCACTACCATTAAAAACTGCTGGCCTGTGCCATTCACACTGAACTGGCTGCAAGCCTGCATTTTTTATCTGTGTGAACTATATGACTCTTTTAAATGTGATGCATAACCTTAAGAATTTGCAATGGCTAATTGATCATTAACAAGACTGACAATGGATGAAAAAATTGCTTAAAAGTTTCTCCTCTACTTGCCAGGTAGCTGAGGTCTAAGGATTTACTAATATTGTACCATTAGTCATGAACAGTCTGAATTTTTTATTCAGAATATGTATCAGCTTGATTTGAAAGAATATCCATAGAAGAAAATCATAGTAATTATTGAATAATTGTGCTTTCTTGGCAGCTCCTGAACCATCTGCCACTACCAGATCAACCAGGTATCGAAGAACCAGACCCCTGGGTGTTTCACACACAGCCCCAGGCTCCAGGGATTCAGGACCACCAAGTCAGACCGGAAGACAAAGCAGTGCAGCCTCAAACACAATGGATAGAAGTGGACTTCTCACCTCAAATCCAGTAAACTCATGAATCCCATAAAATCACATATCCATCTGAATGATTTTCACCACCATGTAATAACCTACTGTAAGTACAGAATAGAATATACTTTTCTTTTTCTGTGCCACACAGGAATGTGCATCCAGTGGAATGGACCAAAAAGTTAATACAGAATGTCAGAGCATCGTCAATCCAAAGGAGAACTTATCAATTGGAGAACCTACCCACTTTTTTCTTGAGGGTAAATATGAATAAAGGTTCGCAGTTGTTGTTTTATTGAGTCTATGTGATATCTACACCCGAATATGGTGTTTTCATTTCATTTATTTTATTTGTATGCTGAATTACTTACATGACAATATCGCACTTTTTACACCAAAGATGGCTATATACCATGTATTTTTGTAAAAGGCACTGCATATATCTGGGGCCATGTTGTTGACAGTGGAGGATGTGCTTTTCATGCTAACCGTTTTCTGGTTATGTGGCTAAATATGGTAGCTGATACTTTTCCTGGAACCCGAGAAGAAGCAGCTAACATGAAAAAACAGCTACTGGGAGGGGGAGAAAGGCAGAAACAGAAAGAAAAAAGAAAGATAGAAAGAAATTGTTATATTTATATTCTGAGTCGTAATGTGAACCCACAAGCAGGATGTAGCAGTAGAGCAGTTACCATAAAAAGGCAGTTTACTTGGTCTTTGTTCAAAAGCAGGGTGGATAATAGGTAAGCAATCAGCAATTGCAAACAAAACCAAGAAGGGAGCTGATAGGGAGGTGTATGTGGTGAGTCGGTGCACTGATGGGTGGGAATGAAGAGCAGAAAATATAAAAATGAACTAAAAATATAGACAGAAATTTCACTGACAAATTTGTAATGTGTAATTTATTATTGATATAGCTGGGAAATATCCAGAGAACTACAGTAAAGTCCAGTAACTAAAAATTTATTTGAAAAGAGCAGTGCCTACTTCCGTGCTCAACTTCTGCACTAGAGCTCAGCAATGATTATTAATTATTAAGGAGGGACCAGTATCACCACTGCCGAAACCCTCATTAGTTCATGATTCAGTGGAGCAACCAAACATGTTTTGTTTAGAATACAAGCCTCTACATACCACTTTTCCATTTCAGTTGCCAATAAAGCAAGGCAAGAGTGTTAAGTGTTGGATTTGTCAAGTTGTTTATCTCGCTTTTGTTGGTATGCAGTGAAAATCACAATTTATGGTATTTACTAATCTTAGGTAGTTCTGTAGAAAATGTGTCCTTATGAGTGTTTAACCTTACCCTACCATAGTCATTGATGAAAGAACGATGCAAATTAAAATAATTTCGCTTCATTCAGAAGATGAAGAGCTAAAAGACTTGACCAAGTACTTCTGCATTCCTTTATTGATAATATTGTCTCAAATCTTTTCTTCTAGCTTGTAAATATAATCTTTAAAGGCTCATAGCGGTGTGAATTTGTGTGTACTGTGTGCTGTGTAAGTGCAAACTGTATTTCTCTCAATGCATTCCCTTATCCCAAAGAGTACATATGACAATTTTACTAAGTGCTGTACATCGTTTAAAGCATTACATGTAAGCCAACAAAATAGGCCAGCTCTTACAGGGTATGTTATTCCGTGTGCCTAATAACAGCTTTTACAGTTGGTAATATGCCATCCTTTGAGCATGGCTGAATGCAAAAATGGATGATTAAAAATTTCTTAATTCAGCTGAACATAATGTAGCTGGATGTATTCTCTCAGCGCTGAATGAATGTAAGAAGCTCAGTTACTAAAATGTCTTCATTAATAGGGATTTTCACGGTGCATAATCAGTTCACAGATATGCTTCTGGCAAGCTTTAGTAACATTGTTGTTTGACTGTTTTGTGTTAAAAAGCTTCTCTAATGTTCAAAGTACTGTTTGTAGGAACACCTGGCAGTTTGCTGCCCCATCCCCCAAAAGACAGAGTGTTTGGCAAGCAGGGATCTAAGAAGCTGCGGGTCTACGGAGCTGGTAGAGAGAGGCTAGCATCGTCAGGTAAGCTGTGTGCACTGCATTTAGTATTCTGTGGGAATATAGATTATTGTTCGGTGAAACTATGTTTTAAAATGGTTAACAGTCCCTTCGGATGCTGAACCTGGTAGCCACAAAAAGAGGTATAAAAACAGGAAGGAGTGCACTCCTCCATCCAGTAGGCAAGAGAGCCAGCAACAACCCCTGACCCAAACAGAGAGAACGTGGCACCTAACAGCAGGTGAGGTTCACATCTGCTGTGAATAGACAGAGAAGCAGGACAGCAGGAAGACGTGCACTCACAGGCTGAGTATTGATTAAGAAATAGGGAAGAAAACAACAGGGGATGCGGAAAAAGAATAATATTCACATTGAATGATAAGGCTGTTTACTTCGCATGCTCTGATCTTAACATGTTGCTCTTTTATAATTAAGAAAAATGCCTATCACTTCTCCTTATTTATGAATTAGATCGCTTCAAAATATGGCATGAATTTTAATGAGCCTCATTCTATGCAGCACACGCCGTCACTTTTGTTCCCCTTTAAATTTTGCATTACCTAAGTCAAGGCCATTTGCAGGACTTTTGCTGGAGTACCCCTGACTCCAACTCACGTAATCCCCTCAACCCCACCACCCCTGACACACATGCACACCCACACGTGCACACACACACACACACACGCACACACTTGCACCAACATTGTCCTCACAAAATGAGTGTGCGTGCTCTGAAAGCTCATTTATGGATGTTTCTCCACAGCAATAAGCTCCTTTGCTGCAGCCCTGCCCACAGACAGAAAGTAGTCAGTTCATTAATGGTAATGTGGCACATTAAATAAAAGTCAGAGGGACATCTCCCGGGCCCAGGGTTTGCCACACAGTGGGCAATTAGAGAAAGTGATTATACTGTCGAGAGGTTCAAATGTGCTCACTCATTCAAATGGAGGTGCCTCTTTCTTTGAGCTCAGGCCTATCTTCTAGTTAAAGGATTCAGCATTTCTTGCATGCACACATGAATAGATGCAAATTGCAGTAGATGCAACTGAAAAAGATTGTAAACTGACATTCTGCTGATTATATTGTTTTCGCTGTCATATTCTCATTAAGTTACTTCCACAGCAAAGCTATTAACTCAAGCAACAAAAATGTCAGTGCAGGAAGAATTAATGTTCATGTTTGGCAAGCAGTGGAATTCATTCCAAGTTTGAACATTGTTATTATACATTTTTGTATGCATATAACCAAATGAACGTAGATGACATTAGGCACATGATGAAGAAATTAAAATAAGGATTTATTACTCACTGTAATTAGATTCCATCATTATTCTCCACTCAGTTTTTTCCCTCAGTTCTGAAAGACTTATTCATGTATTATACAATTTGTACACTCAAAGCTATAAATTCATTAATATTCATGTGCAGCAATGGATGTTTCAAAGAGAGAATTTATTCCTACTTAGGTTAAAATTGCCTTGTTTTTGTTTTGTTCTGTAATCTGTTTTTTTAGATGAGTGTAGCTGCAGCCCTGCCAAGGAAAGTTCAGGAGCTTGTCCCCCAGCAGCAGATTCTCTCTCCGGTACAATCGGGCCAGGTTTGTCTTGTGACCTGCAGGTCTGTAGCAGCTGGGAGAGTAATGAGGGGTACGAGCCCCAGCTCATTCTGCAAGAAGAGGTGTTCACTTTCCTATCCCAGCCACACTCACCCAAACGAGGGCAAGGCCAGGGTGACCAGGAGAAGATGGAGATGGGAAATGATCAGATTCAGAGCAAAAGTGGGAAGCGGTATGAGGCCCAGCCTGAAGATGACTTTGTTGGCAGTGAAAGTGATGAGGTATGTTTAAACTCGGTCAGAGACACATGCACACTGTAAAGTGCTTTCAATGTACACACACTTAAAGTGCATCCATTTGTTTCTCTGACACAAATGGCCACTTGCCTTTAATAAACAAACTTGTGTTGCATTGCATACTAATAGAATTGACATCCCTAGATTTCAAAAATTTGATTTTAGGGATGTGTTGTTATTATTATCATTATTTTGCTCATAGATTGATTTTATTCAGTTTTATTAAATTAAATTTGAAATGTACATTTTGATTTAAAATGTAGACAGTATATTTTATATTTATGATTGTAGTGTTTAATAATACACATTTAACAATATTCGGTTTAATTATCATCAGATAATTTATTAATGTCTCTGAGACTTATAATAAAGAATAATAGTTTTCTTTATGCTGAGCAGGGAAATTAAACAGTTGAACTTTGAGTCTAAAGATGACTGTCTTCAAAGGAATGCTAATTGCATTTACTTATTTAAAACTTAATAATACATTTGATCATTCAGACTGAAGAACCTCATTTTGTTGCACAGCTGATTATTTTAGATGTAATACATTCTTTTGGCATCAAAGTAATTTATTCTATGCACAGTGTTACAGACAAATTCCACCATTTACACAAGAGCCTTAAGAAAAAGAAGAGTATTTCCACATCATCTGTAATGGAGTCAAGCAGGAGAAAATCTTCTCTAAAATATTAATGGTAAATGTCAGGTTCTTGTCTCAGCAACTCAACAATGTGTGCACGTGCAAATGTGCATGCTCAGAAGTCATACCAGGGCGATCCAGTAAGAAAAACAATATAAAGGAGCTTCTGTTTGAAAAAATGTGATTCTTTTGATAGTGACCTTTGTAAACTGCAGGTAAGGTCTTCTCTATCCCGACTTGACATTTTCCTGTAGATTTTGCATTACTTTTTTGGTTTGGAGAATAGTTGCATATCTATATTTGCCTCTGTTGAATGTGCAAAATTTTAATTTCCTTGGGTGCCGTTTTTAAATTGTTTACAAGCAAAAGTATCTTATTATAAGCTTATTACCAGCAATGCCTCCTGGAACTATTTCCCAAAACAACAACAACAGCAGCAAAAGAGAGACAGAGAACACTAGGCTACAAGTAGCTGCTTTTGATAAGGTGGGGGAAAATCACATGACACATGATGATTTCTAATGCTGCTCTAATAATGGAGCAATCAAAACACTTTTAATTGGAGCAAACACCCACTGTAGGAAAGTACACTCTCTGACTCTTAGAATATTATGTGCAGACTGTTGGCCATTTTTCCTGTCTTTTCTTTCCTTTTTTTTTTATAAAGACCAGCTGTACCCTACTGTCTAAAACAGGATCATGCATCTGAACAGTGGATTGTCAGACTGTAGGTGTGCTGCATCCATTGGCATATCTATTGCTTTTTCAGACAGGAAGCCTTTGATATTGCTTTGCATTACACAGCTTATAGAGTTGGTTGTTTTTGTTTCCACTGTCACATGTAAAAAGACACCACTGCAACATTTTAGAAAATGTTCATTAGCGTTTTAGAAAATCCATTTAGGGCATCTGTATTATTGTGTTGCTGTATATAATAAAAGCTGAAAATAAATACCCCAAAAATGCTATTGCAGATTTCACAATGAAAAGTGTAGCAAAGGGGTGGGGGGGTTGTTTAAAGGATAAATTCTCCAAATTAACATTTTAAAACTAGTCGCCACCACTTGTATGAGCAAGAGTTAGAGGGTGTAGAAAGAAGCATGTAATTTTACTCTGTAAGAGCAAAATAAGCATTTTGTTCTAGTGCAATGTACTGTATTTTGAAACAACTAGCAGAAAAGGAGGGCATTGTTGTGTTTTCTGGCTTCCCACTTACAACTTTTCTGTGAAAGGGTCATTTTGAAGAGACTGTTCTTCAGAGGGGAAAACAAGAGAGCCAACGCTGTTTGTTATAGCCAAACAAAACTGTTTTTCTAAAAAAAAAAAGAAAGGACACAATGGCTGATCCTTAAAGTATCCAAAAAGATCACACATTGGGTAACCACTACTTTTTCAAGTATGAACCACCCTCTAACAGGCAAGAGTATGGTGAGATGCCTTTTCCTCTGATGGATTTTAATGATGGCTGATGGAGCAAGACCAGTGTTTCCAAATGGTGGAGCACAAAGCTGCAAATTGTATATTACTCCAGATTTGCTGGAAACATACTGTGGGATACCTATATTTGTTTTGGCATCTTCCCATTCATCTTCCCAAACATGAGCTGAGAAAGTTTAGTGAAAGCTTTGCTGTAGAGTTTTTGACCTCTGGAAGCACCACAAGGAAGTTTTTCTATGCATAGGTACCTGCTTTGTTTATCATATAAGTTACCAAGGATTTACATTGTTGCCAAGTTAGACAGCCTTGCTAATGATGTCACTCTATTCCACTGATCTGAGAAATGCTAGAAATGCATTCAGAACATGGCAGATATCAAGGATGCACAGGATGTGTCTTAGTAAGTAATACTAGACTAGGAAACATAGCTTTTGGTTGCTTTAAAGAAAACTCAACAGGGAACTTTTGAGTTTTTCACTGTTTTCTCATATTTAAGCTCTTTACAGAGGCTTTACCTACTGCTGGCTTACTTATACAGTTAGCTAATGCTGTTTCTCAGTTCTCAGAGTTTTCTGTTTTCTGGTAATTAAAAATTTCTAGTCAGCACTGTCTAAGAAAATGATAAATGTAAGCCTTTGTTTAGTCATCTCTGTCTACAACATTAGAATGCAGCATCTCACTTCTTCATCATGCCACGGTAGGGGGCACAGTCTCCTAGCATTGCTTACATGTCCTTTAAGATCCCCTTGGGTGAAACCTTTGGATGGAGGTAGTGAATGACTCAAGAAACAAAAAAATCCGGGATGGGAATACCAAAATAGTTTTAATTTTAAACTTTATGCATACTTACTTAAAAAAATTGAACTAGTGATATATAAAACTCATCTCATTCTAGCTAAGGCCGCAACATGTTAATCACCACTTGTAAATTGTATACAACTTGTGGGAGGACTGAACATGAATCGTCTGCATTTTTGTTCTTTTGTGTTATGTCTGATTCCGAGGCTTAATTTAAACAAACAAATACATTAAAATTTTACCTTCACAGTGAGCACAGACAGGCTGGCAGGTCAACAAATAGGTAAGTGAAAAGTCTAGAAACTGGCAACATATAAGCTAGATTTGATGACTGAGCAGAGTGCAACAGGCTACAAATCAAGAAAGAAGTAGAGAACAATACTGGCACACTGTTGTCTCTTTCACTTGTCAGAGGGAGCCGAGGGTGAGGAAGGGAGTAAAATAGATTGGAGATGAACAGTTTTACCCCTGACTTGTTGAGGCAAATTCTATCTTCTTTAAAAGATGTCTTAGAAAAAAAGGGAGAATTGTCAATATAGTGCACTGAAAGGAGGGCACGTGTAGTTGAAAGTCACATGTTCAATGCAAGCAGTCTCTTGAGTCCTCTTCTGACAGGTGGTGGTGGGCAACTGATAAACACCTCAGTATTCAAGCAGCGAGTGTCGATAAATCAGTTGTCTTGGGTCTGTGCTTTTGATTGCTGTTTCACAATGTCAGTGTCAATGTGTATTATTATGTCTTTTACAGTTGGGTGTGCAGACAGACAGAATATGTAGCATTCTTTCTATTATCTCATGATCACTGAAAAAGCTTATGTCTAGTGTTTCTCATTGCCTTTGCATTTACATCCGCCATAGCAAAGTCATCCAACCCCTTATACACTGAGCTTGAGTCATTAGCTTCACATTTCTGTGGATACCAGCCTCGCTTTAACGGATGTACAGTGTTAAGTACAAGACATGCATTGCAGGTTATGACACTTTTTTTTTTTTTTTTTAAATATCACCTAAGCTTTCCAGTGCTATGAGCTTTAGTGTGGTAAGCCACCATATTGTGCCACCTTGGCTATAGTGATAAAACAGAATGTGGTGAGTAGCCCCTTCAAGTTGGCCTGATTTGATTTTCATTCATTCATTTGTGGAAGGTTGCTCATTTCTCAACTTTGAGCAATATCATCTTTCAAGGTGTTGCATCAGGTTCATGCAATTCTTTTGAGCTAACATTTGTTCTTAAACATAGAGAAATATTAAAATCAAAACAAAGCAGTGATTGCTCAGTGAGTGAACTATTTTGGATTGTTTGAGATACTGTAGACCAAGGTAACACTTGATATCTTTTCAAGGAAACACAGTTATTTTAATGCAGTAGTAACTGAAGGAAAAGTGTGTCTGGAATCTCCTACTCAAGTGCCAGTCAAGCTGACTGCTACGTGCCCTCAACTAACAGGCTGGCTCACACACTTATACGCACACACACACACACACACTACAAACCCACATGTTCACAACCACACCCACATAAGGCCTTTCAATAATGCATGTGGTCCATTGTTTTTCACTTGAATTTACGAAAATGATAAAGCATGGAAAGAAAGAAAAACAAACAACATATGGTGCAGAGCTAAAAATCTCAAGGGGCTTTTGATAACCTTTCCCCTCAAAACAAAGCTTAGAGATGAAAGAAAACACCTTAAAAAGAGACAGCACAATGAAGCAAATAGAGATGTAGAAAGTCTCTCAGTTCTAACGGGAACTTCAAGCAGTTTAATTCATAATAGACAATGTCTATATTATGAACTTAAGAGATGTAGGTTTGCTGGCAATCTGGATGTAAGTATTTCACAATAGTGATCCTCTGTATTTCATAGAGAATTGATAAAAGCTGCTGTGAACATTTTGAAGGTACTGTGTTAACGCAGATTTGATGTACTGTATGTACTGTGTCAAGTGAGGATAATAAATCAATTGATTAATTATTGATGGTGCAGAACAACAGGATTAAAGGAACATTCCACAAAAAAATCTATGTTTTAAATATGAAACATTCCCCCTTGAGGCCTGCATGGTGGTTCTGAAAACTTTGTAGCTTTCTCCTCTGTGGGTAACGGCAGCTGTGGTCAGCTTTGATTTATCAGTTACAATGGATTCCAACTGCGACCCAGTTTCACTGCAAAAGAAAATGTATCAAAAAAGGCCATAGAAGCTGTCTCTGTTCAAATATGTACTCAGTTTGTTCAAAACAATCTTATCTTTTAGAAGTAAGACTTATTACCCAGCTTTTGTGTGCCATTAGCCTATGTTTATTGTTATAATTGTGTTTATTTATGTACCTGCTACAGTAATGTTGGTGTAAGGTTCTAAGAATGGACTGTAAGTTTACCTGTGTTGTCAGTGACAGAAGTGGTTCTTGCTGCAGGAATTTTTTGAAAAGTTTTCATGGGGTGTTTTTTCTTTTTTATTGTAAAACTGGGTCACAATTGGAACCCATTGTTACCGCTGTGAATCCAGCAGCCGTCCTCAGTAAAAGAGCGAGTTACAAACTTATCTGAATCACGCATCTTACAACCCTACAGGGAAGAGTGTCTGATATTCAAAACTTAGGCTTTCAGTGGAGTGTTCCTTTGATGTTGAGGGAAGACCTTGTACTGTGTCTGTGTGTGTAGTGTTTTATGTAACCTGATTTGTAGGTGACAAACTTTGAACTACATCACTAACTGTTACCTTTGAATCTGAAGGTGGGAAAGATTAGCTGACTAAAAGAGAAATGCCATTAGCCTTTTTATAACTGAGGTTAATTTAAAGCTAAGCCACCAACACTGGTCAATTCCACTGACTGTGTGACATCTCATTATCATGTTTCATTAAGCACACATCAATCTAAAGGGCAGAGCACAACATCGAAGTTGTTCAGCTAACATCTGAAACCTCAGAAACAGTCTGCTTTGTACTCTTAGGTCATGACTAATCTTCCTTTTTACGGTATGTCAATCATTTTGAAACAACCTTTGTTCGCTTAGTCCCTTTGTTTCTTTCAGGATAAGAGCTACACCTTGTTCCAGCATCAAAGAACAAATGTTGAATCCAACCCTGCTACACCTAGATCTCCTAATCCAAGTTTGGATGTGTTACTTGAAGACCATCCGGAATCTCATGACAACCAAACAATGCCAAAAGAGCTCATTTCAGTTTCCACCGGTTTGCAGCCTCCTTCTGGTGGGAGAACTGAACCAGCAGGGATTGTCCCCACACGCTGCCTCTCACCCAATATGACACCCAGCAGACAGGAACACATGTGCAGCCCACATGGATCAAGGGCAGTGAACCAGGTTGTGAATGGGAACAGCAGTGTATCACTTTCAAGAAGACTCCTGCAAGAAGTCAGATTGGATGACTTCACACAGCACGAGGTACTGCTTATAACTGCGATTTTAATAAATGCCAGACTCCATCCAAACTGCTATGGCTCCATATTGTTTGTATTTTCTTTAACAAAAAGAAAAGAAATTACTGTTATTTTGAAGCTCATGCTTAATTGAATAGCTGGGATAATGAGTCGGCCATCATCCCTAATTACTGCACCGTTAGATGTCCATGTTTGATACATCATTATATTCCCACAAAAGACACTGCCAGTGTGGATAACCTCTCACTGTGTCAGCCCTCAATAAGCAAACGTGCCTATTATTTATCATAGACATTGATGTCCAAAGTCACACTTCACAGGAGTTAGCACTGAGTTCAGCTCTCACACACAGATTAAAATGATCTAGTTTATGTTCCTGGTTCACAATTTTGAATTTTGAACTAAGTCCGCAGTCCCAGAAATGAACTAGTTCACATTCATCCCTTCAAATTCTTCTCTAATGTGGCTGATGTTAAGACCAGGATCAGTTAGCATAAATCCTTCCTTAATTTATCTTAATCAAAGAACACCTTTAATTATAACCTTTACAGTTGCATTAAATTTCAATTCAATAACACTAGTGAAACATCAAGCCAAAGAGCAATTATGTCCTAATGAAACATTAAATTTCAAAATTTTATTTTCGGAGACTGATTTTGCTGCATGAGCATACCACTGTTTATCAGTTATAAGTATAACAGCCTTACTCTGTATAGCCTTACCACAATTTATGAGGAAATTAAACAACTAATTAAATAAAAAACACAAATGGCCAACAATAAATAAAAGAAAACTATGGACACATTCGCAAGTGAAACAAAAGGAAATTACATAACTGTCACTTTAACAACAGAATACAATATCACTTAAGCAGACAACACAGAGAAATATAAACAATATAAATCTCTATAAGTAATTTATATGTAGCTACTGTCTCAACCACACATATTACAGTTCAGACAGATGCAGTTTTTAAACACCATGTAGTGATGCACATAACACTTTCTTGGTAGGTAATAGTTCTTGTTGGTGCCTCTTTCAGTAAATGTTGTGACTTAGCTTCCGTTACTCACCTGTCTGAACGTCATTCTGTGAGCCTTGTGCCGTGCAAAGCCTTTAACAATCTGCTAAATCAGTTTAACTTATTTGCTTCACCATTAACTGTACATACTGGCCAGTTCACTTCTGGTTCTCTGCACTCCTGTGTTCCCCTCAGTTTTCAAGCATTTTGAGCTTGAATAGGCTCTGTATCAACCATGACAACACTGTCAAAAACAGTAGACATCCTCCAAACAACTTACTAAAGGTAGAGGTTTTTAAACAATACAGCAAAGATAAAAAATCAATGCTGGTCGCACTTTTAGAAGATAAGTGGTGTTGGCAACTTCAAGAGTTAACGGCGCTCATGTTCAGGTTGATTAGCTGCAAACAGATGTGTTCAGTCTTCCATTCACTAATAACTTGAGTATTTTTAATGATGTCACACTTATCCACAAAAACAAGCTTGACATCCAAACTAACTAAGTTTATAACATTTTATAAATAATGCTTTTTGATTTTAAGATTTACATCATCATTGAGGAAAAGCGCAAGAGCAAGCATACTGCTGGTTTCTGTAAGTTTCATGTCCTGATAAAAGATATGATCTTTAAACTAGCAAGATTTTGAAAATTTTGATATTTTTTATCAAATGACTGTGAAATGAAGGAGGAATGCTGATAGTACCAAAATCAAGGAGAATTAACTACAGAGTGTTAACCTTCATTAAGCGCATGTTTTCAATTTATGGGCCGCAAATCTACTTTATAGTCTGAGGCTTAGCTACTCTCAAGAATCCCTTTAGGCAGCCTGTTTCTACCAAAAAAAGCTTTAAATAAATTTACTGTACAGTATTTGCCCAGCACCAAACATCAGACAGACAATGTTATCGAGTGACTGGCGAGGAAAGTTGAACATCTACAAAAGCTGACTAGACCAAAGTTTCAGATATTTTTGTCAGGAGTCACAGCAGAATGAAAAACAGAGTGATTGTTTTTATGTTTTTCTTCCCTCAAAATTGATTAATGCAGCTTGGTTGGATAAACATTAGTATGATTAAATTCAGTTAGAACTGTTTGTTTACATTGACTCCGTGAAAGTCTTCAGTAGATGGGCTTGACTCAATGCTTATAATTTGTAGTTACAATTATATACATCCTCAGTTGGGATGTGCACAGTGGGTTTTGGAGGCAAGTGGCAAATGTGTGGCTTATCAAAAGTTCTGATGGTATGTTGAGCTGTTTCTCTCTCTGTCCGTAATAATCTGTGGTCACTGCTGATGTGAAAAGCTAAGGAGGACTTGTGAAAAGGTTTGTAATGCTGTGTCGAGATGGATCAGACTATGGTCTGTTACAAATTGAGGTATGCCGCTGCTCCAGTTGAAAAGACTCAGGATCAGAGGAGATCACAAGGCCTGAAGGGAGATCTGTCACTTGGCTGTTACTCTCTGCATTCACAAAACTCGCTGCTGAGACATATCCCAGCATCCTTCATCAGTGCAGCTCCTGACTGTCGATTTGCGCCAGCTCCAGCAGGCAGCATGCAGTGAAGGCTTTGACTGAAAGGTTGTCAGAGAGATATGACAAGGAGTTTGTTGCCCTCCCTGCAGCCCTGGTTTATTGACTGCCATTGATTCAACACCAGGGCAACACCAGGCTTTCCTTGCATTTTGTCACAAATCAAGCTAGCATCATATTCTATAGATCCACTGTTAAAGACATTTCCTCAGAGGGTAAAACCAATGAATTATGTGCAACACAGCCTTGAGCTCTGTCTGGGACTAGTGTGTGCTGTGTGCTGTTTTATGATTCTCAGTATTTTGTTGGTTGCACAAACATTGTATCAGCCTAGTGGATCAAGTGTATATGTGAGACTATGACTAGGTGAAAAACATTGTTATTGGGATTGCTTTGAAAATTCATTTGTTTTTTTGTGTGTGTTTTGGGTGATTGTTTTAAAGGAAGAAAAAGAGGGCACACAGAACCCTGTTGATTTCAGCAATTACAACTTACACCTGCTGAACAGTCTACGAATGCATGGGGATGATGATGAGGAGCTTCGAATGCTGGCAAGTCTAAAAAGGGAGCATGAGCAAGATGAATACGGAGCCTCAGGCCTCAGTGCATCTCAGATCCACCAGTGTAATGTCAGCATAAGCACGAGCAGTGACGACACCTCAGCTTGGACCCACATCTCCACGGTCTGTACCATCATACTCTGCAACTCTTGATCTTTCTGTTGATTCTTCACTAACAAGCGACAGTCGTGTGCGGCTCATCCACTATTTATAATCATTAGCAGGTTGTCCCTCTTTCTATCTCCCATTTGGAATAAATTTTTTGACCCCAGTTGATCCTCACTCTTGCAAATTTCCATTTCAAGCCCCTGACTTATGCCGCCATAAAGTGCTAATGCACCTGGTTCTTCGGCATGTTTTCTGCATTACAAAAGATTATGGAGATAGAAACACATTAATTTGGCTCTTGCAGCTTTTACAAAGTACACTGGTATCATATACACTGTTCCCCCAGTGACTAAAAATTATTTAGGTCATTTGAAATTATCCCCAGAAGTCTTTTTATAATTCAAAGATGGTATAGTCTGCTCTTGGCTACTGAAGGTCATTTAGATCTATGGTCCATTAGCATAAGCACACTGCACTTATGAGGAGAGAACACTGCCCTGCCTGGTCCTACTGGGTCCACTGTAGGATCCCAAGTGAATGCATTAATTACAGATGCCGGAGTCAAAGGCTTGTTACAATTTCTGCTCGTGCAGGTATGCGTTAATGTACTGGGATTCAAGCACAAAACACTGAATAGCGGTATGACCACAGGGATTATCATCTTGTGGTTCTTTTTTTGAGGACACAGCGACATGGTCACCAACAAAAACACAAAATCTTTAGAGGTTACAGTAGGTACAGTTTTCTACAGGGACAGGATAAGATTTACATCAGACTTCATCAAGCCCTAATGTGATGCTTTCAGAATCAGCTGCAGTGCTTTACAATTCTAAATACATATGGCAACAGCACCACCATCAGCATATTAAGAAAACGCTTGCCAGTGCAGAGGGAGGAGGAGAGATAAAGAAAGCTAAAAAAGTAAATATTTAAATACAAATTTTTTTTTTTTTTTAGTTGTAAGAAATAATAGTAAAAAGGATCCAATAAGAGTCTGAAGAAGACAAACCAGAAAACTTGATTAGGATTTAGAAGGACAGTAGTCACTATCTGGGGCTGGGACACCTCCTCGAGAACTGACAAGCCATTTCTTGTCTCTGGATGCTGTGAATTGAGTGGCTACGCTGTTGCTGCTTCTGTCCCAAATGTAACTTCACCTCCAGGCGATTGTACACTTTGCTCCAGTTACTAGGTTGAAGACAAATGAATCATCTTGTGGATGGTATGATTGTGTGAATCTACATTTTAGACACCTCAGTATGTGAATCTGCTTTTGATAACAATTCTCTGTATGGATACATAGCTGTATTCAGCACTGTCATGTCAGAATTCAACGCTGAAGTGTTTCTCTGTTAGACTATGATGTCTGATTACAGATGACAGATTGAAGATAGAAAACTCCAACCAAAATCATCTCAGTATAACATACTCACCCTCCTCTTGGCTTGAAAAGTGGATGTTTCTTCCTTCACAGTGAATTAGTGTCAGCCACTATGAATTCCAGTGGTGATGTTGAGTAGTTTTGACATAAAGGTGAGCTATCAAATGCATCTTTTCGGGAAACGTTAATTAAAAGTTTCAATCATATCACTCCTCATTATAAGTGGGTGATTTATACAAATAATTACTGATGAGAGCAGTATGAAGGACTAAATCCAATCTCAAAATGTTCTCAACATATTAATGAACAAAATAACAGAATCTACGATTGACACCGTAAAAATTAGAGTGGATAAGTGTCAGATTTAACTTTCCATATAAAGATGATGAGACAGTTCTTTTGCTGTCTAAAATTCTGCCAGTCAGTATTTGTGCCAGAGGCTCTTGTGGTAGATCATTATATCTTTCTGTTTCAAACAGCAGCAAGTGAAGGGGTGAAAACACAGGATTTGATCTGTTCCTTGGTTCTAAGTGTTTTGTACCAAGTAGCAATTAGCAGCAATGAAGGTAAGTTTTATTAGAAAAATATCAATCTTGTACACACCCTGCAGGAGTTATTTGCATGTTAAGATGACTCTAAGGTGGATACAAAATGGAATTAGTGTGAATATTCTCTCTCGTTTAAATATTCACAGCACAGCAGTGTTCTGAAGAAGCGAAGTAATTATACAGTAAAACCACTCTTTACATAAATCAACCCATGTCCTTTACTCTTCCTGTCACACCTAAACAATTAAATCCAGCAACACACAAGCCTTCATGTGAACACTGGCACTGAGGCAGGTCTCTGTGAGGTTCCTCTGGTTTAGTGCCACTTAAAAACACAAGTCCAACATTTGAAGCAAGCTTCTAACACTTAGGTGTCAAACTGAGTCCAAGATATTTCATAAAATCAAGGGAGACTGGTGTTTTAGGATTGGAAAAAATATTATGAGGGAGAGTATAGCAAAAGGTTTGAGATTCACTAATGTTATAATGCTTGGCCTGCCATTGTGCCAGGGCAGCTGTACAATGAGAAGGTAAACAATAGGGATAGCACATACAGAATAAAAAGCAGCAAAACACTTAGAGTGGAGCTGTTCCATCAGCCATTACCTCGCAACTGCCTAAACAAATAAGGCAGGAAGATGGATGTTAAAAAGACATCTCTGGCACTAACACTGTGATGTTGAACATCATTGCCAAACAAGTCTGTGCAGCCCAGAAATGCTGTGCAGCATAGTTTTACAACCGAATGTTTTGAAGGAAGGTTCTTGTAAGTTTTATGTCTCCATAACAGAGGGCAGGCATAAGGCCAGACTGTGTTGATCAGAGACAAGTAGAGCTCTTTTAGTTTTACTGGCTGTTGTAGTGTCATTTGACCCAGCTAGCAGGCTAACAATTGATGCACAGAAGTGGATGTGTTGAAGGAGAGGGATAGTGGAGTTTGAGCATTAGAATAACTAAACGTTTGAGCATCTGTCAAGGAAACTGGGTTAAATAGCACAGGTGCCAGCTTTAAGTAGAACTTGGATTGGGTTAAGGATTCTGGCTTAGCCACACATGGTGTGAAGCGATCTATTAACCAGCATCCATCCAGTGTTTTTCTGGGAAGCTGTGCGGCAGATAGTGTTTCAGGCAAGCCATCACACTGACTTGGCTGCTAAAGGCTGCCAATACTGCTGTGTTCACACCCCTTACTACATTCTGCTGTTGGATTAAGAGGTAAAGTCTGTTCAAAATGAGTAATGTACTTCCGTTAGCTGCAAATGTGCTTCTAATTCTTTTAGACCTCATCGTTCCATTCGATTCTGTAGTTCATGTAAGTTTAAATGACCTTTTGAGGCATTGGGTTTAATATCGCACATAGAGCACCGAGGTGGTTCAGCAGCTCCTGCCTTCCCCAAAGAAATTTCTCCATCTCCCCACAGATAACTCATCATCATCAGTGCATATTACCTGCACATTCCACGGGGTACAATTTGAGGTCCTGTCTTATTTGTAAAAGAGGATTACACAGAGAGAGGACTGGAGCACACAGATAGCTAAAATTCACTTAAGCAATGCAGGGACTACAGCTCCAACAGAACTGCTTCTTCATCAACGTCATGTAATGTAATAGCCTTTAAAGAAGGCACTAGACTTAAATAGCCTCCTGAGGCTATAATGTGGTCTTTAGCTTTGACAAGATGGAGAGGGTAATGCACTTGTGTTTCTTACAGCTGAATATTACTATATTTTGAAAGTGACACCATTCTTATCTTCTACCTCTTTATTCACAGCTCACAAAGAATGTAGCTGTTAAGGTTTTAAAAGGCCCGACTCACAAATACGACCCAGCTCCAGTCCTTTGTTAACTCTACAGCTATCAGAGTACATCTACATTTTTGTACAGATCATAAGATTTTTACATATCACTTGATCTCAGTTTGTACACCCTGCATTGTTTTGACCATGATTTCTGCCTCTTGCCGCACTCTACATTTGTCTTTTGTGTGTTTTTCTGCAGGCAGATATCTTTCATACTTGACACTTGTTAGCCAGTTAGCACAAAGGACGATTTTTTGGTCTCAACCTGAACAGGCTGCACAAGGATTTTCCAAAAACTGCCAAGGCTGAAATTTGTGGTTATTGTAAGGTTTTGGAGAGTATTTTCCTCGTCTAGCTTGGACTTGATTAGGCAGTTCTGTGATATATGCCTGTAAATTACAAAAAGTCTTTGTATGTGTGTGTTATATTGGTGAAAATGGTCTCTCCTCCTCCTCACCCTGCATTTAAACTTGAGTCACGCCAGAGAGAAGGAAGAAAGAAATTATTAAGTGGCATGAGCAAGATGAAATAGTCAACCTCTGTGGCAAAGCTGAAGTAGATTATTGCTATTATTCCTACTCAACACAGAAATACATACAGATGTACATTTTTTATGTCTGTGTCCTATTTTTGATGCAGCCTGCATTTCAGTTGCAAGAACACTGAAACGATTGAGCTCAACATTAAAAAGATTCTCCATGTGCACAACAAGGACAAGATGGCCTGTGACAGTTTATCTGTCAAACAAATAACACAATTTCTGTTGAGAGACAACCATCATTTGTCAAGCAATCAAGCTTAAATAGCTGCTGGTGGACATGATGGCTGTCATTACTGGGCTATATTGAATGAAATAGGTTGTTGTCAACCTAAAAAAACAAATTCAATCTTGAGGTGCCATGAGTGTACTAGGGCCGTACCAACTGTCATTTTTGACATTCGAAGCTTCTGTTGAGGTTTTGCAACTGTGCTTCGAATGTCTTTTAGCCTTTTATGCCCCGACACATCACTTAGTGCTCCTTTAAACTTCATAGAGAATACAATAATTCATCAAAGCATTTTTAATGTACTAAGTGAAATTTTTAACACAATTGTTTGCTTTTTCCTAACTGATCCAGCCAGCTCATCAGGGTCACCACTATCAAAAGGAAATGAATCCTCTCCTGCAGTCAAACCCAAGGTAAGCAAATACTTGTCACACACATTTTTCACACATTTACAGAGCTTATGTATTGTGCATGCAAACTGAGCTATGAGTAGGGTCATTTTCTTTAAAAAGAACTGACATGCTGTCTCCAGAAGTATCCTTTGAGATACTGTGCTGTTAGGAACCATAGTTGAGAAGATTGCAGCCACACTGGTTTATTTCATAGATTTTCTGAAGAAAAATAGTTTTATGTTGCCTGTGTTTATATTTGCATTCACATGAAACTCACCCTGAAATTCATAATCAGATGGTAACCAGTGACTGCAGAATTAAAGCTAAATGTCAGCAGTTGGATAGATACGCAGACTGAGGCTTATCTCGCTCACTGATGAGTATAAATAAATTGAGAGCATGCCAGGTTATGTGGTTTTCTTCTCCCTTAACTGCTGTTGTCATTTTTGTACATACAGATAATTCTTTACTTAATTCTGTGCTTGTCAGTTTACTTTTTAATGCCACTATTTATTTGCTAGATGATTAATGTCAGACATAGAGTTTTAGGTTCATGTCCTTACAAATCAGAAGCAAAGTTTATATTATTTAGTACTTTATTTCAGCTGCCGTACTGCAGCTTATGAAGCAAAAGGCCACTTCTGCACGGCTGGAGTCTCTGTACTTCATAATGCAAAGCAGCTGCAAGACACGTTCCACCTTGTTTTACCTGCCTACAGGTTAAAAACAGAGGAAAGTTTAAGGTTTCACTTGAAGAAGGGAACCATATGATGAATGTGTTAACATTACTAGAGGAGGGAAAAGAACATACAACTGCTTTTATAAATACTTGGGAAAGTGTTTCCAATATCAACTTCAGGCATACACCCTGCTGAGAAGAGCACATACAGTATTATGTAGCCTGCATAACTTAAGAACCCACCAGATGAACTACAAGCAGACAAAGTGAAATGAGAGGAAGTGGGTTCATCACAAAAGCTAAATTGCAGCACTTCATCTCAAAAAAACATCTGTTGTTCTCATTATGTAGCAGTGAGAGAGTTTGTGAGAATAGGTTGTTTTCTTTAAAGAGTTAAATGGGCTGCATAGTTTTCAAGGCGTGATGAAATGAAATTATGTACAGTGTAACCCTATTTGACATTTACATCAGATCAGTAATGTACCAGAGAGGGAATATAGCTCAGAGTTAGAGCTCCAGTCAAGTCTCATGTTGATTTAGAGGACGAGGTAGACGAGGCTCTTCAATACTGTCATTAATAAAACATTATCTCACATTAACGTTTGGGAGTATTACGGTCCACAGTGTAATCTGAATTCTGGACAATATCAAAAGCTGCCTTTGAGGCAATGCGTATCCATCTCAAGACCTGACCGTGGCAGTATATGTATGGATCTCTTGATTTCCCCTCGGAGGGTTCTGGAGACCCTGCATCGCCTCGCTGCCCGCTGTCTCTGCATATCTCCATCTCTTTGTGGGTCCACACGACCGTGCAGCATGTTACAAAACAAGACAAAGGGATTGCATCATAGTTCCGCTCCTCAAATCATGCAAGCACCTCCTCTCTAACACTTTTGATTTATTGATGAAAAGCAAGGTAGCGTGATGTGAACACGTGTAGACTCCCATGTACTAGAATATTTAAGTGTCATTGTTAAAACCCATTAAATCTGGTCATCAGTTGGGACAAAGTGAACCTTAATGTGCCTCTCTTTTTTTTATAGATCACTCTCAACATGTTTGGGAGCTGTTTATGTATTCAGTGAGGTTATGCTGTTTGATTGAATGTCCACTGAAATGAGTACTGCTTTGACGGACGCCTCAAACATACTCTCAGACTTGTCTCACGCAGCACCACGGCATCCACAGCTGTACAACCGAAATTAGACTTTGAAGCAAGCCTTGATTTACATATTGAAGAGCAGCTGCACAGGATTTGTCGTTGTTTTCTCTCCTTTTCTTTTAGGCAATGCATTCTGAGACACATTGAATTCTATCATGGTATTTTTTTGAGCATCCTGGCATCACTGCAAGGCTTCCTCACTGTTAGGAGCTACAGTTTTCCTGATAGCTGAAATGCTTCTGTTTTTGTACTTAATGTTGCCAGGGCTTTTCTAGCATTTTTAACATGTTTCTTTGCATGTGATACTTGTGTCTGCCTTTGGCTGACATACCAAATGTGAATTCTGAAATCAGGCCCTCAGAGAGACCTTGTGCAGCAATTCAGTTGTTTTGCAATAAACACCATTGTGAAATTCATTACTATTGCCAGAGTGCCAGACAAACAGAGTTACCTTGATACTCTTTCAATTGGAGGTATTTGAAAAGCTTAGTTTCAGTATACTTCACTGCTGCGCAAAAACAGTGTACTTGCTCAAATTAAATCAACCTAATTTATTCCTTTTATCACAAGTTCTTTGGTATCTGGATTATTATGACTTTAAAATCTAAGAATTTAATCACTCTCACCAAGTCCCCCTTCACAACTTAAAGTCCAATTTGCAGCTCTGTTGCAGAGGCCTTTGTCCTCGAAAATTGCTTCCATTAACTTTTGTACTATGTTCCTGCCTATCACATAGTGAAAGGGATGTTAGAGAGGGGTGAATGCCTTTGTTAGAAGGAAAAATCAGAGCCTCAATAGAGATAATGTGCTTGATCACTTTAAAGGCATATGGTTGGAAATGAAGAAATGTCTGATTCATGCCTAAATGCATGGAAAGATCTGATAAAAATTAATCGGCCTGTTTTTTAAGTTTCCAGTTTCTCATTGCTCTTTTTTACTTTCACAGAGATTAATTTAATATAGGGTGACAAAAGTGTAGAAATATGTATGTAAAGGCTTATTTCAACTGCTATTTAAACTGAAAGCTGTGCAATTTACCTTACTGTTTAATGCAGGTTTTATATAGTTTGGGATATTTGTACATAGACTTAATATCTTATCAAACTGTTATTTGAGGTTAGCATTGACATGTTTGGTATTTTTATGCAGTGAGCTCCAGATACCATATTATCAAAAGGTGATACGCCTACATCATAAGATTGTAACAAGCTTTGCCATAATAATGACAACACATTTAAACCAACATCCTGTGAATTCTTCTACATAAAAGTTAATCAGAGAAGATACTAAATGTTACGTTGTACCAAGAAAACTGGACCCAAAAGCCTGACTCAGATGCCAAGTTTAACAGTTCAAAGTGGATTTATTTACAGCAAAGTGAACAGGTTGAAAAAGGCTAATCCAAGGCTTTCTGTTGGAGCGAGTCAGGCAGGTTGAGCTGGACTCGTATCCAGAAGATAAACTAGCGTGGCAGACAAACAGGTTTACTAGTGAGTTGTGGATCTGAGAAACAGAAAAAAACAAGGTTAGACAAAGTCCAACTCACTAAAATAAAGGATACAAGTTGGCCGTAGCGCAGTTCCACATAAGCAGCCTGAATGAACTGGCGAGGACTGGTCTGCAGAGCCGGCGTATTTGTACTGCTGAGGTTGATTAGTCGAAGGCTTTCAGGTGTGCAGGCAGATTTGCAGCAGAACAGACCACACACACAGACACACAAACACAGAGAGAGAGCAACAGGAAACCAACAAGAAATACAGAGGGGGGGGGGCAGCTGACACTTGAAAAAAAGCACAGACTACGACACTAGAATTGTAAATGCTTTAAATGTAGTGCCCTGAAAGCATTAGCATGTCAAGATTTTGTCAATATTGTATCCTCTTAGTACACCTAATATACTGTGGTTAGTGAATTCAGAGAGTGACATTATCAATCATTGCAGGTCCTGATGGTGTGACAGCAAACTGAGATGAATGTTTGAATTCCCTGCTGTCAGCTGAATATCGTAGGGAAGATTATAATTAATCATTATATATGCTATCATGTGCTCTTATGAGATGTTATGTCCAGGGGCAAAAGATTTAATGGATGATTGTACAATGCAACTGATGTATTGCCTAAAATAATTATAAATTCTGCTTAAAAAATTAATCTTCCCTTGCTTCTAAAAAATGATTTATCCTGTGGTCTTATTTTTTTTTCTTCCTCTGTCCTGTAAAAGAGCAGTGTGCTACAGCTGGAAAATGATTGATGTATAGTTGCAGCCTGTGTACTTCTCAGCACAGGAAAGATAAGCTCATTTAGAGTGAAAGGAAGTCATGCTCTCACAGACACAGACAAGGTTAAGACCCCTACTCTGGGCCAGAATGTGGACACTTGGAAGTCACAGCTTGAGTCAGAATCTAATAAATGATCCTTCAGGTAAAACTGTGAGGCGGGAGAGGCTAAGTGTGCAGGAGAAGTGGCTCAAGGACGATGGAGGCTTAGATGGGCTTCTGAGAGCACACGATGATGGGGCTTCGTTGCTAAAATGTCGAACAGAGGCAATTTGGTGTGCATGGTACAGTGCAGGGTACAGTAGGAGCATGGTGAGTATAATGGCATGTGTTGTCATGACTGTGTACCTTTATGGGCTTTTCCCTAGGGAGTGGATGGATGTGCTCAGCCCTCCTATTATGCCTCCCGGCCAGCAGAGAAGGTCAGGCACCACACTGAACATACAGGAAAATCTACGCGGAGGTACAGTAACCTTAATTTTTGTCCTTTTCGCACCCAGATGCTCTTTTATGTCCTTTAAAGTCAAACAGGCCAGCAAACAATACAATGTTTCAACATTAACCACACTAATTGGGCAAACGCACAGAACAAATGGAAACATTCACTGGTGTCCGAGCTAACAAAAATGTTGAGCTTTAACTCAGGGACTGCACTCAGCAAGAAGGGAAAGCATGTGAAACTGTCTAATTAAGGGTAAAAACCACATGAGAGTGGAGCTCTCTGTTCTCCACATAACTCCATAGGTCAAAAGAGACAGGCTCATTACAGGTCTGTACCCCCTAGACACATCGACAAGGTTAATTGATGAAACCTTTTCAGTTTACAACATCATTTTTAAACCTCATCCACAATGTGTCTTATAATTAGTTTTCATTATCGTCGCCGAAGTTCTGATAAGATAAAATGTTCCTCCTGGAGCATTCCATAACCTTTTTAGTATTTCACTGCCTGTCAATTTAACAGCTAAATTCACATGCTTTAAAGTAGTGGGGATTACAGGGAATCTCTTTACGGCTTCATAATGTGGCACAGGGTCTGGATGTCTTAGGTCTTGATTGATGAGAGAAAAAATGGCAACGGCAGGAAACTTTTAAATCCACCTGAGTCTGAAGGTCACCTCGCCCATCTACGCTTTCATTTTATTCCAGTTACAGCTGATAGAGGACACTCTTATCATATCTCCCAAGGCTGTGCTACTGTATTTAGAAAATACAATATAATTTTTTTATATATACATTATACATTACATTTATATGTGTTTGTGTACATATATGTGTGTGTGTGTGCGTGTGTGTGAGTCATATATGTATGTGTATATATATATATGAGTCATATATCAAATATATACATAAATATACATATATATGTATATATAAGGAGGTTGTCCTTTTATCAGAAGGTCGGTGGTTCAATCCCTGGTCCCTCCAGTCGTCTGCATGTCGAAATATCCTTGGGCAAGATGAGTGTGAGAATGATTTTCTTGCTTTATTACAGGAGGGGATGAGTTGGTGAATGAAGAGGAGAATGAGGACGAGTATTTGAATCTGCTCTATGATCCTTGCCTGAACTGCTATTTCGATCCAAAGACGGGGAAGTACTATGAACTAGCCTGACTCAAAGCTAAAGAGAATGCAAATTAATAAATCAGAAGTCATTGATAGTGAATAAATGGCTTTGGGATTTTTTTAGGCCTTGCTTATTGATCAGTAATGAATACCCCATTCACAAAAATCTTTCCATGATGCTGGCTTTGTTTTTAGGGACAAATGGGAGTTGTGTGTTTCAATAAGTAGTGTCATGTCAGTGTGTAAGGGAGTGGGAGTCAGGAATCAGATACATGCTTTTTGCAAGGAACTGAGTTGTCTCCCATTCAGTAGCACATCTGATGACAGAGAGAGTCCTTTCAGATGTCTTGGCTAGCAGATTAATAAGAAATCCTTTTTGAAAGAACATCCTGGAGCTTCTTTATACGAAGAATTTTTCACAAAAATTTGATATTTGCCTGCATCCATATTACAGTGTTGGTCACTTTGTTCCTTATCATAATATATGTGAAAAATGTTGATGTGTCTCTGTATTGTTTGAATTAAATTTTAATTGAAATGATTTCATGTGTGGGTTTTAATTAAAGTGTCCTGGTGCTGTAGTTGCCTTTGATTTTGAATGCATTTGAAATGTGGAATAGTCCCTTGTTGTAATAGCTGTATTCACAGTTGAACCAGTAACTGAGATTTTATTACGGCCAGCAAGTGTAACCAGCAGTAACAACAGACGGGGAGCTCATAGGGCTGGCAGGTCTTTTCATCAGTCCTGCCAAAACATGGATCGCACCTTATGAGCAGGTGATATGAGATTGATTCATCATTTTCAGCCAGAGATAAATCGTCGCCTCACAATAACAGGAAAAATGAAACAAAGCAAGAAAAAAAAAAAAGTCACATTGTGATTCACGGTATTGATCAAACAATGCTCCAGCTGGGTCAGTGGACTAAGCATTCAGCTAGCCTGCTGGGCTAAGATCAGAGGGCAGTCTTTTTGTCAAGTACTGATATATGAAGAGGGTCCACAATTACATTATGTGCACTGTCAGAGAAAATGGTTCAGAATTTATGATGAATTCAACAAACTATAGCTGAGGCACCACATATTGTGTATTGTCTTTTTTCTAATAACTAATTGCCAGGACTTTTAATAAACGTGGTAGAGATTACCATTATACATAAAATTTAACATTTGACTTACCCACGGCTAATTGTATTAAACACCTGTCATGTTCCTCATGACTGAATGCTTTATTTAATTGTGTATGCATTGACAGAACTATGAAATGAGATTTTGTCATGGTAAAATTCACTGAATAGACAATTTATCATGTTTTCATCAGTAAATATCTTTTTTAATCATCAATATAAAAAAGGAAACTGTTTTAATATAGCTCAAAAAGGCCACGTGACACACACAACCCAAGTCACATGATGTTTCTTGAAAGGGGGCGTAGAAATGACGCTTGTCAACAGGTGAAAGCAACCAGGAAGTAAACAAACATGGTGCTTGACTCTTCGCGGTGACAGCTAGACGGTCAAATTATGTATTAAATTACAACAAATTTCCCCACCAATCCAGGGATTTACTCTAATCGAATCGGTTATAATGTACCGAGTTTTATTGTTCCATGATTTAAGTTGTTTAATCGGCCCCTAAAGTTAACAAGAATGTCAGCAGAGCAGGTAAATATACTCAGACGTAACTGTTATGGCACTCACATCATAAAAGTTCCTGCTTTAATTGTCAGTTTCTTCGCACACATAATGTTGAATGATCATCAGAGTTGCTTGTCATTAAATTTGCAGACGCCGATCCACAATAACTTCGTCTGTTAGGACAAATTTAAGGCTATGTAAACTTGACAGAAAAATGGAAATGTTTTCCTTATTCGCCATTTAGCTCTTGGAAGAGCGAACACAGGCTGACACTCTTTTATTATTATCAAGATTGATGCAGATTTGCAGTAAAAGCACCACATTTTAGGCCCAGATCATGAGAGAAAATGTTACCTTCGCAGTAAAAACACTTGATGTTAGGCGGCTTTGTCATTTTCAGTTTATTGCTCAAGATTTCCATCTTTATCGATCCGTCTATAATCATTCAGGGTGGTAGCCTACAGCCTATTTAATCTGTAGGTTCTTGTTTTAGATCCAGATACTGCAAAGTGTTTGACTAAGTCGCAGGTAACTAAAAAGCTGTTACCTGGCACAGAAAAAACTCAACGGTACTACAATCGCGGTCGTAATATAGCACCTTACTTACAGGAAAAAAATCAATATAATGGTGGTAGTTGCTGAGGTGGTGGAGAAGCTTGATTACTCTGTCGAAGGACGCTGGTTCGATCCCCGACTGCTCCAGACTGCTCCAGACTGCACGTGTCCTCCGTGAATTTACTGAACCTTCACGGTTTTTATCTGTTTCTGATGAATGAATGGATGGTCATACTATCTATGTGTGTGTGTGTGTGTGTGTGTGTGAATTGGTGAATGTGAGGAGAACTTGGAGTGGTTACATAAATACAGTCCATTTACAATAGTGGAATAACAAAGGTACAACAGCCCTGTAAAGAATCCTCCTTTTTAAAAATGTGTCCTCCAAAACCTTGCACCTTGAATGATTACCTTCCATTTCTAGTGACGAGTTGGACTTACTCTTACTACTTTTGAAGGTGCTATAAGTATAGAAGCACAATTTTAGTGCACTTTGTACACAGGGGTCAAATCAGGACTGTGTACTTGATTAAACTGAGTTACAGAAGTAGAAGTGTGTATGGCAGCGGCTGATAAACATGAAACTGTTCCCATATCAGGCTTGAACTCGACTAAGTCAAATGATTTGAGGCGTATTTTGTCACATATTTTTAGCCACACTCATTTTCAAGTCAGTACAGATTTGCAGAATTTAACTGTAACTACTGCTTAAATGTTACATATAGCGCCTTTAATTAAAAACCTGGAGCCAAATTTCCTATTTTTCTTGATCAAAGACAAATTAATGTCAAAAATAATGACAGGTGAAATTACCTGTGTTACGACACTCATATCTCAGTTGTCTGAACCTCCTCATTGGTGTGATAAATGGTTCTGTTGGGTTTCTTTCTTTGTGACCACCCTCCACGTGAATCCCAATTATCACTACAAAGACTAAAGTTCTCACACTCAACTCCTAACGCTACCTGTGCCGTTATGCATGGCTCTGACTTTAAAGGTATAAGCTTGTGATCACAGTTCTGATGCCAGTGATCAGTTATTGTCAAAAATACCTCCATTTTCCTGCTCGGTCGGGGATTCACACCCCTGCTGTTGAGCTTTTGGGTCGTACACCAGTGCAATCCATAACACACCGCTGTTCAGCTGTCATATCTCCTGCCCGTATTTCCTTTTTATCTGTGCCACACATCATGAATCGAGCTGTTAACTTTATGGGCTCTTTAACTACCCCACTGTTAGATCTTATTGAATTCATTTGTCTTTTTAGGCTGGGTTAAGACTTCACCCTGGGATTATTGCATCTGTGATCTTCGTCTCTGTGGCAGCAATCGTTGCTGCCGTATTGATCATCCGAAAATACTGCTTCCCAGTCAAGTAAGCACATTTTATTAATGAGCCTTAATGAGATTATTTAATATTCTCTGTGCGGTAAAAACACATCGCCCCGGTCTGTCACATCACTTCATTTCAGCGAGGCGACATACAGATACTCACTGCTGAGGCGGCTGGAGGATCAGGGTTCAGCAGTGACAGAGGAGGATGGCGACAGGGGGCCATGCACAGTGGGAGAGGAGTCAGACGAGGTCAGTGCATCACGGCTTCCCTGAGAGTAGCTTTCACAGTCATCAGTCCCACAGTACAAGTTGACACAGCTGTAACCTTCCTCATCACATCACATGTCATCTGTAACTTCCTTTTTTTTTTTTTTTTTTTTCCATTTGACAGGATCTTCTGGAATAAATATCAGACCTGGATGCAGCCGGACTGACTGAGAATCACTCTATTGTGGTTGAATTGTGAGGTTCAAGGCTGTAACTGATGATTGTTTTCATTATTGAGGGATCTTCTGAATAATTTTGTGATTATTAATTAATTATGGGGTCCCTGCAAACAAAAAAGCAGGAAAAACAGGGCTAAATCCTCAGAATTTCCTAAAGCCCCTGGTGACTGAATCAAATCTGATTTCAGGCAACAGTCCAAAAACCTAAAATTTGTGCCTCAATGTGATTAAAGATAAAGATGGGCTACTAATTCTTATTTTTGAGAAGCTGAACCCATTAAATGTTTTGCATTTTTTTTTGCTTGAACAATAACCCTTGAGATAAGTCAGCTATCATATACGTTGCTGTTTAATTTTTTGGCCATTGATTGAAAAATCGATTCATCTCAGATTTACTGCTGTAGTGTGGTTTGGGTTTCTGGGTTTGTCTGGCTTGAATTTTTATTTACAGTGTTATTTCTTTATGCTTAATGTGAAATTCTGAGCCTATTCTGTGTTATTTCTGAAACTCAGTGGTGAAATTCATATCGAATTTGTATTTATTTTACGGTATCAACAAAACTTAATTTTTAAAGCAGCAGCAACGAACTTTCGCTTCTACCCAAGTTTGGTACCCCTTGTGGACAAAAGTGGTATGAGCACCACCATTTGCCACCAATTGTGTGCATTTTTTCAGAAAGGAGTGAAACAGATGTAGTTTAAGTCCTTTCTTTAAATTTAAAGGTCCATTGTGTAAGATAAAGTGAGATCCCGGATTCTAGTTAAAAACAAGTAAAAAAAAAGATGTGAACAGTCTGCTAGTATTGCACATTAATATACACCAGACTAAACAATAGAGAGATAAAAAACCCCCATGGAAACAAAGTAGTTGCCAGATAATAGCATAACTGCAACATGTTCCTAATAAGCATAATTAAATGAGGTTAAATTTATACCAAACAAGCAAAACATTGTTGCATTATTAAGAATTTATACCTGGAACATTCATTTTGCATCAGTCTGAAAATGTCAGCGAACTTACAACATTATCCTGCAGACATATAATAAGCGGTTTCTACAAAGCATCACATGGAGGTTTGACATTTGAGATGATTTCAAACACCCTAATTGACTTGCAGCTAAAAATAGTCACACTAAGACTGCAAGCTATCTACCAGTTGGCCACTTCCCTTTGAAATATATTTCTCTTTTCATGCTAACATTAACCCACTTAAAGTAAATTTGCTGTAGAGTTTGGAGTCCACTGACTCTTTAATGGCCTCCCAGGCTGAGTGATGTTGCACAATATCTTTAGACATGCAGCTACATTTGCCACTAAGAAAAAAAAAAAACCCCAGAAACTCCACCTGCATGGGAACAATATGATGAGAACATTATTAAATGAACATCAATGTCACATCGCTGTTTTCTTTTAATTAGTGTTTGTATAATCAACAAATCAATCGACGGATTCAATCTGTTGTCATCAGAGCCCCAAATGTGTGTTATGAGTATTATTGCAAATTTTGCAGACGTATGATGAAAGCTTTATCTCCGCAGTTTCTGATGATAGCATGAATGACGTTAATGGCGTCCCCTGTGTTATCTCTTTTTGATGTGTTCACCACCTGCATAATTCAGCGTGTCTGTTTCTTATCTGAAGAGCATCTTTATAGGAAAGGTAATAAATTTTATTGTTTGTACTGCTCATCTCCTAAATGTGCCTCTTTAGTTGCCTACTTAAAACTAGCTCTGTTTTATTATTCCTGCTGAAGTGGACAGGCATATTGTTTACCAAAACGGCAGCAAATCATGGATATTATATTCCTCCAGTATTACCCAGTCTTTTGATTCTCTGAATTCATAATGTTCCTCTTCGATCACAATAAGTAGTGCACATAGACTCTCTGCTGGTGGTCTTTGGTATTACAGCATGGTAGGAATTTGAGAAGCTTATGACTTAAAATGCTGTTAATATGAGTTGATTAGAATGTAATATGTGTCATTTAACAAACAGAGATGTCAGTGTTAATTTAAAGCATTAAAACATGCAGCCAGTAACGAGATTTGGGAAGAGATGAAAAAACAGAGTACTGCATAATGATCCAACTTTAATGTGTCTTTCATTGCATCTCAGTATTTCATTTTCACGGTTTTCAGGTGTTTGACAGTGACGTATTTAATGGAATTTAACATGTAAGCAATATTTTCTGTTTGTGCGCCAACTTGTATATGTAAATATTAAACATACTTTCAAGTTTTGTCCTTTATCTTGTAGTCTTCTTAATTTCAACAACAAGGCCCCCATGTTTGTTGTGTAATTGGATAAATTAATGTAAAAATGAAACGTAAAGGATCTATAACAACTCTGGTGCAATACTGAGCCCCTGTGTATAGAAGAGCAATCCACTTGTTGTAATATTTTTCCTCTGCTCATAAGGTTTATAATCTTACATAAGTCGACTCTCTGTGTTTACAATTGCAGGACAAATTAAAACCAAGGAGCAGTGAGGCTGTTGTTTAGCCTGGTGGCAGCCTTCCATCTAATTTAGACATTTTGTTCTGGTTTTCTCCCTGTAATTTGTCGCCCACCTGTGTATTTGTGAAGGTTCATTTGTCAAAATATGACCATGCAGAGGCTTTAATTCCTTAATCAGCTACTCAACTTTTTCTTGACACATAAATTACAATTATGAACTTATTATGATCCAGCTGCAGTAACTGTAATAACAGCCATAATATTAGCTCATTACTGCCTGAGGGGAAAGTTTTGTTTTGACCCCTGCAGGCAGGTGAAAGCTGAGGCTCAGCTACTGTTCTAGGATCAGCAGGACAGATGCTTACTGATGGGAGGCCTTGACCTGTGCTTTAAGGGATTATCATATTACTGCCTTATGCCTACAAAAACACCATAAGCCTATTTGTGTCATCTTCATTGTGATAACTTTGGTGTTTGCTCTCCCTCTTGGCCAGTTTTAATCCCTGACCTTATTTTGCCTGTATCAAAACAGGTAAAATACAGAGAAAATGATGTTTTGTAAACTGATTTCTATTGCACTTAAATGTGTTTTTTTCATGATTAGCAATTTGATGGTTGTAATGTTTTGAATAAAAACATTTTTATTATTCTGAAATTCTTTTTTTAGACTTTTATTTTGTTGTCTATAGCATTTTTTTTTTGTATATCAGCAGTTCTATGCAGATAAGTCCACACATCAAATGGGATTTTACTGAATTTACATACAAATAGAAAACTCTGATAAACGACACAGTGATTCTATAAACATCTCTTTTTTTTTCAATTACTCATCCAATTTGAAATATGACGCTCGTGGCCTTTTTTTCCCTCCTCTTTATGTCATGGTGTCTCAAGGTTTCAAATGCTTGTTTGCACACCAACTAAACGCAGTCTTTTGTTTGCAAACCACCGTGATCTCATTGCACACCTCCAGCAGTGTCTATTACAGGTGGACACCCATATTTGACATTGTAAAAGAGGGACTTGATAATCCAGTTTGCAGTGGGTGTGTATTTTTTACTGTGTACATTTAATACCACATCCTGTTTTCTTTTTTTTTTAAGTAGCACAAGGAAGAGCAGGGCTGACACATTTTTTTGCATATCCACACGTCTATCCAACACAGCATGGTTGAATTATCAGGTAGTGCGTTCGCAGATGAGATGACACCAAAGCTCTGCTGTATCTGCAATATTTCTTGTTGACAGGAAATACTTGAAGTGCATTTCAAAGGCCTCGGCTCTTCACTCTAGGAACAGAAAGCTCTCTGATTTACTGCAGATATGAGAAATCGAGGTGAGATTTTTACCTTGTTTGAAAAAAAAAACAGGTAGTTTTGGTTGTATGTCTGTGAATCTTTATCTGTCTGCTCTCTGTGGTTGACAGTTATTTGGCATCTTCCTATTGTGACTGTTGTCCTCCTAATAACATGGCAGCTCTCCATCAAGTCCTTTGATGTAAGGCAGAGAACGAGAGATCTTCTCGGTGAGCTCATTTCTACTTATAACATCTCAAATCCTCAGCTGCTGCTTTCATTTAGTTTCATTTGTGTCAATAATACTGTCTCCATTCTTTTATTTTAGAGCTAACATACAGAGAAGTTATCAAAACAAGGCTCGAAACTGGTAAATTCATTTGTGGTAGAACTCATCTTTCCTACATTACATTACTTTTACATTAACTGTCTGCATCACCACCTTCCTGAAAGATAACACAGTCACTTTTTTAAATCTCAGTCACGGCAGCACCTGAGCCAAAGTGCAGCCTCCCCAGAGTTTGTCCACCAGACCATTTTGCTTTTCATATCCGGAGCGGAGCAGCTTATGTTGTCGGGCCAAAGATCTGTTTCGAGGGTAAAAAGTATGTGGTAATTATGTTAGAAAGCTGAATTTACTAAGGATTGACTCTGCTGTGAATTTCAGCCTTATTGCTATCTCAACAGCATTATGAGCCACGTGCTGAATAACGTGGGAGGAGGACTGAACGTCGTGGTGGTAAATGGTGAGTGAAATACAAAGATCTTTTAAAGTGGCAGTGTGCTGCAATAATACTAATAACAATATTAGTATGTTTTGAGAAGGATTTCCTCATTTCACATCCAATTTCAACTGATGGTGCCCTTTCTTTAAAAAAAAAAGGATATTGTAAATGGATTTGAGGTGATTAATTGGGTTTTCTGATGATCTTCATTAGCAGATTGAGCTTGTTAAAAAGTAACACCTCTAAATGATAAATTACAGTCAGCAGGCGATTTAAGGGGACCGGGGAGGGGGATACCACCCACCTTGTTCATAAATGCATCCCCCTTTGTTAACCTCGGCCCCCTCCCCCCATCGCTCTGGTAGCATAGAGAGTGCAGGAGCAGAGAGGTTTGTTCAGATAAATATGTTAGTCTGGTCTATAAGACTCATTGATCCTTCATTTGACTGATGACTGACTGAACTTACAATACCAGCAGCCTAATTGTGCTTTTTATTTTAAATCCATAGCACTGTACATATTGTACATTATTAAAGTAGCATATTAGTTTGGAACTGCACCTGTTTCTTTTAGTGCCGCGCTTTAGTCCCTTTAATCTTAGATAAAGTTTATTTTATTATGTATTTTAAAAACTTTATTGTATACTTTTGTGTAGCCCAAATATACTCTATAGTGTGGTGTCATCTTAGCGATTAATGTGACATGTAGCAGTATGTAGCTGTGGAAGAGCGAGAGCATCATAGAGACACACTGTGACTGTGGTGGTCCCGTAATATTTCTACAATTATTCAGTTCCATCTGTGCAGCTCTGAACACACCCACAAACCAAAGCACATCTGTAACAAATGAGGTTTAGAATTGAGCCATACACCTGTTAAAAAAGTATTTAATCAGTGACTGACTATAGTTTATTTAAATATCTAAAAGCGGCTAAAGGGGAGGTAGATCCTTAAAATCTCATTTTAAAAAGTTTTAATATCTACATTATCAAGACAAAGCCCATCTGCTGATCAATATCGTGATATTGTCGAAATGCTCCATATTTGAGTGATTATAGAGTCTTTTTCTTTTCATTTTCCATTCTTGTTTTAAGCGAGGTCAGTTAGTGATGTGTTTTGTTTTCTACCTCAGGTAAAAATGGAGTTGTGGAAAAATTTCAGCATCTTAATATGATTAAAGGAGGTGAGAAGTGTTTTTTTTTTATATCTTTTCAATCCCGTTTTCAATTTCAAGGTTTGTTGAAACCTAAAAATGATGTGTTTTTCCTTAAAAAAAAAAAAAAACTCTAAAAAAAAAAGTCCCAGGAGACATTCTGGCATTCTTGAAGGCGATAAAACCTGGAATGATTGTTTTGGCGGCCTCGTACGATGATGTGACAACTATGTAAGTCTAAATCTCAGTAATTCAGGAACTAAAACGATTTTGCGACACAAAATGACCCCTTTCTTCTCCTTTGTGGCAGAATGACAGATGAAATGAGGGAGGTATTTGTCGGGATGGGGAGCACTTTGATCAAGTCTGTGAAACACAGAGACAACTGGGTGTTTGCTGGAAGAGCGGGGACACACAATGAAAGCCTCTTTGAAAAGGTTAGCAAGTCTGTTCACTGCAGTTTCACTTTTTTTGTCCTATGTGTCAAGAGGGACAATCTATTTTAAAATACACTGAAGGTTTTTTTTTTCTTTTTTAAAAAAAGCATGATAATTGATGGCAAAACACGTGTCTTCTTCCTTGTTCACATGTCAGCAAGCTGTTAATGATGAGAAAACCAACATTTATGAAGGATGGCCCGAGTTGGCGGAGGTGGGCGGCTGTCTACCAAGGACCCCAGCTGACTAACATGAACCTTAAGGGACCTGTGATGAAAAGAAATATGATGAAGGTTTCTACTTTAATGACTTTCCAAGACTTCTCTGCAAAAATTATGCCAATCCAAACAGATCCACGCTCTTCCTGAAACTCCAAAACTCAACTTGTTGGACTGAGAGGAGGGATTCCTCCTGTGCTGCTCTTCTTGGAGTTTTCTTGAGCTTTTGCTCATCCAGGATATAAGTCATGGGATAGGAGGTGTCGTATTTTGTACAGATTGTAAAGCCGTCTGAAGCAACTTTACCATTTATGATCCTAGGCTATATAAATACAATTGACTACACTCGACTAGTGTTCTGTAATATGCCAGCAGTTTTGTCCCTCTGGGATAAATGAACAATATTTTTTTCAGATTCTTGACGGTGGAGGATCATTTATTATTTAACTGTCAATAAAAAACAGGCGCCCGACTTTTTATGATCTGCAGTGCCCTCTTTAATATCCCATTTCTCATAGATTTTTAAAAAAAACTTTTCTCTGAGGCACTTACTTACTTCTCACATTGCTTTCAATAATTCTTTTCATATTTGTTACATACTTTTTCCTTCCCCTGTGCTATTTTTGTGGAAACAGTAAGCTACTTTAACTTAAAGGTGGTTTATATTCAAATGTGATGCAATTCATATGTATTCATTTCTGTGTATTAATTGTGTGTGAATAGATTGTAGAATAACTTTTACAATGGCTGTTATTCCAACTTTCTGAGCTGTCTATAACAGCCCATCGACTCATTTCTATGTGAAGATTCCAGAGTGGTTTTTCAAAATAAAAATATTAAAGGATGTGACATTTATACATTCTCTCCTCTGCTCTCTACTGCACCAACAGTTTGCAGCACTATTCAAGTTTAAGTTTGCCACTGACAACAAATAAGTGTCACTCACTGCAACTTGGAGTTCAACCAAGGCCACAGGATGTGTGACAGGCTTTGAAGCCAATCTGACATAGTGGCCAAACTGTGTAATTACATGTCATATGACTAACAAGGCCCCAAAAAGACAAGTCTCTCACGTTCACAGCGTCAAAGAAGCAGCTGCAAATGCTGGAAACATTTTTTGAGCATCACAACCCTGCAAAATGACTCATTTCACCAACAGAATTTGATCTGTTCGACCTAAAAACAATTAAAAAGGTTAGAGGAACTGCAAGATTAAATGACGTTATCGCCTCTTTAAGGGTGATACACTGGAAGTTTGTCAGCTTGACAATAGTTTTTGGTACTTATGCTCTATTGGCCCCACAATGCTGACAATGTGCAGAACAGTCAGGTAATTTATTACTCAGACCACAAACTTGTTTGGCTTCATGCCCATTGGCTTCTCTTATAGGGATGAACAAGGCCCTGCTTGAGTCCAACATTAAGTCCAAAGTCCAAACATTACTACAAAGCGTGTGAAAAGTATTTTGATGTTGTGGTTTTATTAGCTTAGCTTTTATTTTGTAGCATTAGCTTGCCTAATAACAAATTCATAGCTGGCTCACACAGCAATACACCGTCTCAAGTGGACAGTGTCCTTCAGACTCACAGGGCAGGCCTAGTAAATTGGCTAGTTGGCATTTGTAAATGACTTTACATACCAAGGCCAGATCCATGCCCAAAAAACATTACAATACAAGACAAAAGTACAATTTTTCCCTCCAAACAAAGTTGAGAAAAAATACATTTTTGTCCCTTAAATATTCCCCCAGACCTCTGTTCTTCACGGTTTGTCCTCCACTTGGTTGCTGCCTTCTCATTGGTCCAAACACAGAGAAGTTTCCTCTCTCTTGGCTGCTGGAGTAAAGAGAGAGAGAGAGAGAGAGGAACCTCAAACTATCACTGAAACTCTGTTTACTGTGAACCCTGGAGGTGTCTGTGAGGACACGAAATCTGCAGGACATGGGAGTCACCCACGGAAAGAAGGTGAGTATGTTGATTTTTTCCTGCTTTTATTTTATTCACACAAACCATTGCTGACGTCACACTGAGATAATCCAGCAGAAGCATCCATGTGGCAAAAATACTTTCTTGGCACTCATTGCGAGTTTGAGGGGATTAAGAGATTGAAAAACAATGAAAACCTCAGTTTTACAGTATGTTTTCATAATTGTATCAAAAGATAAGATATTTTTCAGGTTTAGTTTTATATTCCTTTAACATTTAGGCTTTTGTTTTGACAAACTTTTTAGTTTTTCTGTGGTAGGTCTGTCTGTCATTGTTGTCTCTACTGTTTATTTCCCAGAGTGCTTGCACCAAACAGAGGTCTTTATCCAACACAAAAGAGCCTTGCCAGTGCTGCAGAGTGGGCCTTGGAGAGTGTTTATCCCGTCATGTCCTATTAATTCTTCTCCACACAATACCCGCTGTTGGAGATTTAGCCAAGCAGCATGAGTCTTCCCTCATCAGCCGAACAGCAGCCAGCAGCAGACTTGTCATTAAAATGCCTCATTTAGGTCACACTTTTTCCCTTATTGTGATGTCTCACTATGATCTTTTTAAACTTTGGCTGCTGGGTTTTCAGCACATTTAGCAAGCTACGACAAACATGTAGCATATACATGCATCAATACTTTGACTGTAATTATATCAGATTGTGCTCAGAGCGAAAAGTATTCAAATATTGCATGAAAAAAACAAAAATGCAGAAAGAGTCACGTTTTCCCAGTCCATTCCGAGTCCCACAGGGGGGAACTATTTCTTATCCGGGCCACTAATTCTGCTCAAACCCCAGCAAATGAGTAACTCAGTGGGAATCAAGCTGTGTTTTGTTTGATCCTGTCATTAATGAGGTGGCAGCCTTCCACCTCTCCGGTGAAGGCGCTCGCTTCAGTGGACATGAGGAACCAGAGCTGACACTTCATTTGTCCGTCAGCATTAAAAAGCAGCTTTGTGTTGCTCTCGCTTCCATTTGCATCAAATTGCATTACTGAGCTGCCTGAGATTTTTCTATCTGTTTCTTTCTTACTGCATTTTATGTTTACACTCGCATGATAAAATCAAACGCCATGTCTTAGTGATAAGATGGAAATAACTCTGAGGCAGATCCTTGACATGCCATTGACGTTTTCTGTTAACAGAGAGAACTGCAACATTCACCAGGTAGAGGGGAGACACACCTGAACGGGTCTGGTGAGAAATCTAAAAATACCTTGTGTGATTTTTTTTTTTTTTTGTCAATTTGTTCCTGTCTCACTGCTTGAACTATTTTCAGCTTACTTATAAAAACAAGCTGCAGTACACACCTTAAACACAGTCTTATACTGTACATTAAACTTGTACAACATTTGAGTCAACTGAACTCTTTTTTTTCTGTACAATTATTATTCGCATTGAAAACCTCAAAGGAAGCTCTTGCTGGTTGGCAGAGGAGTAGTGATGCTCTGTGGCATCAGTGAAGTTTAATGCTGCCATTCTCATTAAAAGACGAGGTAGGCAGGAGAAAAACCTGCTGCGATATGTGTGGTTATGTGCCATAAACAGCAGTGGGCCTCTGTACTGTTTGCCGCAGGAGCATTTATATGGATTCTAACTAGATATGAAAGTGTAAAAAAAGTGTGGTATTATTTGCATTGTCAGTAAACTGTCAAGTCCGTCAATAAACCACTTTGCCTATGGTGACAGACAGCAACAAGTCTGTAAAACCTGTTTTAGAGGTGTTATTGCATGAGCTGATAGATAAAAAGGTGGATGCATGAGTGACAAACCACAACACGTTTCATTTCAAAACACACTGAGATTTTGTTGCTATAGGTTTGATTGACCTTGTATGAACAGAGGCTCTTGAATGTTTGCTAATGTTAGCGAACTGACAGAAGCTGTATCATTCTTTCTCTACGTGTGCAGCCTTTAACATCTACCTTCATCCTATCAGAGGACACAATGGTTGCTGTGAAGCACATCCTTCTGCTTTTAAAGTCTTATGGTAAAATCCAGGCTTAGATCTGGTGTCTCTGATCTGAAGAGTGAACAGAGAGACAGGAATAAGCCTGCACGCTCGAATACGCTGCAGGTTTGCAGACTTTTGTTAATTCAGTGTAGATAGCAACATTTTCTTTTCTAATTTGAGTCACCAACAAAGTGATTTTTCCAGAAGTCTAATTACAAAACAGAGATTAAAGTGTGAACTTGACAGCCATATTTGTTCTACATCTGTTTTTCTTTCTCAGGGCTTGATTCTGTCTATTTTTCCAATTCCCTGACCCATCTTACACAACCTTAAATAAGCTTATTACTTTATACGCCTAATAACAGCATGTCAGACATACCAAACAACATGGATCAATTTTAGCTGAAAACAGGCAATAAATGTTTCAGTCTCACAACAAAACCTTTATTTCTCTTTTTATAAGCCTTTTTATTTATCAATTTTGTTTTCAACTGGCAAAGACGCCCCCAGAAATGGTTTAAAGGGGTGGGGGTTCTTTGTGATATGTTACATTAGGTTTATTAGGTTTGGTTCATTTAAATCAATAAGCTGTATTCTTCATAATAGGGTGACTGAAACAATGCATTTTTGATGAAATGACTGATAAACTGAAGTAGATTTCACATCATTGAGCTCCTAAATGAATGCAGTGTATGGTAGATAAGACAAGATGCTTTTTCTACTACACAAACATCAACATTGTCGAGAGTAAAACCTGAAACCTGCTCTCCTGAAAAATTCATGTTGAGATCAGCTCATAAGATTTACCTGCATCTGTATCAAAGGTTTGAAACCAAAATTCAAGGAGTCCATATTTTCCACAGAAGTTTTTGTCACAATGTTTGATCTTTTGCAACTCATGTCACTAAAACTGCCACAGTGTGCGTTTTCTAACAAATCAGCTGTAACAGTGATGAATGTTGCATTTGAAAAGTATGATTAAAAAGCTCCTGTACCACAAGAAAACGTTGCACCAAAACTGATCTTGCTCGAAATACGTGTACATCATGTCGGTTTTGTTTTTCTTTATAGCCTCAGTAATGCAGACACACCAAACTGAACATCCAGACCGAAACTCAGAGCTTCAGGCTCCTCCACAACAGACTGAAGAGGAGAGCAGTGATCTCATCAGACCCCAGAAACCTCTCAATCCCTTAACAGCTTCCAAGAGCCACCAGGAGCTCCACAAAGAACTGCGGATGACCAACAAGAGGCAGGACAGACACACAAACAGTTGTAAACACTCACATTTCAGTTTCATCTTTCATATAAACCATAAAGTGCTTCTGTGATTCTGACAGGAGAGTGTCGCAAGAAGGAAAGAGTGAACTCCAGAGGGCTTTAGAGAAGAGGAAATGGGAGCAGAGGATGAAGGCAAGCAGGGATCAGGAGGAGGCAAAGAACAGGTCACCGCTTCATCAGGAGCTGTTGAAAAGACATGAGAGGCTGGAAAAGGTTTGCAATGGTCCTGCTCTATTTTTATTTCAGGATTTTTAAAAAATAATATCTGACTTACAAATCATAGTAGTTAAATCAAATAATAAAAAATGAAAAAAAAAATGCTCAGTATTTCCACGCGAAAGATTGACACATAGTAGTTTATTATTATTATGTTTAAGTGGAACATTAAATTGTTCAGCAATTAGCCACTGGAGGGCAGTGTAGACATCGTCTCAAACACTGTAAAGGTCTGGCCTCCTGCAGTTGAATAAAAACATTTTAAAAAACTACTTTACACTACACTTGTATTAAGGCTCTCTGGCACTTTTACTGTTATCAAGTCAATTGAACCACATCTCATGCAAATAAATGGTGTGGACCTGCTGCAGTCAGGAGGCTGTTATCACCAGTTTATTTCATTGAGCTGCTGTTTGTGGAGCCCTGGAGGCTCAGATGGTCTTTAGTATATGCTCTGAACTTCCTTATCAGCATTTTTATCTCCAAAACTTTATCGACTGAAAAATGAATTTCCCATACAGCATTTTAAACGATTATATTATTTAATCATGTCGCAGGTTTTGCTTGTAATTCACAGCCAAACAAGGAAACCTAAACAAATAAAATGCATAAAGATACAATCGTATCAGATCTTGTCTGTTTTTCTGTAATTTATCTTTATGCTAAGTTAATGAAAAGTTTTAAGAAAACAAGAAAAATATGCATATAGATAAGTAATCTACACAAGCTCGCTTTCAGTTTATCTTTATCAATCCCTTTTACTCCCAAATTAAACAATAACAGAGCCTTGTGTATATATTAATTTGCTGTGGTTGCTAAACAACTGGTGAGTGACGCATTCACCTGTGTGCAGCAGGTTGGGAGGGATTATGAGAATCCGGCACTTACGGGTCGTTAAGGCAGTTATTCAGTTACAAATGTAAACAAAGAAATCCGAAGCAGCGATAGAAAACATGACATGAATATTGCTTTAGTTAGTTTCATTGATACTTGAAGGGATTTCTGTATCTTTCCTTCTTACAACTAATATCTTATAAATTAAAATAACATTAACCTGCACAGAAGAAAATAAGCTACAAAGACAATAAGTGATTCTGATGGTCTGTGTTATTTTGTCAGATCAATTGCAATGATGGAAATAAGGACTGAAACTATAGATGATAATTGTGTGGATCTTTCAGGCCTTTAAGTTGAGGGAATTTAAGTTTGTAGAGCATCTTATAGTGCTTGTAAACTGCTTCTACTCATATAAGTTCCAGATTTTTAAAGTTTGTTTCCATTTTCCACAGCTGGAGAGAGATCAAGTCCAACAGCGAGAGGGGCCTGAGTTCCTCCGAGTCAAAGAGAGGCTGAGAAGAACTGCAGTGATGAATGGAGGAGAGAAAGAAGTGTGACTGTTCTGATTTTTCTATTAGTCAGCACAATAGACTGTTAGGAATATCGACAGGGAGATATAAAATCAATATTGAAGCTTAGGTGTTTTTGTTATCACTGCTCAGCACGAACGATCAGTTCAAGTCAGTCAGATAAAGTGAAGTGAGACATTTACAGCAAATGGTCCTGAGGTGCACAGCTGTTCATCTGTTTGGATCAAAATGCTTTAATAAGTTAGATATGTGTGCACAGAAACAAAGGGACTCCGCTTGATTCATATTACCAATATAACTGAACGTAACGGCTGGATGGTTATGTAAACAGCAGTAGACAATGATAACAGTCGAAGACTACAGCCAGAAGCTGTAAATGAATAATTTTGCACTCTTTTTTTTCCCCTAAAATGGAATTATCACCATAATATATGAGTATTTGTGTTACTATTTAGTAACATGTTTGTATGTGTATGTGTATGTCATGCTGCTGTTTCCACTATACTAAACAAAATTAAGATTTTTCTGTGTTTTCAGTACAATTAAGAGTGACAGTGTTGGTTCCCGCAGATTTTCACAAATATTATGTTTTTTATAGGAATTCGTTTTTTTCTGACGTTTGTGTTAAACGTCACCATGTGAAGTCTGTTAGGTGCTCTTGGGAAGTGTAGTGACGTAAACGTACTGGTCAGAAATCAAGTGTATTTGTCTGAGGCTTCAAGAGGGCACCAATGAAATGACTGATGCCATAAATGAGAATAAATGTGATCCAAAAAATGACTATAACGTTAACAGTGTTCCTTTATGTGACCTTCAGTTATGTTTATCAAAGGAAAAGAAAAACAGAGAAGTTGTAACCACCTTTTGTAAATATTCATTTGGTTATCAAAGGCAGGTTTAACTGACGAGAAAGCCTCTTTTCAAAAACAAATATGAAACAATAAATAAATATTCTTATAAAATACAAATATGTTAATGATAATAATAATAATTTGAAGTATATCAGAAGAATCAAGCTGAGATTTATCTTTATAACATCTATGAAGAGGATAATTTATATGGATGGCCATAAACAGTTTTATTTTAATGTTATCTGTAATTGTCAATTATATGGGCAATGTTTGAGAGAGTAGTTTACAGTGGAGCTATTTGGGCTGTATTGCATAATACAGCATTCACTGTTTTCATCGCATCTTTGAAATTACTTGTATTACTTGTCACTCAAAACAACAATAGAGTGAATAGGAAACTTTACAGTTAAAGGAATCACAAGATTAAATAAGTAAAAATTTTAAAATCTGCATTTTTCATGTATTTTTAAATGTTACAAATCAAAATTGAACCATTTGCACTTGTTTTTCCGTACAGTGTTTTCTGTACACGTCTACAATTAAAGCTGTTGTATGATGACAGAACACACAGTGCATAGACAAGGAAGTTTTATTTCATTTCTTGCGTTCGTATCTCTGTGGGTACAAATCATCGTATTTTCTTACATCTTGTTCAATAACCCATGATGCATTGCATCCGTACATTTGTAGCTCAAAACAGCTTTTACAAAAAAGGATATACAATATATACTTATATTTATATTTATATATATAATATACATGTGTTTCTTTATGCATTTTGATGTGTTTGTCATGGATAAAATAAGCTTTAAATAAAAAAAAAAAAAAAAAAAAAAAAAAACACAGCCAAGTGGAAACAAATCCCAGGTGAGGTTCAACAGAAGGTCATTACCAAACAAATAATAGTCAGGTTATCAAAGTCATCAACATTGGCTATCTTACAGTTAACATGAAGCCCTTCACACACAGTTTGCATATTTTCCACAATTACAATTGTAGAGTGATTGCCTTTTTTTTTTTACTGTACTATGGACCCAAAGTCTCAATGACAGATGGAGGGAGCCAGGTTTTATGTCTGCAAAAGATTTTTCATATCGCTAATGCTAACTACTAATAATGCAGCAGTGTGTCATGACGAACCTTAATCTAATAATGTTAAAGCTTGAAAAATATCAGGATTGAAGTATTTTCAGCCAGTTGTTCAGCCAACAAGAGATTTTTTTTCTACATAAGTATCTTGCCAAAATGTCACCATCCTTCATCTGAGTTGTATCTTTTTAATAAGATGAAAGCATGTCTGAATCTTCAGTGAAACATCTCTCACTTCACTGTATGGCTTTAGGACTGTAGTTCATCTGCTCAGGGAGACAAATGTAGAGCTCGCACACTGTAGGCTACTCCCATAGCAGACAGCTGATACTTTTTTTTTATGTTTTGCACTGTGGCTGACACCTGTGTAAAATTAAAATGAAGATATTTGTATTTTTTTCTGTTTGTGTCTTCAGTCAGGGATTGACAGCTCAAGAGATTTCACGTAAAGCAACAGCAAGAAAACAGACTGAAACTAACATTTGAGTCATAAATAAAACATAGTACAGGAGAAATGTCACTCGGGTAGAGACTTGACCATCATAGTCAATGCAAATGATACGTCCACTGTGCTGTGTTGTATTTTGTCAACAACATTACTTCTGGTGTTACTCACTTCACATTATATAGCTCAAAATTACATTATTACATCATTTTTTTTTCAATACAACAGAGTAATAATAATCATGTGTGTTTATACTAGTTGATCATCATTCATGTAAACATATTTCACCAGGTCATGCAAACAGTAGACCAAAACTTCTTCCACTAGAGGTGCACAGCACAGAGCAAGCGAGGCGCCCAGACTGAGATCCCTCCGACTCAGCAGAAACCCAAAAACTGACAGCAGGCAGATATTTAAACGCCGGTCAGAGACACAACACGGAGGATGAGCGAGATGTGAATATGATTGTTTTCCTCTCACGTACAGAGGATTCTCGACATAATTGCACCTTCAAATAACTCCTCCTAACACGATGGCAGAAGGTCAGATTCCTGCAGGGATCTCAGTTTGAGCCTCTGATAACAGAACAGCCATAAAAACAAAAACAAAAACAAAAACAAAAAAATAAGAGTCTCCTTTTTGATATTCATACATTTTCGGTGTTTTCCACCCCCGACAGTAGCATGCAGACAATCCCGGTCAGAATCATTCTTCACAAACCCAGTCTGAGCCAGAAAATAGAGTCAATAACCCCCAGACACACCCTCCGTTTTCCCAAAAAAAAGCCTTTAAACAAAAGTATCAAATACTTAGAAAAGGACAGTGACACTTAATATGAGAAAAAGACAGAGTGAGCCAACAGAAGAAATGGGCAAGTGACAGTGAAAACATGCCTTGAGATTAAATCTATTCAGTTAAACAGCTACTTTGTAAGTGATGGACTGAGTCACATTGATGGGTAAAGAGTATAAAGACATGCAGGAGTAGCTCTCAGTACTGTTTTTCCCCCAAGAGAAAGCGTGTGCCTTTGCTTTGTGCCCTGTCCGGCCAGATTTTTTGGAGGAAGCTGCCAGTAATGTAGAGTATGTGGATGTAGACGGACAGTAACTGCGGTCAGAGGTAGATGTGACGGATAATGTGAGAACAAAAATGACGTAGAAGGCTGCTTTTAGGCCACAGCCTCATCTTAGAGGCTAGGATCCGTCCTGAAACTAACATCTAGACCCATTTCTCATAATGTACACTGCCGAATGACCGCTGCCTTCTACAGCAGCATGAAAAGACAACTAACATGCTAGGTTGCTTGGGGGTTTATCTCAGGATAATCATGCAGACAGGGCCTTTTCTTTTAATCCCTGTGACTCCAAAGAGCTTCACATTCTGCAACAAAGTTAAAAAAGTGTGCGTCTTGAGTCTGGGTGTGTTTTTTTAGGGGAGGAGGGGACAAAGAGTTGCAGTATGTTTGTCCACACTGTGACAGTGACCTGCGCGCTGTGGATGTACTCTGGTGGACACTGCCTGAATACTCTGCATTCCTGGCCAGACTGGGCAGCGGGCGGGTGGGTGGGTGGGTAGGCTCTGGATACATCCCACCCACCCATGACAGCGGGAGGTTGTGCTCAGACGCGACTGGCTGGCCTGCAGCAGTAGGTGCAGCTTCTCAGGCTGTCCCGATCTGTGCTGCCCTCGTTGCTTCCGCGGCGGCCGTCCTCATAGTGGGACACTGGATTTAGAGCAAAACAGGTGAAATAGAAAGTTAAGGAAAAATTCAGATTTTTACTCTTTTCACTCTTAGTGTGGCCTTTCTGCCTGACAGTCATGATAAATTTGCTTTGTAGAAATGCAAAGAATCATAATCAGTGTAATAAATGCAGAAATCATATATCCGGGTAAGCTGTGGTGTCTCCTGAAGCTTATAAAATAAACTCAGGCTTCATTTACATAAGTAATTTAAAATGCTTGTTTCTGAGTAGCTCCCTGGCTTTGATATTGTCTCTGCATTGGGATCTACTTCTAGAGCATCCAGCCGGCAAACCAAACAGCTGCCTCGTCATCAGCACGCTCCACTTTGTTTACAAGTGCGAGGCTGTGGGTTGATGTCGCTTTAGCGTGTGTGCATGCAAAAGAAGCAGCGCCAAATGAGAGACTTGTTAATGTAATCATCTTCTTGAGAAATTCAGGGAAAACTAAGTGCAAATGCTTGTTTTAAAACTGAATGCTAGGTTGTAAGTGTACACGGATGGAGTGATACCAGCTGTGAAGCTACAATAAATTTACAGCTTTGATAAGCGTTACCAAAAGAGAGTAATATTCTTCACCTCCCCAAAATCAACTGAAAAAACAGGCTGAAGATGGCAGGAAAGAGGCAAAACTGTTCTCTATATGATCCATCTACCTCTGTTTAAAGGTCCTGTGTGTAGGAGTTGGTGCCATCTAGTGGTGAGGTTACAGATTGTCACAAACTAGACTCCCCTAATCCTCTCATTTAAGGAATGTAAATAAATAATAAAAAAATAAAAAATGCAAAGGCTCTTTTCTAAAGCTGAACACTGGTTTGACTGCTTTGGGCTCCTGTAGAAACATGATGGGGTTACATGGCCTGACTCTGCTGAGGAAGAAATGCCAAGTAATTAGGACGTACACCAGGCTTTGAAGCTAATGGTACACGTTGGCTGACCCATGCAGTTACGCTTCATGTGATGAACAGAGGGCCACGAAGACTTTTTCCTGAAGGCTTACATTGTGAAAGAAGCATCTGAACACAGCAGAAGTTCCTCCCTCTTCACACATCAATCTGCCCCCAGCGTTCATGACCAGTTGTACTTCAGATAAATAAACTTTCACCTTCATACTGTTGTATAATTCTTGTAAGCGTTGGGAGCTGTGGGCCTGAAAAAGAATGTTTGGTCATTTGCTCTGAACCGATAACTTACAGCTCTCCTCCTCCCCATTCCCCAGATCATCCTCTTCCTCCTCCTCCTCCTCCTCTGGGAGCAGATGTCCATGGCAGGGACTGGTGGGAGTAATCTGACTGGGTCCCTCGAGACTGGTGCCCAGCTGCAGCTTCCGCATGTGGCGCACCACGGCTGTGGCATTAAATGCTTGCTACACGAGAAGACAGAGAGAGAGAGAGAAGTGAAGGAGAGCTGTTTTTCTTTCTAAAAGAGCTCTGACTTCTGCCAATCTTAATGCTGCTGACTTACCTTCCATTTACTTTTGGCGAAGTTCTTCTTGATTTGAGCGCTGACAGATTCATGGATGTTCTTGTCAAGAGCTGTGTCTCCACAGATCCTAATAGGTCGACAAGAATACAAGAAAATACAGGAAGTTAAGGGGCTGATGATGATTCTGTGAGATGATACTGGATGGTTTGTATTTTGTGCTTTTAAGGTTTGTGTTTGCATTTTGTTTAAATCAATGAATTTTTTGAATGTTTTCTTTTATGTAGTTTTAGCCTTTCCATGTATGTTGCTAAAAACACTGTGTTGCTGCTAACTAGGCCAGGGCTCCCTTGAAAAATAGGATTTGTAATTTTAACTTATCTGGTTAAAAAAAGAGTGAAATAATAATAAAAATACATCTAATAAAAATAATATAAGCAGCGATTTTGATAAACATAAACTGGTTTAAGCCACTTAATTGTAAAAATGTGTTGCTTTTCCTTGTCAAACAAATGTGATATTGAACAGAACATCCTAGAATTTTGCACATTTGGTCAGGATAAAACAAAACATTTGACTGAGTTGCCTTTGGCCCTTGAAAATTAAAATGTGCACTTTTACTACTTTCTGACATTTATTTTAAGCAGACTCTCTTCATTCAGTTATTTTAAGAGTGTGTAAGTTTAGGAAGCCTACAGAGGTAGTTAGTCTATGACACATGTAAAAGCTTCA
>JAPZDY010000012.1:12554446-12572765 GCA_029783645.1 Ctenochaetus hawaiiensis | reverse complement strand
ATAGATAGATAGATAGATAGATAGATAGATAGATAGATAGATAGATAGATAGATAGATAGATAGATAGATAGATGGAGGCCTTCGTGTGTTATGAATCTGTAGCAGAGGGAAGGTGTCTGCCCCAAAACCATCATGAAGCATAACATGAAAATACAGCAGGGTCTCTAAAAAGCACACACACACACACATATATTGAAGGCCAGACAGACACACATACAGCCACAGAGACAAATTCTGACAGATGGACAGACACAAAAACAGACACACACACACAAAACTCACACAAACACAGACAGACAGACAAAGAAATACACACACCCACACATACACACTGACAGACAGACAAAAAATTACACACACCCACACATACACACTGACAGACAGACAAAGAAATACACACACTTACACACACACACAGGCTGACAGGCAGTCTCACACACACACAAACACTGACAGACAGACAGACAGACAGACACACGCACACACTGACAGATAGTTACACACACACTTGGACACACTCTGTCAGTCTCACACAGACAAACACACACAGACAGTCATTCAAACACACACACATAGACACACAGTGTAATCCCAGCTGTCTATATGGAAAATATTGATTCACACATTCTCATATTGCCATCAGTGTCTCACAGTGTTTTCACTATGATCAGCGTCCTCTTACTGGGGTTTCCCCTGATAAATTTTCATTATCAGGTTTTACATGATGGGCTGTCAGTAAACTACACAAAGTAGGACAGCAGCTTGGGCTGCAGCAACTTTTTAAGAGGAAATCAGCTCAGTTTGTCTGTAAACTCTGAGTGATTCACTAAATTAACATAAGAAACGTCTCAACCAGTCAAGACTTCAGGAGTGTGTGAATCAGTTGCCTGCGCTGCCAATAAAATGCAAACAACTATCAAATTTGGAATTCACTACAGCACCATAAAGCCATAATAGAATACAATGATAGAGTTTTAAGGTGGTTTTACAGAGTGTATTTGGTCTGCGTGACCTGGGAGATGATGAAAATGAATTGTACTCAGTTTTATTGCAGGCCACTTTATATGATAACCTGCATGTATGTTTGTAAGAACACAGCACAAACATGTTTGAGCCTTTCATCTATTGAGGCAAGATACAAAATCGACATCAGAATATAGACCCCTTTCAAATGTATCAATGTTTGCTGTTGGACATAACAAGGATTTCAATATATTACTGAAGTTTTTTCACATCACAAAAAAACACACCTCCTTCTTCACCCTGTGACTGGTGTTTCCCCAGAAGTAAGCAACACATGACTACATGAAACACACCCTGAATAACCTTAAATAAAATTTAAATTTCTCTATGTTTGACCATTGCTTCAAACATTTGAAATACTGTCAGTACACAACGTTAAAAAATCTAAAACTAAGAAATGCACCTTTTGAAAAAAAATCTTTAAAAATTTAGACAATTTACATCGTAAATGGGCCAAGTTTAACTGAGGTAACACTTTTTGGCTCACAGAGTCACTAACCACACGATCAAGAGTTTGATGTTTTTAAAGCCCATTGTGATCAAAATGATGGATATTTGCTACAGCGGCAAACATTATTCATACTTTCCTTTATTTTGTTTTTGTTGCCGTTTCAAAGATTCACCATCAGTCAGGCAGAGTCAAGCCTCTTGGACCTGTTACAGACAGCCACGAGCATCCATCACTCTATTGATCTCACCTGATGCAAGCTCTCCCTTCAAGCCCAACATGCCCCCAAGTCCCAAAAAAGCTTTCTCTTTTTAGCCTAATCCATTTTGTGAGTGTGCTGCTCAGTGTGTTTGTGTGTGTGTGTGTGTGTTTCAGACTGAGAGAAACAGAAAGAGAAGAGTGGATACGTGTGGGCATACAGAACAATCCCAAGTGGTCTCCAGATTCATTCTTACATCTGCATCATTATGAAAAATAACTTCACACACTCACATCAACAAATAAAAGGCTGGGATTGGGTCATTCACTGACAATTGTACAACTCTATATTTTCCTCGTAATCCACTATATTCATGTGTAGGTCAAACCTCTTAACTCTGCTCTTCTCTACGAACAAACCAGCCAGTATGAGTGCTTTCCAACCATGTTTATAGTCACAATGTTTATCTTCCTCCTACACATCATCCACCTGGACTGCACAAGTCATTCTTAAAACTGGCCTCTTATCCTATATCTTGTATTATTGTTTTTTCTTTAAAGGTCCAGTGCGTGGGATTACAAGGGACCTTAAGGCAGAAATTGAGCAATTTATGAGACATTTAAATTAAACTTTGAGGGAAAAAACATCCATGTCAACATCTATCTCAGAGAGAGTTGTTATAGAAGCTAACACTTCAATTACAGTAATTACACTATGATAATTCATGACAACTACAGTGATGGGTAAAGTGCACTACTCTATTTGCCTTCTTCTGTACTCTTTTACAAAATTTCTCTGGCTGAACACAAACTCCAGTTCACAATAAAAGGTCCAGCGTGCAGAATTTAGGGAGGTAACTTGTAGAAAATTCCCATAAATAATATAAAATTTATAAATATATTTTCTGTAGTTGTATAATCACATGAAAATAAGATTTTTTTTTTTAATTTTCCTGACTGTGGAATGAGCCTCTTATATCAACAGAGGGAGTGGGTCCCTTTCTGCGGAGTCCACCATGTTGCTCTGCCATGTTTTACAGAAGCTCAGAGAAAAAAACAAACATTAGTTCTAAATGGGACCATTCACACTATATGTTCTCCGACAGGCTTGGAAGGGAAGGGTAAGCAGAGTGATATTCAATTGGGCGCAACTTGCAACTTCACCACTAGATAAGCCTAAATCCTACACACTGGACCTTCAAGAAAGCCTATGTAAACTTGAATCTCATCATACGTGTTCCACTCTCAAGAAACAACAGAGTTTTGGCTCCATTTGACCCTAAAGACTCCACTCAGACACAGCAACACAACTCCAAAAAAAACCTCTTGAATGTGATTATTAAGAGTTATATCAGAGCTCTTTACATCTCCTGTCTTGTTCATTTCATCCTATGTAAATAACATTGTTACAGGAGAAAGGTGTTAATGAGTATAACAAAGCAGAAGTCAACACATGTCAACCAAAGCGTGACAGACATGATAACTGTCGAGTGGGGGAGTTTCTTTTCATCTGCCACCTCGAGGACAGCTTGTCCTGAAGTGGACTCCAAACAGAGGTAGAACTGTGAGGATTAGCCGGGTCTGGATATAATATTTCAACATAAATCAATTAACTTCACACTCTGAATTCCTGGATAAAGCTTCTCTGTAATCTTCTCTCCGAGCATAAGGAGCTTTGCGTCAACACATTAATTCTGCCCTCTGCCAGGTCCAGCTATAATGACAGGAGGGAAAGAATATTACTGCAGCTTTTTTGCCCGGTATTTTTTTTTTTTCCTGAAATATGGGAACACGCTATTCTTATGATTCACTCTTTCAATCCTTGTTGCGTAACACTTCATATCATACTTGAAATTACAATCTCTGCTTTAAGTTCCTGCGAGTCTTAGCGGAATCATCATCAGTGTTTAGCAGCAGTCATGAACCCCCAAATATACAATCTGCTCGTCAAAGTGCATTTCACAGAGCAGGAACAGCTCTGGGACGCAGACTGATAGAGTCTCATTTGATGTCCTCCTACAGCACTCGACATAACCAGGCAGCTTCATCATCTCCTTGCTGCTTTTTTCACTTTTTTTTTTTTTTTTTTCTTTTTGGATGTGAACCAGAGTTGCACAGTCATTAAAATTTGATTCTGTGCATCCTCTCTGGGGAAGCAGGTGTGATTCCAAGAAGACAGAAAACAACCACACTCCATATGGCACACTCGTGTCATCACAGGTGGACGTGTGCTCGGTCACTTGTACTTAGTTTGGAGGGGTCGCGGGCGGGGGTGGCGTGGTGCCGTCTGACCATCTGGGCTCAATCCTGTCCCCTCGGAGAGTGAAGTCACAGGTCTGCGTGAGTCCTGCCCTCACCATTACAGACAGAACGGCAACCTCCACCCCTGCTGGCTGAAGATAAATTTTGCAGTATGTTGCAAAATGAAGGTGCATTAAATCAAAATGTAAATAAAAACTCTTTTGGATTCCTGGCTATATAATGCCTTAATTTAAGCAGGGCCAATGTAACAACATCAGGCATGAAAAATATCATCTGCCTTTATCAGACCAAATCATTTAAATAGGTGAGTTGCTTTTAAAGTTTCTAAAAAAAAAAAAACTGAGGTAGCAGCTGCAGGAACGGGATTAAGTGATCTTTCCTTTCGCCTTGAGCACACATGTGTTCTTGATTACTGAAAAAATGAAGAGAAAAAACAACCTGTTTCCACTGTCTCTTCCATCCCTGGAGACAAACATCACATGAGCAGAGGAAGGTGCAGCTGATTCTCACACACTTAGAAATAGACTGACTAACTAAAAACTATACGTATCGTTAGGTTTTGTGTTGTAATCTGTAAACTAATAAATTGTGGGCAATAAAAAAGAATTGAGGAAAAATAAGAAACATAGACTGTCATTGCCTTCATAGAAAAAGAAAAATGTTGCATTGATAGCAGCCTTGTGTCAAGATAAGAAACTCAAAACTAACACTGAAGCTGAACTGTCTAAAAATCATCACAACACTGACACCTCAGTGTGAATCTGCTATTAGCTGTCCAAGTCAAATCGTGTTCACAAATACCAACATAATGTTCAAGACAGGAAAGAACACGTATGAGTTCAGCAACAAACATTCAAAGGTAACCATGCACACATGCCTGCACACATTTTTGCATGTGCAAATAAAACACATGCATGTCGAACAGCACTAGCACTGCCAATGTTAACTCATGATCAGCGACAGTCATGGCTGACCAACTTGAAAAATATGCAAAATGCCTCCAAAGTAAATGCAAAGTAATTCTAAATGATTATATTGCATTCACTCTGACAAACCAATACATGAAACTAAGCTCTAATCCATCAAAAATATTTTTGTGCTGCGCACAAGAAAATCAAATTGGCTAAGAAAAGAATGCATTTTTGAATACTTGCAGGCGAGGGGGGAAACAGTTGAGTCAGCGTCCATCAGTGGCCAAGAACAAGACAAGTCTGAGTCAAAACGGGCACGAGTGACAGGCACGTCCAAAATGTCAGACTCCTGCATCATGGCTCAAATACTGCAGTCCTGACAGCACGGACAGATGGAGGAAAAATCAGTGGTGGGCGTCTTTTGACCCTTTGGTTGCTCCAACTCTCTGTAAATTGTGTGTATGTACTCCGTCACCTGCAAGTGGCCGTCGATTACATCACACACGGCCGACTGCACGTGGCAGCTTCTTTATATTTTGCCTCAAACTCAAAAAAAAAAATCAACCTGGGCTTGGTGCTCTGAAGCCTAACATGGCCTCATGTTTGCTGTTTTCCAGTAGTTTTTTTGTGTGAGCGTTTTAACATGATGTGATCCCTGAAAAGGTTCTGAAAATAAAGAATAGATCTTGTGAGAGCCTGTCCTTGAACCCACTTTTCAGTGTCTTGAAAATAACACGAGACATACATATCTTTGTATCTAGAAGTGTTGAGAGGATTAGACTCTATGTCTTTCACTGCTGAGACAACTGCACCCACTCCAACATAAAATGCAACAGAAAAATCATATTCCAGAGCATTGCACCCATCCTGAACAACAGTATAAACTGACACAGGCTGAGGTGTTCAGGGCATTTGAAGGTCTGGGGGGGGGGGCAGTGGTGCAGTTGCCCACTCTGCCCCCTTTGGTAATCCAGACTTATCCAGTTAACAGCTCTAAACTATCCGTGCAACTTACGTTCCCAGCACCTCTTTGAAGTCATAATGTTCTTTGATGTCTGATGTCTTCTTTTTCCATCCATTTCCATCCTCTCCAAGAGGCATCCTACAATGCTGATCGGATTCGCCACACTACAGCTATGGGATGCAGGAAAAGAAACAACAACAACAACAACAGTGAATAGACTGAGAGCACATGCATGTGTATGCACCGGTAACAATGACTTAAAAAAAACATGTGTTCAAGACAAAAAATCCTTCAAAAGCAACATGATTTATTGTCACCTCATTGTGGGATTTTAACCATCTTCTGACTCTGTCTCTTGCAAACATCATTCCAGCACACAGTGAGTGAATAACAGCTAAGACTTGACTAAAAATATTACACAACAACCCGCTCTTGCACCATTCAGTGTAGTCAATTAAGAGCATTAAGACTGTGAGAGAAATTCAGCTTCTGCATCAGTTTGAAATGTCCATTACAGTTTGGCTGATTGATGTAACTGTTGCATAAAGCCATTAAATAAACCATTGATTTCCTTGATTAAGTGTTCTGGTTGCTGCAGCTTTTGCTTTCATTTTTTCAAAGACCACAGAGTTTGATTGGAATGGCTGACAAGAAGACAAATTAGCAGGTGTTTCCTATTATATATGCATGACTGATCAATACGCTGAAATCAAAGTAAGTAATGAACATACTGATGCTGTGGGCCTGGCCTGCACTGCAGTCATTTATAAGTCTCGTGTATTATATTTTATCTAAAGACAGGGTAAGAATGCAGATGAAACTTTTATAAGGCTGAGCACACTGTTACAAATGCCAAATGAAGAACAGAAACACTGATAAGAAATAGATCAAGACAGAAATAAACTTACTCGCTTACAAGAAGAAATGACAAGGGTCCCAAAATGTCACAACAACTGCAGATTTACTTGCTGACAACCCACCAGGAAGCAATAAATAGCTGCGAATAGCCGCTTAAAAGTAGGGCAAACAGTGCAGGAGAGACGGTCGCACGAAAGGGACCATGTTGCCTCACAAAACAAACGCATGGTCAGTAGAGGCAGATATAGCTACCAGCTGGGGGACCTGTGCTATATTTAACATCTGAAGCATTAAACAACTAGGATGCTCTGAAGAGAAAAAAAACCAAATATCTACAAATAGACTACAGGAGCTGTGGTCTTAGAGGGATTGTAGCGTTTGCCACTAAGAAACATGTGATAACCTGCTCTGCACTGAGGCTGCAGGGCGTGAATGACAGGCAGGAGGTTGAATGGCAATGAAAACCGTTTTGACCGGTGCAATACGTCGGCAAGCCTGAGATGAGTCCGATTGTCGTGTCGGTGATCATGCATATAGGCTACAGATAGATAAGGTGATGTGGGTGTGTGAGCCGTGCTGCAGCGCTCAAGGGTACGGCAGTCATGGGAAGACCAGCATCTTTGGGTTAATTTAGGCGGCTGCAGACATGCGACATGGAGGCGCGCTGAAAAGCTTTACAAGTTTTACTGCCGGAAAAGAAAAAAAAAACTACACGATTGATGGTGCGTTTCGGTTAAGAGACTTAAAGAACTAGGAAATAAAAACACATACCTAAATGTCGATCTGTAGCTGTGATGTGTTCTCCTTCCCTCTGGGAGCGATGTGGCTGCTGTGCTTGTGCGCAACGCTCGGTCCGCTCAGACTTTCTCCTGACGTCAAGAAAACCAGACGTCTGTGGACGTAGTGCAGCATAAAATCACTCACTGTTCTCTTAACAACGTGATCTGCGATTCACCTTATGATAGTCGAGCCACCGTCTGTTATATGTGAACAGCTTTGCGCTACATCTGCTTGTTATTTTCTGCAAGCTTCCCGCAGCGCAGTTGGCAACGCTCTTGCTGTAACAGAGTGTGCAGACAATTTTTAGAGGCTTTTTTTTTTCTTGCACATGCATAACGTGTCACTGTTAATAATTTATCACACAGCACCGACAAGGCACACAAAATCGACCTGCAGAAGATGAAAGTCTTTAGGTAGCCTACTGAAAATATGCCGCAGAAAAAAAGTAGGACATGGTGCATGTGGAACAAAAGGCCTGGAGTGCATGTGCACTTGCAGGGAGTCAAAGCTCAGATTTTTCACTAAAGTTAAGGCAACGCCCTGCTTCTCTTTCTGTCACAGCATCAACACTGACACACTGACTAGATCGTTCCCACGGTCCACCCAGACCCTGCATGCCACAGATCCAGGCCCATCAGAGGTGTGTGAGGAATGAGGCCCGGCTAGTCTAGTGACAGATACAGCTGTATACACTAATGTAAAGACAAAAAACAACACTGCATTCATTAACACTATGACATTCATATCACAAGATAGCCAGGCTATTTTTGTTATAGATAATTTTGCCAATACCTCATTCCCAAACCAACCAAACCCCCATCCCGTTCTCCAACACTGAATTCATGTGATTATACCTTTAATTTAACAGCTTTTCTGTTTAGATCTGAAAAATCTTTAAGTGTCTCAATGTCAGTGTAGGCGTATTGCTGAAGACTAGGCACACAACCAATGGCAGGGAACACTCAGTGAATCTGATCGTGCTTGTCTTGAGCAGGTTCATTTGTAGAAAGTAAAGTCGTATAAACATGAATGTTTTTATGTGACACTGGAAAGTTACACTTTGGATTCATGGTCTGCATGCACACACCATCAACTCCTCAGTTTTGACCTAATGACTAATCTGCATGCACGTGTAACACAGCTGTTTCATTATTATTTTTGGACCATGTTCAAAACCATGAATTGATCCACTGTGCAGATCTAAAATATCTCCATCAGACGATGTTAGGAAAAACATCTGAACTTAAAGATGAGGGGTTTAACTTTCGCAGTGTTTTATTCAATTAACTCTACAGCTAGGCAAACCTGCATATGCAACTTTATTTTTGTTTACTTCAAATACTAAATAGACAATACTATCTTTAATAGTTTAACTATAACCTATTTGATTAGCTGTTTTCTTTTTTGCTTGTTTTGAGGCATATAAACCTTGTACCATCACAGCTCTATAATCTTCTCACTCTTTACAATGATGCTAGGAGCCAAAAGTTTTCAAGCCACTTGCTGTTGGTTGTTTGGCTGGAAACCAAGTAAAGATCATTTCCCAAGGGCTTAAAAGCTATATGTACCTTGATAAAACAGAGGTAAAATTCGATTTTACTTTTACTTTTGCGGTTTTCATTTTTTTCTTAGAATTTCTTGCAATTGTACAGTTGTTGTTTTTAGCTGTTGTTGTCAGAGGAGAACAAACCAGATATGTCATGAACACATATTCAGTATAATAATAATAATAATAATAATAATAATAATAATAATAATAATAATAATAATAATAATAATAATAATAATAATAATCTATCGTTAAAAAATACACTATTATTTTTTGTGTATTGCATTATACTAATATAGTGAGTGTGACATAACAAACGTTATTGTGCCTTACTACTCCGAGACTAAAGGCGGCAGCACTACCTCATAAGGCGCTTTTCCTCTGTCAGCATACAAACGCAATACAACCTCAACTTCCGGGCTGGAGTTTTCAAACAACACTTGCTAGCCAGCTAGCCGTTAAACATTTTTGCTCAGGGAACTACGGCAAACTTTGCTTGCTTGTATTGGGTAAGATTTGCATTGAAAGTTCAATTTATGTATTTGTTCAAGTATCCCAGATGTATCGTTTTCTGGTGTCTTTTTGTATGCATACATGTCTTTGTTGTGTTGGTGGGAAAGCGGCAAGACAGCTAGGACAACATGCTAATGGCTTTGTTTCATAGATCTAACGGTGCTAACGCTCACCGGCTGAGTTAGCTCTTTTTCCAGTTTAGCCTTGTTTTGAATAGTGCAGCAAACTCCCGATATTCACTCTAATTAAAAGTAACTCCATTTGTATCGGGCTTTGGTTAACATCAGGTTTTGCTCTTGTTTTCTTTTTGAAGCTAGCGGGCTAGCCTGTTGTTAAACCAGCCAGCAATGTCAGCGAGCTCTAAGAGGAGGAGAGCCACTTCACCCTCCAGCAGTGTGAGTGGAGGAGGTGACCTCGATGATGCCTCCTCCTCTACTCCTGGAAGTGGCAGAAAAAGAAAGAGAATCTCCAATGTACCTCCTGTAGATACGGTAAATGCGCTTGATGTATCGTATGCTGTATTTGAATAAACTTGTATGTTTTCACATGTGCTTAAAAGCAATTTACGAGCATATGTAAATACTTTACTGGTAACAAGATTTCGATTAAGTTTATATGTTCCCACCAGATTGCTGTATGCCACGAGCTGTTCAATGCTGTCAGGGACCACAAGGACGAACAAGGGAGGCAACTTGGTGAAATTTTCCTAAGGGTACCAAAGAGAAGGTAGTGAGATTTGACTCTCTGACTGGGTGATGGTTGTCGCTTATTCAACATATTCAGACAGGAGATTACAAGGACGTCTCATCTGCCTTGTTCTTTTTCAGGAATCAACCTGATTATTATGAAGTGGTTTCCCAGCCAATTGATATGACAAAAATTCAGTATAAACTGAAATCAGAAGATTACACTGACGTTGAACAGCTTACTGCAGACTTCCAGCTCATGTTCAATAATGCCAAATTATTCTACAAGGTAGGGAAGAAAAGCGTGCTGGTACAGTACTTCTCCTACTGTATTATAATATAATAAGTCAATTATTCTGTTTAATATTGAAAAATAAATCTCAAAGTACAGTCTCTTTATTTATTCTCATGACAATTCTGTATTCCTTTTCATGATTAACAATTCAGACTGACAGTGAGGAGTATCAGGCTGCATGCAGGTTGTGGCAGGTATACTTGCAAACAAGGACTGAGTTTGTGCAACCAGGGGACGGAGATGAGGATGATGAAGATGGTGATGATATGATGGATCCAGGGATATCGACTGAGGATGAGGTTAGTTCTTTTCCTACTGTTTATAAAAAAGCTAAGTGTCTTTTTGCTGGGTGAAACACATTTCCAATATTTTAAGAATTTGAGATGTTTTTTTTTATTAAGTAAATTAATATGTTATTAAAGAAAAACTGTGTTTGTTGTAATAAATAACAAGGAATTATTGGGCCTTGGGAGAACTAACTTGTGCATATAATTCTTTTAGACCTCAACTGGCAGTTTGAAGGAGGTACTGGAGCAGCTTTTGGAGGCTGTGGTGTCCCATGCTGATCCCTCAGGGCGTCTGGTCAGTGAACTGTTCCAGAAATTGCCTTCCAAAGTGGTAAGTCCATAAAGAGTCCATTGATTTTAAATGGTGCCCATGAAAGTGTTGCATATTCTTGACATTTACAGGCCAGTCTGTCTTTTCTAGCATTACCCAGACTACTATGCCATTATAAAGGAGCCAATAGATCTAAGAATGATCGCTCAAAGAATTCAGGTATTCACTGATTGCTTTTTCATGTATAAGTCTTCTTATATCTTATAATTAGGTGATTTCAGAACTCTGTGGTCTTTCAGTCTAACCCGCACTAATTATTCTGTTTAATGTTTGAATAGATTGGATACTATAAAAGTGTCAATGCCATGGCAAAGGACATTGACCTGATGGCCAAAAATGCCAAAACATACAACGAACCAGGATCTCAGGTTTTCAAGGTAACCTCTTTTTTTCACTTCATTTTCTTTATATACAAGATGGAACATTCCAAATTTTTACAATTGTTCTTGTATTGTTTAGGACGCTAACACCATTAAGAAAGTCTTCATCCAGCGGAAGACAGAACTAGAGCATGCTGAACCCACAAAATCTAGTCTTCGCATCAGGTATTTAACTACAGTTGCTTAGTTTTAGTATTTCAGTTTGTCTCAAATACAAATCAATAAATTACACCCTGACAGAAAACAGATTCCCTTGAGATCTGCTTTGTTTATGTCTTGGGTCTTTTTACTGTTATTCTTCAGAAATCGCAGGTCTGGTCAGGGAGATCGACTCTCTGGCGTCAGCGTAGTACTTCACTATGGCTCAGAGAGTGAAGATGACCCTGTACTCTCTGGTAAGTATTATCGCTTTAGGCATCAGAGAAATTTATCTTGTGTTTGTATTAAAAAAACTGATAACAATTTGCATTGTAAATGTCTGCAGGCTCAGTGTGCTATGATGAGGGGGAGTCAGAGGCTGAGAGCCAGAGTTCTAGTATGGAAATGAGCAATCCGATCTTCCAGCTTTATGAAGCAGTGAGGGGTGCCAGAAACAACCAGGGCCAGGTCTTCTCTGAGCCCTTCCAGCACCTGCCCTCTCGCAGGGAATATCCTGACTATTATCAGCAGATCAAACAACCCATCGCTCTGCAGCAGATTAGGTGAGGAAAAATCATTCAAAAACATCTGTTAGTTTCATGCCGACAGGCTTTTTTAAAGATGGTGATTTTTTTTTGTTTTGTTTTGTTTTGTTTTTTTGGTACACCTACTGGTTTGGTAGGTTGACTCACTGCCTTTGAGGTAAATTCATGACCTTGATAATTTATTATTTTCTAGGGCAAAGATGAAGAATGGCGAGTATGAAAATATTGAACAGATGGATGCTGACCTCACACTGATGTTTGAAAATGCAAAACGCTACAACATGCCTAACTCAAGCATTTATAAAAGGGCCTTCAGGCTTCAGCAGATCATGCAGGTAAGAACATCTTCTTTTATGTCAGGTTAGGCTGCAGGACATTTTCACCTTAATTAGGCCAACAGTCAAAGAAATTATCTGTAATGTTAAACAGGCAACAAAGTCTCTTGCTGAAATAGCCCAGTAAGTGTAACTGTTAATTGATTTTTTTGTCTGTTTTGTATAGGCAAAAAAGAGAGAGCTTCTGAGGAGAGATGATGAGGACGGAGACAGCATTCTATCATCTGATGCAGGAAGCATCAAGAGGAAAAGGTGTACATTTTTTTCTCAAATTGCCTGCCCATCTCTGTTTGTCTTAAACCTGAAAAATCTGTAGTTTTCTTGCTAAACAAAACAGAATACATCACTCTTAACGCCTTTTTTGGTGTGGAAGTGTTGCGATCAAAGCTTATTCATATTGTACTTTGTTTCTTTTCAAGCCACAAGAAAAATGTCAAAAAGAACCGGATGAAGGCCTTGTACGCCGCAGTGACTGAGGCTAGGGAGGCAGGCACCAACCGCCGTCTTTGTGATCTGTTCATGGTTAAACCATCAAAGAAGGACTATCCTGATTATTATAAGGTCATCCTTGAACCAGTGGACCTGAAGACCATTGAACACAACGTCCGCAATGAACGCTACGTCACAGAGGAAGCTCTCATGGACGACATGAAGCTGATGTTCCGTAATGCCCGGCATTACAATGAGGAGGGATCTCAGGTAGGAATAAATGATGTTTATCTTTGCCGTTACTATATACACAATAATCCTGGCATGGCTTTTTTTTTTTTAATGCACTACTAACTTTTGGGGTCTTAACATAGGTGTATAATGATGCTGATATTCTGGAGAAGATACTGAAGGACAAACGCAAGGAGTTGGGACCTGCACCTGAAGAGGAAGATGTTGGATCTCCCAAACTGAAGCCAAGTAGGTTTGATCTTAACAATGTCTATGCATGTTTTAAGATCATTTGCTAAAAAAAACAGACATACTTCACATTAGTGCCGACATTTTTTTGCAGGAATTTAAAACAAACCATAGCTAGCAAATTGATCTTACTTTTTTTGGATCACATTTTATTATCATTATTACCTTTTATTAATCTGGAAATTAAAATTAATTCGGACCTACATCATGTGTTTTATTGCTGTGACTGCACTTCCAAGAGGGACAAGCCTGCAAAGTTATATGTTGTTATATATATAAGTTATATATATGTTTTGTCGCATAACCACTCCATCTTCGCATCCTGCATCTGTCCTGGCCTCTTAACGATCGTTCCTTTGGCACCAGCATCAGCCCGAACTTTATTTATCCTAGTTTGCCTGCCCCCTAATGTCATGACCCCCTTAAAAATTTTGGCTAGCCGGGGTATTTTTTAAGTTGACTGTCTTCATGTTGATGCCATTTTTTTCTTGGCTCTAGTTTCAGTTACCAATTCTGTCTAATCTTTCTAATGCTGAGTCTTTTTTTTGTTTATCTAGGAAAGAGTGGTGTTTCTCCAAAGAAGTCTAAATACCTCACTCCTCTCCAGCAGAAGTTAAATGAGCTGTATGATGCTGTGCGCAACTTTACTGACCGTCGAGGTCGGCGACTAAGCACAATCTTCCTCCGCTTGCCATCTCGTGCTGAGTTGCCTGACTACTATGCTACTATCAAGAAACCCATCGATATGGAGCGTGTGCGCAGCCATATGGCTGCCGGCCGTTACCAAGATGTGGAAGCCCTGGTGGAGGACTTTGCTCTCATGTTCAACAATGCCTGCATGTACAACGAGCCCGAGTCCCTGATCTACCGGGATGCTCTGGTCTTGCACCGCGTGCTGCTGGAGACACGCAAGCAGCAGGAGGGAGGCGAGGACTCTGGGCCTCCTGCAGTGGGACCTCTGGTGAGGGAGCTGATCAGGAACCTGTTTGTGTCTGTGATGGGCCACCAGGATGAAGAGGGCCGATGCTACAGTGACTCGCTGGCTGAGATTCCTGCTGTTGATCCAACCGCCTCTGAAAAACTGCCACTTAACTTTGATGTCATCAGGATGAATGTGGACCGTGGCCGCTACAGGAGACTGGACGTCTTCCAGGAACACATGTTTGAAGTGCTGGAGAAGGCGAGGAGGCTAAACAGGTAAATCAGCTTAGTTTTTAAAATGCTGTCATGTGGCTTTTTGAGGCTGTATCAGTAAAACAAGAAAGTATACACATTTGATTTATTTGTGCTAAACTGTCTAGCAGGTATTTGCACTGCTTCCTCTTTTTAAACAGTGTAATATTCTTAATTATGTATTTACTGCATCCTATATCTTGGTTCATGTGTCCACATAATCTCTTTTTTGCATTTGCAGAACTGACTCAGACATATTTGAGGATTCTGTGGAACTACAACAGTTTTTCATCAAGATCAGGGATGAGCTATGCAAGAATGGGGAGATTCTGCTATCCTCTGCGCTGAACTACACGTTAAAACACCTGCACAGCGACGTAGATCAGGAAAAGAGGGAGAAAATTCCCAAAGAGATTGAGGAGGACAAGCAAAAGACAGAGGAGGAGGGGGAGGAAAACAAAGGTATGTGTGAACTTTTGGCACAATACACAGGCTTTGATGAAATATAGCTATGGTATTAATGTTAGATGGTTATATATTTCTCGCCTAAAGAAGGTGAGAAAGCTGAGGACCTGCCAGGAGAGGCATGGCAGTCGCAGTCTGAGACAGCGCGGGTGTACAGTCAGGACTGCAGCTTTGAAAACAGCACCTACCATGTGGGAGACTTTGTCTATGTGGAGCCGTCAGAGCCAAACCTGAAGCCACACATCGTCTGTATTGAACGCCTGTGGGAGGATGAAGCAGGTATATACTCATCACTTCTTTCTAGCACCTAAAAAAAAAAACCATCAATTGACTGATACATACCTACAATAAGTCAAAAACTAAAAATATTCTACACTGGTGTGACACACAACAGTCAAAGTCTGTTAATAAAATAAAGAGCCCTGAATTGCCTGTAAATAATGATTTGCTTTTGTTTTACTTGCTTGCAAATTAAGCTTTTCTTGTATTGAGTATTTGCTAAAGTGTGCTTGTTTTGGTTGTGTGTGAAGGTGAGAAGTGGCTCTATGGCTGCTGGTTTTACAGACCTAGTGAAACCTTCCACTTGGCAACACGCAAATTTCTGGAGAAGGAGGTCTTCAAGAGCGACTACTATAACAAAGTGTCTATCAGTAAAGTTCTGGGCAAATGTGTGGTCATGTCTGTGAAGGTAAGAGTCTCTACAGAAACTGGACCATTTATTTGATTTGACACAAGGACCCATTCACCTAATGTGGATTTTGCTCGTTTTTGTAGGATTATTTCAAAATGCAACCTGAAGGTTATGGAGCTGAGGATGTGTATGTCTGCGAATCCCGCTACACTGCAAGGAACAAGTCGTTCAAGAAGATCAAGATATGGGCCCTGCCTGTGAGCTCTGTGAAGTTGGTCCCTCGGGAGGTCCCGCTGCCGGTTGTCCGTGTCGCCTCCATGTTTGCTAAGCCTGACCAAGACAAACCGTCTTTTTCATTTTCAGATGGTGTCAGTTTTGTGGAAAAGGTGAGGTGATGATGTATTTTGTAGGTTATGGACATTTAGTTTCTATTTTTTCTCCAATCCAAAAAAAAAAGGTCTCTCCAAGCTGCTTATGATATTTTATACATCACAGACAAATTATAGACACAGATTGTTGGGTGATTACAGACTTAAATACTGATCTACTTTATCTACTTAACTTAAAATTCTCCACAACAGTGGAGCCTTAATTTTGAAGGATAAGGTTGGTGTCCAGGCCTGAATAAAACGGTATATACTGCCAAGCAAGGTGTCAACAACATGGGATTAACTCCCTCACGAAGTGGTTTCAGGCATGTCTTGACAAGATTAGCCAGGTAGCAAAGGAATACTTAACTACGAGTTTGAAAGTTTGTTTGTCACAATATAAACAACACCTGAGTCTTCTGTGTGTACATATTTATTCATTTAGGAGCGAGAGGAAGTCCCTATGGAGATGAATGGAGCTGAGCCCGGCTGTAATTACTATGAGCAGTTGCGCTACAACAGTGTGTGGTTTAAAGTGGGAGACTGTGTTTACATCCAGTCACATGGTCTCTCAAAGCCCCGCGTTGCCAGGTGGGTGAAAGTATTTTTCCCCCTCTTTGTTTAATGGGATCTGTGTGGTATAAGTGCTGTAAAGTTATTACTGACCTTTGATAACACGGCCTCTTTGCCTGGGCTGCAGGATAGAGAAGCTGTGGGTGCAGAATGGAACCACGTTCTTCTTTGGACCCATTTTCATTCATCCTGAGGAAACGGAGCACGAACCCACAAAGATGTTCTACAAGAGAGAAGTGTTTCTAAGCCATCTGGAGGAGACCTTGCCCATGACCTGTGTCATAGGTACGGCTTTGATGCCTTCAAGAGCTTGTTTTTACACATCACAGTGAGCCAGTATGCCCCTCATGTGAGGCACTTAAAGGAATAGTTCAAAAGTTGTGGAAAATAAGCTTAGTAGATTCTGGCAGCAAGTGAATAAGTTTAATAAATATATTTATCTTTTTTTTCTTATAATAAGGCTACAACCAGATGCCAGTTAGCTTAGCTGACAGCAAAGACTGAAAATAACAAAAATGGTTTGCCTTAATCGGTCGGCCAAGTCTTCCTGAGTCAAAATCCACCTAACAGTACCTCTGAAGCTCCCTAATTATCATATATTTACACATTATATCTTTTTTGTATTTGGCTCACAACAACAACTCCTCCAGAAAGCAAATTTCCCAAGTTTTTCCCTTGACCTTGCCATTGTTGAAGGCTTTGTCCCTTAATTGTGCTAAGTTATTAACTGACAGCCATATAACTAACATAAGTTCTATATTTCCCATCTGCTCTCCAGGCAAATGTATGGTATCCTCCTTTAAGGACTACCTGTCATGCAGGCCTACAGAGTATTCAGAAGAGGATGTCCTGCTGTGCGAGAGTCGATACATTGAGACTGAAAAGCAGATGAAAAAGTTCAAGGGTCTGAAGCGTTTCTCTTACTCCTCCAAAGTAGTGGAAGAGGAGATATTCTATTTCAGGTTGGTCAGTTAAGCATACTCACCCAATCAGACTCAGAGCCACAATATATTCTTGCTCATTCTGAGTATTTGTTTGTGATATCTTCGCTGGTATCTTATATAGGAAATTGATGGTGCCGCAGAAGGAGGCATCGCCGTTTTTGGACAAGAAGATAGATGAGCTTGAGGTTAAACTGGCAGATATGGAGGATGCAGATGATGATATGGAAGATATGGACGAAGAGGAGGAGGCTCCGGAGACGCCTTCTATGCCTCAGATGCAAACACCACTTGCTAATGATATGGACATCATGCCATATATACCTTCTCAGGTACCCATACACCTCTGTAGAACTTAAACTGGACGCCCAAGCCTTAATTTCAGGTTAACACGCAGTCTGTTTGTTTTTATTTCTGTTCCTCAAGTCCACTCCTAGGGTGAAGGGTTTATCAAAGAAAGAAGGAGCCAAGAGGAAGATGAACATGAGTGGCTACATCTTGTTCAGCAGTGAAATGCGAGCTGTGATCAAAGCTCGACACCCGGACTTCTCCTTTGGGGAGCTGAGTCGACTGGTGGGCACAGAGTGGAGGAACCTTGAGGGTACCAAGAAAGCAGAGTATGAAGGTGAGAAGAAGCAACTCAAGGGTTTGCAAATTCTCTGATGTGAACTTATATAAAGTAATCAGTCCCTCCAGGATTTCGCAGGCGTTTTTCAAGATTGTTGCGGCCTAAAATGCCTGAATTCGCGGCAGCT
>JAPZDY010000012.1:12542124-12554346 GCA_029783645.1 Ctenochaetus hawaiiensis | reverse complement strand
AAAATTGCAAGGTCGCGCAGAATTCACAGAGATTGGTTGAATTTTCGTTAATTGTTGCGATCGCAACATCGCGAATTCCTGGAGGGACTGAGTAATAAATGATTTGTTTGTTTGTTTCAGAACGTGCCGCCAAAATAGTGGAGCAACAAGATCGTGAGAGACCACCCCAGAAGCAAGCTTCCCCTAGAGCAGGTACCCCTGTAGGGGCACTGATGGGGGTGGTGCCTTCGCCTAGCACTATGGGAATGATAAACCAGACCATGTCACCTGTGTCAGGTAACCCCTCTCAGAGACAGCACGAGTGTTTGACAACAAGGCAGCAGGGGAAATGAGGCTGGACTGTTAAAACCATAATCCTCTAACATATTTATCTCAGAACTACATTTTTTTTTAATGCAACGTTTTTCTTCTTTTGCTGCTGTTCCATGTTGTTTTATGTTTAGTTTTTATCACTAGCTTCATATCTGAAATTGCATGACATTGTATGCATGACTGACTTTTAACCATGAATAACTTAATGTTTCATTTAACTTTTTATGCTTGTGTTTGCCTGCTCACATTCTCAGTCACATATTTGTATTGTCTGCCCCTTTCACACACTGAATCTGTAACATCACCAGGTGGCAGTAGTTTTAGTAATTCACAAATTAGTCTCTAATACAGCAAAATAGATTGTCAGTCTTCTATTATGTTGCATGATGTTCAGTATAATATCTATGGCTGGTTTGCTAGCTGTTTTAACATCATAATTAAGTAAGACAATTGTAGAATCTTGCAAGCTTTCCACAGGGATATCGCCCACTTGAGTTGTAGTTACACATTTGTAGATGTCTTGTTAGTCCTGAGCAAACAGCAATAATTAACTAAGACAAAGAAAATTACCAGAGCAGTTTTGAATTAAGGTGCATGTGTGAAAGGGGCCACTGTGTGCAGTAGTAGTGCATGTTTTTTTTTAGAGTCAGCTGCATGTCACTTATGCATGGATATGTTGTTGTCCTCTCCTCGCCCTCTTCCCCAAGGCATGATGGGAGCTTACGGCCCACCTTACATGCCCATGCAGGGCCCCCATGAGGGTTTGTTGAGTGTGGCTCCAATGCCACCTCACCCTGCAGGGGGGTCCCACCTGCCTCCTCACCATCTCCAGCAAGGTATGCCTGGGTACCCTGGCATGCTGCATCAGGGTAAGGGCCACTGTCCAAGCCACACCTGCTCAGTCACATCCAATCGTGTCTCTCCTGCTGGAGGGGTTTACCTGGTTCACAGGCTGCACAGCCTGATGTACTCACCGAGCAGTCAAGGCTCTCTGATCTCCCAACAAACCTCTCTCAAAGTGTACTCACACGCCACACCTAAAATATACAGCATCCATGTACACATTCACAGATGTAATGCATGTCTAAACAAACCGAACAACTAACATTCAACTGATTTACAAAAATAACACTGCCATCATGTCATTGTTGAACATTGTTGTAGATCTGAACATAAAGCAAACCGGCATGAGTTTATTAACAGTTACAAAATGCACAAAAACAAAATATTATGATTTAACAGGTATGATGGGCCCTGGGATGAATGGTATGACAGGAGGTCCTGCACCAGGAAACTTTATGCAACAGGTGAGCGCCGTTTCCAAAAACACTCAATTCCCTTATTTTTAAACTTTTAATGAAACCCTGGTATAAATACTCATAATCGTTTCGTTCCCTGCATAGTTAATTATCACTGGTATTTTCTGTCATATATATCAAGCTAAGAAAACAAACGTGCATAACAGTTTTCCTCTCATCATCATTCTTATTTTTAACATGCTATTTTTGTAATGAAGTGATCTGCGTATTGTCCATGTGCTGAAATGTCTATGGTCATCAATTTTAGCCTGGGATGTTCAGCCCAGGACCACATGCTCCTCCACCATATCCAGGACAGGGCCAGCCCTCACACCTGCAGCCCACCACTCCCATGTTTGTGGCTCCACCACCAAAGACCCAGAGGGTGCTTCACTCAGAGGCCTACCTGAAGTACATTGAGGGCCTGAATGCAGAGTCTAGTACTGTCAGCAAATGGGACCAAACTCTCAAAGGTGGTGTTTTCAACTCATTATTTCACTGGGGTTTGTGTCTAGATGAGTTTATGTGGCTGCAATACTGAGAGTACTGAAATCTCATCTTAAACCACATCTTTCAGCCACACAATTTGGTTAACTTTGAAAGTATGTTATTCATACATTATAAACTACATTCTAGTGTATCTGATTGAACCTGCTAAATTCAACATCTTATTAGAGCCTTCTTTTAAGACAGGGCAAGTATGTTGGTGTAGATGTGTTTGGTGATGCAGGGCATATGATTACTGTTACTTAAATATCAAAGAAACAGGTTCAGGTATGATTAAATATGCATATATAGAGAGAAAGTACTTTTAAAATTTCCATAGCATATTGATCAACTCAAGAGCCTTCTCTTACTGTGGTTCTCTACTTCTGAGTGCTTTAAAAAGGAAATATTATTTACTGTTTAATAAGTGTAAAAGTCTTGTTTTTTTTTTAATCAGTTCAACCAAAAATCATGTTTCCATAACAGCTCAAAGGCGTGATACTCACCTGACCAAAGAGCAAGAGAGCCGGCTGCCAGCTCACTGGCTGAAGAGCAAAGGAGCCCACACCACCATGGCTGATGCACTATGGCGTCTGCGTGACTTGATGCTGAGAGACTCTCTGAACATCTGTCAGGCACACAACTTGTAACCTGTCGGACACTAACCACTATAACCAGCTCACTCACTGCTCTTCTCCTCAAGCTGTGGAGTTTAGGAAGGATTATAGATCATAGAAGCAATATTTTATAGTGAATCATGATCAATTTTATATTTATTAGCTAACACAAGGAGCTTGATAGTTATTTGTGTGTGCATTTTTCATGTTTTTTTACAAAGCCGATCACTTGTGCTGCAAAACCATTGTTTTGGGGGATTTGGGGGTTGGGGTTGCTCATTGATACTACAAAAATAAAACTTAAAATATCCTGCTGACTTGTGTTTCATTTGTCCCTATCTTATGTAGTAAGACAAAGGCACGGTGTGTGTATTAATAAGCCCACTGTCTGTACTCTATCCATGAAATCTTGCTTTATTTTGGAAGTACTTCCTCTCCGATGACGTTACTTCCTGAAGAGAATCAAGATCTAGGGCCATTCTCTTTAGTGTTTGCCCTGTTTTCCCAATGTCCATCTCCTCACAGCCCGTAGTTTGATTAAAAAAAAAACATAGACTGGCTTTTGAAACTAGTCATTATTAAAGCAAATAATAGTAAATCAACGTATGCTATGGAGTAACTAAAAACCGAACAAAAGGAACGACGAGGTGAGGTTTATTTTGTGTGTTAGCAGTGACTTGTCGGGGGTCGGGGTTAGCTAGCTAGCAATTTCACCGGTTTCCAGACTCGCTGGAGTCTCTGATGTCAGACGTATAATTTGCAAATAAACTGGTGTCAGGCACTGCTGCCAATGAGGTGTGAGTGCATCTTCCTGACAACGCTATTATTATAATCATTAAAGTCTGTAGACTCATTTTACAGAGGTTGCCCCCATATGTCAATTCCTGCCGCTGTAGCTGGAAGGCTAGTTTACATTAGCTAACGTGGTCCTTTGGGGAAGCTACCCGGCGGCCTGATTTTATTTAGAGCAAATTAATGCCTTACTGACGATAATGTTTCCTTTCTATACACAAGTTGTCACAATATTACGCTAGTGTACGTCCAGTGATGTGAGAGGCATTATTGTCTATGCATAATTGCAAGCGTTTGAAGCTTCATATTTGTAACCGCTATCTAGCTAACCTTCTAATATCATACAGCAAGCAAAAGGTCTTATTAGACATTTTATTAGCAAGTAAGATGCATTTCTGTTTTCAAACCTTAGTAGTATGGCAGAGCTTAAAATCAGGGTTTGAGGATTTTGATTGCTAAACAAAGGTTTCAAGGGCCCCACAAAACCCAGACCGGTGGACACCTCCCAGCTGTGCGCCTTTAAATGAGAACAAATTAACTGCGAACTTTTAGGATCAAAATCATCAGAATTGAACATCAGTGAAGTGAAAAATGTTGGTGATTTTTGGAGACTATGTAAAACAAGCTACAGGGGTGGTCAGTTCAGCTCTGTCAACATGTCACATGCAGTTTTCTTTACGCCACCCATCTGGTTACATTGTTCTCTCTGTCTTGTGGGCTGTGAAATGGGTGTCATCCTGTATTTGGACTCAACATGATGTGCATTTGAATGAATTGGACACCAAATTGTCCATTATTGTGAATATAGCGGTCTTTGTCAGGCCTGTATTCAGTCCTGTCCATGCAGTATACTTTCTCTTGCTCTTCGGATGCTTAGGATTCAGTTATCTTTGAAGGGTCTTTATTTTTTAGATTAATTTAAAATGATGTCATTGTCTTCATGTGTAGAAATGGGTGCATCTTAGTTACATATTTTACATCCTCACTTTTTCAGGCAGAGCTGACATTCACACCTCAACAAAATACAGCTCCTCAGACTTGGCATTCACCATTGTTGCACTACAAAGTTTTTACCTTGACCTCAGTCTACAATTATTAAGCCAGACCAACGAGGATGTCCCAGCTCCAGTTTCAGTGTCCTACTAGCCCCATGCCTGCTGCTTCTGCCCCAGTGCTGGGGCAGCCACAGCCTGGCTACAGCATCCCTTGTGCTTCAGGCACCTTACCCTCAGAGAGTGCCAGTCAGCCCATCAGGAGCTCTGCTCTCCCTGCGGGATCAGCCACTCCCTACAATGCTACCACAGGTTTGTTAGTTTGTATGTTTACTAATTTTATTAATAATGCTTTTTTTAAATCGCTGCTATATATTAGGGTTTTGTTTTGTTTTTTTTGCACAGATTAGTTTTTTTTTAAAGACCTGCCAAAGTATACAGGATATATTTAGTAGTTTTACACTTTGTACCTCAAAATTTCTCCCAGATATTGTATTATCTATCAAGGTCCCTTTATGCATCAATTTCATTAGCTCTCCATGTCTTTCTAAGACACAGGGGGCAACGACCTCTTGTTTAAATGTTCATGATCATGTCTGTTTTATTAGTTATGAGTAGTTATTTAAAATTTTAATTTTGTCACAGTATCTAACATGGCAAACCCTAAAGAGAAGACCCCCATGTGTTTGGTGAATGAGTTAGCCCGTTTCAACAAGATTCAACCTGAGTATAAGCTGCTTTGTGAGCAAGGACCAGCTCACTCCAAGGTACTTTGAAACGTTTTTTTTTTTCAAAGACAAATAAATCATGCATGTTCATGTACACTGTTGTCTTCTTTTGTCCCAAGCTGATCGTAGTGACAAAGACTCTATTGTGTTCCCTCTGTTCCCTGCCTCTCAGATTTTCTCAGTTAGACTAACACTGGGAGATCAGCACTGGGAAGCAGAGGGGACCAGCATTAAGAAAGCCCAGCATTCCGCTGCTGCATCAGCCCTTGCTGAGACGACACTTCCCAAGCCCACCTTGAGGACGCCCCGCAACACAGGCAAGAATCCAGGTGGGCCCTTCCCACTGGCTCTGTCACTGTCTCTCTCTGATGCCTGTTAAAGCTTTGCAGAACTGTGTTTGCTCATATACAGTTCTCTCTTTCGTTATCTTTTTGTTGGCCTTGCAGCAGATGGCATGACACATACCATGGAGTTAAATGCACTATGTATGAAGCTTGGTAAAAAGCCTATGTATAAGCCCATCGACCCATACCCGGGGATGAGACCACCAAACTTCAACTACAATGTCCGGGCTCCAGGACCTTACCAGCGCTCTATGCAACAGTGAGTTTCCTTCGCTCAGTGATAAAACATTCTTCCATTTAGCCTTGATTTTGAATAGTTTCCTAAAGCCTATTTTTAAGGGGAAAAAGCAATTACATTGACTGTTTTGTTTTTTGTCCCTAGGTACTACTACCCATTTCCTCCAGTAGGGCCAATGATATATCACATGGAGCTTTCCATTGGAGGCCAGCAGTTTATTGGAAAGGGACGCACACGGCAGTTAGCCAAACATGATGCTGCTGCCAAAGCCTTGAAAGTGCTGCACAAGGAGCCAATATTGCAACAGTTGCCCGTGGTGAGAAAAAAAGTGCACAATCAGCATAAGTTAGTGCTCGGAAGCCTTTTGTGCATTTGTATTCAGTCTCCTTGCTTTTCTTTCTTCAATATGCTTTCGGTCCTTTACAGATGAACGGAGAGCCTGAAGAGGAGAACCTCAACAAATCAGAAATCAGTCAAGTGTTTGAAATTGCACTTAAACGCAACTTACCTGTTAACTTTGAGGTGATTTATACATTTCTGTGTCATCTTTCATTAGAATACATCGACTCAGTGATGTAAGACTGAGTCCAGTTTAATTTTAGGGCATGAATTTTCCTCTGTATCCTAATTTGTCCTTGTCGTTCTCCAGGTTTTAAAGGAAGAAGGCCCTCCCCACATGAAGAGCTTTGTAGTGTGTGTTACAGTTGGGGAGTTCACAGGAGAGGGCGAAGGAAAGAGTAAAAAGATTGCCAAGAAGCTGGCAGCTGCAGCAGTGCTGGGGGAGTTAAAGAGGCTACCCCATATACCCAGTGCAGAAAAGACCCTTCCACGCATCAAAAAGAAAACCAAATCCATCATTAAGGTAAAGTAACTTGTAAGCTGGAAGAGTCAGCTCAGCCCTTAAGTCTGTTTATGAAGTGATTATCAACCTTTAACACCAACAGCTGCAAACCAGCCCAGAATACGGCCAGGGGATGAATCCCATCAGCCGCCTGGCTCAGATCCAGCAGGCCAAGAAGGAGAAGGAACCAGAGTACAGCATGGTGACAGAGAGAGGTCTACCTCGGCGCCGGGAGTTCGTCATGCAGGTGATTTGGCAGCACATGAGGCCTGCTGATAGCACAACACCTGTTAAATCTGCTTTTACTTGTAAATTTCTCAGCCATTCAGTTCTTTATTGCATGTTTTCTGGTACAGGTGACAGTGTGTGGCCAGTCTGCAGAAGGAATGGGACCTAGTAAGAAGGTGGCCAAGAGGAACGCAGCAGAGAAAATGCTGGACCTCTTGGGATATAAAGTGCCTCAGCCTCAACCCCCTAAACCGGCACTCAAAACTGATGAAAAGGTACTGCACTACCTTTATCAAAAAAGCCATGAAAAACATAGCTTACAAAAAGTTTCTATTTCTCTGAAAAACCTTCATTCTTTCAATAATGTGTACTGTTTTTGTAAAATTTAGACCCCAGTGAAAAAGCCTAGTGATGGGCGCAAAGTGACCTTCTTTGAACCCGGCTCTGTAGAGGACGTGGCACTGGGTGAGTATCAGTAGATTTACCTGACTCATATATGTGCAAGGGTCAGATTGTATAATTTAGTACATTATTTCTGTTGTGCTTATGTCCCCATGACAAATGTGCTTTTCCTCTGAAGGATCCAAGGAGGAGGACTTCCGCCTTCCTTACCTGAGCCACCAGCAGCTGCCTGCAGGTATACTGCCCATGGTCCCTGAGGTGGCTCAAGCAGTCGGGGCCTGCCAAGGATCCCAGGCCAAGGACTACAGTCGAGCTATGCCCAACCCAGGCAAGGCCACAATCACTGCCATGATTGCCAACGAGTTGCTTTATGCAGGGACATCCCTGACTGCTGAGACTATCCTAAAGAACAAAAACAATATGAACCAACTCCCCCACGGACCCCTCACCAGGCCCTCAGAACAGCTCAGCTTTCTTGCATCAGTGCAGGGCTTTCAGGTAACCGGCAACATGTTCTGCTTTGGTGAACTCAATGAGCCTGCCTTTAATTTAGGCTTAAAAAAATGGTAAAACTAATGAAATGTATTGTTTGCTTGCAGGTGGAATACAAAGATTTTCCCAAAAACAATAAGAATGAGTTTGTGTCACTGATTAACTGCTCCTCCCAGCCACCGCTCATCAGTCACGGGATTGGGAAAGATGTAGAATCCTGTCATGATATGGTAAGTTTAAAAAAAAAAAAAAGTCTTATCCCTGCAGTTTAATACTCTTTGGCAGCCTTTGTGCATGTCTAGAAAGCATTTATCAAAACTTACGGTGTAAAAAAGTCACATTGTTTGTGAGCTCCATTAGTTAGAGAAGAGGCAACATTTCAGCCAAAAACCACCAAAAATTAGAAATGTGGGAGTATTTGGATGCCACAGGAGGGACCATGATGGAGGATAACCAACAGGAACAAAATGCGAAAAACAAGTATCTATCAGTGCATCAAATATATACAAGCTTCTGCACTATCAGCTTTGCATGTTTGCAGACTAACAAACTCATTAACAAAGTTTATACATGTTTGTGTTGGTGACTACACATCCAATGAACTGTAAAAATGTCAGCATATATTTTGTGTTGTCACTCTCATTTACATCAACCAATGCACAAAAAAAACAAACAAAAAAAGCAGGATTGAATATTTTAAGTGTCATATGTTTCATTTCGTTCAAAATGCACTTATTAAGCCCCTAAATGGATTAAGACATAAATTGTCTACACTCAGTATAAACTGTTCTTGCACAGAACAAAGCCAGTATGACAGGTTGGCAGATTCTGAGGAAGTCTTCAGAGGTCACCAGGTTTCCTTCTTAGTGTGAACGCCCTTTGAGCAGCTGAGGTACCAGACAGACAAGCTTTCATGAGGCATTTTCCCCCAAAATGCAGGCACATATTCCTAACTTTATTTCAAGAACATACAATGAATTATAAGCCATAGGAGGGTGAGTTTGATTAAAGGGAGAAATTGCTGTTAAGGCTGGCTCAAATGAGATACAGTGACACAACAAACAGTCATTTTTTTCCCCAAAACAGGCTGCACTGAATATATTGAAGTTGCTCTCTGAGTTGGACCAGCAGCCAAATGAAAGGACAGGAAATGGACCAGTCTCTCGGTAAGAGCAGACAAGCACTGTCTCTCCATTTCCTTCAGCTGTGTTTACAATAAGCCTTTCAATCTATATGTATTAATAACCATGAGTAATAAGTAATCAGTCAGTTGTGCTTAATTGTATTTGAAAATAAAAACGAATACATACAGACTGAACAAATAATAGTGTGTGTAAATACAGCCTTCAGAGGAATATTTTGACACTGATTGAATGTCAGCAGTGACCCTGCATGTAAATTCTCTTCCACAGGTGTGGCAAGCAGGAAATCGAAGGTGACTTGCACCTGAAACAGGCTAACTCAAGCACATTGGCACAGACCCTGGATGGCACTGTTTAGATGATCAGGTTTGGTTGTCTGTAAAAGCACTAGAGAAAACTCAGACACTGTGTTCTTAGTCAGTTTTAGAAGGCTACGGGAAGCTTTGGGCACTATATGCTCTTTCACTGTTCATATTCATTGTTCCAAAATGTTCACAGTTAAACAAGATTGATAGGAAACATTAGTTTCTTCCCCTTGATGTTGTTTAATTGTTCACATTATTTATTTTGTTTGCGTTTTAGAAAAAAAAAGTAGCTGCATCCTAGTCAATGCTTTGGGGGTTTATGTGGTGAAAAAAAAAAACTTAGTGATTTACTGTGAACTGTGTTTTGTTTTGACTAGAACTTGTTTCCTCTCTGTGAGACCTTCTAACCCTCGTTTTTAAGTCTTTTGCGTTTTATCCCCCCCGCTAAGGTAGTTCATTAAAACTAGATTTTGTGAAGGTTTGGACCTCGTCTTTGTCTAGGGTGCAGCTTGCGAACCTCTGTTGATTTTCCTAGAGTGCTTTATATGAACAACCAGTGTTATCGACATTACCATGTAGGACTGGGAAGAATTTCTGACTAAATGTAGCGTTTGATGTAATGTGACGTTGTGTCTACTGTGTGTGGCAGGGAAGTTTCCCTGTTGCATCAGTTTCGCTGATACTCCCTTTTCCTCCCTCATGTCAACCTCCCACCTCTCTCCGCTCCTCATGGTAATTAAACTTGTGTGCTTATGTGCACAAAACAAAGATTATTTGTTTTCTTGTCTTTTTCTTTACCCGCCAAAGTTGGAACATATAACTAAAACAAAGATAAGGTTATCTGAGGCTGTGCAGTATTAAAGTATGATCATTTGATTATATTGTGTCATCATGTTTCCAAAAAAATTAATCACGCAAGTTTAACTGAGAAAACTATTAAGATGAGTCACTCAATTTGTAGTCATCTAGATTTCTGTTATGTAGTTATGTACTACAGCAAACTACAGTTACTGTGTTAGAAACATCTGTTAAAAGTGCTATCAACACTTTCTTTTTAATGAAGAGATCAGTCCCTAATAAAATACAGTAACACTTGATTACAGGCATGTGTCATTTCCTGTGAGGCTTCAGCAGTTTGGTAGGAAGTTTGAATCCACTCCTGGAATAGCAGACCACTTACTACAAAGACTTTATAGAGAGAAAACTGGGTGTGACTTGAGATGTGTTAAAGCCTACATCCTGACATTATGCACGAGGAAATGACCCATCATTAATCATACTTGCCTCTTGTGGGAAAATATTTTTATGATTTATTTTCTCTTGAGTTGAGCACTGAAAAGCCCTATTGAGGAACTGATGAGTGTCAATGAAGAGCTTGTGTCTTTAGGAGTAATTGTACAATTGAATCCTATTTCTATCATCGTTACTTAATGCTAGCATCATTACACCATCGCCTCTGTCAGCCTGCCCACTCTTGTTGCTGATACACTTGTCTTTTGAAGTTTACAAAAACACGATGCAGCACACAGCTCACTCTCTGTTATCAGACAGTGTCTTTAGTTGTTTTTTAATTTATTTTATGTAAACACAATACAGTACAATATTCTGGTACATTATTAAGTTACATATATATATATATATAAGACATTCCCCTTTGGTCAGTACAGGATTTATTTAATGGTCAGTGTTTTATTTTAAAAGTTAATGGTAATAATAGTTTAAAGGGACTTTAGACTTCATCTGAACATTACTTTTTTTTAATTTGTCATATGTTTATCTATTTATTTTTGGTGCTGATGAACACTTGGCTGAGTCGTCATCTAGTACACACATCTGAATGATCAGTCCCAAAATCTAAAGTCCCTCATTTTGGCCTTATTTGTATCACTTCTCATCATCTGCTTGTTATTGAATCCTGACTGTAGCTGGACGTTCGGCCCACTGATGTTCACACAAGCAGAATGATTTTTGTATCATCTTACATATTCTACACTCTTCAAATGACATTCGATTCTAACTTGAAGGTTATGACTCCCAGCACTGTCTTTACTGTGCCTGGGCATGATTACGAGACCTCAACAGAGGGAGGCAGCACTTTATTCATGGTGTCAATGAACGGGTACATGCACTTGTCCGACCCCATGAAACGATACGTGACCACGTTTGATTCCCATGGCAACAATCTGAAAGAGAACATTTGCAGTAGAGCTCAAAATACTGAGGATCAGCTGTGAAGAAATGAAATTACACACATGAATTCTCTCAAGGTAAAAAGTAAGGTAACACTTCACAATACAGCCTGCAATTTACAATGAATCTTGGTAGTATAAAGGTAGTACTAATAAATAAAGTTAGCACTAATATATGAAGGTAGTATTTATAAAATATTTACCTGCTCCTACTTGTACTTAAAGCAGTGACAATGAAAGCTAATACGACTAATAAGACCATGAGGAACAAGTGAGTAACAGTGGGGCTTTAAGAAGAGATTACAGCTACATTATTATTATTATTTTTATAATTTACAGAATTTGGATTTCCTAAGAAATAAACGACTGTGAAACCAAATTTACCCTGACAAAAAGATACCTAGGCAGTGGGTAGTGTTTACATTGTATTTCCTCCTGTAAGTACAAAGCTGCACACCGCAGATAACCTACCAGTCGCTCTCTCTTTTAAGGTTTGTGGCCAATACCAAGACCGCAGCTCTGGCAGTCACATTTGGAACACGACCAAATCTTTTATGTTCTTCAATACAGTAAGTGAATAATTTTACAAAAGTCCCTTTGCTTACCTTTCAGCACTAATCCATTATCATATATAGTTATTTTACGTGGGACCCTGCTGCGTCCAAGTGGTGTTATATATATATTTGTATGCAGCTTATCAGATATTTTATTGCAGAAGCATCCACTATCCATAAACTGCAAGTGAAGTCATAAACTTCAAGCACATCCATGACATCAGTAAAAGGGTTAGTAGTATGCTACTGATGAAAATAGCAA
>JAPZDY010000012.1:12517122-12532658 GCA_029783645.1 Ctenochaetus hawaiiensis | reverse complement strand
GTAGCCCCAAAAGGTATTTAGTCTGAGTTTGGTTTGTGCCTGTATGAGCGTGCATGTGTCTGTGTGTGTGTTTAATAGGTATTGTGTCCAGTTTCGGTTGACATCTCTGACAAAGGGATGCCAGCAGAGCGCGGGCCCACACACTCAGTGGATGCAATACTTAAGAGAAGGTCACCGTGTGTGTGTCGAGTGCCAGCCGCCTGCTCTCGCTGCTGGACAGACACACTGTGCCGGAGACGGGGAGGATACCGCAGAGGACGGGTAGGAATGGAAAAATGCACAATATTGTCACATTTTTGGCAAGCATAAACAAAAACATGGGAAAGTTATGTTTGACAGTTAACTTTGACTTTAAAGCCTCACAAATTTAAGCTTGTGTTGTTTAGAAAATGTTAATGACCATAAGAGACAGATAAGCTATTTGTTTTTAAAGCCCAGCAAAGAGTTTAGTGAACCATGAAATTAGCTTGAAGTTAATTTGCTCATATGTAAAGAAAGTCAGTGTTGAACATAACTTCACTCCGCTAATGGAGGTGACCTTTCTGCTCAACCCCACGGCAGAGTCAAGTTTTCTGTAATTACTAGCTAAAAGCAGTTTAACACAAGAGTAAAAAAGATATTAATCACAGCCGTTCTTATTCATATTTAATGCAAACTTACTGTCATTTATGATTATTGGTAGGTAATTATTTGCACAAAAAAATGTTATAAAATGTCACAAACTGCTTCAAACGCTTGAAGTGATGTCTATTTGTTTGGGTTTACAATTTTTTTTTCGCTGGGGCACTAACACAGGAAATGTGATAGTATTGCATTGATGTCACTCCTTTGGACTAAACTTAAACGTTGTAGCAAACAGCAATTTACAGTATAGAAAAAGAACCAATGAAAAGTCAATAAAGACCTGTAGAGACCAGTGAAATATTTCTTCTGTAAGTGAGTAAGTCTCTGCAGAACTGAGCTAATCCATTGATAACAGTAGCTTCATATTTACACAAAAGAATGTTGATTCATCTTCTCTTAGTTTTGGCAAGTTTATATTTTTTGTCATATATACAGAAATGTCAAAATATTCTTTTACAGAAGTAGCTATTGTAATTATAAGTAATTATTTAATAAATTAGTATGAGGATAATTTGAGCAAATTTATTCTAGCAAACACGGAAAAACACAACATAAATATTGTATTTTTATTTCATAATGCAATATTTTCTGTAATTGCATTATGAAAAAAAGTCTTTGAATCATTCAAAAACTCTTTGAATGATTGCATCAACTTGCATCATTTACATCCATGCTTGCTTGCAAACAGTCTTCTTTTCTGCCTTGCTGTGCATTTCTGCATGCCTTGCAGCATTACCACCAACTGTAGATCAGTGAAATAGTGGACCTCATTGGTAGGAATGTGTATCCTGTCCTGGCTTGTTCATGTGCTGCGTGAATTACCCTGTTTGCAAGCACAAAACAAACAGAAAAACTGCTCCATAGCACTACTAGAGGTTAAAAACAGCAGGGAAATTTTATCCTTAGACATTTATCATAAACTTAACCCCTAACATGTCCACAGGGCTGCTATTTTAGTGGGCTTCACTATAAATATAAAGGATATATGCAGATAAATGAATGTATTTGTGTAGCCAACACAGTTTGTTGCTTTGTACAGAAAGAATATCTCGGCCCTTGTACTTGCAAAAATCTATTCGATGTAAGACTGTATTACCTATTTCTGACACAAGACTTGCCTGTATTTTAGAGGTCCAGAGGTGATTGGATTATTGATGTGTGGACAGGTTGTGATAGAACAACCTAGGTCACATTTATAGGGTTTTTTTTCATCCCAGGGCACTGATTTACGCCTTATCTCTCAGATCTCATTGATAGTAGTGAGATTTACCACTAGATGGCAACATTGTTCATCAGTTGGATTTAAAGATAACTCTTTCACCCACAACCTGGTTACTCTCTCTTACCTTTCTGCAGAAGACAGTCTCTCCAGTGGCAGGCAGTGGGAAACCCTCGATGCAGGGGTGGGTGGAGGCGTGTGGGGAGGCTGGAGGCCTGCTCCTGCCCAACAGCCCACAGCTTCCTCTTCATTTAATATCCTCCTTCCTTCTGTTGGCCACCATCCTGTACATATTTACTCAGACTTTTGCATTAAGAACAATTGCCAATCTGACTACAAATAAGCCAGATTATTATAAACACTGGTTACTGAACCAACACTATTTAAGAGTACTGGTTAATGTTAAGTTTTGCCTTTTTTGCTTTTTTGCTACAATGACCAAAGTTTACCATCTCTGAATTAGTGCAACTACATTTAAGCATTTAATTAATATGGTTGAAACAGTGCCATTTAAAATTTGTATTTCTTAATCAAAACATAAATGTACTTTCTTTACTGCAGAACACAAACCTTAATAATGCAAATTCCTGTACTGGTTTGCATAAAATACTGCAAAATAACATTAAAATGAAAGTCAGCAGAGCCTAATCAAAATGTAAAGTGATCTGATTTATTTCATTTTGAGTCATCCAAGGGAAATGTTGCTTTTCTTAAGAAATAGAAATATCTTGGGACATTGAGACACTTTTTTTTACATGACAAGTACTGGCTCTGTGTGAATCACAACCAGTCACAACGGCAAAGTTACAACATGCACTGAACAGTAGAACATTTATACAGAAACAACGGCATAGAAAGTCAACAGGTAAAAATTATTTTTTTTGTTTTCTTTTTTACAAAACAGACAGCCTCGGGACCTACAAACAACATTGTATAAGAGCTGGCTAAGGTCATTCAAATATCTTTTTTTTCAATTCCCTGGAAACAGTGTACTTTACAAAGACTGATGGCTTAGGCAAGGTTGGGGTCAATTCCTCTGAGAGCTGAAAATGTAGAAAAAATATAGCTTGTGTTTTGAATTTGTACTGGGTTTTAATTTGTCTCATGCTCTAATACTGGTTTCTTTAATATTGTTGTGTGTGATGTGTGTTTTACTTCATCAAGGCATCTTGAATCGACCCCAACCCTGTAATACAGTAAGAGGTTCAGAGTAAGTGGAATGGGCTACTTGCTAAAGCAGTGCTTCTTACTGGGGTTTGGAAACTACCTCACGTCCTTGAAAAGGGTCCTATGGGGCTTTAAAAAAATGAAAATGACTTGAACCTCTTTACAGATAAATTTAGCAGCTAGCGCAACAACCAAATTCTATTTAAGGTCTCAACTAAATGCATTTACTGTACAGTGGGGAGTCTGGTTATGGAAAAGTTTGAGAAAAGTGTGCTCTATATCTTAATTTGTGTCAATAAAGGAGAAATAAACCAAGTCACTTGAGTGTGTTTTCTTCATAAAACATCATGGTTTTTCCATAATGACTTAAGTGAAATGAAAGCTTTTTTCTTACTACTTAATTTCTTAAATTAGAATGGCTCCCTTGGAGATGGAGGGGAGTGAAGTGCCCAAATGAAATTAAAACAAGGATGACTTGTAAAAAAATGAACATTTTTTGTATCATTGTGGTATCATGTCACAGTATCACAGTCTAGGTATCAAATCACAACACCGTGCTTGATGCTTCTGTGCACTAAGTTGCCTAAAAGCTCGAGAGTACGAGTATTTTTAATACTTGTGTGCATGTGTGTGTGTATGTATGTGTATATTTGTGTAATGTTTGGCGATAATGAATCTCGGTCCTCTACAGTAGTGCGTGCTGCCTATTAATGGAATATTGATTGTCATTTGTTGAGATATTTCAGTGAAAAATGGTCCCTGACTACCATTATATACAAAATCTAAACGTTGGGACAGAAGCTCACATGTTGCTTCATGGGAGGTTGTGTAAGCTGAATGCCCTTTATATTGATTTTGAAAAATTAAACTTAATGATCAATTTTTAAATGATGTCATGAACTCAGAATAACATGAAGTGTGTTTCTACACTTAGGAAAATATTTTGAAATCTCAATGGACAGTTACATGTAACAGTGTCGAAGATGCTAAAATGTTTGGCATACATTGGCCTTAACTTTTCATAATATACAGACATAGAGATGAAAAGTAAATCAGGAACATAAATTAGTGGGCTGTGAATGAAATATATTTCTGGTTGAGACTGGTGTCTAAATGTGTGGTAAAATAAAAAGGATCAAGCTTGAATTTTTATCAATCTTTTTGATTTTATGAATACATTTGTGCCACTAACACATCATAAAGTGATATAGGGAAGAGTTTAATGGGGACAAAATTTGTTTAAAAGAGCGGATATTTAAAAAAAAAAAAAAAAAAAGCCCTCCAGAGTCCTTCTGGAAAAGGTTTAATAACTGCAGCCAATTGTTGTGCTATAAGACATGTTCTTAGTTCAAAATAAAATTACTTTTTTCGGGAACATCTCTTTGCAGATGATACCTGAGTTTATATTTTTAAAATCATTTCCTTTTTTGTGAAATTCCAATATCATAGATACTCTAGTTTGTTTGTAACAAAGTACAATTATTATGAAATTCATTTGCATACAAAATAACAGAATATTGTAATAATATGATATTTACTAAATAAGCATCATAAAATTTTTACTGCTTTTCACTGCTGTAAATGAACTTCAAGGATTAATTTTAAGCCAAAGCAATTCCAATTTCTTATATGGTTAGAGATCTCTTCATATTACAGTCTGCTTAACAGCTGAATGTTAAAATCAGAACTGCAGATAAAATGTGGAGACAACAAAAGAGGGAATTCCCCAACATCAGTAACACTTCATTTCACTCCAATAAGTGACAGCCACACTGCTCTAATGCCCTTGCCTTACAGGAGTCATACACACACGTAGAGACGTACACACATTGCCTTGGCCTCTCACAGTCATTGCTATTCCTTTCACACCTCTGCTCCTCTCAGTATGGGAGAGAAATATGAAATGGTTCAACTCTGTGATTAGTACAGGAAATTAAATCACAATTTGTGATTAGATCAACCAAAACACTGAAAATTAGATTACCTTTAAATTTTTTATCAAATTTGATTCTAAACCGACATTTTTGATTTTGTGTGCATCTTTTACTAATATGTTTGTGCCTGAAGGCTTTTACAGTTGGTCAGTTTTTCTTTGAATGTGTTTTTTCTTCTGTCATCTCATTACCACTGTAGAGAATTACGATGGCATGCCTGCTTTTGAAAGTTTCAAAGGCATTAGAGAAATGCTTTACCTTCTCATTTTACAGTGGCTTTCAAGGGGTTGTTAGGGGAACAGGGAACAGTATGTTATCAATTCTTTACATAAACTAAACCCACTCATATTATAATACTTCTCTTAGGAAACTAAGCACTTGTGTCCACTATATTCTTTGTGAAGTGTATGGTCATTCTTGTTACACTGTACTTTTGTTTTATGTAATATAAACAGATAATGCTCTGCAGGGAATTGTAGTTTTCATGGGATTCTACAGATATTTTAGACATAACAATGTACAAGGTTCTAACGTCATGATGCTGCTTTTACGCAGTACTTGTAAATATGCGTGGTAAGGAGTGGCTCAGCTAACATGTGACTAATGTGCATTGTCACTTAATGGGCCCATGCCTGTGAATGTGTGTGCGCTTGTATATGAGTTAAACATAGGTTACATGCAACCAGACCTTCCCGCCCCAATTAACAAACAGTTGCCGGGCTGCTGCAAGCCTTTGAGGACAGCTGCTGTCGCCATGGAAACTAAGTGTATCTATCTATCCTAAGGATTGTCCTCCATACCTGCATGTTTCTTTATCGGATGTGCGTGCTCATGCAGGGGCATTTACAAGTGACTTACGGTAAAGTTAACCTGACCGTGTATATTCAGTACTCTTACAGTTTATTTTATTGATGTGAGGAAAAAGTAGAGATGGAAAACTTGCTTGCTTTATAGTAAATACATGCATATTTCATTATCTGAGAGTGTGATCTCTTTGGCTACTTTCATGTTGGTCAAAGAAAGGCCAATGCATGCTGAACATCTGTTACTGAAATCTAAACTTTATGTCAATATTCATGTGCAGAAAACATAAAAAATTATTATTTATATATTCAATTTCCAAAATGTTTTTGTATGTTGACCGGTTGGGCACATGCATGCTCCATAAATGTGCGCTTTATGCAGCAAGATTATCAGTTCTGGCTGTTTTGATAGCCCATATCAAAAATTCTTGGTCCACTACTATCTTTTAAAAATGATACTGAGGTGCTTAGACAATAATTATTGGTCAAGATCTAAAAGTATAATCCATTCACACCAGGACATGACAACAAAGGGACAGCAAAATATTGTTCCATATAGAGCGCATGTTATAACTGGGCTGGAGCCTCCAATAACTGCAGCCTCTGTGCCAAGACAATGGACCTTATACAGTATTACTCTTCACACATGATTATGACACAGCAGACTAGCAAATCACATATTTCTATAAGGTATTTTCTCTTATCTATATAAAAATAAATCAGGTAAGACAATCTCAAGGGTGTGTATACATTAATTACAATTAAATCACCCATTAACATTCACACTCACACACACATACACATACACACATACATGCATACACACACTTATATGCCTCCGTGCACACCCCTAAATGTAAATGACTAAGGCCAGTTTTGGGAATGGAGGGCACAAGTAAGTAGCTTATAGGCTTCTAGGTCCTCCCCTGTATCTCCAAGACTACAAAATGAACTGGGATTCAGTAATGGGACAGTGGGCAGCTGAGACTTTTTTTTTTCCTAGAGAATACAGAGATTAACCCCTGCTGCTAAAACCAACATTCAGTTTGGTTACATCAGCTGTAACCACTCTCTCAATGACTCTGCTTCCACAGGAATCTCTGAACAGAACAGTTGGCTACCTGGGAGTGCTCCTTTGTTTTGTGGGTGGTGTAATACCGCTAATAGGAATGAGTTGAAGGAGGGGCAGTGACATTCTCCATCTCAGAAGTGTTTTTCTCCCAGAGTATTCACCACATATGTTCACCCTGAGCTTAATGCCCAGTGGCATGCTCAGATAATTTGTAATTTGAAATGTTTCGGTGAGACTCCTGTCTCTTCCTTTTTCCTTTGTCTCTGGCTTACATTGTTTTATAGTCCTTCTGGTGTCTCTATCACAAACATTCTGACAGCAGCTTTCTGTCTATATCTGCTTCCTTTTGTACCTCAGAGGTTTTTGTCCAAAGTATTTTGACGCCCCCTTTCAACTTTTTGTCTACGGGCCATCTCAGGTCCTATGTGATTCTCATGAGCTACCCCACGAATCCCTTCAATGGGGAACAGACAGTTCTGGCCCAACATTTTTTGGGCTGCTTCTAAATGATTGGTGCCTTTCTGGTAATTGACGTTGATGCTGCGTTTCGGGCTTGAACCAGCCAAAAGACGCTCTGAGGGACTAGCATCAGAGACGTCTCGGAGGTGCTCATCGTCATCTGTATCAGCATCAATGTATTTACTGATGGAGGAGTCGTGGAAGGTGAAGACAGTAGGGGCCAGAGCAATGCTCTCTGGGGACTTCGGTGGGGTTCTGCTGCTGGCAGTGGTGTAGACAGAAACTTCAGGGCTTAATAGAGAGCGGTCTGACAGGACTGAGCTGTCTGAGAGTGGGGATGGGCCTGAATCCCCCTCACTGCGACAGCCTCCTTTAGGGATAAGGCTTTTTGAGGAGTTGCCAGAAAAGAAGAATTTTCTTGCATTCTCTGAGTATGAGGGCTTTGTTACAGACATGGCAGTCAACATGGGCTCACGCTCTCCAGATGTTTGCTGGCCCATTTTCACACTGCTGTGTTGGGACAAAGCTGTAGCCGGACTGTGGGAGAACCTGTTGCTTTCCTGAAGACCAAGGTCCATTGCCGGACTATGAGGAAAGCGTGGATTCTCCTGGAAGTCTGTAGCACAACTTATGTAGCTGTCAATGCTGGACAAGCTTTTCATATCTCCTACTCCTTCTCTGGCTCCCAATACAGATGTCCCATGATCTTGAATGGCCCCCAGCTCTATCTCATCCCTGTGTTTGCCTACTCTGGAGCCTCTGTCCTTAGCGTTGAGGTTTGGCTGGGACTGTGTCTTGGCCATCTGGTCGTACATCTCCTCTAGCTTCTGAACATTTAGCCTCTGGGGACTAGTGACTCGAGCCTCGTTGGGGGAGCCTAACTCCTGAGTGTTGAAGGAGCGGTTTGAGCTTGTCTCTGATGCAGCCCTCTTTGGGGTCCATTTCCAACGACTTGGAGAGAGATGGTTGTCATGAGGCCTCTCACTCTTCTCAACCACCACGTCCATCAGTTCTGCACTGCGAGCAAATGCTTCTTTTAAGTTCATGGAGACAATGCTACCATTTCTCTTTGCTCTCTCTAGGGCTTCCCTTCTTTTGACAGCTTTTTCCTGCCTCTTCTGCTCCTTGTAGAATTCAGAGAAGTTATTTACAATGATCGGAATAGGTAGGGCGATCACAAGCACTCCAGCTATGCAGCATAAACCCCCTACTATCTTTCCCAGTAGAGTTTTTGGGTAGATATCTCCATAGCCTACTGTGGTCATAGTAATAGTAGCCCACCAGAAAGAAGCTGGAATGCTTTTAAACTTGGTATCCTCCTCATCCTTCTCAGCAAAGAACACCAGACTAGAGAATATCATGATACCCATGGCCAGAAAAAGGATGAGCAGACCCAGTTCATTGTAACTTCTCCTTAGAGTGAAGCCCAGTGACTGAAGACCTGTGGAATGACGAGCCAGTTTAAGAATACGCAAAATACGCATAATTCGAAAAATCTGAACCACGCGGCGGACGTTCTGAAACTGCAGCACACTTTTGTTGGATTCAGTCAGAAAGATGGTGACATAGTAGGGCAAGATGGCCAACAGGTCGATGATATTTAAAGGACCCTTAAAGAACTTCCATTTGTTGGGGGAGGAGAGGAAGCGAAGTAGGTACTCCATGGTAAACCAGGCAATACATACAGCTTCAACATGGGCCAGCTGTGGGTTGTCTGAAGACTGGCCAAACTCATCTGTGTCCTGCAGCTCTGGTAGGGTGTTCAGAGACAAGGCGATGGTGGATAGCACAATGAAGAGGATGGAGATGATGGCCAGGATCTGAAATACAAATTAAAAAATGATATATGAGTGAAGATTGCAGGATCAGGAAATTACATAAATCCTGTATGAACAGTAACCCTTATTATGGTAAGAAAATTGCACTCCACACAAAATAAAATAAAAGCATACTCAATGTATTTACAACGTGAGTTGTTTACAAGTATGACAGCATCGGCTGCATTTAAATTTCAATAACCATACAGTCCAACAAACTTTAATAAATTTCTGACTAATTGTTTGATTGGCTGAGAGCTAATGAACTGGATTTACTTGGACCAGTTATTTATTCATTACTCATTTATCAGCTTACCCACATGAGTGAGTGTGCATGAGTGGAAAATAATGTTAAGCATCCAATAAACAAAAGCAAAAGTATTACAGAATACAGTATATGTGAGTTATAAATTTTATACATGAAGAAAAACAACAGAAGAAAGACAAATTTTTCAAAAACTTACATTTTAGGAATGTTTTCTTATGTTAAAAAAAGCCATGCTAGTGGCTGCCAAGAGAAGCAAGGTACTGTTGATATTACACAAGGAGTTGAATTGGAGAAATGCAAGATGCAACTCTACAGATACACACACCCTTCCAGATAGCAGAGATCACACAAATACAAAAGACCGGGATACACTTTCATCCTAAATGCCAAACGAATGGGCAGAGCCTTACTGGCCTTACAAGCATCAGAATTAGAACAAATCACAGGCCAGAGTGACAAAGCATTGCAACAGTCAAACAGAGGCTACATTATGAAAAAAAGGTTATAAATTGTATGATCTCTGAAAAAGTGAAAAATGAATGGGCTTGTGACCACTGAAATTAACATAATTCAGAAAAACAGAAAAATCTTTTTTCCACACAGTGCTGACCTCTCTTAATGTCAGAGATATATCGAATGCTGGCTAAAATAGCAAGATGAAAAGGGTTCAGGGCTCGTTTGTGATCAGAGAACTGGGGCTATAAAACATTACCCTTGTGCTACACACAGAATTCACTCTCCAGTGGCCTCTTTCAAAGTCTGTCAACGTCTGTCGCTTGCACCCCCTGCTGTAACTTCACACTGACATAAAAAATGAACACGCAATGATTAAAAAGGAGGAGAATATGAATCCACTGCACTAGATGATCCCTGATTCACATTACACTGTACAGAGAACAGAGAAGTCTGTCAGAAAACAGCATCCTGACACACTCTCTCTCTCACACACACACACAAATACACACACAAAAACACACACTACCCCTCTGACACTCCACCAATCATGCTAACAAGCAAGTATGTGGTGGTAGACTAGACTTCCTTTAACACCCTATGACAGCTCTCTTCTCAACCAGCATTCATAGTGTAAACAAAAAAAAGAAATCACAGTCTTTGTTCTGAAGTATATTAATTTTTTTGTAGCTCAAGCTTATGTTATCTGAATAAGTCACAATACTTATATACTGTACAACAGTGAGAAATACTGGTGGAAATGCTGCGCTGACATCCTGCTTATAAAATCATCCTGTCAACCTCATAAACAGCTCAGATAAAAGATGGGTAAGGAGTAACAGCACATTGAATGATTTTATGTTATATTTTATGATAAGGCATTGCTGTTGTGTGCTGTTAAAGTTGACACTCCATATAATCCAGAAATTTACAGATGTCAAAATCAGAAATAATTTATTTTATTGGCCAAGTATGTGTACGCATACACAAGATTCAACTCCAGTTTTAAATAATCCCAATCCCATTATCCCTTAAAATCTATTTTCTCATTATTAAGTGGTAAAATACAAGCTTGCAAACAGTCTTGTTTCATCTGCCCAAGTTTTGACATCAAGTTTTGATTGCATTTGATTCAGTTTTCAGAACTGCTGAAGAAACAGTCTATAAAAACTGCTTGAAGAAAAGATTATCCAGTAGGATTGAGTGAGAAGGCATCTTTTTTTAAATACATCTCATTTCTGTAATTTTTTTTTATGGAAATGACCCTTTAAAATCTTGTTTCAATAGACACTAGAGGATTTGTTTAAAAAAAAAAAAGTCTATTCCAAATGTGTGCATTTTGTTTTACAAGGTTGACTTAATTACTCCTATAATAAAAACCATGTTGCACACAAGCTGCCCCTGTGTGCATCCCACTGATAATAGTTATATAAAAGGTTCCATAAATATAAGTACAATTATCCTGAAACCCTTGGGATAAAGAGCACACATTCAACAGCTCTCTGATTATTGTGCTAATCATAGTCCTACCTAACCTGAGTGATGATTTACAGAGGAAGCGTAATCCTGCAGGACAAACTATGTATTTATCATGAGAGAGCAAACACTAAATGATTCTGTTCTCTTCTCCTAAAATCATTTCAATGCTTCTCTAAAAGTACTACATGATAAAGCAAATACATATTTCGATAATTGACAAGACAACTTCAAGCTTAACTGTGCCTCCATAAAATCATGCTGAATGCATCTTTGTGGGAGGCTCCAAAACTGACTGCAGCGCTGTTCCTTCAGTGGACCAAGGATGGGATTACTTCATGAACTATTCTCTGCACTTGTTATATCAAACCTGAATGACTCCAAGAAATCCTGACACAGAACCAAGCAGCACAACTTAGAGGATGAGTAGGAGGTTGTAACTGGAACACAGAGCATGTTTGGCAATAGCCCACACGAACGGGGTTAGGATGTTATATGTTGAGATAAATCAGAGAATAGTTAAATATTTTCTCCAAAAAATGAGTGCAGCTTAGACCACAATGCAGTGTAGGAATAAAATATTTAGTATTTCAAATATGAAATTCACTATTTCAGTTTGTAAAATAAAGCTAAATAAAAAAATGATCTCATCCCTGCTTTTGCTGAGCCTGATAAAAAACCTCATCCACCAACTGGATCCACTGGTTAAACACACCGTCACTTGTGTAAACAAACAGACCAAAGGCCAGTGTGGAGCACATGATGCAGGGTTTCCCTGTTTTTCTGCCCAGAGGAAATGAAGGCAGGGCAGCAGTAAAAGGGCAATAGCAACGGTTGTTGGGAGGTGATTGACAGCGTGGGGCCTTGACAACGGCTTGATAATTCGGAGTCCACTCCCAAGAGTAAAAGTGATGGTTAAAGAGGCAACCTTATCTACGACCAATCAGAGCAGGAGGACACTGTTGCCATAGCGTCACGGCAGACAGGAATAATGACCCTATCTGTTTATTTTTCCTTCCCTCTGTGCTCCTCTCCTCCTGCCCTGGAGAAAACCTATTTGAATGAAACACTTGAGGAGCAGAGAGGCACCGCGGCCGGAGAGAGAGGGCGGAGCTGACAAGTGAAGCACAGAGCTGAAGGGACAGAGAAGGTGCAGCACTGTCACCAATGGATCCAAATGTTGTTAAATAGAAAATTATTTGTACAAGGTAAATAACAAGGTGTACTACTTGTGTAAGGTTTTGCCAATCGTTGTATAAATACCTCTAAACTTTCACTCATACCCATTTTTAAGCAAATTATCTCTGGCTCTTAAGCCAATTTCATTCAAGATTCTTAGAGACTTTCTAAGATCGAGCAAACCAGCCTTTTTTTCCTAACAGTTTTGAGCAGAACCATTGTCATCAACGATGTGTCATCAACAGGAGGCGTTTGCAAAATGCGCAACAAAAGTTAACAGTAGTAGCAAAATGGCAGATTGCACTGATTAACGTCAAACTTTTGTTCTGTTCTCATGGATGTTTGTTTGTTATTGAAAAAAGGCAAAGATTAACTATTAATAACAAGGAGACAAAGGAGACTATCAAGCCTACAGTCGGCCATCAGTCTTCTCAGTATGTCCTGCTCTGTTGGCTCCAGCTGGTCATCATTGGCCTTTGTTGGTGGCCTTTCAGCCGACTCAGCATATAGATTTGGTGTCCTGACCGTCAGTGACTAAAGACACTCCTATTGGCTCTTCACCTATAGAAATACAATCCCAAGAGACAGTGTTTGATGGGACTTGCAAGTTCCTTTAACATGTGGAACTGGACAGGAAAGAGCTGAACGAAGTTTTTAAAATTCAAAGTTTCATCTGACCCCAGCTCTCCTGACACATGCTCAGGAAAGCCTCTTCGGCTTTTTGCTGTGGTACCTTCAAATTCACTCAAGTGAAATTTCTCCTTATTGTTCTAAACCCCCTTTTCCTTTCCCCTGCTAAGGTTCCTAGCTCTTTGGTGTCTGTTTAGTGTGTCATTGCCATAATATGTAAAATATTCTCTTCTTTCCAACATGTAGAATGTGAAACATCCACTAATGTCTTCATAGTTCACACTTTATGTTGAGTTTTAAAAAAAAAATGTTTTTTTTGGGATACAGCTGAGAACAACTTTTCATGTTTGGAACCAACTTATTTTTGTCTGAAACATTGAATTACTTAGTACCAGACACAACAGAGCTGGAACAGGATGGTGACATGATCATAACAAATTTAAAAAACTTGAAGCTGTGGGAGACTGGGACTGGAGAAGAGCAGGACAAAAAAAAAGGGCAGAGGTAATGGGATTGAGAAGCTATAAAAAGGTCACTAATGACGGTGCTGTGCAACATTATGGTTATGAGGTCAAGTTCCATTAGGAAACCCTGCACATTTCCCACTGGCCTATGTCCCTGTTGCCTGTGCTCATTGTGCGCTCTCTCACAGCGCCTTGCTTGTCTTTATCTCTTTCTGTCCTGGCTTGCTTAATGTCATGGGGTGATAATTTCATCAAACTATTGCACCGTAAATCTGAGATGAACCTTTCAGTGCACATAAAGGAGACGGCAAACAAACACATGTCGCGGAAAAGGTTGAATGGAGCCGGGGACATGATTGTAGTGGCATCAACACAATTACAGGCTATTTATAGACCCTCAGTGGACCTAGACGCATACATAACAAAAAAAAAGATGTTAACAGTGGCCACACCGTAAATGATGTCCTTTATTTAACGTAAGTTCTGTACAATGAATATTCTTTTATTGCAACACTAATGTATGCGCACAAAAAAATAGAATTACTCCCAGTGAATGATCCTTGGTGGCCTACTAAGGGGAGGAAGGGATGAAGAGAGAGAGAGATATTTTTATCTAGAGGAGAGGGAAAGGCAAGATGTGTGCAAGAGAGGAAGAGTGAGAGAGCAGATTGACAGGAAATCCCACTGTGACTTTAAACAAAGCCAGATCACACTGGTTTGCGTCTCTCATGGCACATCTTCATGTGGCTCAGCAGACACAATAACCCACACAGACCCCCATCTTTTAGGACAAGGTGACACCAGCCCTCATTAGCCTGTTTGATAAAGATATCCAGGACACAAGTGGTGTGAATGACGCCCTCAAAAACCACCCAAGCACATACACAACCCTGTGACATTGTCCTCTGAGTTCCATATGGGGGATAAATTACATCATATATGGAGGAAATAAGCCTTCAGACATGACACCCATTGCACAGAGACATCTGGCTTACACACTGTACATACACCTAAACAAGGCATTTACACTCGAGGCTTAATTTTTATTATTATTATAATTTTTGACCTTTTTTTTTTTACCATCCCTGTTGTCAAGCCACCAGCAATCACTTTGACACGATGGCCTGGTTTTATGTTGACTGTCCCAACAGCTGTGATTAATTTTCTGTGCGCTTCGTTGGTCTCGTCAGGGTCGAATCCATTTATCTGTCTGTCCAGCACTCGTCAGACGAAGGCGGAACCTTGAACTTTGCACTTTATATATAGACTTTAAAAAAGGAGCAATACCATAAATCAGGTAGTAACCTTTTATCTGCTGCTGATGTGAATGTGAGCACAAAACTGAAGGAAATTAATGGTCACTGAGGCATCAGCCAATAAAAAAAGCTGAATACTGGTGGACTGTCTTAAATCTGTATTCATAGATTTTAAAGACCTTTAAATGCGACAGTAAGGAATGACATGTTAGAAATAAGTTCCCTAGTAGCATTAATTTAAAGTCATGTTTGTTGCTAAACTACGAATGATTCTAAATGCCTCTTTTTTACCGATGTTTTGGTTTCCAAAAACTCCATATTTTGACTTTTTGGTGGCTACATGCACAACTGTGTTCACTGGTGAGTTGCTAACTTTGACCATCTGCTGATTGGTAGAATTTTTATTTTGTAATTGTGAAAAAAAACAGCTTGCTTTAGCTGCAAACAAAGTGGAGGAGAAGGAGATCTAGCCTTTGCAGTCTGGGCCCCCTAACACTAAAACGACTAAGCAGCAGAGAATCGTTTTGCTTAAATCTATCCATCCATCCATTTTCTATACCGCTTAATCCTCTGCAGGGTCGCGGGGGGGGCTGGAACCTATCCCAGCTGACTTAGGGCGAAGGCAGGGGACACCCTGAACAGGTCGCCAGTCTATCGCAGGGCTACACACATATAGACAGACAACCAAGCACGCTCCCATTCACACCTACGGACA
>JAPZDY010000012.1:12485240-12503303 GCA_029783645.1 Ctenochaetus hawaiiensis | reverse complement strand
TGAAAGAATGATTTTCTTGACGCTGCCTTGCCAGCAGTCAGACACAATCTTATTTTATGGTGACTCAAATCTGATTTTGAATGAGAGACAGCCCGTGCTGTAGCTTACAAAGAATGTAAACAGAGAGAGGGAAGCTTCAAATTGGGCCTGGAGTCTCCTGAAGAATAATTAATGTGACATTTCCCTGACATTTAGTCGGAGGTATAGTGGAGGAGCCTGAAGAAGGGGAGGAAGGAAGCAGAGATATGAGCCAGTAAGGGAAAGGAGAGACAGGAAGGATGACAGGGCAAAAAGAACACAAGCAGCAACACTGAATTTTTGCTTGAACATCTTGCTGAAAATTGCAGTTACTACTTACTTGCATTGCTCGGTACAGACTTTATAATACTGTACAGGATGTAAACAGAATTACACACACACGGAAACACAAAATAGAGCTACTTTACTGTTCAGTACCCACTCCTTTAGAGATGATAAAATTATCCTTCCGTTGTGTGGTAACCATCTGCTTCACACACATTTTCATCTCTGACCCAGGATGGGCGAGTACAGCTGATGAGCTAACACCGGGACAGCCTGTGGTCGAAGTTGGACAGCTCGACAAGCCCACAGTTTGTTCCAGCTTGTTAATAAAGGACTAAGACAATACATCAACCCCTATCAATGCCTTTAGTAGTTTGGTCAGTGGTTTCACATTGTCTTTTTAAGCTAATTAGACACTGATAAACGGTGTCTCTTGCTGTGTCTAGGTTGTTCTTTTTCTGCCGGATTATCCTCCATGTATGGACTTATAATTGTGTCAAATGCAGAGCTGATTAACATTTTTTTATTGATAGGCACCACACATACTCAAGAGCAACAGATTTGATGGACACAAAATGCATAAGCACTTTGCTGTTTCATTAATCAAAGTAATGATAATCCATCTTGGTGGTATTTTGATAAATTGCAGATATCATCACGGTACGATAATGAAGACAGCAACGTGCAGTCGACTATGAGTGGTCATCTCCTTTTTGTGGTCTACAGCACTTCCTTCACTCAAACACGATAAACATTGATTTTACATCTCTTTGATTCCTATGAAGAAGATATTGCACTGACAGGCTCACGGCACTTACCTCAGTCTGTTTGTGGGGTAGCGCTGACACTTCTGAGGAATCCTCACAGCAACACATGAACCGCCACAAACTGCTAATAGTTTCATTTCCATTCTCTCAACTTTTCCCTAACAAGGCATTCTGCTCCCCTTAAAACAGTGCTGCAAAGAGAGAGCTTTCTCTTTGATTCCTCCAGTACAATCTCAAAGAGTGCGATCAAAGGCCGCTCATTTTTTAAAATGCTATGGCCCCCCAGGTTGCTGATGCAGGTGTGGCTCTTTGAGAGGCCCACTCTGTTGTTTTGTGCCAACTAAAGCCTGGTGTGCCTTCAGATAAGGAAATAATGTGCAGAAGGATGAGAACCTCAACATTTAATTATGACCGTGAGCATTCCACACACGGATGTCACAAATTAAATGCAAGGTTACATGCTCATTCAACCAGGCAGTGCATAATATTAAAGCACAACCACTTGAATTCTAGTAGCTGCTGTGCTGTTACCTTTCCTTTTCTTAATTCTTTGAAACTGCTCGAGTATGGCCCACTTGCTTTATTAATAACTGAGCTAATCTCCACAGTAACCAATTTATCTTTAGTAACATGTCACAAACTTCCTCTATCAATCAAAAAACCGCTCCTACCAAACATTTATTAATCTGAATGATTCAAACAATCCTAAATCATTTATGACTTGTGTGTGTGTGTGCACAGAGATATAATTTAATATTCCAGCGGGCTGCAGAATATCTGAAATTCAGTTGGCTCAGGGTGATGCAGGGTGAGGTTGTCACAGACACACATCCAACCAAATGCAAAAGGACAAGAAAATACTTCAAGGGTCTGGGTTAGGGGTAAGAGTTAAGGTTAGGGTATTTTCTTGTTGTAAGCTAGGGAAGCTAAGTGATATTCAAATGATTTATTAATGCATGATCTTTGCTAAGGTCAGACAAAGTGTAAGGGTGCATCTGTGCACATCTCAAGGAACAGCTGTGGATATTTTTAAAAGAAAGACAATGATCTAACAAAAGACTTTTGTTAATAGTTTCTTAATGAGAGCATTACAGGATATCCTGACAATGAGCCCTATGTCATAATGTAAAGAGAGTTAATAGCCATCCAGAGAGTTGCTTTACTGTAACCAAACACATTTGACTATGAAGACGTGATTTTTCTGGTTCTTGAGAAACAATAATGGCAGATAATGGCTCACACTTCCCACACTGATAAATCATATCCACTGGCTTTTTCTATAATTTCCACTCTTCACTTTGTGTTCCAAACTCGAAACAATCTAAACATCCATGAGGTAAACACCAGAGCGTCCTGACTGACCCATTTTGTGCAGTCTTAAATGTCTTCGACAATGTGTAAGTAGGTCTAAAAAGTCCATTGCATACTTTAAAATATACAAAACCTTTTCTCTTCTTCCTCCCTTAAATGATCTATGTTCAGTTGCCCGTGCTAGTTAGCAGTGCACACTCCCATGGCCTAAAGGTCACCTGTTAATAACTCAGTTTAATTAAAACCAAAACAGTACATCGGCAGGTGAATTTGAAAATGAACTCATGAATATCCAAAGGCAGGTGACATGATTCAGGAGAGGGATTATGTCATGTTTTAAAATGTCAAATTTTAATACTCAATTAAACAACACTGACAGACCAAGGCCATGCTAGCGTCTCCGTCAACCTGTATTAAGGCAGAGAGGTGCTTTAAGCTAAATGCTAATATGTTTATGCTAACATCCTCACAATAACAATGCTTAAATGCTGTGATGTGAGTGGGCACTGTATTATGCTTGTCATAGTCACTGTCCCAGCATTTAAGCATGCTAACATTTACTATTTAGCCCTGAACACAAAGTATAGCTGAGGATGATGGGGTGTCATTTCTTTTTGCGGGTTTTAGGTTAAAAATAATGTAATTTACAAACCAAATTTCATGAGAAACCATTCCATTGTTGCCAAGATATGTCACTTAAAAATACGTATGCATCCAGAGATTTGGCGCTAGTTGAAAAGTTAATATCAGTAGGCTTCATCCACCCACACCACAAACGTCTGTACAACAGTTCATTGCAATCCATCTAATAGTTAATGAGATATTGTCAACCAATCACACACTCATGTCAAACACCCAACATCCAGTGGCATTTACCTTTGCTGCAACAGATGAGCTGGGCTTTTCCAGAAGGTCCCAGAGCTTCTTTCGTTTCTCGGCACAACAAGTGTTGTCAAATTCTTCACCCTCTCTGTCTTTCAAGTTGTTGGCCTCTCTTTTGAGCTCCTCGTTCATTTGCTCCTTTTTCTGGTGGTACCTCGCCTGGCAACATGACTCCAGATAAATCTCGTCAATGCCCCAGTAGTCGAGTTCTTGACTGAACGACAGGGCACACATCTCTTCCATCATGTGCAGCTTGCCCGTGCGGTAGAAGTTCAGGATTGACGTGAACGCTCCCGGATGTCGATCAAAAAAGTACTCGTTCTCCTCAAGGTTGTAGTCATCGCACACTTCCATGAGAGATTCATGGGAGTTGCAATCTCTTAACTTTCCCAAACGTGTTCGTGGTAGCCTGTCTAATGTTCGCCACAAGACTTCATGTGGGAGACCCCCGACATTCAGCCTGACTCTGCGGAAACATGTCTTGCTGCGAATGATGTCCACCGGTTCAGGTGGCAGCGATGACGTTGAGCGAGAGCCGACTTTATTTAAGTCTGTCAAGGATTTCTCCATGATGACTTTGGGTTCAACGAAGGAGGCAAACATCCAGGACTATTGGCAGTGGGTCCTATTTTCTGTCATAATTGTATCTAAAGGATTAAAAAAAACAGAAGAAGTCAGTATTTTTCTTGGTTTAGCCCTAAATCAAGGACACATCAATAATCAGACCCTAAGATAATTTAAAGACCTATTCTACCAACAAGTAACTCATTCTGTTCTCTTCATTTCGAGGACCTGTTTATGAACTGCTCCGAGCCATCTGATCAAAACTAAAGTGGCTTTGAACCAGAAAAGTTTGTTCCTAACTGGAACCAAAAAATATCAGGTTTTCCTTGACCTGAAGTGGGAACCAAGGTGGTCAAATTTTACAAGATGATTTTTGGATCACTGTACACTGCTTTTGGTTTATGATGTATCCTTGATTACAAAAGTTCCTCTCCATACTGGTAAAAAGAATGTTGTTCATTAGATAGCACCAAGGTTTCAAGAACCCTAAAAGAAACTGTTGCAAGCACCAGAACTCTATAGCTGAAAAGCTTTTTTGAGCCTCTGCCCCAAGAATAGCTAAATGAAGTGATTCCTAACCTGGGGTCAGTAGTCAAGGTACATAGAATAAATCTGCTGGGTCACAGGAATATTTTAGAAGAGAAATCTGAAATTTTTACAGAAGGCTGCATTGATTTTTCCGACCTTTCCTAATTTGATTTGCCTGGAGAAATAATGGTTGATTTTGCCTCCCCAGGTCTCTGAAAATCACAATTTGGTTTAACTGCTCACAGCTAATGTCCACACAAAGACCATAATTTGTGAACACAGGTCACAAACCAAGCAGACTGTAGATCACTGGCTAAAGGAGGTGTTTTTCCAACCTTGTCCTGTCTGGTTTGCCATGGTTGTCCCTGGTTTGATTAACAGACTGAAAATTGCAAGGAAATGCAGGATCATAACAACACATTTTCAGTCTCAATTCAAACATACTGTTGATTTTTCAGGAACCTCATGGTGCCACACGGTTATCCTTGGAAAACTGTTGCTGTCTTAAACATCTCTTTAAAGTTGTGTAATGGATGTTCTTAGGTTTTAGGCCACAAAACTTTGTGGTCAGGTCAGTAAGATCACTGACATTCACTTTCACTGAAACTTGAACCCTGGTCTCCTGGCTCAAAGCCCTGTGTGTCACTCTACCCCGACCTCTGGCCGGACCTCCAATATTCCACCCTAAACTCTACCCTGACCTCTAACCTGACCTCCACCTCTTGTGGGACTTGTTCACTGCTTGTACTACTTCGGGTGGAGTCACTGCAATGAACATCCATATTTTACCACAGATGGGTTTACACTATAGTTACTTGGAAGCAGATACGAAAGCCCTGCTTAAAAAAGTGATGCCAAGGGGTCTTGACCAAGCTGCTGTAAGTGAGGAATTGAAAATGAGAGTTGATTGGTCCTGAAGACAAGATTTTAATCTCTGGCATGATCAATAAATAGTGGTTTAAGGCCCATGATATTAAGGACAAAGCAAGTATACTATTGTTTCAAAATATTTAATTCTCGTCACTATTTTCAACATATCTTATGAGTCATTTTCATTAAATTCCTCATAATTACTTTCTAAGTCCTTTCTTAGTTTAGCAATAGATATACAATAGGATGGAAGTTCCTGAGAATTCTTGTTCTGGACCAACTATAGATCCCCACTAAGATGATACTTTTTGAGATGATTCATTCATGCAGTATCAGGAATTAACAAGGGGGAAAAAAAGGAAAGCTAATTTAATATCGTAATGTGTTGCCATCATCTAAACCAGATCTGAGAAGAACTTCATTAAATATAAGTAACACCTACTCAGACTGAAACCTAGCATTAAACTGCACAACCCTGAAGACAAGAAATGAACATCACTGGTTTAAAGGGCTCCTGAGCAGAGAAATATACAGATAAATTAAATGATTATCTCTGGAGTATCACTTGATTTTATAACATCATCTATGGTATCATATTCCTGGAATTCTTAATAAATTATGTACTTAATCAACAATAAACATATCCTCAGATGTGGGAACTGTTCGTGAGATGACTCACTCCATAATAACAGTCTACAGAATCATACTCTGCTGTTTAGAGTTAACAAGAAAAATACTTGGGAATCATGACTAACTGAGCTATCTGGTTCTTTCATTAACTGAAAAGACACTTTTTGAATACATCTTCCCACCAAAACTTTAAAAACAGCTTGCATTTATGTTTTCATGGAGAAGTCTTCTGCATGAAAACTGATTAATAATAGTACTATAACTGATAAGATACTGTTCCATCGACAAAAACTGCATTATACTTACTTTCACTTACACCTGCTCTGTCAATATATGTAAACAGACAGCTAATGATGAGTTTACATGTATATCATGTACAAGTATACAAGTGTTTACACTTAAGTATTCACATCGTTTAACTGTAACACTGTGTATAATTATTATAACTTAATCTTAAGGTCCTATACTTACTTGTCCATCACTTGCTGTAATTACAGTTTTTGTATTTTAGTGTACATTTGCCTACTAAAGTATCTTACAAGTATTACACATCTTTTATTGTTTTGTATTGTATATGTATTGTTTTCATTTCAATATTTAAACATATGCATTGTTTTTTGTCCTACCTCCCATTTTTACCTGCGTATTTTTTTTGTTTATTTGTTTAGTAATTCATTTCCAATAAATGCTTTATTAATTGTCACTGCACATGACAACATACATAGAACCCATGTTCCTTCTCCCAATAGTCTTAGACTGTCCACAGTACAGAAATGAACAATGAATATGTTATGGTCTCCTGATGTGACTCATTTGGATGTAGTAGTTTGGGTTTTGCTGCTCATGTGCCGCCCGTGCAGAGCTGTGGGTGGGGACGCAGGACACCACACAGAGGAGCGTAGTGGCTACAAAGTGAGCGCTGTCCACTCTAATGGTGCTGAAACACCAGGAAGCGCTGTTCAATCCCTGAATCCCGGCGAACTCCCTGAGGGGAGGAAGGCTGCCTCTGAAAGGACAACATGCAGTGGAAATCCAGTCTGCATCCTCTCCTGACAGAACCTTGTTTTGGATCCATTTATGGCTGTGGGCCTACACTGAGGCACAGGCTGTTAGGCTGCATTTTATGTGCCGCTCCTTCTGTTTGTCTGAAAGCGCAGCAACACCTCAGGCCTACAGATGTGATCACTGATCACTGTCACACAAAGTTTCCAATACTTCACAAGGGCAGTAAGGCCTAAGCGAGATGTAAACATCAATTACGAAGCGCATAAAACATAAAAACATGAACACAGTACGTAGAATTGAGGATGTGGACAGTGTTATGTCGGTTTTTAAACATGCAGTAACAAGCTGCAGGGAAGCAGTAAGATAAATGTTAATTTGAATGAGCCTCCACCCTCCTGCTTGTTTAAATAAAGGCTTCGCTTAATTATTCTGCATTAAAAACACCACTAAAACAAACAGTATTCGTCCCGTGTACACACTACGCTGTTATGCGCAGCAACACTGAGAAAAAGAAAAAGCTCAGTTTGGTGTTTTATCAGCTACAACTGCAATGTTGTGAATTCAAATCCTCCATCGCTCCTGCTCCATATTGGTGCAGCTTAATGCTGAGTGGTCCTGTATACCACAGATACTCAATTACAATTGATATGTAACACATCATTTAAAGTCCAAAAACATAAATAAGCTTTAAAAAAAATATACCGTAGTGAGTTGTTGTCATCCCGCCCTGAATCACGGCAGCACGTACCGCTCTGTGAAACAATCAATCCGCTGGTACAAACGGAGAAGATGAAGCTGTAGCATTTAAAAAAAAAAAAGAAAAGAAAGAAAAGGAGGCGCCGTTATTGGTTTACTATTGCCAGGGTCTAACCCAATCCATTTCCCCCTCCTCTGCCTCCGACATGGCAGAGAAGATCCTCAGCACGATCTACCGCCTCCCCGCCGACCTCCTGCTCCGCATATCGCACCGCTGTTTTCACCCGGAGATCAACAAGTACGCCGAGAACCATTCGGACGGACTACCTGTGCTTCCCAGTCAGCCGCGTGAGGAGGCGCCGCAGCTCTCTGAAGGTGGATCCATGGCAGCTCCGCGCTCCCCTCCACATCCCATTAACTCTTGCAGCTCCACGCCTCGACGCCTGGCTGTCTCCCTAAAAAAAACTGACTTGTGAGCGCTGTTGCTGTGTTGTGTTTACAGGCTGGGGTGTGCAGTCAGAGAAATGCGTGATGTAAGGATAGCGCGCATGGAAAGACGGGGAAATTTACGGATGTATGTTATATGATCTAGGGGGAAAACATGAGCGAAAATCAATGACAGTGCATGTTCAGAGAAAATGATTCAAACAGCCTTCTAATATGGGACTTAAGTCATTTAATGCCACCCAATTTGTTGATTGTAGATTGATGATTTATCCACTGTTTATCACCATATATCGTGTTAGATGTATTCAAACTCCCCTACTATACATATATAAACACGTAAAATACTCGAATGCGACTAAAAGCCCTAAATTCAAAGTTTAACAGCAGAATGCACATGTAGTGTTGGCAGTGAGGCCACTTATGCTGCTGAAAAATGGCGCCCTGTGTGTGATGTATTACCATATATTACATTATTAGACTGGTAATGCATCACTGCACATAGAGCATCTGGGGGGCATGCGATGATTAATGGGGTAAGAAAGTGAAGAAAACAGTCTGTAACACTATTAATGTTTACAGACCTTTGGCTCGATCTTTTCCTTTTCTTGTGAAACATTTGATTATTTGACCTCCACAGTTATTGACAGTCATTTAAATGAAGCCATTTGAGAAGTTTAAAGGGTAAATGTATCTGCTGTGACACTGCTCATCAACATCTAAGACAAAGCAACAAGGCGAAAAGGTTGGAAACCACTGGCTTAATCTTAAAGAACGCAATGTATTATGTTATCCCATATTTTCTAAAATATCTTTATTACATATATAGAGAGGGAAAAGAGAGAGAGAGACAGGGAGGGAGGGAGGAGAGAGATAATATCTTAATCAGAAAAGTAATTTGTGAATGATTACAGTGGAGAAAAAACCCTAATATTCCTCTCTTAAATGAAGTGGAGCAGATTTATAAAGTAGCATGAAACAGAAATAATTCAGTGGCATACAATTACCTCAAAACTGTATTTAACTATTAGTATTTAAGTACATTTACTTGTCGGTCAACAAAACCTTTTTCCATTTACCATTTAGATATGAAGCAACACTTGTCTAATATTATACTCTAATTTTTTTGTGTGTATTCAGGATTGTGGCAAGGTCACATACAGTCAGGTGTACTTTATATTGTTCTTTTTATTGAAAATATGAATCACAAATAACACATTAAATATGATATTTAGATGCATTAAGTAATTAAAACACAGAATAAATAGTGCTACATATACAGTGCATATAACAAAGAGGTTTATCAATCATTTTTACAGTTCATGAAATTATTGAGTCAAATTTCATGCTGCATCCCCTTCAGTCTGTATCGGACCTGCAGATCTCCGTCCGGCTGGAGAATCCCAAAGCCGTAGCGACTGCGATTAACTGGTGGCAGTTCAGCCTCTGGATCGCACATCTCCAGATCCAGATGGGTTAAGATCAAGAACACAAATCTACAGACAGGAAAGGCAGAGCAGTTCAGAACGGATGAATATGCACATTTCATTCATCCAGCTAACACCAGAACATCCTATTAAACATATAAATCAACCTGAAATTAAAAACAAAATGCTTAAAAATAATTGATTTCCAGAGTCTTCATATTGACAATAGCTGACCAGTTCCCCCCTTTTTGTATTGTGGATTACAAGAATTGACCTTTAACTACTGTGACTGGATATGACGTCTGTCAAAGACACCCTCTCCCAACTGCCTGTCTATTACTGCTCTTAGCCTCTTTCATTCAGTTCATTACAGAGTATAAGCAATTACTACATTACAGCTTTTTGCTAATTATGATAGAGGACATGAAAGCAGGGCTGAAGCCATAATGGGGGGATAAAATGTGAAGATGGATTTGGCTGGTCTGGTAATTGGGATGAAATTGCAGGAAATGCTTTGATCATAAATGTACCATTTTAAACTTCATGTAAAGATAAAAATCTAAGAAAAAAAGAAAATAATTCTTTTTTTTTTTTTTTTACTCACTGTTTAATGGCTGAAACAGCAAACTCCTTCCCAACGCAAGTGTTTCTCCCTGCTCCCCAGGGCATAGTGTGGTACTTCAGCCTTTTACCATCTTTGTAGAATTTATCCTTCGCTGTCATGTCTTCATATAAGAAACGATCATACTTGAAAATCTGTTAGGAGAAAACAAAAAAAATATGAAAGCATATGCAAGCTGTGTGCTCTGTGATATCATACAAGTAGGTTTGGTCGGGTGTCTCTTGCTCCATTTCTTTTGTTAAAAATAATATGCAATGATCACCTTTGACCGTGGTAGACAAACAAACAGAATGAACACTGGGAATTGATCTCGCTCTCTTGCTTGTCAACCAGCTGTTTAATTTGTAGGCAATTAGCAGTTTATCCCAAAGGATGTATTCTGTCAGTGATTCAAATCACACTGCTTAATCCTGCCACCTCAACCTTGCTTTGTGCATTATAATGGCTTAAAAATATCATAGTACAGGAGGAGGATTTTTTCACTGTCAGTAGGAATCCTGCACAATACATACAGACATGTATACATTGTATATAAGGCATATAATCTTCCACCTTATGTAAGCATATTCATTCAATATTTGCATTGAATATCTATTTCTTTCAAGACTGCACAATATGATTTTTTTCACTGATCTCAATAGCTTGTAATCACCTGCTTCTTATAACTGATACATGTAAAATGTTTTAAATTTTTGTATTTTTAGAAGTTAAGCTTATAACCGTACGTTAGTGCATACCTTAGGGTAAGAAAGGCTTAGCTGTGGTGAGCAATTATGGATGACTGAATATTTCATAACCTTCACATAACCAGATCTATCTGATATCACCACATGTTGAACATATGTAACTGAGCATATGTAACCATGGTGGAATATGCATTGCATATTGCAATTATGTTGCTCTACTTTATAACTTTAAAAAATATCCAAATGGGAAATAACTTTTTTTCTAATCTACACTTCCTGACTATATAGAGGTGAAGCATTTTGAGCAGAACAACAAATAACCACACTTTATGCATTTTTTTCCCCCTGTGCTTATTTGTGCAAAACACTTCCAATTTTCTTCCAACTTGTTAAGTTGATCTATCTGCTCTAAATTAGGCTACATACACTTATGTTTTTCACCTACCATTGCAACTTACAATCCTACAATCTTTGTTCTTATGTTGTCTTTGTTCCTATCTGTATGTTTTACCTCTCATAGTATAAGCAATGAAAAACTGGGGTTATATTCCTTGTGTGTGCGCCTGATCATTCAAGCTATTTTTCATTCTGATTCAATGGAGGTACACAGCTATATGCATCAAAATGGTGAAGGCCCCATTTGTCACGTAGCAGTTATATTTTCATGTTTGTGCTGTTGATGCTTTGATTGCAGTCTGTGTTAGTACACTTTGGGTCTACACACTGTAGTACCTGTGGTTCTTGGTGGATCTCTGGGTCCATCTGAGGGCTGAGGAAGGGGAATAGACACACTCTGTCACCCTTTCTGAGGTGGTACTCTCTTCCACTGGCCATACGCAGGATCTTGTCCTGCACTACCTCTCTGCTGATGATTACCGCAGCGGTGAGCCGTAGGGTCTCACTCAGAATGCTATCTGCAGAATGGAAAGGACAGCAGAGTGGATGATGTCAGAGGGGTGTCAGCACAAATTTAAATCAGGCGGTGCCCTCGGGTGTAATTTGGAAAGGTACAAACATTTGCACGGACATAATTGCATATGAAAAAGGCAATCGTTATTTAATTGAATCGGAGCTCAAACTTTTTATTGTCACTGTCATTGTTTCAATATGCTGCGCTTATCTTGTTATTTTCAACAAGTCAAATGAGCTTTCGTTTCCATTTTACTGGAGCGGCTAAACCCCAAGGAGGAAAAGCTCAAATGAAAAAGTGAAAAGGCTGCTAGCAGCTGTTACGTACCAAACACAGGTGTTTTGTGTGCCTCCAGCGGGTCGATGTGGGGATGCTGTAGGGAAGTGTCCTGGAGTGTGAGGCCTTTGATCTCTGATTTTAGAGCCTCCATAGCCTCAGGGTGAGTGAGCAGGAAGCCAAGGAGCCAAAAAGCAGCAGGTCCAGCATTACACTGAGAGACAAAACAAATAAATTTAGTATGAACTTTAAAACATAAGCTACGAGTATGAGAAAAATCACAGAAGTCAGTCTATATTCTGCATATGTGAGCATACAGTGCACATGATAGACAGGTACTTAGGGAATACTTTAACATTTCAGCTAACAGTCGTCCTCTTGCCTATTATCTCTCTGTGCTGCTGCTGTCTATATTTGAGACATGAAGAGAAGCCAGTAAATTAGTTCACACTGTGTAGAGACAGCTGTCAACCTTTCAGTGAGAGACACCTGAGCCTGTCAGACGATAATTTCTCTGGGTTAAGGGAGCTGTTCTTCCGACCTCTGCACATCTCAGGTCAGCTCTCTGTTGACAGCAAGAGCAAAAGGCTCAAAAGCATCTGAAGGAGCATAGCAATTTCTTTTTGTGCCCTCTTGAACCTTTAATTTGCTAGATTTTTTAAGTAACAGTTTGACTTTTGTGAGAACACATTTGACAGCTAGATGAGGAGACTGATAGCAGTCACAATTCTGTCCAGTCATACTGTAGTGTAGCTTTTAAACTTGAGTTTTTGTATGGATAAACATATGAGATACAGTGTCTTCGGCAGTGAGCATATAGAGGCCAGTAGGCAGATTTGAGACTTTTAGACAAAACCAGCCCAGCTCTTTCCTCTGTTTACAGTCTTTATGCTAAGCTAAGCTAACAAGCTGCTGTCTCCAGCTACATATTTTGTTTACAGAAATAAGAAGCAGCTCAATCTTCTCATCTAACTTTTTACAGCTCTTGAATAAGCATTTCTCCCAAAATACCTATTCCTTAAGGGAATGACTTGGTTCATTGGCAGCTGTATACTGGGAAAAGCTCAGAACACAAGACTCACTAAACACTCAGTCTATATATGTTTCAGTCAATAACTTTGATTTGTTTGAAAATGGAAGGAGAGCAGCAACCACCAGCTTGTGCAGGAGCCGTGATGAAGTGGTAGGTGGCTTCAGTGAGAGCCAAGCAATGCGCTGTCTGAAATACCTCAGTCTGCCTGTAACACTCGTATAAGCCATATTCACTGTGGCACGTCTCAGTACTCTTACATCTAATCCCTCTATTCTCTGCAGTGGTGCTCCAGTTTCCCTCTCAGACTGAGACTGTGTGCTTTAATATCCAAGCAGACAGAATAAAGCTCTAACAAACATGCTGAAGGAAGTGTGGACTTTTCCAAATCAGCAGAGCATCCTAAAAAAAAAAGCCTGCAGTGGGTGATTTTGCCTTTTTTTAGACACTGTACACTGGTGTTACTGGGTGAGCAATCGCTGCTCCAGTGCGACTGAAAGGTTAACAGAGGACTGAAGCTATTTTAGCTTAAATGCAGCATATAAGAGCAAAACATTTAGGACCAAAAAAAAAAACAGCTTGCTATCTCCCCCACCTGGCCGCTGAGAGCAATAACACCATACCAATCTGGACTTGTCTGAGCTGGTGGGGCCACTGAAGTAAAAGGTATTCACACATGTCAATATTGTTCATTTTGGTAGCTTTGTACACTGAATCCATTTCTAAATAACTAGATTAATTCCTTTTGACAAGAAGATTTATTTGTGGGTGAGGCTGACAGTTATGGATTAATCCAAAGTAAATTCTTGCGATAGACAAAGCGCAGTTTTATGTGTTGTATTTACATAACTTCTGTATTCGTGCGAGCAGATTAAATAGTATCTAAGTTGCAATACCTTGTAATCAGCGGTGGAAAACCCGAATAACAGCATGTTTCCCACATATGATTACCTGAAACTGAGTTAGGAAAAAAAATGAGGAAGCAACTCCAGCTGACTAATGCAGCTGTGTCTTACGCACTGTAATAATGTGTAATTACTTCACCTCAACAAGATAAGATGTCATAGGAACTGATTCACACCATTTACAAGAGCAAAGAGCAGCTCTGAGTTTCATGTTAAGGCAGGTAACTCTGAGTGACCTGGCAGAGAAGAATCCATTCTTGACTAGGAATTCGAGCATGCAGCATGGGTGTGGAGAGTTGCATGTTTTGGTTTCATTGTTTGGCTGGGTGTCTGTGTGTGAGGTTTGTGTGAGTGTGTGAGTGTGTGTGGGGGAAATTGCCAGAGGATGAACCGGCTCTCACCTGTGTGGTCCACAGCTGCAAGAGTAAAGCTCTTCTCTGCATTTCTGCATCTACTCCCTCCCCCCGCAGGAAATGATGGTAACTCTGCTGCCAGGAGTTTGACTCTGACCCTCCGTTCAGCCATTTTGGAGACAGCAGCTCCCACAGTCGCTCCTGGGACAGGCTGGCTGTCCTTTTTTCCCCTGATAGAGATCCAACATCAATTCATCCATAACTTGCTGTTTTGTATGCATTTAACGTCAAATAAGAAATTTAAATTTAAACAGTCTCTAATTTCCATTTGGTGCATCTTACCTCGCTTGAGTGAGCAGCGGGCCAGTTTGGCGAGAAGATCGTCAAACTTGCGGAACTCTTTATACACTGCAGCAGCATTGTCTCTCCTCTCAAACAATGTAAGATATCCAGCCCTGAACAGAGCAATAAAGGTTAAAAACAAATCTGCATGTAACTCCTTACATTGAAAACTTTGACATCACTTGATTTATTGCATTTCACAGAGTTAAACTGCTGAGTGATACCTGAAGAGTAGGCTGTAACAAAGGCTGAAGAGTCCACCCTGTCTCCACTCTGCAGGGCTGCAGCCTTTCTGGTCACTCAGCAGCAGGTTCTGAAGGTGAGCGTTCATAGAACTGCACAGCTTGTAGAGACTGACACCTCGAAAATGCCTGATGAAATAAAAAACAGACATTATGGATTGCAACACTCATTAAAGAGATTTTTTTTCTTTGTTTTGTTTTTAAATAAGAAAGAAAAGGCGTTCATTACTGTTCCATCCATTCCCTCTCTGCTGTAGGTTTAATGCTTGGCAGCTGCAGACTGAAGATCCTTTTCAGAAGTTGGCTTTTGTGGCGGGTGAAGTCCAGGGAGACAGTGTCATTCAGCACAGCATCGAAAGAATTTGCATCCAACAGCACTGTCACGTAATGACCAGCAACACGGACCTGGGAGGAAATTGCATTAGTTGTTTCAATATGTGTTGTTTTCAACTGCAACTCTTAAAAAAGAGAAAAAAGAGAAATAGACTTTTTTTTTTTTTGCTAGGTGGCTTATTTAGTAAAACACTTTGTTCTTCAATGGAAAAAGAACGGGTTGCAGTGGCTTCTGCAATTCTAATTTTAGATATATTCAAATTAAAAACAAAATGGGAGACTAATTAACTTGCCGCCACCTGACAGGGATAATGATATATTTTAAATTCCAGATCATAAATTATAATATCTGATCAGTTAACAGACTTCTTGCCCCTGCAAAAACATCTCTGACCTTTTTCTTCGTTCAATTTCATCTTGACAGTTCAGTCTTGGTAATCGTGAACAACTTCTCATTTCCTTACATGATGCCAAGTTTAAGAAAAAAGGCTCTACATCACACAGTCTTGATTTAACTCACCGTGAAGATTTCCCCGTGCTTTTCCTTCATCTGACCCAAAAACTTTGCAGCATCTTTTCCAAATGCCAGGGCATGTCCCAACCACGGAAGCCTGCCTTTGTCCAGAGGTGGCTCATTTTTCCGTCTGTTCCGGTAGAAGGAAACAATGTGATGGAGCAGGTTTATGTACTTTTTATTAGGAAATGAATCTCATCTGACTGGTTCGGAGTAAAATGAAGACATGTTGTAAGATCTTTTATTGTGTGGTTGACATGGAAACGACATGGATCACTTATTTCTCAGTATCAGCCAAGAGATGTATTTTAAGTTTCATGCTCTTATGTTGTTAACAGACAAAACAAAATGCAAATGATCTGCATTAAGTAGTCATTTTGCCAGTCAATATAAAATTCGAATGAAGAGGTAGAAATTCTGAAATTATGATTACTGTTCATTTTTGCCTTTGCATCTTAATTGTATCAAATGTACTTCACTTTAAATAAAAAAAAATCTAATTTACAGTATAAAAATAAACTTAAAGTATTTACAGACTCTAAGACTCAATCTATAGCGTTCAATTAAATGTGCCTTTGTTAATAATTTGTTATCTGCGAGTTTAATTAACTCAATTAATTTTCATTTAATTTTTCTGCAGACAGGACTACACATTTACAGTTAATTTACACATAAATTAACAATCAAAAAATACAAATATGATAAAGTGAGAAAAGATTAAAAGTTTTAGTAGCGGTTTTATAGCAGCGGCTGGTCCACAGTCACTATCAAGCAAACAAATATCCACTTATTAATGAAGGGCTTTACCTTGTGCGAGAGGAGAAAAGAAGAACTAGAATAAGCAGTCCATTAAGAAGCAGAAATACTGTCCATAACATGTTTATGTAAAGTCTGAGACTTGTCTTGGCAAGCAAATAATTTACTCCATAGCCACTGGCAACTCTTATATCCTTGAGCCCGGTCCAACTGCAGCTATTTGTTAGGGAAGTGTGGGAAGGTGTGGCTTGTAACATAAGGTGTTACACAATCCTCCACAATAGAAAGAGTCAAACATCATAAAGAAGTCACCACATTCTGAGGAAATATCACAGGCTAAACTTATTCAAAACACAGCTTAACAATTTATGCTATATGATATAAATCCTTGCTTCACACATTACTGCACCTTACAGCATAATGATAAGCAGCCTGCACAAAATCTGTCTTTTATACTTTCCGAGGTGTGAAGGGAAAAGCCACCTGCTGGAGCGTTTCACAGCAGTGACGTCACCACGCTAGAGGGACTCATATTTCTTTCAGGAAGGGGTGATGTCAGCGCACACATATTTCATGAACTTCTCAGATTTGTTGATGTGGCGTTTCTCTACGTCAACATTGTGAAATGTCTATTTTTACCTCCGTAACAAGTAACCTCAGGACAGAGGACAAGTTTCAGCTGATGACACACTGAAACCAATGATTGGTTGACCTAACTGCATACTTAAAAGCTGTTGTTAGTTTTTTTTTCTTTTTATGAATCACGCCTGAATGTGGTACTGAGATTCAATTAATATTTTTATGAGTGAATAAAAATCATTTCTTGACTACCAAATCTAATGCATGTTATTTATTTTAATGCTTAATAGGTTGGTGTGTGTCTATTTCACCAGCAGAGGGTAGTCAAGCTTTAGCCTCATCTTTCATCAGCAGCAGGAAAGTTTTCGTTATGGACACTGAAGTGAAAAAATCTGTTCAACCATTTAAAGAAACTCTTAAGTTTTTCACCTGAAAACAACATGTTACGCTTTGGTCAATGCGCCTTCGTTTGATAGGTAATTTATCTAGCATGAGCGCTGACATCTATGATAATTAATGCACACAAACGAAGCACAGACATATGTTATCGGACGTGAAAACATATTATTCCTAAAAGTATGTTAAAGAAATATCAACTTTTGCTACATCAGTTGGAAAAAACAAAGTGACGTTAGCTCACGTTAAAGCATACCTTATTCTGTAAAACCCACGTTAGACGAGTTAACGTAAGCATTCAGTCATTTCCACCGACCACGCTGCATGTTAAATGCATGTGTCCGAAAATAAGATGTATAAATACAGTGTTGTTTAAGGAATATTCACGTTAAGTGAGAAGTTTCTTTACAATGATTCATTATACTTTCGTAAGTAGCTTGCAGTTAGCACTCTGTGTGCTCTTCGCTAACTGACCGGACCAGCTACAACAGCCCGAAACTTCAGTTCCTACAGCAAACATTTATACCGTAATGTGGATTAACTATGCAGCTGATGTACAGAATGTGTTTATGGGCTATTAAAAATAAATATAAACACAAACATTCCTGTAACTTACAATTGCACAGACATACCTTGGGTATCCATCATATATTACAATTTTGATCCTCACCTCACTGCTATAATTAACACTA
>JAPZDY010000012.1:12447089-12467656 GCA_029783645.1 Ctenochaetus hawaiiensis | reverse complement strand
GAGCTGTTTATTGTCATTTTCATCATCATGCTCAGTTTGCTCCCCATTTCACTAACCTTTTTCTCATGCTCTTCAAACCTCATCACTCCTGTCGCTCATACTCTCGACTCATTTCATTTCACACCAGAATCACATTAAACACAACTCATTCAGTAACTCGCAGAGAGAATTTAATGTAATTTTTTTCTTTTTTTTTACTCTTATTCCATAAAATACATTTGTGTAGTACTCGGTTGTTCTCTCAAATTGCCTGAGGCATGTATGGTACGTGTGAGTGTTCAGTAGCAGAGTGTCTGTGTTTCGGGGTTTGTGATGGACAATCTGCCCCTGGGATCATAGATCAGTATGATTTGACAGTGGCAGCAGTCTTTGTAATTAATGCCATCTAGGGGGCTCTGCAGTGTCACGACAGGACCTCGAAACAAAGAGGAGAAAAACTAATAACACCCTGAATCAAACTCTCTCCCTCTGCATGCAGCTCAGCTCAAACTGTGACCAAAGTTTCCAAAACAATAATCCTGTTATGCTGTAGCATCCTGGTTCAGCTGCAGTGCAGTCTCACTGCTAATGAATTACACATGTGAGGAAGGGACTGAGTTAACTCTGGCGTCTGTTTAGTCAAAGTTCAAACGTACTGAATGTGCACTTATGTTATTTGTTTCTTGTCACATGTGAGAGCACAAAGGTTGCCATTTTGCCACGTGGTTCCCCGAGAGGTGGCAAAAAGCAGGATTGATCGAGCTAAACGTCGCTGCGAATCCCCTCAACGGGATTTCCAGAGTCGCTCTCCGCTGGCCACATTCCTCCTCTTGGACTATAAGCCCTGTCATGGGACATGTCCAATTCATCATAGGCTCTTAGCCCCTGTAACTGAGCTGAATCTGTGACACAGCTCCCTGGGAAATGTTCTGCAGTTACTGCGCTGTTCTATTTTTGTCTGCATGTGCACTCTGGGCATTGTATTAGATCTTTTCTGGTGCAGAGTAATGACAGCATTTCAATGCCTGCTGACATCCCTTAGATACAAAATATAACTGGCAAACAGTCTTCAAGTTTTCACTTGTGGGAAGGCAACTCTCCTAAATAGCCCAGTTGTTAGTCTCAGATGTCTCAATAGCTGCCTTGATTTGTCCTTTTTAATGTCCCATAAATGTCGCCTATGAAACTTACACCTGTTTTTTTTTCTCTTCGGCAGAGCAAAGACATCGGGGTGCAGATGCACGAGGAGTTGGTGAAAGTCACCAACGAGCTCTACACAGTGAGTTAAACAAATATCTTTGGCCTTTCATGCCTAACCTTTCCCTGTCTACACCCGCCCGCCTGTTTTGCCTTTTCCCTTATGTTAGCTGCCTCTGGCTCGTCAGAGGTGAGCCGAAGCTTTTTTAAGACCTGAACCTGTAACCTGTGAAGCAGCTGGCCTGACACTGCACACAGCAGATATGCCTTATCAGCAGCGTGCCCTCTAACAGGTCAATTCTTCTTCTTCTTCTTCTCCTGGGGTTGTGAAAGGGGACCATTTGCATTCTTCCTCCCACTGTTAATTTCCACGTCAGTTTGAAGGGGAGTGTGTTCTTGCCCCTGGCTCTGCTTCAAGCGGACTCAGCAGTCTGTGCTGCAGTGGTGCACTGTGCTCACAGCAAACACGAGCTGCTGTTATACTCTCAGCTAACGCTACACGCCGTCACGCACACACACACACATACACATCTGTTGGTGTGTCAGTAACAGTTGTCACACCGTCTGTATCTTAACGCACAGACAGAATGGAAGTAAATGTGCACGTATAACTTAAAACATACAGGAAGGCACTGAAATGGAAAACAGCTGTGATCAATGCAGACGCCTCCTCATTTGGCAGATGAAAATGATCCGATGCAGTGATATCATCTGCTCTATGTGGGACACGGTGCAACAAACACATCACAACGCTTTCTTCTCGGTGTTATTGCTCAGTTATTGTTCTACAGCTATTCTGGCGAAAAGAAGCAAAAAGAAGCAGCTAATATGAATCAAAACAAGCAGGTAGTTAACTGACTGAAGAGTGATTTGGCTGAGCTCATTTAAAAGCAGCTTAAAACTGAACTGACCTGGGGCGACTAAAGCAAGAGGACAAGTATCAATAGGAAACTGCAGGTTATTGAGGTAAATATCCAACATATGATATATCGAATAAGTGTAATTGGAGATAAATGGATCATATAAGGTCATAAAATGTTTCCAACAAAATTAAGCCAACTATTGTTATTCTGTTATTCTTTATTTGACAGTATATAGAATTTCAATCTTTACCAGCTTAAAAACATATCCCACACACACTTATTTTAAGGTACTCAGTGAATGTTCCCATTCTGCTCAATTTATTTTATCTCATATTTTACTGATCTGATATGTAAATCTCCACCTTTGGCTGCTTGCTGCATTTAGTCATCTTCATTACCTCTGCAGTGTTTTTGGAGGAAAACTGTAAGTGATCGATTAGAGGTAATTAAAAAACTCTGGGACAACTTTAGGTTTTATACTTGAGACATAATTCACCATGGTGCTGTTAAATAGACTGTAAACACAAATTATAATTGCAGTGAAGTTTATCAGTCTCCAAAATACTTTAACATGGCGTAATATGAAAAGAGAGGAGAAAAGCAGCAGGCTGATCAGTGCTGCTGCAGGCTAAGAGAAGGGATTCTGCAACATGGTTCATGTTTGATTAGAGTAATAGTTTATAAAGCCATATGAACGGGACAAAACATAACGTTAAACTGTTTAACTGCAGTGCACTTTCAGCAATTATTGACGACCATTTTCACTCATTTCAAAAGGCTGTTTGGGACGAGTGAATATCCTCATGAATCAGAAATAGATGAAGCAGAAATACTTGCGTGATGTGAACCACCGAGAAATATTCTCACATGTAAAATTATACAGCACTTTACTCCTTTACTGATATCGATTTTTTTCCTGTCTTATTCATGCATTATTAAATGCCTTCAGCTCCCACACACGGCATAAGGAAACACAGTATTCCTGTCAAATTCATACGGTTTAAAAGGAAACTTGGATACTTGTAGGTATATTTATCAGTTATGAGTTAAATATGAAATGAAGGACAGATTTGTCTTTGTCAGCTTGCTCGTCTCTGATATCGATCCCCTGCTTGTGTTTTGGTGGAAATCAGTAGTTTCTTGTTTGTCGGGGAAGGTTGCTCGCTGTCACTTTGTAACCTCCTTCCTCCCCTGCTGATCGATCTCACTGTCCTCTGCACGTCCGCTTCACACACGGTTGCTAGGAAACCAGAACTTCAGAGTGAGTGATGGAGGAGCAGATGTTGTTTAATTGCACTGTTTATTCAGGGCTACTAGTTAAACATTTACACGCGTTCTCTTTAGGAGCACCACAATACATTCATCTGTTCAAATTCCTTCAAAGCCAACCGAACGCAGGATCTGCTTCTTTTTTTTTTCTGTATTCTACCACAGTGCTGTGATGGAGACAAACAAACACAGGAATGAAAAGACACGACAGGCAGACGCACCCAGCACATCACCTCCAGCTCAGTCAGAAAATGTCAGTCAAAATGAAAATGTGATGCTCCAGTGAGCAGGATGAGTGAGCTCCACTCCCTCATGTTTATGAGAGTAATGAAAAAAAAATGTTTCAGGGTTACATGAGTTCATCTGTAATATAAACCAGGGACAAGGAACCATTTTTAGTCTGTCAGTTAACCTTATCATGATTATGTTGTTAGAAAATTAATATCTAGCATCTACAGCATTTTTTTTAAACCATTGTAGCCTTTTCTGTTTCACAGGCCCAGCTGATTGCAAGATGTTGTTAACCTTGACTCTTAAATTATTAGTGAAAATTATCTGCCAAAAAGACATGTATAATTATCAAGGACCACTAACATGTCCTTCTACCACTACAAAAGGAGACGGTTGTGTTTTGCCATAGAAGCTATGCGTTCTTTGTGTGTAAATGTCCATAAAAGTTATAAGTACACTTGCATTTCTGCCCTTTTTGACACAGTTTGTCTATCTATGGGTTAGCCACCGCCATTATGTCTTTTTAAAGATGCTTTTAAGAATCAGTGTATATTATTTTTTTGTTTTCAGATTGTTTAAGGATTGTGAATTCATTTTTCATCTGCTTTTGCTGGTAACACCTCAGTTTGAAGTTACAGTGAAATATGGTAGATATTTATGTTCCATTTCAGCATGTAATTTTGCTCACATCTTATACTGCTCCTCAAATTCACATCTCATCTAACAGGTACAAGCGCCATGATGATGAATCCCTTGGAAATGAGCACAGTTAAGTAACATAAGGTGTATGTTCCTGCAGGTGATGAAGACGTACCACATGTACCATACTGAGAGTCTGAGTGCTGAGAGCAAGCTGAAGGAGGCAGAGAAACAGGAAGAGAAGCACATTGGCAAGGCCAATGACATTAGTTCTGGCCTGCTGCGGTATGGTCATGATGAACGGCCGCAGCGAAGGAGCTCTGTCAAGAAGATGGAGAAAATGAAGGAGAAGGTCTGTGTGAATTTGCTGGTTTACACATGATGTTATATAGTATTTGCTGTAGCTTAATAATCTGCAGATTTATTTGTAATGATGGTCTTGAATTTCACAAGTTGCTGTTTGCCCAAATGACACTGGAAACTGTCATCGTATACATCGACAGATTATATGAGATAAAATCAGATTGATGTTGAAATGGGTTCTTTGAGTACATCAGGAATCCAGTTTACATCCTGCTTTGATGGGACTCTCTCTTCTATCTTCTCTCTAGAGACAAGCAAAGTACTCTGAAAACAAGCTGAAATGCACAAAAGCCCGAAACGACTATCTTCTCAATCTGGCAGCTGCCAATGCCCTGGTGGCCAAATACTACATCCACGATGTATCAGACATGATAGATGTAAGTTCTTACTGTCAGAGCCAAAAAAAGCAAATATTGAAAGAGCAACATTTAAGTCTTGGTCTTCTTCTTTTGCAAGTTCTGGCCCTTTAACATTCTCTTAATTACTTTCTTTATGTTTTACCTCTCGTCCTCAGTGTTGTGACTTAGGTTACCATGCAAGTCTGGCACGCACCTTGAGAACCTACCTGTCTGCAGAGTACAGCCTGGAGACATCTCGCCACGAGGGTCTGGACTTGCTGGAGGGGGCAGTGGATGCCATGGATATCAGAGGAGACAAGCTGAGGTTCATGGACACGCACAGCCAGATCTTCTGTCCTCCTACATGCTTCGACTATCAGCCACACATGGGCGATGAGGTGGGTCATCAGAGGACAAGGCTGTAAAAGAATCGCTTTGTTTGCAGGTCTTAGTGCGTTTCCTCGTGTTTGCTGTTCTCTGTGTTAAATCCTCCTGTTGAAGTTTTCCTTTTCTTTCTTAATCCCAGGTGTGTCAGGTGAGTGCACAGCAGCCTGTTCAGACAGAGCTCCTGATGCGCCACCATCAGCTGCAGTCTCGCCTGGCCACGCTGAAGATAGAAAATGAAGAGGTGAGAAAGCACATGAGTCTCAGAGGGCCGAGGGAAGCCAGTGTCAGCATTTTATGTCAAAAAGAAACAAGCTCTCTGGGAGTGTGTGCTGTGCACTGTAATGCTCTTTGCTGCTGACTCACAGATGGACATATGGCTAAAAATACCAAATAATATTAAAATGTCAAACCATCAGATTTAGTTGTTTGGTCATCTTTAGATTCTTCTGCTGGCTAATCATTCTTTAAGTGGTAAATTAAGTTGTTTTTGTTTGTTTTATTATATAAATTGCTTGGACAAGGTGGATAGTTGAAAATAAACAGAGATCATGTGCCCCAGCTGCATCAGACAAATCACACAAAATGTATAATGATAATTCTCTTAATTTATTCTAAATAGATTTAAATCAAAGCATGGCACATCTGAAAGGTTAGTGACAAATATTGAAACACAAAAACAGTTAGCCAGGCTCTGTCTGTCCAAATCCACCAAAGAGCACCTCTAAAGCTCAATAATAAACATTTGTTTTTCTGTTTAATCTGTATAAAGATGTTTAGTGTTAAAATAGCATGTAGTTTGTATATGACATAACCTGTCAATAAGTTTCAGAAATAATGGAAGGCAGACTTGGTTGCCTGTGGACAGAGCAAGGCTAGCTGCATAAACTATTCATGTTAAGCTAAGCTAACTGACTGCATGCAGCCTTATATTTATTACTTATTAGCATTACTTAATATTATAGGTGTGAGAGAGGTAAGAATAATCTTGGTCATATCTCAGCAAAAATGAGGAAAAGCAAAATCTACAAAAATGTTAAAGGATGACACAAAAGCAATATTAATTTAAAAAGCTACTTCTCTATTAGGACCTTAACCCACTAATTAAAAGGGCTGTTTTTCTGAAGCATTTTAGTGTCTTCTTTTGCTTTGACTGTTTAAAACTGAGATTGGCATCTGACAGCCTCGCTTCTGTCACACAAACAAAAACAGCAAGTCTTCAGGGCTCCACCCTGCATTTATGTTCATCATTAATGTGACAGTGACCTGTGGGGTCGTCTCCCGCCTCCACTGGGGGACCACCGTAGCTTGCGGTGTCACCAAGGCCACTTAAGCTCGCATAGATCTCTTTAAAGGTCACTGGGGTGTGTGTATGTGTCAGCGCCTGTCGGTCACGAATATGGTAATGCACACTAGCTTCCTGTCTGCCACACATGGAAGGAACATAGTTAATCTTTCATGTCACGATGCTTCATGCAAGGAAGCTAATTACTCTGTTGTTTACGGCGTGTCAGTCAGAGATCTGTGAAAACGGCCCGCAGTGGTATAATCTTAAACTGTGCTGAATTCTTTGTTTGTGACACTGAGAAGATGTTTAGTATTTAGAGAGTGTACAACTTAGGTATAATTATAATAATTTATATTGATTTTATGTTTGCAGCTCATCTAATTAATTTAATGATGAAAATGGTTTGAATTACAGCTTCAAATGTGTTTGACTGCTGTGTTTGTCAGGTGAGGAAGACTCTTGACGCCACCATGCAGACCCTTCAGGACATGCTCACAGTGGAGGACTTTGATGTGTCAGAGGCCTTCCAGCACAGCCAATCCACGGAGTCGGTCAAATCGGCTTCCTCTGACTCCTACATGAGCAAGGCAAACATCACCAAGAGACGAGCCAATCAGCAGGAAACCGAGGGCTTCTACTTTACTGTGAGTTCTCAGGCGAATGAGAGCACAAAGGCACTGCAGCATGGATCACATACACTATAATTAGAAATAATCCTGTCACCGTTTGGTCTTTTTATCTGTTTCTTCTGCAGAAGTACAAGGAATACTTAAATGGCAGCAATCTCATTGTAAAACTGCAGGCCAAGCACGACCTTCTGAAACAGACGCTAGGAGAGGGTAAGACTTACTGTATTATACATTAGCAGAGAGGAAAATGATGATAAAAGGTCGAGATCTTATCCATCCCGTTTAATTATAAGTGGGTAAATAATACAAAATACTATATTAATAACACTAGAATAAAATTTTACTCACCTTTTGGCATTCTTTAATATGCAGATGATGCTACAAATAATTTCAAATAAATCCAGGCTTTCAAAATAAAATAGAAAATAGAGTAGCATACATGCCAAATTAATACTGAAAGTGTATTTAACTCAACAAAATGACAATATCTGACCCAAATCACAATCACTAGCTTATTTATGATGAGAGGTACTTTGTTTACAGGCTGTTACATGCTATAGTCTGTTTATATATTTAATGCAAATTAAACTGAGTCAAAGGATATTTATCTTCCCATGTCAATGTGTTGCAGCTTCAAAATCTTGGAAGCATCTGCTTTTGTTTATATATTGCTCTGTGGATCATTAGATTTAAATATACAGCATCCTGTTCTTAAAGCCTGACAAAACACTGCAAAGACTGTTGCTACAAACACTTATCATAACACTTCACATTTGAAAACTCTGGTAAACTGTGAAATACAGAGAGATCTAACTGCCTGTGATCGGCTTAATCACCATTGTGTAAACTCGTTTGGCAAAGGCTTGAATGCAACAGACGGTCATTTATATGCAAAAAAATGCATTCCAGCTTTAATAAAAAAGTAATTATTTACAGCATAAAGGTTGGGAAGTTTAAATAATGTATGAGCATCATCAAATACACAGTTGTGTTTAACAGAAATTGTCATGCTCTCCTAAAAGAGGGTCATTAGGTTTAAATTACAGAAAAAAGGGGCTTCTATTATACTTGAAAAGTTTCTGTTTCAATACTTTGATCAAGCATTTATCATAAATTGTATGCTTTAGCTAAGAGATTGAATAAAGATGTATATCCCTTGTTATTGTGTTTGTACTTCAGCCTCAGGCAAATATCTGCTTTATGGGTGGAAATATGTGTGTTTGACATAAAGTCGGATTGTGCTAGAAGCTGCTTTACACATGACATGATCCTTGAACAAACATTTCTGATTGACTGATCAAAGTGAGGCCCTAATTTGTTTGCGTACAGTGTGTTTTTGTGTGTGTGAGTGCGAATGTGGTGCACATCTCATGAAATCATCACACTGTACAAATCAGCTCCCACAGCCTCCCACTCTTGTTGCCCCTGGATGCATTTTATACTTTGCAGAGTGAGTAGACAGGCTATCCCCTTCTTGGGCTCTTGTGCCGTTTCTAGGGCGACCGCTGAATGACCGCTGCCTGGCGGTGAGTCAAATACAGCCATGGCGCTCACCCCTTTGAGCCTGGCTGAATAGATGCCTGTTTTCTCATAACACCCCTTTCCGTCTCCATCTGCCAGCCTTGTATAGTCAGCCAGCACTCAACCGTACTGCTAACTTCTGTGATTGTAAATCCAGTGTATACTAATTTAGTCTCTTTCTCTGCTGTTTTTCCTTTTAGGGGAGAGGGCTGAGTATGGAACAACAAGGTAAGATGTCCAGTGACATGAGGGTGAATAAAGTAGGCGATGATGTGTAAAATCCTTCCTGTGTCCCTGAATGTGGCAGGAATGAGATCACAGTGTGGGAATAGTCTCAACTTTACTCTTATTTCTTGAACAAAAGGTTTGATCCTAATTAAAGAAGGTGGTGCTTTGAGTTGTTCTTCTAATTCTCCATCTATAAAAAAATATTTTAAGACTTAGAAAAGAAATGCCAGTGAGATAAATGATGTCCTGATGTTTTTCTATTTATAAACAATTTAGTAAGCAGAAGGTAAAGAGATATTAAAAGGCAGGCTTATGATTTATTGAATACAAAGGTATACCTTTTTTCATGCATAGTACATTGAATTAAATGCATTAATTTTTTTATTGAATTTTATGTGTGATGATTTTCTGTTGTCATTCAAGATTGTTAAAATGGGCACAGCAAATTGTCAGTTTGAAGGAATAGTTGAGTCCAGTTGGGGAAATAAGCTCATTCACTGTCTTGCCAAGAGTTCTTTTGCCGGATGTGGCAAAAGAAACACATTCTTTGCTCAAGTAGAAGTAAAGATTTGTGAAAAAAAAGACTGGTAACATTGGAAGTGCTGATTTAACATCAATACTCAAGGATATTTCTGCTGGCTGTTTCTGTGCAAAGCTAACTCAACCTCACATCAGTTATACAAGTCAAAAACTGCCAAATATTATGCTTTGTTGGTGGCAGCAATGATGGCCGACCTGCTGCTAACAAAAAGCTAGCTTTACATAGAAGCGGGAGACAGCCAGCCTGAATTAGCTCAGAAATAAACGCAATATATCTTTTTTTCTCATTTTTTTAAAGATGAAATAATCAAGACTTAACTTTAGAAAGAGTGTACGTAGATGTTTCATTCGCTTTTCCTGCCTTTGTACTAAGCTAAATGATTGTTTGCTAGAGCTTTATGTAAATATGCTGGTGGTATCAATCTTCTTGTCTAACTCTTGGCAAGAATTTAAATGAGCGTTTTTGCCGGACTGACAAACTATTCCTTCAAGCTTTCAACATTTTCAAGGCTGAAAGTTGCTCTGGTAAAGACTTGGAAACAAATACATTTTATTAAAAAATGTCATGTGAGAATGTTTTTTGATGTATAGTCATGCCAATGGTTTATCATTAATATTCTTCATGTACCAACCATACACCCCCCACCATCTCCCCAGGCCCCCCACTCTTCCCCCTAAACCCTCGAGAATGCGGAAGTCTAGACCTCGCTCCATTTTTAACCGTAAGCTGTTTAACGGCAATATGGAGGCCTTCATTCAGGTATTAGCCCATCTGTGCTCTTTGTCTCTCCATGAGCTCAGCTGTCTCGCTAGCAGTCCTTGGGGGTTCCTCTTGCCTTTTGCCCACTCTTTTACCCAAATGTTGGCTCACTCATGCACTGACTTTCCGCTTGCTTGCCTTGTCTTCACAGTCTTGCAATTCGGGAAAGACAGAGTGAGGTTTAAGATAAACAATCAAACAAGTTCTGGAGATGGTTTGATTTGAAAAGCACAGCACTGGTGCGGGGGTTTCTTCCAATGTTCTCTCTCTCCTGTGAGCCCCCCAGCCCCCAGGCACTGAATTAATTTGGCGGCATGAATGTCAGTTGGCCATGCACCAGCCATGCTAGGCTATGCAAATAAACACATGGCCACATCCACTCTAATGCTCAATCAAACAGGGACAGGCGGTTGGTGCATCAACAGCAGTGGAGATAGACATCTGGATTCAGTTAGCTGAAACAATCAGGTAGACAGAACATTTAAAGTCCTTTTTTAAACACAAATTCCCAACATTTTCTTTTTCTTAGTTGTAATTGGTAATTTTTTTTTTTGGTCTTCCAAGATAATAATCTGAATATACTTAGATTTAAGACTGTGGTTTAAAAAACAAAACAAGTGTTGTAATATCACTTTTATCTTCAGGAGATGATGATGGGCTTTTGTCGTTATATTCCGACATTTTTTTACAGAACAAATGATTCAGTCAGTTACTTCAGAGAGTAGTGGGCAGATTAATCTATAATGAAATGAGCAAGTGTCAGCCCTAGACTTTGCCATTAGCTTTTTCTCTCCATCAAACAGTCCTTCCTGGCTGGGAAAAAAAAAAATAAAAAATTAGCTTCACTGTTCTTAGCCTCCAACACCCCCGTCCTCTCGGGTAGCACCCTCCCTCCCACACACACGCACACACTCTCACTCCCCACGCCGAGCCATGTCCTCATGTCTCCCACCCCACAAGGCACTGATGCTTTGGCTCTTCTCTCAGGCCAGACCCTCCTCTTTTTTTCTCTCTCCGTACATTCTGTCTCTCTCTCACTAACCTGTTGTGGTTGTTGTTGTTGTTGTTGCCTCTCTTCCTCTGTCTACGTGCCTTACTGCTCTCTGCCCAGAGGAAGACGGAATGTTCGTGCCCGAAGTCAGGTACTCTGTCTTATAGCAGGGTGGGGGTTCATCACACTGTGATCAGTATGCTAACCAACATTTCTGTGCCTCTGTCCTGTTGGCATCCCTGTGAAAATACTGTAGTTGTAGCAATAGTAATATAGGGTTGTTCAAACACCAGTAAGATTTTGTTGTGCTTAATTTTCAGTCATTAAATAATCATTAAATTATTAAAATGTTCCTTCAACTCTGTGAGGTTAATTTAATTTGAGAGACTGCCTCTTTAAGCTGCTGATGATAACATCCATATGGCATTATTTTCTGCTCATGTGCTTCCAATAATGATGATTTAAATCTGTCTGGTAGGACTCAGGGCAGCCTATACCCGTGGTGGTTGAGAGCTGCGTTCGATATATCAATCTGTATGGTAGGTTCCTGCTCTGTTCACGTGTTGTCTGTCTACGAAATTGTTCTGTTTGTGAGTTTTAAGATTCCTCCATCTTGAAAATGTATCACACAGAACCTGCTGTCTTCCATGTTTTTAATGGGAATGTCTTGGACTGGAAAAGGCTATTAACTGTCAGGAAGTCAGGAACTGAAGGCACATGGGACTAAATTATTACCTCCCCCATAGTTCTTGGTGCCAAAAGAGTCCATACCCTGGGGCTAGTAATTTCTAATTGCCCATGTACTGCTGGGGCAGAGTTTGCAGTGCTTGATTTAACCAACATGAAACCTGCAGCTGGTACAACTTTCCTCAACCGATCGACTGTGTAATGCCATTCACACAGTAAACAGGCACCGGGTGTCACCTCTTTCAGTATTACAACTGATACTGAAAGTGCCACAGCTCCATGTGTGCCACAGCTCCATGTCACTGTGCTGTTCAAAAAAATGTTTCAAATTATGTCTTACCCCCTTTTTAGTTTCTATGGCTCCATAGTTCTTGGAAATTTTTGGTCAAAAAGAGCCTGAATAATAGCATTTTCCAACTAATTGATTTGTTAAATTAGCTGACCAAGTTTGATGAAATTACAGACTGATTAATGACCAAAGCGTGTTTGTGACTGTTGTTCGGAAAAATGTGATAAACATCTCTGAAAATGTCAACCAAGACCTTAATGAGTAATAAGTTTTCAGTCAGGAGGCAGCCTTACAGTCTCATAACCATTTTGCATCATTTTTGTTTGTTTGCGTGCCTTTTTAACCTTTTAGCATTAATTGCTGTGCATGGTACAAACATTGTGAGGACTGCAAACTATTCTGATACCGTAAAAGCGCAAAGAACCTCAATAAAAAGATAATTGTGCTTATGCCTTTTTTTAGTCTATTTTTCACCATCGGCCCTGTTTGTCCACAGGTCTGCAGCAGCAAGGTATATTTCGAGTTCCTGGCTCCCAGGTCGAAGTCAACGATATTAAGAATGCATTTGAAAGAGGTTTGTCTCAGCTCACTGGGCCATTTTCTCCTGATTGATTTTAAATTGCGTTTCGTTCACCTCAAAAACCACAGACCTCTAAAGTGAAAATAAAGAGCCTGTGAGATACATGTAACCCTTGTAATGGACATGTGAACCTTTTTAGATGCATAATGTATAAGTGGAGCATCCAGGGGTAATGTTAAATGAGAAAACACAACTGCACTCTAAATGTTTATTTTAACATCCCAACTTGAAACACTTTATAGATTGCTCCACTGCCGTGTTACAAGAACCGTGATGTCTGTAAATGATTCATGAGTGGATTAAATGTATACCCCATCTATAGGAGAAGATCCATTGGTGGATGATCAGACCGATCATGACATCAACTCTGTGGCAGGCGTTCTTAAGCTCTACTTCAGGGGCCTCGAAAACCCGCTGTTCCCTAAGGAACGTTTCCTTGACCTCATATCCACAACCAGTGAGTCACATTCCAGGAAAACACATGAAAAATGCAAGGTTTTTATTTAGTGCAGCTTTTCTATGTTTATCTGTTTTTATGTTTTTCTTTTTTTTTTTTTTTTATATCAGAGCTCGACTCGGGTATAGAAAGAGCTCACCACCTCCAGCAGATTATTGTGACTCTACAGCGGCCTGTGATCATCGTCATGAGATACCTGTTTGCATTTCTGAATCAGTAAGTCCAGTCACAACCAGTTTTAACTTGTGTGATTCTTCTGAAGTGATACTAACTGCTTGTATCTTCTCAGTCTGTCTCAGTACAGTGATGAGAACATGATGGACCCCTACAACCTGGCTATTTGCTTTGGCCCCACATTGATGCCGATACCAGATGACCAGGACCCTGTGTCCTGCCAGGCGCATGTTAATGAGGTCATTAAGACCATTATCATCCACCATGAGGCCATCTTCCCTACCCAGCGTGAGTTGGAGGGACCTGTGTATGAAAAATGCATGGCTGGCGGAGAAGAGTACTGGTGAGTGCAAGAGAAGGTGTCCAGCATGTGTCAGTATGTAGTTCAGTAGTCTGTGAATCATATGGTTGACAGTTTGATCCCCAGCATGTGAAAAGCATCGGATAAAAGCTCTATTTATATGCTGGTTAACTACCCATTTGCCAAATTAACGAAATGTACACTAGATGATACTCAAAGACTTAGGATTAAAAAAAATTGCTGTGTTGTGGACTATTCTTGACAATAACTTAAGACAGGATATGGACTTGTTAATATACAATAGTTCTGTTTTCCATAGTTTCTTCTACTTTGAGTCTTGTTTCAAGGACATAATCCAGAAGCAGTGTTTCATAATGTTTATTTGCTTATTTCACATTTAAATACATCAATAAACATTTAACGACCATCACCATTTTTATAAATTTGTTTGATTGAGTCATACAGAGATCAGTTAAACTGTGCGTTTTGAAATAAATTCGCAGAAACTAAACTTAACTAGATAAACACAGCTTTTACAATGAACAAACAACACCTACTTATTAGTATTACCTTGAGTGCACAGCATAGAAAAATCAACCATCAAAATAAATAAAAAAACTCAGATTTCTTCAACCTTTTAAACATTTATTTATTTGAATGAAACAAACAGTTATGAGAGATTTTGGTTATGTTTATTTTTTCTCTGTATTTAGTTTTTGTGCTTTAGGATATTTAAGAAAGAGGCTGACATTTCAAAGAAATTTATGTGGGCAACTGAGAAATGCTAAAATCTCATTGAGTCATAAGTTTCATTTAGTTTGGGGACTGAAAAAATGTCTGATTTTGTTTCTGACTGTTTGCCTCCATTTTCCTTTCTGCAGTGAAAGCCCTCACAGTGAGCCAGGAGCCCTTGATGAGGTAGACAACGGTACTGGACCCAACACTAGTGATGAAGGTGAGTCACCCAACACAGATAGGAGCCACACGTGTGAGAGCTTGAAAAACCAAAAATCTCAAGTTGGATTTCTTTGTATTGTACTTTGCATCCTTTTATGTTGCAGAGTTGGAGCAGATTGAGGCCATAGCAAAGTTTGACTACGTTGGCCGAAGTCCTAGAGAGCTTTCCTTTAAGAAGGGAGCCTCTCTGTTACTCTACCTGCGAGCCTCTGAGGACTGGTGGGAGGGCCGACATAACGGTGTGGATGGGCTGATCCCACATCAGTACATTGTTGTTCAAGACATGTGAGTGAGATCCATTTGGCCACGAAAGGATATACATGGGAAGATTTTTTGTTATGTCATACACACATTATTATTTATTTAATAGCATCAGCAAAGAAACCAAGTTGAAATTTATGTCACTCTACTTTCCCAGAATTCATTCGTCTGTTTTTTTTCTCAATCATCCAAACAAACACATCAGAGTCAGTTATGCTTACATTTTACTATCCATGTTGAATCAACCGGTGGTAATCAAGACTCAAAGATACATACAGGTTTTTATTTTCTTAAGGAAAAGGGTCATCTGATATGTGCGTGACAAATCAGTTAAGGAAACATCAGCACTGATTAACCCATTCAGACCACAAAAACCCTGCACTTTCAAAACTAACAGCTCAGCTGCACTTTGTATCATCTCTTTTTCATGGGTTTTAAAGTAGTAGTGTCAACGTCAGGTGTTAACATAGCGAATGTTGCATATTTTTTTTAAATGGTGGGTTGGACATAGCTTCAGCCTTTAATTAATGCTTCAGCCTGATAACCACTCCTGCAAGACAGGTCAGGTAACAACATTCAGGGCAAATTAAGAAGAGGGGTGATGTATGTACTACCAGTAGTGGCTTCTGGGGACTGGGAAATGATTCATTTTGTCTGGAAAATTAATGAGGCTGACTGTGTTGATGACATATTTGATTTTGTGGGTTTTTTGTGGCAAGAATGTAATTATTAAGTATTATTAGGTGCTATTTGAGAGATTAACATTTTATGAAGTTCAATCATTCAAAGTAAAAGCCAATATTAACATTTCCTGAGGAAAAAGGACGTTAGTAGAGATCTGTCTGTCTGATCTGTCTGTCTGTATTAGGGACGATGCATTCTCAGATAGCTTACAGAGGACTGATAGTGCAGCCAGCAGTGGACCACATCACGATGAGAGGACCTCATTGAGAAATGACCGACAATCTCCATGTGAACATACACCTGAGCACCGCTTTGGGGCAGCATTGGGAAGGTGGGATCAGTTTTAACTAATATATGCCATGGACAGTGACATGGCACAAGCTCGCACATAATACATACAGTGTGCACTGAACATAGTTTATGCATTATTATGTTTTAATGAACAAAAAGTTCCATCTTTGTATTTTAAATTCTCATGCAAATGTTCACAGTCAAGAAATTTAAGCTGATGGTATCAAACTGTGATTTTTCTCAGGGTGCGAGTGAGATCAGATGGAGCTGCAGTTCCTCGCCACAGGAATGGCGCAGACAGTCACAGCCCCAGCCGAGCTGCAGACCAACCCCCCAGAGTTATGCCCCGGCCCTGCAGCCCACACAAAGTAGCTCTCAGCAGGGGTCCAACAGACAGTCCGGAGAAACGGCGTCTCACCACTTTTGGCAGTGCTGGCTGCATCAACCACCCAGACAGAAAGGCCTTCGTCGACAGCCACTCACAGCGATCTTCCCCCAGCACCACTCGGCACGCAAGCTTAGGAGATCACAAAGCCCTGGAAGCTGAAGCTCTCGCTGAGGTGAGTGTTACACTTGGTGAGACTTTGAAAGAGACAAATACTGTGGACAAATACATCTCAAAATTCTGCTCATTAATTGTAGTGTGAGTCGTAGGTTTTCAAAAGTAGAGGGTGGGACGCTTGAGCTTAGAGGAAATTTACCAAAAATAACACACAAAAAAATGTCAATTTAATTTCCTGAATGCAAGATTGTATTCAAAAATATTAAATTTGATGTACAATATTATTAATAGGCCGACTCTATGTAAAAAGATAAAGGTAAAAAATTTTGTTGATTGAGACCTTGTATGTTGATAGATCAAAATCGTAAATGCATCATCACTAAAAAAAACACCATCCTGCACTGCTGTACTTGTTTATTTTTTAAATTTGACTTATTTTGAAACTGAGCATTTTCATACACTGATTTTGACTACAAACAAAAATACAGATGAAATGATTTTTGTACGCAGTCTTCCTCAGTTCCCAGTCCTTTTCTTTGTATGCAGCCTAAGAAAGTCTCAATAGTGCCTTTATCTGCAGTGCGTAACAGTTTTTATCTCATTCAGTTGCTCACACTGGTGGGTTTTGTTTAAAAAAAAGACACAGTTAACAGAAATTTTAGTGTGTAAATCAATAAATTTTTCCCTTCTGCTTGTGTTTATCAGGACATAGAGAAAACCATGAACACGGCTCTTCATGAGTTGCGTGAGCTGGAGCGACAGAATGTAGCCAAACATGCTCCTGATGTTGTTTTGGACACATTAGAGCCCCTCAAACACCCCGGCGGAGGAGCCCAGGATCTGCCCGGCAGCCCCCTCCACACCATGGTGATCAGAGATCCAGATGCAGCCCAGCGCCGCACCTGCAGCAGCTCCTCCTCCGAGACCATGACCACTTTTAAACCTGCCCTTTCGGCACGTAGACCAAGTGCGCCTCTAAGGCCCCCGCCTGTCAGACCCGTGCGGCCTGCTCCTGTGATTGGACAGGGCCAGGGACCACACCGCTCCAGCAGCTCCAGCTCCTCTGGTCTTGGAAGCCCAGGCATCACACCCACTGACAGGGTCTTTCCCAAACCGCCTTCCCCATCACCATCCACCTCCTCCTCCTCCTCAGACAAACAGGGTAACATGTAGCTTCAGTCAGTTCACAGGTTGAGCAGTGTGGACACACCCGGTCTGTACGCTGAATATTTACCACTAATCTTGTACAGTGTAGGATGGCTGCTGCTAGTTTTGAACAATGGTGTGCCCTCACATTGAATTGTAGATGGACAAATTGATGCTGTATTACGATATTACACAGAAATAGGATTTAAATCTAAAGAGAATGGTTTTTAATGGTTTAACAGAATGCTACCATGCTGAATAGTCATGCTGGATTTTTTTTTAAAAAAAGGGATGCACTGGAAAATACTTCTGTTTACTGAAATCTGACGATGAAACATCTCATGTTATTAGGTTACAAAAATGCTGTGAGCTTGGATTACGATTTGGTTTCATGTTCCATTATGAGGGAACACTTAAGGGAATATCCACCACTTACGCAGACATCCGGTCTCTGCTGGTGGTCCTTGTAGTCTTTTAAAACTGAAACGTGTTTGGCACAGTTTATATTGCCAGATATATTTCCTGAGCCTTTCCCAAAGTGCCAGAATAACAGTCAGTTTAAGATTTCCAGGACCAGGGAGATGCCAATAGTGAAATAAACAAAAAGTAGTGTGCATTGCATGTAAACTCTTCTGCCAAAAGTCCCACAATGCAAAGGGTCACATTTTAAGATGCAGTAAATTACAGTTATATAACTCTTGTTAGTGGTGGTGCAAAATGGTGTTCATAAAATCTCAAGTCATTGTTCATGTAATAGGTAAACTCAAGAGAGTCTCTCATATGAAGAGATGTTGGCATGAGAACATGTTAGTGAATTCAGACTTAGCCAGAGGCGGAGTGGTTGAACCAGGGTAAAACTGCATAAGTTCAAGTTCTAGCGCCCACATAATGGCTACAAGAAAATTTCATCTATATTAAAGGCACTGTTTTTTAAAAAATCAGTTTGTGATATTGCAGTCAGCAGTACTTGTTACATTGGCTCATATATTCATGAACAAACTTTTCAGAATAATGATAGAAAAGCTACAGTTGTGCAAAAATCCTAACTATGGATTTATATTCCAACTTCACTCTTGAAAAGTCCATGTTTTTCTACACAGTAGGAACAGTAGGAAGTTTTTGGTTTTGATTTGGATTGGTCAGCTACAAATACTTAAGGCAGCTCTGTCATCATATCAAGTGGTGCTGCTGCAGTCCGGTCACTTGAATGGCCAATGTGGCTGTCAGCAGCAGCATCACCGTCCGATAGCCTGGGTTTGTCCAGGCTAACCAGGTAGCAGTGCAACAGCACAATCAAAAACCACCTGAAACTCTGCCTCTCTTTGTTGCATTTCCTCAGCAGTGGACCAGGACTGTTACAAACCCACTGTGACTCTGATATGTGATCAATTCATAGTGTTTGCTGCATGTCAGTACTGGTAAGCTGTTTAAAACAAGCCTCAGAACAGGAAACAAGAAAATGAAACCTTTCTCAGCCAAAACGATACTTTTCTTTTCATTTCATTAATCTCAGAATAGGTCAGTGGAAGGCAAAAGTCAACCAGGCTGCAGGACTGCAGTTACACAGAGGATTATTATGAACATTATAGACTTGCCTTCCTCATAACTAATACAAGGAAATAAAGATGAATATCAGTAAAATGTTCTTATAATATAGTCATCTCTATATAAAAAGATTAGCTGTGGTACCTCAATAAACAAGTAAGACATTCTCCTACAATTCAAGTGACTAATGCACTTATGAACACTACAGGGAACTGTGCTGCATTTGTAGGTTCTGTGTTTTCATTTTAATGAAGTTGTACTAGAAACATGATATAGCACACCAGTACCATTGAAGCTTACATAATGTCTAGATTGCACACGGTCAGTTCAGGCCGTGTGTGTGTTTAGATGAACTTGTTTACTGTCGGTGGTGTTTGTCGTCTGTCGTATGAGTATGAGGATGATCAATATATCTTTAAAGTGTAATAGGTACATTGGATTGCATATATACATACTGTTAATGGACATTGTATGATAGAAACAGGATATATTATCATGTCTAGTCTGTAGATTTTTGTAACTCTTATCCTTGCACAAACATTAACAAAATAATAAAATCGATGAAACCTCACAGAAATGTCTTGTTTGTCTTGTTATGTTAAAAATTTTAACGTGCCGAATGGAGATGACTGGAGATCAGTGTTGAACCATAGTACAACATTTGTTGCAATGGCTGATTTTACATAGTACATCCACTAATAAATGCATTGATTACAGTAGTTTTGCAGTGCCACCCAGTGGTCAGTACAGGTTTGAGGCTAATGCAGGAAAAGACCAACAGGTTTAAGTTAAATTAAGGGAAATAGACATTAAATATTTCATGAGCTGTCAAAGAAACCTGCAGATGACCTGACATTTCACATTTCACGTGTAGATTCTGTAATGTAGAGTCACAGCCGCAGATCAACCCCCCCACAGAGTTATGACTCAACCCTGCATGTCATTATTTGGTGTCTCAATGATGGTGTTGCCATGTGAAGTTGCAACAACCTCACAATAAATTCAGATGTGGCACCTGTCGTTTAATAATGATAATAGTAATAGGGACACTAACTTTTACATTTAATCTGGTACCGTAATTTTCGGACTATTGAGCGCACCTGAATATAAGCCGCACCCACTAAATTTCAAAAGAAAGAAAAAAGATTTTGTACATATATAGGCCGCACTTGTCTATAGGCCGCAGATGTTCACGTTGTAACATGGGATATTTACACAGAAAAATATAACACAGAAAGATGTATTTTTCCGAACATGGCTGGTTAAAAAAATAAAAAATACAGTAGCCTACCAGAAAAATCATGATCACCATCTTCATCTTCCTCCTGCGCACTAAAACCACTGTCTTCTTCGGTGTCGGAATTGAACAGCCTCAGAATTACTTCGACTAGGCCTAACGATTCAGGAAAAAATATGAATCTCGATTTTTTTTAGCTTTGAATTGAAATCACGATTTTCTGCCACGATTTTTTT
>JAPZDY010000012.1:12431519-12446989 GCA_029783645.1 Ctenochaetus hawaiiensis | reverse complement strand
CTTTGTCATAGGATAAGGGAGAAGCCTTGGAGCGCTTGTTTACAACTCTGACACATGCCGCCGGCTCTTGGGGAAAAAAATGACGTAATTTAGAAATGAAATCGCATGTAGGGGTGAATCTACATCGAGGTTCTAAAACAATTAATCATGCAGGCCTAACTTCGACACACACTTTCTCGTTTATTTTCGTCCATTAATTAGCCGCATCACTGTTTAAACCGCAGGGTTCAAAGCGTGTGAAAAAAGTAGCGGCTTATAGTCCGGAAATTACGGTAATTAATCTGGTAAAGTTCAGTACATTAATGCACATTTACTTAAGTGTTTCCATTTCATGCTGTACTTTTATAGCACCTCTATTTAAAGTAAAATATTTTACTCCACTGCTTTTATCTGACAGTAACTGGTACTTCGCACTTTACATTTTTACATACAAAAATAAAAAAAAATACAAAATTAAATTAAATTAAATTGTGCAGTGGTGTATAAAAATGAATCTAATTCACAGAAACTGCAGCACTGCTGCCACTCCTTAATGTATTTAAAAGAATATTTATACAATATGATAAATATAATACAAAACTTTCAGAGAGGCTGTTCTTACAAATAAGAACTTTTAATCACAAGTATATTGTACCAAGCTGTGGTGGGGAAAAAATAATATATTTAAATAGTATATTTATGTCTCTCATTAAGTATTTGCAGACTTTTTTCAGACTTTTACTAAAGTAAAGGATATTAGCAAATCTTCCATAACTGACGGTGAAAAACTCACTTCAATACTCATCAAGTCATTCAGTTACCACTTGTGTCCTGTGGATGGAGTTGTTGTCATGCTGAAGCATAAAGAGAGAAATGCTTTACATGCCATTACAGTGCTGACTGACACCCTAGTTTTTGGTATTTAAATTACACTGTGGGAAGTTTGGTCAACGATAACCTTTATTGTGGGAAAAATCTTAAATTGATTTGTTCAAAGTAGATTGGTGCTTGTATTCCGGTGGTTGTAAAAGTACTTTGATGAAAGAATAAGTTGCAGCACAGAAGTGCAAAAATTACTAGACAGTTACTGCCATCACATAAATGTGTCAGAAGCATTTTTATTTATTTTTATTTTTTTTGTTGCTGATCGAAGTGGAGACACTTTGACAAATCTTTCACTTAGGTGGATCCAAAGCTGGAGGTCCCCTTTCACCACAGAGGGTCCAAAGGTCGATCTAAGGAGTCATGAGAAGATAAGTGAGACACGAAAAATGAAAAAGCTTGGCTACACAAATTTGTGTTCATATTTTTGACCATTTGGTGGGACTGCTAACAAGTCAAAAATATTTAAAACATGACTTCATAAGAGGTCACATAAAAATAGATGGAAACCATTAATTTAATCAGGAACAATGCATTCTATTTTCAAAGCTAATCATGTTTTTTACATAAAATTTTAATTTTAAAAGTGGCAACTATAGCTGTCAAACAAATGCAGTGAAGTAAAATCTACAATAATTCAGTATTAAGTGACAGAAAACCTTAATACTCGCCTAAGGTGCCACAAAAATGCAGTTAAGTGCTAAATGTACTTGTTTTTTTCCACCACTGCTTGTTGCAGCTCCCTGCTTGCAAAACAGATTTAGGTGTTATGTAGTTGTACTTCAGGCCAACAGCAGTCTCCCTCTCCCTGTTATGTGCAGACTGAAATTCAATCGGCTCAACATTACACCAACATTTTCTCTCAACTCTTAAAGTGGCTTGTTTATTTATTTAGTCCTTACATCTTGAACCAATGTGTTTGTCATTGCTGAGTAAATAGCAAACACATCGCGTCAGCAGCACCTCAGCCACTGCTCTTTAAGTTGATGCTTGAATGTGTGCAGTCCTCTTTCCTCCAGCTCACCACACATATGTTGATCATTTCAATTGGATGACTTGCTGAAATGAAAAAGACCAATGCCCTAAGAGAAAACTGAACTGAAAGATCTGATTACTGGTGGATTATTGTAGATTATATACAGCTAGAACATAGAGTTCAGACTAAAAAAAAGGAATATTTAAAGTACAGACAAATGTAAATACATGAACAGACATACACTGTCTTTTCAGTGATGTTTTGCCTTCCAAATCCTGATCAGTGTCATTTTTATTGACTGCATTTTCTTCCTTCCGTGTCCAGTTCTCAGAGCCAGGTTTAATTCACTTAGGTGTGTTTATTGAGATTAAAGTGGGAATATAATCAGATTATGATCGCGCTGCAGGCCTAAATGGCTGCCAAGAGGGAACAGACCACCTGTGGACTAACACCCAGCTTTCTCACTGTGACTTCCTGGTTCAAAAGGCCTTTTCATACATGTCGTGATATGATCGGTAAGGCCACCCGAGTTGCAGCTAACTCAAGGCTGGGAACTGTGGTGTCAGTGCTCCCAGTATTGCCAAACAATACATCTCTTCTATCCCAGAGTATTAGGATATAAGTGTTGCAACGCAGTGCTCTGAGTAAATAAAGAATAGTGTTCACTGGGGCACCTCTTGACAAGGTAAATGGTCCAACACAGTTTTTATTAATTATTTTTTAATTTCCTACTTAATCTATCCTTCTGGCATACTAACTATTGCCATTTGTTTGGAAGTTATTATAAATGAAAACACTGGCAATGTCTCTTTGTGAAAAATGGTTAGTAAAGCAAAAGTCCTTTGAGGGTGAAGAACGATGCAAGTATCATCAAACATATATAGAGGAAGAATATCTTGAATGTCTCTTTTTCCATACTATACTGTATTTTACAAAGGATTGCAATGACAACCATGTAAACACATGGATTTAAGCTAATCCCTGTTTCTTTCTGTATTATGTCTATTGATAAGAACAGACTCAACCCTCCAACCTGCTCACTTGTAAAGAAGCAGAAATGTCCAGTTCAGACACAGTTTTCATTTCTTTTTGCTTGTGACCCCACAAACCTGCCATTTAACTGAATGTTCAGCCACTTGAGGGCAGCAGAGAACATTTCGACTTCATTTAAAAGTGACAACTATTATACAAACATTTGCCAATTTTAACATCTAGCAGTCCCTAAGCAACATAAACATATACTTGAAGTTGTGTTTAAGTCCCCCTGATAAATGTAAGTAAATTTAATATTCACTCTTCTTTTACTCCTCTTCTTTATTAACAGAGCCCTCAGATCCAAAATACTTAGTTCATTGCTAACTTTACCTGTTTGTTCTGTGCTGCTCAGACAGTACACAGTGACCCTTTAGAGCGTTTCAGCAAAACTAAAACACTTAGTTTTATAGCTGAAAACAAAACAATTAACCATTCTCTGTAGAGCTGTTAAAGACCGGAGAGTCAAATTATAATTCGCTGTGGGTTCATTACAATGAGTGATTCAGTCAGAAATTGGACCCTGAATAGGCATTCTCTATTCTATCTTTAACATATCAGACAGCTTTGTTTTTGATATTTTAACAGGCTTGAAGAAGTAAAATTAGACAGTATTATATAAGAAAGATCAGAGAAAGGTAAAATAACAAAAAAAAATGTTTTTTATTAAGGAGAATTTAGTTTTTTTTTCCAATTTCCTACTCAGTAATCATCCCAAACCAACTTTTTTTAACACATCTGCTCCTGGTTTGATCAGGTCTGTTTGTGTGTTAGTCAGAGGTGGGTGAGTGTTTGTTGTGGTGTTTGTTTGACATCATCATGGTGTTGCTGCTGGCTTGATTTGTTGGCCTGTAAAATCAGTCAGTTAAACAGTCTGTTTAATACAACCTATTGAGGGCTTTTAACATGCAATTAAATGCTAAAATGCATTTCCAAATTCAACAAACAGTGAAGACCTGAGGCTGTAATGTGCACTGAACTGGCTCACACTGTACAATCAGTTTTAGGTGTCAGGAATCAATAATCTGTTTCTAATTGATCTCTATGAAACAACAGGGACATAAGACTTCATTCATCCTCAATAGTTATACTGAGATTATGAATGTTTGTTTCATCCGTCCTTTTGTGATTCAAACTTAATAGATTGTAACTGATAACTCAGCCACATGTTCCTCAGTATTTGTTTTTCATTATTTAAAACATGGTGGCATTTTGACTGAAGTGTAGCTCAAACAAAAGGAACTGTTTTTTTTCTGTCATATTCAATTTTAAAAGAAAAAGAAACAATCTTAGTTACCTGGTCCAGTTTGACTTCCTTCTTACAGTCAAGGTTTTGTCCACTCCCTGGTGCAAATACCCCAAAGTCATCTCAGTGTCATAAATGTGATTAACTCCATGTTTCTGTTTGATCAGAGCGTTTGTAACTAGTCTAACCTGACAGGAAAAAGTGATTCACACACACATGGGTTTAAAGTCACAGAAATGATCAAGCCTGTCCACAAGTTCAACTGCCAGAGCAAACTTTGGAGATTTTTTCCATTTTTATTTCCCAACGCCTGCTGCCATCTATGATAGTTTATTGAAGTTGTATTCAGAAAATAACCAAAAATTAAAGGTAATTTGAGCAATGTGGACCAGTGAAACAAACAAGTCAGATACTCTTTCGTTAGGTAAGTGCATAGTTGCTATGTTTACTGTACCAATCCGGTTTACTGACCCACCCCCACTCTTTACAGACCCACCCCCTTCTCCAGGAGGGTCTCTACATCCCATCTTCCACACCATTAGGTTCCCTTAAAGCATACAGTTTCAACTGAGCTGAACCAACCATGTAATGTGACTTATTTACTCCAAACTGCACATTGTAACGCTTCCTGTTTCCTACAGATAAACAACCAAACTCCCACTTTTTTCTAATTGGTTCCTTGTTTTTTTTGTCCCTGTTTATTTTCCAAACTAACTGGTTTGTATAATTAAGAATTTGTCTGACTTTGTCCGTATTTTATAAATTAGCAAAAGCTTCGGACAAAGTTTTGTGATTATTTACCTTGATTGCCCATTTTATGGTATTGATTATTTATTACAGTGGGCTTATTTTCCTTTTATGAAATTAACTACATCATATATCTACATCCTCTTGACAAGTCTGTGGGGATCTTACATTTTTTCATGTCAGCTGGGCCTTAAATAACATTAACAACCAGGGCCCCCTTTAACCCTGCAGCTCTTTGTTTTTTACCCAGCTGAGGTTTTGTCAGCTGGGCTGTTGGCATGATCTTCAGGTCATTTCCCTTTGAAAGAGAACATGTCCCTTTTTGTGAACTCCTGGTCATTAGCTAGATGCCAACAAGCAAGCTAGCTATCTTAAATTAAGGAGCAGAGCAGCTTTGCAGCAGGTTTGCAGGACGGTACCAGGTCAACACTTTAAACTTATGGCATGGTGAGTGATGTTTTTACCGGCAGATCAAAGTTGGGCATGGCAAATGAGATTTCAATTTAGTAACATTCTAAAATGAATTTGACAATAATGCACATGATGACCCTAAAAAAAAAATTTTTTTTTTTTTTTTTAATTTCCTTCATCTTCAATCCAGTTTGCTGAGGCTCCACTGGTGCACCCTGAGGACCAACCATTGTTATACTGTATGTCCACATAATAATAAAATAAAACATGTAACTTTAATGGTCAGGAGTAGCCATCAATGTTTATCTTGTGACTTTGTCTATGTGCTCTGTATGCACCATGCAGGAACATGCATGGAGTGCATGAATATTGTATGTTTCCCTTCATCCGTTCTCTTTTAACTGACTGACGGGTCACCCTCATCACAAAGCTGCTGCTGGCATATTTAATGTCTTCATCTGTTGTCTATCTCCTTGTTTAACTTTGATTTAATCAGACAAGTCTGCAAAAATATTTAATTAAATGATGGATTTGAAAAAGTCAGGACACTCAGACATAGTGATTTAATTAAACAGACATCTTTGAAGAACATTTCAGCCAGACAGAGACAAGATGCAATGTAAGAGATAATCCAGTAAAGGCAGTTAAGCTAAAAACAAAAGTCCCATTCTGAAATATTTTCTGTCAGCTAGTTTTTGGTGAAAAGAATGCTATCCATACAAGTGCATTTTGAAATATTGAGATGTTTCATATTGAAACCTAGCTCAATTATAGGCCCTTTTAAGTTCTTAAGGTCAATACAAGATTCAAATCTGATGGACTTCTGAGAATTTTATAATGAATTTAATATGCCATGTTCAAAGTATTTTGGTGGTCTAAATGCCTAAAATACATTTTATTTATGCATTCACATTCCTTTAAGGAGTTACATACAAAGGTCAGTGTAATCTTATTTGAGCAAAGTGTGGAGGTGGAGTGTGTGACGGCTGCCTGCTACTGTAGGGCCTGCTTTGTGTTTTTCCCTTGTGTTGTTGCTTTTCTGTTCTCTGCAGGTACCTTGGTTGGCGGGACTCAATTTGGGTAACCGGGAGCACCTGGCCAGTCTCCCTGGATCCTTTAAGAACTGACAGTTGCAGCCCTCAGTTATCTCTCACCTCTTGGCCTCAATCCCTCCGGCGTCGTGTTTTGCTTTGTTGGTTTTGGCCTGGTTCTTTATGATTTAAATAAATGTTAACCTTTATGCTTCACCTGTGTCCCACCGTTTTTTGTCATAGCCTACGAGCCAGGTTGTGACAAGTGGTAGTGTATTGTTAAGAGAAAGTCAAGCTAGCTGTTTGCCCACCTATGCTAGCTGGTCTAACTTTATGCTAGCTAGGCTAACAGTCTCCAGCTCTGACAATAGACAGGTGTGGTTGTTCTTGCCAAGTTCTTGGAAGGAATGAGAACTGTGTACTTTCCAAAATGTTGAACTTTTGTGTTTCTCTTGTATTCATTTATGTACCACATCATTTATAAAAGGTGAAGCTTTTGATGCAAATGTTAAGTGAGAGCTTTTTTTTCTGGTCTCATAACACAAACTTGGACGAGAGTTTACTGTAATTGGTGCTTTGACCTCAAATTAGCTGGAGCAGAATGGTACATTCTCTGAAAGCAAAATCTACTGAATTACAGAAGAACACACACTCTCTTCTGATTATTAAGATGCATGCAAACAGCTCAGGGGACAGAAACATTTTGCTTTTATTTGTTAAAGGTGATTAGGACAGCGCAGGGTCAACAGCAGAAAAATCATTTTCTTTTTCCATCCAGACTGCCCTCCTCAAAAAAAGTGGTTGTATGTTTGTGCAAGTAGCTAATTATAAATTTTATTGATGTTTATTGTAAAATCTCTTGTGGCTGTAGTAAAGTGATGGGAGCAGGGGAGGAAAACTGGTCAAATAAAGTGCAGCAAAGTCCATGAAAGAAAAAAACAATTTCCTTTATTACAGAACTACAGCAGCATGTAATAAAACAGAGCAGCAAGAAGTCAACTTGTGGGTTGAAAATATTGAGTTGCTATGGCATGTCTGTGTGTGGAAATTATATATTAGCCCTTAACCCTGTGGTTCAGCCTTTGGCTCCTCATCCCTCTGCTGTGCAAAAGGTGCAAACATCCTATCTGTCTCCAATCACAGGGACTTGGAAGGGGGAGTCACCCTGCCCCCATCTACTCCCCAGCTCTGCTAGATCTCAGCGGCAACAACTGGAAGGTGAGGAGGCAACTGTCAGGAGGAGTCTGATCAACTAAATCTCTTAGTACACAGGAATTTTGGCCTGAGAGAAAAAAAGGAAAGAAAACAGTTGAATATAACTGATGACCAGAGGCAGATGTCAAAGTGCCAAAATACTCCTGGCAGGTCACATGATTATTTATCTGATTCAGTGAGGTTCAGCCTCCATCACTGGTGGAGGTAACACCCTTATGGAAAAATACAGGTTATCTGTGTCCTGCAGGTGAGAGGAATAGATTTGGATTTCTCATGTTTAAGTTAAATTTAAACATTTCAAGCTCTTTTTTTTTGTGTGAAGATTGCCTTTTTGTTGATAAACCTATTTATAAATACTCCATATGTACTCCATGCTTTTGTAGGACAAACAATATTTCTATTTATTTCAATGAGGAATTTGGTTTACCGGTCCACTATGAAAGCCCACCAGTAGCAGAGGGTTTGTTTTAACGTTGATGATTCACATAAATTCATATAATTTACCTTGTGGTTAAACAAAACTCTTCTCTCATTCACAATGATAGCTTTAACTTTTGAGTCCTAACCTGATCACTGATGCTTACTTTTTTATTAAAGAAAGATTTTCTGTGATGTTGGATCTTAATTAACTGACTTTTACTTCAGTACGCTTGAATAGAAGTGTCACAGAAAGGCCATGTCTCTTTTTTATAAATTAAGTTGATGCTTCCACTCTTTGCTGTTCAGGAACATGTTGTTATCCCAGAGGATGACATGTGGTCGGGAGCAGGAATGAAACTCCATTTCACCATGCATGCAAACATCCTTGGTGTTGGCACAGAGTGTGATCTCAACCATTTTGAAACTGTGATTATCTAAAGTATGAGAACTTACTCACTTCCATCTGTTTAACATATATATATCTGGAATATCTGTCACTCAAGTGTAAAAGGGCCAGTGGGTCTATTATGTAAATGTCCAGCAGCAGCAGAGATTGAGATTTGATACGGGAAGAGTTTCGTAAATCTCATGAATAGCTCGGAGCCTTGTTACTGCGTTACACTGCTGAGAACTACCCGGTATTGATTTCATGGCTATCAACTGTCTCTGTTTTATATGAGATGCAGATGTAGGATGTCTTTCCCACATTTGACATGCAGTGTGTGTGATATGGGACTTGTTTGTTTGCTTAGCCTCTGCTCTTCCTGTGGACAAGAAGCAGCAACAGAGGACGGTGGCATCTTTGCTGCAAGGGCCTCGTGGGTAAAAAAATGCTTTGAGGGAGTCTCTTGGGCAAAACAGCTCTGAGGGATGAGGGGCTAAATGTGTTTAGACATCCATACACGCTACCACTGTGTGCTCTACATTCCTTTTTGCCTAAAGATGGTTAAGAAAAACAACTTTGTGTAACACTTTTTTTCCCCAGACGCTAATTGTTTTTTCTGTCTTGCTATAGTTTGTAATAACTAACATCCATAAAACAATTGCATTGATATCATGATTAAGAAAATTTAACTTCCAGTACACAAAAAGTGTATTTTTAGTCACATTGACACATCCATTCAAGATGAATCCTGAGTTGAGTGAATTCTCAGAGCTGTTCTGTTTACTCTAAAAGCTGCACTTTTGATGTCATCCTTCAAAAAAGAATTTAATGTCCTCGTATTGGAAAAGTTGGATGGATGGATGCATGAATGGATGGTGTTTGTTTGACTGCTCTCTGCTTTAAAGCCGTTCTTGAAACAAATAGCAGACCTAAGCTCCCTTTCATGTCCAATTTTCCACAGCTGCATTAATGCAACTCAAGTGCTCGAGCAAACGTCTCTTCATTGTGCACACAGTATTGCCTTCTGAAGCCTAAAAAATCATTTAGATGTTTTTCTTTAAGCTTTGGTGGTCGTGATGAGGAATGCAGATCTTGTCAGACTCAATTCAGCTGGTATAAAGGAATGTAAAGTAATGAGAGCACAAACCATTTGACGGGGGATCAGAAATAATGAGAATCTGAAGCATCAAATTACAGCTAAATATCCATACAATGGTAATCTCTGCAAACAGTTTGTCCTCCCTTGGCCCATAAATATTTAGAATTGAATTGAACTGCTTCTCCATACACTTACAAAAATGTAAACTTTTTCTGCAGAAACCAGAGATGAGACTACAAACACTTTCCAGGTTCACTCCAGAAATGTTACGAGGACATAATTTGTCTCATCTTATGTAAAGCTCATGCCATGTTGTTTAGAGACGTGACACTTAAGCAATATCACACAAGAGCAAGAACACGGCTGTGATTCGGTCCTAGGCATGAGGCCATAGGCACAATGCTGAAAAATCGCAGCCTCGCTGATATTCAGTGCTGCACTCCCTCTAATATGATCTTTTGCCTTGTAAAACAATTTCTACAAGCAATATTTATTACTTAGAGTTATGAACAACAAGAGATTGGGGTATTTTTTGTTTATTTAATCATTATTTTAACTAAGCCAACACAAATATTTCTAAAACTTAACAGAGACTGGAGAGTTGCCAACCAATACACAAACATTTTTGTATGCAACCGGTGAAAAAAGAGTTTGTTGAGTGTAGCTCTGATGACGTATGTGATCCTGGTGAGATAACAGCTTTATCCAACACTATGTTGCTTAATTTGCTTCCAGCTTTTCTCAAATCCATGAACAACTAACCTAAGCTTTACAATTATTTAATGTAGTCCAAAGCCCATGGTTGCTTCTGGTGCAGTAGAGTTTCTCTTTACTTGTCATTAGGAAGAGACAATAAGGATGCTGAATAAGCTTTATGTTGTTGACAGAACTTTGCTAAATAAGATGTGAAGAGACAGACACTGAGCTAACTCCCAGCTATTTGACCACTAAGTAATATTTACTGGGATGCTAAATTCTGTGATATGTTGTTTCACTCAATCGGTGTTTGTCGGTGTTAGCAAAGTTGTTGGCTCTGACTGCCATGTGATGAAAAACATACATCTATATGTTTGACCATGTAAAGATACTAAACGTGTCTCATTTAGGGAGGAATTTTTTTCCATTTGTCTTTTCTACAGTCATTCATATGAGTTTGATTCTGCAGCTTAATGCAATATAGAAATGAAGACATAAATCTAATTTATCATGCAGTGTGTGTAGAAACTTTTATTTCCATATTTCCATTTTTACTCACAGACTTTTCCCATATATTCATAAGAAGAATGTAAAAGTTTGGCTGAATGTTCATGATATAACACGAGCGTTTTAAGAAGTGGGGCTCTCTTTGAATAAGAGCAGATCAGATTTGGCAGATTCATTCTAAGTCTTTGGCTGCAGTGCTGTTGTGATTAGCCCAAGAGCTTTGGGGCAACGTTTAGTGCCCAAATGTGTTTGCTCAGATCTAAAGAGACAGAACTGGAAAAGCTGATTATGTTTGTTTACTTATTGAAATGACCACCAGTCTGCAGGGATCTGCTGGGCAAAGACTCAGTGAAATGTGTGACACAGGAACTAAAAATATCCCTCTTTTTGGTGAAAAGGATGGCATGTTACCCAGAGGAGGTTATGTAAATCAAAGAAGGCTTTCACTTTGATCTGAGTAATGATGTGAGATCAGGGCAAGGTGTCTGATCGAAGGGTTTGCACATTTAAACGATGAGGATAAATTTAATTTTTAAGAAAATGAAATGAAAAACAACCAGATAAAAGTTTAGCAGGGTTAAATCACCTTATAGTTGTTTGACATACCACTGAAAATATTCGGAAAACATTCAAATTTCTGATCTTTTGGTGAGAAAGCGAATGCAATTCAGAGAGCTTTTGCCCTATTTGAAGTTTTTGTGATAGTGCAGCATTAACATAACTGGAATGATTGTATTTCAGCCATAGACGCATATTAAATGAACGGAAAATCTCCAATTACAGTGTCAACATGAATCTCAGACAAAACAAAACAAGAGTTTAAAAACTACAACACAATCATGTTTACTATAAATATTTATAACTACTGCATCAATCAAGTTTTACTACGTTCAGGATTTGCTTGTGCTTTTTAAGAGCTGTGGACTAAGTACAGGGTTATAAATGAAAGCTAAGAAAAGAATGGCTCTTTTTTAAGACTGACAGACACTGATGGTCTCACTCTCTCAGTTTTAGTGCATGGGGCGCTCGGCTGCAGTAGACAGGAGTCATTGACCTGTAAGTTCCGCTTTAGTTGACTTTTCTGGCCATAAAAAATGTTTCCTTCACTTTTGTAAATATTTTAGGAACTAATTTGTCTGGTTGTCATTGGTGGAAACGTCCATTATGACCAGTCACACCATATCTAATGAAAACATCCGATTTTGATATACTTTTATGGGTAAGAGGAACACCAAGACAGATTAGGGTTAAACCACATTTCACCAAAACGGAGCTGTTGAGTGGATGTGTTGTGTATCTTACTATATGTGTTGACATGTGAGAACGCACAGGCCTGATAATAATTTATCTCTGATCTACTGTTAAACAGCCAAGTGGACTGAAAGACAACAAAGGCTTAGAGATCAGTCCAAGAGAAAATGCTTTTAATCTGTTCTTTCCTTTTCCTTTTTATAAAACAAAATGAAAACCTGTACGTATGTTGTTATGATCCATCTAAAACAGCATTTGCCATGAAAGTTTCTCAGTAAATTGTTTTCATTCATGGTATTTGCACATCTCAAAGGATAAATCTTAAACATATGAGTCCTGGCATATATTGTTGAACAAACCAAATATGTTAAATTTAATAGGAAGTAATTCCAAACTGAATTTACATATCTAAACTGATTACAGTGTATCATGCTAAGATGTATTTAAAAAGAATCATTGAGTGTGAAACATCATTTATTTGATAATTTAAATAAATTGCTCCCCAGTCTTCCCATTCAATAGATAAACTACAATTTCCTCTGTCTGTTGCTATCATGTTTTATTCTATAAACATAGCAACAACCCATGACAAACTCTCATTTCCTCCAGTGATGTAGTGATAAGGTACAGGCAGAAAAATAAAAACAAAAAACTTAAATTAAATTATGATTATGTTTGTGTAAAGCAGCTCCAGCACTGCTCATATTCAGGGGTGTAGCATAAAATTTCTGGACCCTGCACATATGTATCCTCAATGGGCCCCTTCCAACTGAGTCACAACATAAAAATGTTTATAGTATAAGTTTCTGCTAAGTTTATCATATCAGGGTTTCAACAATACACATCAAAGCAAGGTTCTTATTGAATGTAGATCTTAGCTGCAGGGCAGGCAAACAGTGTCCAGGACCAAATCAAGACTGAAAATTTCAACCATGTAACTTAAGCAACCATCTTGTCATTTTTAAAGAGGCGTTAGGACATTTTCCAGTCTTGTTTGTTGAGACAAAAGCAGGTATTTTAAGCCAAAACATGATATTTGTCTTTCTGCTCTGCTCTGGATGTTTCAGGTTTCTTTGCCTTTATTTGGTTTTCAAATATGTGGTGTACCAAATGTAGCCTGTCTGGGTTACGTTTCAATTTAAAATCTTTGGAAATTGCACAGACATTCCCTCTTTTTAGTAAAGGAATGTTAAAAAAAAAACCCTCTTGTGAAAAGCTTTGCAAAGATATGAGTTCAATGTAGTCAAGGTCTGACATTTTTAGGGGGTGTAAAGATAAGAAAAACACGGGGTGGGGGGGGTGGGGGGGGGGCGGTCTGTAAGCATATAGTCACGGATATGGTGTCACTTTCCTCAATTAAATCTTGGAAACAAAGCTTATAAGCACATTTTCCAAACTGTTGAACTAATCCTTTGATTCATCAGAAATTCTGAACTTGTTGCATCTTTTCACCTAGCTTAACATTTCTCATTGCTTAGATAATAGTAATGAAATGAAACAGCCTCGCTGAAGGAGAGAATATAAATGGGAGGATAATGTGTACCATATGTAACAGGCCTTGAGATTTCACTGAAGATTAACCACAAAAAAAATATGAGCTGTAAATTAAATTTCCCTGTTAAGATTTAATCAATCCAGAATGTTAAAGATGATGCCACAGATCCCTCAGGATTTCACTTTTAGCTCACACATCAATATGGATTTTCTCACTGATGTTCCGAGATCCGGATGTTAAATCAGTATATTGCTACTGTAGTACAAACTGTCAAAGTGCATCTGTGTCTGTTTTATTTGACTTCTGTCTGCAATGTTGTCCTTTTAAAGGAAAACACATTGGCTGATTTTTTCTTGTAATTGAACAATCCCAACTAAGTTTGATGCATTTAGTGTACTGCTTTCATGGCCTATGGAAATAAAAACTGATGTTTTGTGGACAAACTTTGTTCATACAATCACAAAATTATTCAAATTTCCAGTTAAGATCCTAACATTTCCAAACACACACACACATATATGTGTAAGAAGCATTGAATATTTCCACATCTAGAGTCAGGGTGCAGCCATAAAACAACAGTGTCTTGGCTTTAAATAGTTCATCCAATAAAGTGTTGGAACAGGCAGATAAAAAATATGTAGGCTAATGTTGTAATACATATAAAATATTGTTCCTCAAATAATAAGCTACATATGGAAATTTTTAGAGGAAAATCAAGGTTTAAACAGTTCAAAAAGCTTTCTTATCAACCCAAAACATGCAAAACATGTACTGTCATCACAATTTATGACAGAAACACTGACTTGTTTTACAGTGTTTTCACATACTCTCATTATGGGCCAACCAACACCCACTCTTTCCTTTTTCATTACAGTCTTACTCTGAGGAAAACATCTCAGTTTATCCTAGGACAATGTAAAATTAGACTGGCGCCCCTTACACACTGACAAGCTCTGATAAAGAAGAGGGAAAAAAAAGTTTTATTTTCTTTGCAGCTAGAGTTTATCAACTGGTCCCCAAATAGCTAAAACTGGGCCAACAGTACAATAAACAGTACCATAATGTTTATTCTGGAAACAGCGCATTGAAAATATTGAATCTAGAGTTTTAATGACGTAAAGACAATTTAGGTGAAATGTGCTGAAGTGCTGAATGGCACAAAACCAGTAAAACCTCATATTATGTGCTGTAGATCACATAATACAATAATAATACGATAACACATAATTCAATGCATATTTTGTGTTCTCTCTGTGGTCCTTTTTAGATTGCTAGGTTGTGACTACAGAACAATCCTTTCCCCAAATGTACTAATAATTTATGACCAATTGAAAACTAGTTTTCACCCTCATTAACTGAGTTTGTTATCGTGCCTCTTTTGTACATGGCTGCCATGTCTCTTTCTAACCCCCAGAGTCAGTTTCCTGGTCGAAACAGCTGTAGGTAACTTCAGTAATATGACCCTTGTTGTCAGTCTGGCCTCAGTCGGTGTAGGAGCCTGTGTTCAGCCCTGCTGCAGCTGTGTTTGCTGGGAGGCTGCAGAGCCCAGTTTCATTGTGGTTTCATTTTAAGTTCCCAGTCCAGGCAGATTGGTCAGTTTAAAGAGCCACTAGCTCTGAGCTAACAAACAAACAGTGGCTATTAGCTGCAGCCAAAGAGTGAGCAGCAGTCAGTGGTGGTTACTCTAAGTGTTTGTTCCAAGCACACTGTTTTCATAATTTTAAATGCTGTACCTTTGTGAGGGACACAAATGTAAAGATTTATTTTTTAGTCATGCAGCCATGATATTCGAATCTTTCAGTGGACTGAAAACAACCCTGCATTAGGACACACAAAGTCTAGTGCAAGTATTAAAACAGGTAGAACCGTCTGGCAATTTCAAGACATGACATGAGTTTACTGTAATACAACCTCTAAAACCAGGAGAGACAACAGTTAAGCAGTTATGTAAAATCTAATAGGTTTTTCAGTCTTATATCATGTCGATATTTTGCCCAACCCTAGCTGTTAAGGTTTTTTTTGTTGTCATTACAACAACTTAATAAAATTAGAAAACTTCTTAAAATCTAATAAAAACAGATTATTATTTACTCACACG
>JAPZDY010000012.1:12414270-12428851 GCA_029783645.1 Ctenochaetus hawaiiensis | reverse complement strand
CACACGGGCAATAGCTGTGCTCAACATGAGGTAAATAGATCAAGCTGAGGCAACTTTAATCTCTTTCCAACTCAGCTTGACAAGGCACAGCCTTGAAGTAAATGCACTTAGGGTTAGTATAATCATATGTCAAGTCAAATTGACCTGGAATAAACAAATGATGATAATTTGAGACCACATCTGCAGTACAGGTTAGACGGCACAGGAAACTATAACTTACAATGTTTTTAAGCCCGATAAACATTTGAAGATCTTCTGGGTCTGATGCAGTCAAAACCCATTTCAAATTAATTTTACCTGGTAAAGGAATCATTGTGTGTCTTGTTTATCCCAAAGAATAAAAAACTTACAGACATAGCACACTCTCACAAAAGGCATACAGCCAAAAGGTAGCATGATGCAGACCCTTTGTTTGGATGCATGTCAGTGATTTTCCATCTTTAAGCTCAGCTACAGATGTTACAGATGCTCGGAGACAAGTAGTATGCTTCTCTGTACAAATAGTTCCTGAGGCTAATGGCCTCTTATAGATTCTCTGTGGACTGTTAGTTTGAATTGTGTCCACATGCTGGAGCAGCTCTTGAGATTGTTGGCTATACAGCAAAGTGATTACTATTTTTCACTTGGCTATTAATGGTTTTGTTGCTCTTAAGTCACAGATGTACAAATGCATGTGCTGCTATGCTTTGCTAGTAGCTCTGCAAGAACGAAAAAGAGCTATTGTTTAAAGAACTTACAGTCACACAGAGTCTTAAATGAACTGATGTCCTTTTTTTGGCTCTCACAAGTCAAACTGTCATAGATTCTGCAGAAACAAATGGTGCACAGGAAAATTACTCAGGATTACTGTGACAGACAACCACAACACAGGTTTCAAAAACCACTGCAGAGATACTGTAAAGGATGAGACACGGACTTAGTTACTGTGTATACATCACTTCTGCCAAAGAAAAGATTTTAAAGTTGAACCGTCCTTTTGTTTTGCAGCAAATATTTCAAAATGTCACAGCAGGAAAAACACAGGTGTAATTAATAACATTATTTATGGCTATGTACCACCTAAATGTCAGCTCCTTGGACATACTGTGCATGATGCACGGCCAGCAGGGCTTACTGGGATATTTGTCAGCAGTGTTATCATTATGTGCTGCAATAAAGGAAAACAATAATTCTTAAAAGAGTTCTTCTTCTTACATTCTGTGCCTGCTTGACTGAAACCCGCCCACTGATTGAAAATACCTGTGTAGTGTATGTGAAGTGTGTGTGTGTGTGTGTCTGTGTGTGTGTGGTTCAAATGCTTCTGCTGACAAAGTTTGAGTTTGTGATTTTACATGGGCAACAGTGGACAATCAATATTTCTGAGTAATAACTCAGCAATCAAAAGCAAATTGATATTCAGAGGCCTTTTCTAAACTGGACAATAGCAAGTGCTACACAAAACAATCATTATGTGCTTATGTTTTTCAATTATTTCCATGGTACCTCTTTGCAGTGATAATTCTTGAAAATTTTATTAATTCAAACCCCTTTTTCAGTGATTATGTGACTCTAGTCTCTCAGCAATAGCCACTGAATGTCGCTGCCCTCAGTCACTGCTTTTGTTTATTGTAATTTTCATTGTTCCTGGAGCAATACAGCTTTAAACAGTAGATGCACAACATGTACTGGACATGATGCAGAAAACAAAAGCCTGTGCATGAACAAATGACATATGTGCATGCAATAGTTAAGATCAAGATCAGAAATATTGTGTTGCACAACACTGTTGACTGTCTTCTTTTTTATTTAAATAACATCATGTGAGGAATCATGTCGGCTTCTATTTTGTGCCCTGCAAACAGGCTTTTATTCATCTTCTGTTTAATCTGACATAGAAGCTGCTTTAGGCATGGTTTTTGTCTTCAGTGGGCATCATTTCAAAAGGATCCAATGTACCAAAAACACTTGCAATTACCAGCAGTAACCACATGTGTAGGCAAATCAACAAGGACTTATATCCTGAAGTAGAACTTTTAAATTGTATTTTTACTGTGTTTACTACTTTCCTGGTTTCAGGTTTCAAGGAAGGAAGATTTCTTTCTTCTTTATCATTCACAGTCAAAATCCAAAATGTGAAAAACATGTAGCAGAGAGAAAAATTTTGCATTTGTAAATAAAACCTTAAACAGGTCATTCACAACAGGCACATTTAAGTGAAAAAAGATCCTCTTTTTGGAGACAGTGTTTACTTAAGTAGGCAGAGTTCACACAAACCTTGTGTTAGTCACGCTCACATGATTTAGCTCTGCATGTGATTTCTGACCCTTCCAACACCACACACATGCTTCAGGTTAGGAACAAGACAAGAGAGTGACTGCTGTTTTTTTTACTTGTGTAAGTGCACAGAGAGCATGGGGCAGTCGCACTAACACACTGGCTTGTTATCTTTTACTGCAGTGACGCCCGGGCTGAGGTATTCCCACAGCAGGATGCCTGCTCACTTACATCACCGAGTTAAATGACTGTCACAACACGGCGACTTGATTTTGAAAATAAAACGATGAATTGATGATGGCAAGTGTGCTCGAATCAGTGTCAGAAAGGGTTTATGTGTGGTCAGGACTGAAACACTAGATCTGTTCATTTACATGCCAGTTTTCCTACTGAAGACTCTTCATCATGACACTCATCTGTTTCAAGGTATTTGTGTGAGACAGGATTTTTTTGCCACATATTTTCCAGATCTGTATCTGCTGTATTAGTTCTGCTGTGCTTATATATACTTACCTGAGTGTACTGCAAAATAACAAAAACATTTGTTACATACATGGTAAGCTCCACGGTATGAAGTGAATGCAGTGTTTGGTTTAAAGTGCTATTGAAACCAGATAACTGGCTGTATATCTATTTACAGTCAGACATTTGGTCGTACACACCATTTTTGTGATGCAGGTTGTCATAAACAAAATAAAAAATACATATGTTTTAGATTTTTTGCTTCTGTGCAGTAGTAAACAGTATATTTCAGCAGATTACTGTGGAGTTCTACTCTCTGAATGTGAGCTAAACAAAGCATTGGGTCTCTGGTCAAGTTCAGGTCATTTCGTTGTTTTCAAGTTTTGTCGTTTTAAATAACTGTAGTATGTGGTGTTGCATAGTAAACCCAAATTGAGGTACTTTGTCACTCAATTTTATATATATATGAATATGTATAACATACTTTGTATGTTATACATATTCATATATATATATAAAAAAATAACAGTTTGGTTTTGTAATTTCTCAGTGTTCTGTCCTTGTTACAAGATAAATGCGTTTCAGGGGCATGTGATACAGAGGATAAAGTATTATTTTTTTCTGAATGTCCACTAGGTGGCAGTACTAACAAGGTAGGGGTCCATGGTCAGAGAGCATATGCGTGGACATTTATCACTCGTGACAACAATGTGGGCTTCAGCTTCAATGCTTTGAATGTCCTCTTGTGAGAACAGCATCATGCCATCTTAAAAAATCAAAATGACCTCCGTGCTCTTCAACTGTGTCAGCTTTGTCTTTAGTGGTGAAGCTGATGGTAAACCTGCTCACATGACATAACTTGTATGCAAAAGATGCAACAGCGTCATGGAAGAGGAGAAACATTTAAACTAAGCCAAACACTTCAGTTGCAGACACCAAGACACTTAAAAACGTGCAAAACATGGTTAGCGGATAAGCTAGCTTGCTAGCCAACTGGATGGAAGCTGATTAGCTGCTTCATCATATGAGGTGCCACATGTATCAGTAGTGTCGTGGATTAATATCATTTACTCTGCATTACAAATAGCTTGATATGACACCTACATTAGAAAACGTAGGTTCCAAAAATTATACATGCATTTCATTGCACACATTAAGTACACTGTCGACGTGCCATTACGACCCAAAAGTTCCCCAACAATTAGAAAAAATTAGGTATTAGGTTTGGAATAAGTACTGTTTTAGTTTTAAGCATCATTTAGGCATTGAGTAAAGTGATACTAGACTTGGTACTGGTATCATAGTCAGTCTGACAGTGTGACTCATGTGTTACACATGGTAAAGGCAGAGAGTGCAGCAGAGCGTTGGCCTGGCAGGCTAACAGTAAGTAATGGATGTTATAAAACAGAAACTTATCCTCAAAATCCCTTCTTTCTGGGAATCTTATGACCTTTGCATGTGATCCTGCTCACACAGAGTTTTGTTCTGGTTATGACTTGATCTTGAAATGGGAAAGAAGTTCTGAGTTCACCACCCACACTCATGCGACCGATATTTTGAGAACAGTCAAATTTATATTTGTTTTGGACAAACAGGTAACGTGAAAGACAGATTGTTTATTGTTATAAAAAGCTTTAGTCAAATGCTGATGGCTGGCTAATGTTTGTGTTGTTGTCAAGTCAATTGCAGCCATGTTTGTGTCTTAAATGACCAGGCTGGATCTGGATCTCTGTTTCCCTGCCATAGACCTTGATGCTTGTACAGTTTAGTTCCTGTTACTGGGGACCCTTTTGCTGACCTAAAGAGAGTGTAATTAACCCTTAAGCTTCTCCTAGTCACTACATTTCCAAACATTTTACAGAGAGGTAGACAGCTTTTACAGCTAATTAACAGATTCATTATATCCAACCAATTGGAGTGCCTACATAGCTTTAACAACAGCCCCAATGGCCCCAAGTTATGTTTTAAAACTAAGTGGTTTATTCATTTATGTTTTATTTACACCTTCATTAAATTTACACAATCATTTTTACATGAAGTATTTCTCAGTAAAAGATCACCAACCTTTTTATGAGAGCATTTGATTCTTCAAATATCTGAGGCATATTCTGTATAGTACTTTATAGATTAGTAACATTTTTCATAATCACACTTTTATTTGAAAAAATGGAAGTAAAGGGTAGTGGGTGATTTTTTTTCTTTTGCAATCTGCAATCTCACTGGACGCCACAAAATCCTTCACAATGGACTTCTAAGTAATACATCATCCTCAAAAAACATGTTCATTAACCACGTTAAAGCATATCTGGCTGATCTTCATTATTTAAATTCACCTGCCTTGTTTTAAGATGGATTATCTCCTCCTATTGCACAACATAATAACTTGCCAGAGAATTGTGAGGCAGGTTTTACTTAAATTAAAAGATAAGACTTAATAAACGCTGATGTGGGAAGAGCAAAGAGCCGGAACGGAGATGGAATACAGTAATTGGGAGGTTTTCCAAGCTTTCGCCACTTTTCAGCTCCTCTTAATAAAATGTCTCATTAAAATGATCTTATGTGAGTATACATTATTGTCCCATGAAGTTCAAATGTTTTGTTTTTTAGAAGTTTGTGTTGTGGTTTTAAAACCAAAACCTTCTATGCAATGACTCTACATGACATGTCATAGCATGTCTATGGCAAAACTGTTAAAGCATCTGACAAATAAGCTTTTGCAGTTTGGACACAACAGGTCAGAGCTTCAATTTGCTGCTGCTGTTTATTGAATCAGGATACAATGTAACTTCATGCTTTGTTCTGAAAGGCAGAAATAATGGAGCCATGGTGCAAGGCCCATTAATGCATTGCATAATGTCTGACACATAATCATGTTTTATGCTGAAGCAGTAAGCCATGACAAGTACAGTGACGTCTTTAAGTACTTTTGAATGAAATGATAAAAACTTTGCAGAGACTTTTGGCTGAAACACTTACAGCTGACCTGAGGCATAAACAAACTAAGTGGCTTCTTGGGGCCTTGTAGTCATTATAGTTAAACACATGAATTCAAAAACAGCTTTTTTTCCCTGTTTTTTTATAGCTTTTTAATCAAATCTGATCAAACTTTTCCTACACTGTCCTAAAAATTTGAATATTACTTCAAGTCTTTAACCTTTTGATTGTTGCTTATTTGGTTATATTCAATGACACGGAAAAACATATATTACGTGTTTGTTAGGGGCTTTGTCCAAAAGAACAAGAACAAATGTCTGTTATCTGTTTCAAGAAAATAATACATATCAATCATCCAGCATATGTCTGGAAATGTTCTCCAAATGTTCTTTCTATTGTTCTATTTTACTAAAAAAAAAAAAGTGAGTTAGTGTGGCTGCAGAGTCAGTAAATCATGAGATGGCATGAGATTCTTCCATACCCTTCATCGTACTCTTTGTACTTTTCATTTATGGCGTTCTTTTCAAAAAGACCCAAGGATCAGAAAAAGACATTCTGATCTCACCTCTAGCAGTCCTTATCTCACTTTTTGATCTCTTGTTGGATCATTTGTGCCACATGTTTTGGGTTTGGACCTCAGTCTTCTCCTCCTGGGAATCATGTGAAAGGCTTCCTTCCGTCATCGTTCAGCTCGTTCCTCCGGGAGCAGAGGAGCGGCATTTTGACTCCGGTTGTTGTCATGTTTGTTCAGCCAATCAAAAACTGATTTTACCGGGCATTCAGAGTCATCCATCTGTGAATGAATGCTGTTTAAGCAAAGTAGAACTATTTTAACTTATTCTAATCACCAGTCATAAACTACGTAGTTTCGTTTGAGACCCAGAATTGAAAACACAGGTTAACACATTCTTATGGGATCATGTGGTATGAATTACAAGGTGTTAGTGCATTAAGTTATTTCATCCAGAGCACAGATGGATGATGCCAACAACCTCTTGAAAGCAGCAGCACATCAGCAATAAAGCACTCAGTTATTCCCAGTAATCATCAAGATGTTCAGGATTTTGCCTTTTTCTTGTCAATTTCTTACAAGTTCACATTAATGATGAAGTTTGAAGCACTTTATTTTGTAGTACAGCTGTGTTGCTTCACATCTGTTGGTCTCTGTTGTTGATGCACAAAAACCCAGACTTGTGCTTTGTTACTTGATCCAGTATTCTGGGGAAAAAAGAGTGACCCGTCTGACAACATGTCTGGTCAGATTGTATCTCACACACACTGAACAAGACAGAGTCTCTCTTTCAGCTGAACAAATGACAGACAGCATGGCACCTGCAAGACAGTTCAGCTCTGAGTGTGTCAAATAAGAGGAGGAAACACACACTTTTACAATAAATTAATGTCAAAGCAAAAGTGAACGGCTTCTTTGTGGTTAAACAAAATAAGAAAATAATAGGTTCATTAAAATGACCTCTAACAGACTGACAGATCCTTCATCCAGATGATAAATTTATTAATAATGATTCATTTATGTAACTTGGTGATGTTTTTTCTAAAAACAACGAGAAGATATTTTATTATCTTATTTGTCTTGTTCAGTAGGCAGTAATAGTTAAGTTGTGAAAGTGCATTAATTAAAAAAAAGCAATGAAATGATTACTTTAATTTAAATGGGAGTGCATAAAATAAATGGATTCTTTGAAAAAACAGTGTCTGAATGTTAAAACAAATTAAAGGCCTAAACCTTCACGACTGCATAACGGTAAGGCAAATTTTCAACATTTGTTGTTTTACTATTTTTATTATCTTTTGCTCCAGTGAACTATGTGGGCCTGATATAGGGAGATTATTCTGAGTTAGTATTCAGGGAGGTGTTTGGGGAATTGAATTCATCCCAAGGGAGTCAGTTCTTTTTGATGGTTTGGTTATGACTCTGTTTGGACACTTTGTATATTGCAGTCACTCACATCAGTTAAATGATTCACCGCCCTGTACACTCAAATTATTCTTTTTTTTAAATTTTACTAACCATTTTTGACAGGACTTTTACATAAAGTGTTACAAGATCTGGTGGCATTTACCCAAAACAAAATATTCCATTTCAATCATTTTTCATATTTTGTGGCTTTCTTTGGAAAACAAGTGACTCTGAAACTCTGAGTGGAATTTTCCTTCTTTAAGGCCTAACAAAGGATCACTTACATTGTGATAATGTTGATGCTAAAAGCTGAAAGCATCGACTCTGTTTGATTCAAGATAGATAACATCGCCCAAATCTGGAACATTTGGACATTTGATGGTGCAAAGCGCCAAAGCCATGGTACAAAGTCCAAACCTACACTCAATGTACTTAAATAAGAAGAGAGGGAGGGCTGGAGGGAGGGGGGCAAAGACTTATAACGTGCAGTCTACTCATACTCAATCCAGACAGTTTCCCTCAGAGGAAAAACCAGGAGGGGAGGGGGTACTAAGGTTGGTGAGATACAGAGCTTCAACACACCAAACATCAGACTGGACGCAGCGAGTGATGAGGACTGTTCAGACGTGCCCTTTGAATGTGCAAAGGATCGATTGAAAGGTAACAAAATGGCTTTAAATGGCTATGTGGTCTAATATAGGTTTTAATATTTTAATTCTTAAAGGCTTAAGGTGAGTAGGCAGTGAATCAGAGTTTTTAATTAAAATGTTGCATTTGTTTCTCTGCAGACGAGAGCGCTGACTTTTGGATCATGCAGTTATTCAACCTCTAAGGTTAATTCACAAAGCAAACTTTAATGGAGTAAGCTGGAAGAAGGTCGGGCAGGACAGGACAACAACACAAACACAAGCTGATAGTGGTCCCCAAAAATCTGTTATGTGATGTGACCGCTGGCTGCGCCACAGCGGCGCTTTTACGCACGATGGAGGAGCTTTTACGCGAGCAGACCAATGTTTCCTGGAGCAACTCGAGCCATGTGGGAAACGCCACAGTGAATCCTCTGAAGAGAAATGAAGAAGTGGCCAAAGTGGAAGTTACCGTCCTGGTCCTGGTGCTGCTGCTCGCTCTGACCGGCAACCTGTGCGTCCTGTGGGCTATCTATGGCTCCAAGCACAGCCAGTCTCGGATGTATTACTTCATGAAGCACCTGAGCATCGCAGACCTTGTAGTTGCAATCTTTCAGGTCTTACCGCAACTTATCTGGGACATCACATTTCGCTTCTATGGGCCTGATTTGCTGTGCAGGCTGGTCAAATACCTCCAGGTCGTGGGTATGTTCGCATCCACCTACATGCTCGTCCTGATGTCCATCGACAGGTGCTTGGCGATCTGCCAGCCTCTTCGCTCCGTGCGCAAGGGCAAGGATCGCTCCTACGTGATCGCCTCCTGGACGCTCAGCCTGATATTCAGCACTCCTCAAGCGTACATATTCTCTTTAAGGGATGTCGGGAACGGTGTGTATGACTGCTGGGGAGACTTTGTACAACCGTGGGGAGCCAAAGCGTACATCACATGGATGAGTCTCAGCATTTACATTTTCCCAGTGGCGATTTTAAGCATCTGCTACGGCTTGATATGTTTTAAAATATGGCAGAATTTCAGTTTGAAAACCAGGAGAGAGCCCTTCCTGGCTCTGACTACGAGGCCCTCCAAAGGCGCTCATCCCCTCTCTCGTGTGAGCAGCGTGAGGCTCATTTCAAAAGCAAAGATCCGCACAGTGAAAATGACATTTGTGGTGGTTCTCGCCTACATAGTGTGCTGGACTCCCTTCTTCTTCGTCCAGATGTGGTCTGCGTGGGATCCTGCTGCGCCAAGAGAAGGTATAAACCCACCCTCAGATTCCCTTCTTTTGTAGTTTGATTTATAAGCTTGATATAAATCACTTGTGCACTCACCAGAAGATTAGTCTGGCAGATTTACTGCTCTTTTATAGTGTGGCAAGTGCTTAATGACACAATGGATAGAGCATCATCTCTGCCCATGATTTACACCGGAGAATTTATTGACCATAAAGCCTGTCACGAAGAAAAAAAGAAAGTCTGCTGTCTACAACAATATTTCAGGACTAAGTGTCTCATGCATACAGAGGTCAGTCTTCCACCCTGCAGAATATCTCTGGGAATGCATAAGCAATCCACGTCATTTCCAAGGCAACACAATGCTGTTTAACTTCAGAGGCCTCCCAGGAGACACAGATGAATAGGAGTGTCATTTACAGTGTGGTTATCAGTTCAGAGAAAGTCAGCAGACGACTAAATGTACCGGGAAATCAAAGAGTTTCTATCTGTGCTGCCACTGTTGGTTTATAGAATTTCCATTTAGCTAAATAGTTTGTTCAGATTTGCACTTAATGTCCTGTGAGTTTGAAACGACAGGAGGATCAGAACAGGAGAGCACATGATCTTTATAGGTTATCTATGGAGGACTGTATGAGCGCACATGCATGTAATAATAATTACTTGATTTGTCCCCCTGGGGAAAGTCATTTTTTGACAGTGAAAGTGATTTTGCACATACAGGTCCGAGCACAAAGAGACACAAGAAATGGGGAGATTTCAGAGATTTAGGTACAAAGCAGAGGAGCCAAGCTAACCATCTTCCTGTTTTAGTCTTCTTCCAAGGAGCTTTGCAGAGAATAAGAAAATAAACTCATTAGAGCAAAGAATGCATACGCTGTATACATCAGATCTGAAGTGTATGTTGTAATAGGGGCCCCCAGATTGTTTGGATGGATTGACTTTAGACTGTTTCTCTAAACCATTTAGGGTTTAACATGATATGTGACTTTTTAATATGTTATCTGAGAAAACTCTCAAAAGCCATAATTGTCACATATAATTTAATTTATTTATTTATCTGGCCCTAAAACTCACCATGAGGAGATTCATTGGACAGAGACACTAAAATGTGTTGGTTATTGTTGCATTAAGAAACTAAAACAAAATCAGTGATAATGTACTTTTTGTGACAGTCATTAATCTTATGCCTTTTCCTCCAACTTGGACCCGATTCAGTTTATGCGCCTTATTTGTTTATTTGTTTTTAAATCAATTAGGTAATTTTAACCAAAAACAGCAAAATGGATGAGAATGTTAGGAAAAAGTTAAGTACCAACTGGAAAATAGCAGTTTCGTGGGTGTGTCAAATCCTACAGGTTGTTGTGAATTGTGCAGCGCCCTCTGTTGATTCCTCTTGTAACAGGTGGAAACATGAGCTGCTTGGCTAGATAGCACCAAGGTTTAAAGAATCAATTTAAGCACTTTGATGGAAAAAAAACTCCCTGGGTGTCACAGTAATGATAAAACAAAAGAAACAGTAAAGAAAATTATAGTAAAAGGTAACTGAAGCAAAAACTAACAAAAACACTCATATATGTGTGCGTCTGTGCATTGGAGTTTCATGAAAGGTGAACTGCCAGATAGAAAATTGTTAGTTATGGATACAATTTATGTTTATTTAAAAGGAAAGTCTTCTGTCTCAACTCAGGTGTGAATGTAAAGATGATTGAATCTCACTGAATTTCTGCTCATGTTTTTGGACTTGTTATATTCTTTTTGACATAAAGACACTCAGGATAAGACTCAGTGTAGGTAAGTTTCTTGTTGCTTAACCAGCTTTAATCAAAATCTAAAAATATCCTGATGTTGTACTCCCCTCAAAGGCCTTAATTCAAATCATATTGTCACATTTTGCATCTTGCAGTGATTTTACTGACAGCAAAACTGACTGTGTGCACTTATATGCAATGTTTGCTTAACTTTTTATCTTTAATCGAGGGATTTCACGATCACTCTCTTATCATTTTTCCAACATCAGTCTCAGAAGAGCTGTACATCATGACGGAAAAGCAGCCAACATGAATGTTTTTCTTTTATTTCTGGCAGCAGCAAACAGTGAACGTACTGTTTAAGTCAAGATTAGCAAAGATGAAACGTAAAATGCTGCCATTTTGTGGTATTTTTCCAAACGAGAACTGCATTCCCCATGGCATCGAATAATCCCAGAGGTCTGGACTGGATATTTCACTGTTGTATTGAATAATAATTTCTGACGGGCTTTTTAGTTGACACAACACACAGCACATCAGTCACAATAAAACAAAGCTCTATAGAGGGTCAGAGCACCATGAACAGAACAGGCCGGCACTTTCATTTCGGGAGAGGAGGAGATAATGCGCACTAAATCTTTCTCACCCTATTAAGGATCAGAGAGAGAACTTGGAAATTGTCCACTTTCCACCATCCAAACGACCTGCTTCTTCAATGTACACTGTGCCTCTAACAATAGGAAATTTAATTAAAAAGAATGAATGAGAAAATTATGTATATTTTTCCATCCTGGACAGCCGCTTCTAATTGAAGCCATTCGACATGCTTGCGTAAAGAAACATAAAATCCTATTTATGTGGTATCCATTAACCTTCCATATTTTTCCAGCTATGGTTCTTAATGTTTTTGGAGTTCTCTGAAATGCCTCAGAAGGTCAGTTCAAGTTGGTATTTCTCCTTAAATGATGTGTAATGCGAGAGAAGCTCCCTTGAACTTGGACTGATCTCTATGAAATAGAAATGAAATGAAGAGTCCAAACTTTTCCAGAGGCGGTTGCTTGTTCTGCCATCCATCTGGATACCTGATGATAGTTTGTGAAATATTGATTTTAACTCGAGGAAATGTGGATGAATTCACACACCTGAGCATGAGGAAGGTTCTCTAAACTTATTTTGCTTGGCCAAAAGACAAAGTTTGGTGTTTCTCCAGTTTTAAGTGGTGTTTGTCCACTAAAAAATAACTTTATATATCCCATAACACCCACATTTGTGAACTGCTGATAAACAAACTATGAATTTAATTGATAAAAGGTGCTTCACAGTGGAAATTAGATTTAGTAAGTGTAATGTTAGGTTTTTTCATGAACTCATAATGAACTTTCAATATTTATGTTCACATGTTCAAAAGTGAGGAAACAGAGTAAGTGAGGCAGTAAACACACTATGTACACTAAAGTGTCAAGTGCAGTATGTACACAAAGAACATCATATCAATAATCACATTTAGTGCAGTATGACGTTAATTTTTCCCACCAGCTCATAAAACTCATACATACAAATTTGTGTTATGAGCATTTGATCTAAACAGAATAGAGTAGCAAAAAGGAACTTTTTTTCTGTTTTAATAAGAGAAATGAATTGACATGCCACATATCAACAATGTCATTCATTCACTTCTTCCAGTTGACAACCCCCCAGAAAATGTGCAACAACCCATCCCAACCCTCTGTTTGAAAAAAGCTGGTCCAACCTTGTTCCTTGTTGGTTTATGCTAAATGGCACTAAACAAAAAGAGCAGCAGAGGCTTATGGGATGTCATTAGTTGTGGTCATGAACCAGAGTGTTGGATGTACTGAAATTAAACAGAGCTGGAAGAATGTCAGACAAATGTAAAAGCTAAATTTGACTGCTGAAAATTTTGATCTGAAGACGGTGCTGAAAAATCAAGCAATCAAAGTTTTTACAGTTTGTCCTCAGGGGAACATCAGCATCAGTACCACATCTCAGGGAGGGTTATTAACATAAATGTCCATGTAAAGGTGTCAATTTCATAGATGAAATTATGTGGAAACTATGAATGTCTGGACAAAATGTCATCATTTCCAATCCAACACTTGGTGAGATATTTAAATCTGTACGGACAGACAGACAGACATCCTTACAGCCATGACACGATGAAGAGCTTAAAACTCTTAACAGTGCAGCTTGACAGACTAAACAAAACCAACTCACACACTGAGTTTGGACTTTAACCAGGTGATTTCATCTTTCTGGAACAGAAAACAACCTGCTACTTTGAAGGCTTTTTAAAGATCCACTCATCCATTTCGTTTCTAAACCACTTACTCTGTTCACAGCAGCAGGAGGCTGGAGCCTGTCCCAGCATGCACTGGTTGAGAAGCTGTGTGTACCCTGGGCAGGTTGTGTGTCAAGGACAGTTTTTTTCCAAAGGGTAACACTGGCAATATTTGGTAGTTTTATTCTTGTTAACAAAATCCATAAAATGGCCAAAAGCAACTAACCTCAGTCCAATTTTCAGCATTTTCTCAACCTTTTCCCCCTGTTTCATCGTCCCGACCACATTTTGTTCCTACTGATGGTGGAAATATTAGAAACTGGCTCGCAGATTAAAAGTTTCATTTCAATGTTACCTACACAAGAAGGGATAATAACAAAGTACACACTATCAGCCTTGTTCTTTAAAAGTGCTTTCTTTATTTAACTTGGAATAACTCAGTTTTATATCAACTTGTAAGAACTCCAATTTTTACCAAATGACAGTCAGGCGTGTTGTTAGTGTTGTTAACTAGTGCAGTTACAAATGGAGAACAGCATGAAAACTACAAATAGCAAGGAAGATAAAAAGTTCAAGATATAAATCACTCATTCATTCAAAGTCTCCATTGATTACAGTTCCAAACACATTAGCAGAACAGATGTGCTGACAAATCAAATAAAGCAACTAATATCAAATTACTTTGCCCATTTGAAGGTCTCTCACTAAACAATGTACACAAGTAGCAACAAATGAAAGACAATAACTTTGTGCATCTTTTTTACCAACAGAATAAGTTATTTTACTCATTTGGTGTCATCACTTTGCATCCATGTTGTTTTTGACCCATAATGCACCGGGCACCCCTCTAAACCTGGTCATGTGACTTGTTGTACTTCACGCAGAGAGCCCCCCGCTTTGAAAGAAACAAGTCTTTGATCCTGTTACAACATTGTTCCCCTCTGTCTCTCTTCCTAGACATGGCCTTCATCATCTCCATGTTGCTGGCGAGTCTCAACAGCTGCTGTAACCCCTGGATCTACATGTTCTTTGCCGGTCACCTGTTCCAGGACCTGATGCGGTGCTTCTTCTGCTGCTGCCGACAGTACCTGACAGCCTCCTCCTGCAGCTG
>JAPZDY010000012.1:12373713-12394640 GCA_029783645.1 Ctenochaetus hawaiiensis | reverse complement strand
CCGACGATTACATGTGTGACATCTGACAGTGTTGTTCCACATCTTGGCTGAGTCACCATATTAAACTTTTACACTTTGTGAACGCACAAAAGACGACAAACAGCTGCCAAAGTAAAAACAAAAAGAGGAGAGTTCTAAAAGTAGTTAAAAATGAACTAACTTCAAGCACTACATTTCAATACAGAATAAACTAGATGACGTTTTTTTTATAAAAAGGCATCTTGTCACACATTTTTATCAGACATGAAACTCTGGTGACCAACAGACGAAGGCAGACTGGAAAGGCTATGACTGAGATTCATTTCTCATTGCTCCGTTTTCAGGCAGAGGTGCAGCATCTGAGCAAAAGCTTTGATCAGTGACGGCTTTGCTTTCAGCTTTACCCAGACCCAGTCTCTTCTTTAAAAGTTTGTCCTCATTATTCAACTTTGTGCGGATTGCAGTTTTTATTTGACTGTGATCAACACCAAACTTGACTGCCACATGATCTGGAGGAAGAAAAAAAGAAAAGGTTTTAAATATCAATTTTATATAATCAGATTTATAAATTAGGAGCATCTGCAAAAGGTCTGCGTGCTTAAAATTCAGTGATACTCTCTTACCGATTATACTTCTCAAGATCTCAGGTGGGAGCTGAGGTTTGGGGCAATCTTCTCCTGTAAAAGTATTCCTCCGGCCCTGCAGGGAGTGTGTGGCCAATGTTTCTCTGTCAAAAAGGATCATCAGCAGTGCTGACGTGTACTTTTTGTAGTCTGCAATCTCTGCAATGCGCTCGTAAAGATTTTTTGGTACTCGAAGGGTCTCGGAGAGATACAGGAAGTTGTGATCATCCTGAGAGGAAAAAAGAAAAAATGGTATTTTCAAACATATGAAGATGCATTAATAGTTGAAAATGACACCACCTCTCAATCCTGAGCTTTAAAACTATAAAAACTTTGAAACAGAGACAAAAAGTAAGTGAATCTTCAGAGCATTGCGCTGTTGTACTGACTTCTGGGATGTTATGAACAGCTCTCATCTCTGCTTCAGGCTCATTCAGAAACGAGACAGTTTCATCCTGAGCGTTTTGTGGTGCGACTGCTGTCCCGTCTCCTTGGAGAACGTGATCCAGGGTGACTCGCAGCTCATGTGCTGTGTGCCTCATCTGCATCATGAGAGTGTTCATCTCTGCAAAAAAGTGTCAAAATCACTTTAGAAATGTTGAAACAGAGCTGGTTTAAGTCATTAGATGGCATATTGACAGCACAGGTTCAGAGCCTCAGCGAGGGTTTTAGCAGAACATCTCCCACCAACAACAGAAAAATCCCACAAAAAAAGTTACAATTTACAGTTTGAATTACAATTACAATTATTTTTTATCAATCACTAGAGACTTAAACCTTGAAACATGTAAAGGGGATGTCAGCTGTTCGATTTTTGCATAATCAACTGAGCTGCTGCGCACAGACTAATAGACTTTTAGGTTACATTTGTGATGAATTTTAACTAATTAACCGGAAGCATAACTGTAAAATGAACATTAATTAGTTTCTCTTTCTTTAGTACCAAATTGAATTTTCTTTGTTTGTTTTTTCACAGTTATTTAAATACTGCCAAGACAAAAATGAAACTTTACCTTAAAATGAAACACAATATTTTGGTCCAAAAAAAAAAAGAACCAACCCTTATAAGGCAAAGCATGTATAATAATATTATGTGTTAAACTCATTGCATTATTAACGTTCCCTTCCTCCAAATTTACAAACATATGACACAGGATATGACCTCAAGCAGCAACAGCCCTGCCCTGCTGTGATTGCAGTGAGTCATATATAGGTATTACATTTTTTTTTTGTCTTGATAGGTACATTTTATTACATTCAATAAAATGTATGCCACATTTTTTTCCACCCACCTTTCAGCTCCCTCAACTCTCTCTCGGCTAAAATCCTACACCTGCGTTCATATTTAAGTTGTGCCTGCAGCTGCTCAATCTTCATGAGGAGGCTGATGGTGTCTGTTCTGATGCCCGGACTTGAAATGTGTTCTTCGTCAAATTCAATCGTTTCCTGCTGCAAAATAAGAAGAGATTGAATCAATCATTTCCAGGTGCAGCAAGGTAAACATCAGTTGTTTTTATAACCGCACAAATTGAATCCAAATCTCTCACGTCGTTGTTGGCAAATGGTGAGAAGCTGGACTCTTCACCCAGCCCGTACTTATCCTCCGCTGAATCAAAGCCGAACTCCTGAGCATCCGAGCCGATTTTTATCATCTTCACTGGGGGATGTGTCGGATTCGCACCTGCGTCTCTCTTAGGCGGCATGGGGATAAAAAATAAATCTGGAGACAGTGAAGATTCAATCAGTGCATACATCAAGTATTTCTTTTCCTGCAAAGGATGGAGTGAAAGTTTGACTCAAACTTTTATCAGTCGCTCTACGTCGTAAGTTCATTTTTAAAATCCATTCTTGGGAGACAGTAATGAAAAGTTAGTTCACGTTGCCCTCCCCCTCAACCCCTCCTACTTGCCCTCAGATTGCCTCCAGCTGGACTGGAGCCACTTAGTGATACAAACTGTATTTCAATACATAATCAAAAACGGGATATTTGATGATAGACGGTTCAGATGAGGCTCACCTGGCGGCACAGCTCGACCTCGGGGATAAACTGTAACCACACTCACTGAGGACAGGATAGCGCAGTAAATGGAAATACTGCGTAGTCGAGGAAGTAGTAGTACTACTGCAGTAGTACAGTACATAGATCCTGATACAATTACGGCTTATATTTTTTAGTAGCCGCGCAAAATATTTCAGGTTAAATATGTGTGAAATGCTACTCCTATATTTATATTTTAAGACGTATGGTACACGTGTCTTTAGGAGTATTGTGTTGTAAAATTTATATTTTTACATTTGTGTGCGGAACAAAGCTGCGAAAACTTATTCCCCGAGGGAAGTATTTTTCTCAAGTACAGTTTCCTGCTCATCTAAATTCTTAATTCAACCAATGGAACTTCAGAGTTTTAACAAAAGGCGGGATATCTAGAAGCTGATGTGAAAATCAGCCAATAAGCGTGTGTCTTTACAAATGACTTCACCATCCTAGTTTGGTTGCAGTGCACCCATGTGGATTCAGTGTTGACTTGCTACCTCAGAGAGTTGTGGAGTTAACTTTATCTGCAGTTACCGTTTAATTTGAAACGCTTTTTGCGCGTTTCACCATGTCTTCGTCTTTCTTTATAAAGAAAAAAGAAAACGCAAAATCAGTCAAAAGGGTGAAAAATACAGAGGTGGCAAAGCGAAAGGTAAGTGAGCTGAGCTGTTAGCATGCAAGCTAAGTACGTTAGCTAATCAGCAGGTTGACTTGTGAGACTTACCTGTAGTGATTTCTGAGCTTTTTACACGTTTCTAGGCACAAATGCAAACTCACTGTATTTCTTCACAAACGCTGCTATTGTACTTCTACAGGGTGATGGGGATTTAGGTGGAAAAAACAAAGTACGAGCGAAGAAACCCAACTCAAAATACAACGAAGAGATTTCCAGCGACTCTGAGACAGAAAGGTGAATTTCTAGCTTTTGCATTATTGGCAGCCCTGTGGCCCTGATTATGAAGCAGAGAAAATATTAACAGATTTGTTTTGATTTGTATTTCTTGTCGTACAGTCATGAAGTGCCCAAGAAAAGACAGTCCCATGAAGAGACTGAGTATGATGAAACGCCACAGGAGAAGAAGCTTAGATTAGCCAAACTTTACCTCGACCAGCTAAAGGAAGAAGGTAAGCTTGTAGTATCAAAACAGTACAAAAGTCTAACATAACAGTTTGAACCTGTAAGAACTTACTATGTGATCTGATCTCATCAGAGGAAAAGAAAGCAGAGGAAGACTCCTTTGAGACTGATGTGATTGCTGGTAGACTTCAAGAGGAAGTGGTGAGTGTGTGGGATCTGTTCAGGGGACATTGAAATCTCACCCTCACTTTTATAAAACCTGCTTCTGTTCACCAGCATCCCTTACTTACACACTTCAATTTAGTTAGTTTAGTTTTAGTTAGACTGTGAAATCACTCTGTATGCTTGACTGAACCTGTGATCAGAAATAGGTTGGTATAATGTTCTCATTTCTAAGCGTTTGCAGCAGTAGGGCTTTTTTCATTTTATGCTTAACAGTATAAATCCCATTCAGTGTTTCCTTTAGTATACCTCATACTTGTGCATGCCAAGACAACACGTCATAAATCATAAAGCTTTTAAAAGATTGAAAAAAAAATGTCAGCACAAAACTTAATTTAGTTCATCACAGACTGTAATGCTCTTACAGTAAAATTTGGAACAAATTGGAGATGCAAGTGCGGTTAATCTGACATCAAGGATTAGGTCTTTTTTGCAGTATTGACTTGTTTGTGATTCCCCACCAGACTAAATGTTTAAAAGCCATGATTTTTCTTTATCATAGACATATTCATGGCTTTTTGATTTTTTTGTTATGTTATATGCATTAATATGCTTTATGTTTCTTACTGTGTGTTTATTTTCTTTTTTTTTATTTCCCCCTCAGCTGGAACAAAAAGGAAAGCTTCAGCGACTTATTGCCAAAGATGTAAGTTCAAGGAATTATAAGCTGCAAGTTCAATATTCTTTAGGGAAAAAGCGGATTGTGGACTTTCGGCCTTTTTACTAAATATATTTTCTTCATTTTAGCTCTTGCCACCAGATGCTTCAGAGATCAAAGTGTTGAGAGGTCACAAACTTCCAGTAACCTGTCTGGTCATCTCCTCTGATGACATGTACATCTTTTCTGCTGCCAAAGACTGCTCCATCATTAAATGTGTGTACACATCAAACTCCTGAAAATGATTTGTTTCAGTACTTCACAGCAGTATGAATGAAATATGAATAAATATGAAGAGTGTCTTATTATGAGGCTAATGGTCCAAACCGGCAGTGTCACTTCATTTTGTGTCTTATATCTTTAGGGGATGTTGAGAGTGGAAAGAAACTACACACGATACCCGGTGGAAGGAAAGGCACAGAGGATCGGCATGTCGGACATACAGCTCATATCCTGTGTATGGCCATATCATCAGATGGAAAGTACTTGGTAAGTAATTCTCTCTGAGCATAACTTGCATTTGCCAGTTGTGGGAAACTAGCACCCTATATATAAATAGGGTTATAATATATTTAAATTAAATTATACTTATAGCTCAGTCTACATTGCACCATCATATTGTAACATAAGCCTTTTTTCTGACATCTTTTTAGGCTACTGGTGACATGAACAAACTGATCATGATCTGGGAGGCTGACACATGTAAACATCTGTATAAATTCACAGGACACAAAGGCCCTGTGTCGGTAAGTTCTCTCTTTTTTCCTCAGATGAATGAAGTTAATTCCTTAATATCAACAAATTGAGTGGAGTTTGTGGTAACTAAGATCCTCCTGTGATTCATGTCAATTTTCTTTCCTTTTGAAGGGTCTTTCATTCAGGAAGGGGACTCATGATCTGTACAGCGCCTCTCATGATCGCTCAGTAAAGGTGTGGAACGTGGATGAGAATGCATATGTGGAAACTCTGTGAGTTACTAATCTAAAAAAAATGATTTACCTCATTGCAGAACGGCTGCATCTGTTCTCGTTGTTTGACTTGAACTTTGATTGTGGCTCTCTGTAGCTTTGGGCATCAGGACGCCATCACAGGACTGGACAGCCTGAGCCGTGAGCGCTGTGTGACCGCAGGAGGAAGGGACCGCTCAGTCAGGGTGTGGAAGATCGCTGAGGAATCTCAGCTGGTGTTCCACGGTCACGAGTGAGTCTCCATTCATCTTCTCTTTTGTGTTTCTGTGTCTTCTTGTTTGCACTGTGAAGATGTGTTGATGTACTCCCAAAGCCATGTGAAAACAAAGTGGAGCACACTGAGGAATTAATAGGCACATCTTAAAAGTAAGGAGGTAAAAAAAAAAATAGATTTTTTTACTTTTGAGTTATCAGTGACAAGTTGAATTTAGTCCAATATAGCCAAGAATTACGAATCACAATTTGGCTAAAGGGGTGTAGTAATCAGGGCAACATACAACAACTCAGTACTCAAACCAACCATGGTGGCATAGTATAAAGTCAGTATATTCAGAATATGAAAAAGTGTTGCTTAATGTGTTGTGTAAATTCTTTGTAGTGCCTCCTCCACATTCAGCTTACGTTTTTAGTGTCTAGTAGCATTTCCATGGTGGCCAGGCCACAAAGGAAACATCAGCCAAATGCAAAAAATGATAAAATATGCAAGTGGCTGACAGATTCTCATCACTCATCAACCAAGCCAACAATGGCAATGTTCTCTGTGGCTGAAATTAAGTTGATATTTTGCCAGTAGGCAATTAAGTAATTTTGCACCCTGCTGGTAGACAAAGACTTCTACAAAAATATACAGCTGTAGGATACAACAGCTTTATTTCATCCAGAAAATTTCATGGCATAGTTCTACCACTAAGATTAATATGTGTCACAGCTCCTGTGAACATCAAGAAAGACTAACAACATCTGTTTTTTTTGTCTCTGTCTTGTTAAAGGGGTTCAATCGATTGTATCCAGCTTATAAATGAGGAGCATATGATAACAGGAGCCGATGACGGGTGAGACAGTTACAGCTTTTACACTTTCAATCACAGTTTTTCTTCCAGCATCTCATTGTGTTCACACATTCATTCATGTCTCTCTCTCGTGCCCTCTCTCAATTCTCCCAACGACCCTTAGCTCCGTGTCTCTTTGGAGTGTCAACAAGAAGAAGCCTCTCAGCACGGTGAAGCAGGCTCACGGTTGCCATGGTGATGCAGGGCTGGAGCAGCCTCATTGGGTAGCTTCAGTGGCGGCGCTTCAGAACTCGGATACCATAGCCTCAGGTGCCTCTGACTGTGAGAGTCCCCCTTACCAACTTCTCACTGACACACACTCTCACATTTCTATATTATATGCAGAACACTTTGAATATAACTTTATCTACCAGTCTTGCCGATATAATTGATAATCTTGGTCCTGGTTGACTGTCCTGCACAGTCAAAAGTAGAACAGTTGATGCACTTTTGCTTAGCTAAGCTGCACCTAAAGTAACAATGGTTCATCTTTACAGGCTCACACAACTCACAGGTGCAGCTCTGGAAGTGTGGACAGAATTACCGTGGACTAGAGCCTCTTTTCAGTGTACCAGTGGTAAGCTCTTACCTGCTACTCTCTTTTTAAAATGGCAATGTGTACACATTTACACTCAGAAAAAGCAATAGCTGTCTCAAGCTGTCTTTCTCCATATGTTCTTCTGCTTTATTTCTCAGCCCGGGTTCGTCAACAGTCTGAAGTTTTCGAGCTCCGGTCAGTTCTTGGTGGCAGGAGTTGGACAGGAGCACAGGTAACTGAACTGATGATCATATTTCCATAGAAACTGACAGAAAGATTCCCCTCAGCTGCCTCATGGCAATGCAGATTCACATTTAGTGAATCAAGCGTCCACTAGATGGCAGTGTTTATCCATCTCCCATCCTCTGTCACAGCTAGATCCAACTTTTTCTCAGCGTGGCTTTTTTGTTTTCTTAAAAGCTGTGATTATTTCATTTAAAATTAAATCAGCCAATCAAAAGAAGCTTAAGAGCAGTTATTTACAGTGGGTATTTATTGATAGATAATGTCACACTGTTGTCAGATTTTTTACTTTCCATTAGGTGAGAACATGCAAAAGTGGAAGTTCTTTATTTATGGTGAACAGTGAATAATTACAAACCTGCCACATACCTGAAAATTATTTAACATTACAGAGGTTGTTGTTGCTTTATGCAGCACATCTTAGTGACAAAATGTTGATCATGACATGTCATTTTTGAAATGGTCACGGTGTGGAAAACATGCTTACAATTAACCTTTAAAGAGTTAAGCAAAAGAGTGCACCAACAGTTTGTGATAGTTTGTGAGTTTGTGGATTGTTATAATTTAAGTAATTCCAGACAACAGCAGCACAGAAGCAAAAACACTGACCCAGACAAATATTGTTTTATCGTAAGGAGGCAGCACAGAACCAGACCAAAAGGCTGCAGATGATTAGAAGAAGAATAGAAATATTTGTTGCTGTTCATGCCATAAAGTTCTTGTCTGTTTTAACAGACAGGTGCATTTACTGTCTGTAACTGAGCGGCAACACAGCAGCACTCTGCTCTCTTTGAATACAGCATTAGTGTTATTTTATAAATATTTGGTGACCTTTATGACAGTTGAACATCTGATTTTGTGACCAGATTCACACATTTACACTTTCAGTCAACTCGTGTATGTGATTTTAAATCAGATTTGCAGATTTCAGTTGTTACAATGTTTTTTGTTTTTTTTTTGCTGCCTAAAGTTAACAAAAGCTCTGATTACAATCAGAGCTGACAGTCTGAACAAAACCTGAAGGCCAAAATGACTCCAGTCATTTTCAGGGATGTCTGTAATAAGAATCACAACAACCATTTTCATGAGGCCAAACTCAGGCTGCATCCAAAACAATAGAGCTTGAAGCTCCATGATCCCACACAAACATTTAAATATTTGCTCTAAATCATATTTTTGATTTGAACAGATTTACTTTTTTCACACAAGTGGGAGACAAACAGGTTTGAACCTGATAGTAGAGCTTCACCTTCAGTGCTTAGTCAGAAATGGACCTCAGAACTACTGTTTGTTCGGTGGATTAATATAAAACATAACTGTGACATCATGACCTACAAAACGGCAAAGAATACTTGATAGTAAAACAGCATTTATCTTCTTTTGTCTAGTTATTTGTATTGATTTAAATTCAAGAGGATAATGTTTGTATTGAGTGCCCTCTGGCCCAATGTATGTTTGTTGTTTTTCTGCAGGTTGGGCCGATGGTGGAGGATAAAAGAGGCGAAGAATGGGATCTATGTTATTCCTCTGAAAAGGAAACCTCCTAATCCAGAAGAAGCCAAGATAACTGAATAGTGAACTGTTAAATGTCTTTCTTTTGTAAATTAAAGGTTTAAAAACTGACTGTGTATTGTGTGTTTTTGTTTTGAGATAAAAATAATAGCTAAATTGAAAACTGGCCAGAGGGATTTGTTTACACATGTATTCACTGTGAGTCTCTCCTTCCCTTTTTTTTATTTGTAAAGAAGCATTTACAGTGTTGGTGAAAGAGTCAGCAGTGTGGGTGAGGTGGGCTGCGTCTGCATTGAGCCACAACGTGAGAGGAGGCCATGTTGTAGGAGTCAGTAGATCCTGTCTGAGATGACCAGCAGCCTTCTTGTGACCCAAACACAATGTTTTATAACCTGTTTTTTTTTTTTTTTTTTTTGGAGTATTTGGGAAAGTTTCTCTTGTCAGAATGTTAGCTGGAAAAGTTAACAGTCTGCTTTTTTTTAAAGTCATTACAGGTTACTAGAGGCAAGTTTGGGCCCACATTGTCATGGTAACGGCATCTGTATTTGTCATTGTCAGTCTGACAGCGTCAAACATTAAATTGCAATTAACTCTGCAGGAGAGTTATTCACTCTGCTGCTTGAGGACCTGCAGTCATTTAAATCCTTTGTATTAACAATTGCAAAGAAAAATGACAAGCAATTAAGGAAATTGCACTGCCAGACTGAAGTGGTCAGATCTTAGTTTCAGTTATTTGACTAAAGCTATTAATAAATTGGATTTACAGGAGCATAAGTGTGCTAAAATCCTTCAACTCTGTTCAAAATATTTGTCAGCATAAAACCTGAGAAAATAACCTGTTAAATGGTGACAACGGTTTATCAGAGGCGGCAATTACCGTTTCCATATCAACTTTAGAGTAACAAGCCCGCTGGATGTATTTGCACTTTGTTTAATTTTCCTGCAGGTGTCCTCTTTTGCTTGGCAGGAGTGTTATTGTCCTTTTCCTCAGCACATAGTTTTATTCTGTCAGACATCTACTCATTTTAAATAAATGACAGGAGGTAACACCGTTTCTGCCACATTTTCTGCTTTTGCAGTTAAACATATTGCAGTCACATTTCATTTTGTAAGTAAAGTCACTTCTGCAGGTTTACTTGTTGTACTTTAACCCTGTAAGAACAGACCAGGCAAGAAGTGGGTGGGTTCTTTATAGATAGCTTATTGCAATTTAATGTCAGGATATCAGGAAACTCTAATCAGTATAAAAGATGAAAAATTCCAGCTTGGGTGAATACATTTTACAGGCACTGTACATGTATAATTGCACATACTCAACTAGCAGATACAGTAATAGTTATAGCTTAGAGATCTGAGCACCAAATACAATTGTTGATAAAAATGTAGACTTAAAATTCATGCTGCATCTCTTGAAAAAAAGTCAACTTCTTTTTTTTTTAATTAGAAAATTGGAGGAAGGAATCCAATAAATCAGTTCAGCTAAACAAGTTGTTAAATGCACGATTGTTAACTTCTGTCAGCTCAATTAAACAATAGATCGAACTAAAGGTTCAGTTTGATGACCTCATGAAGTTGTGCCAGATCATGGGATTTGTTGTTGAGCAGCCATCACTGAAGATGATAACTCTATCTGACTGACTCTGGCAGAAATGTGGTCATAAGATAATGCAATAATCTTTTATTTATGTTTATTTAGTGATGTTTGCTTACTTCCTTCCTCTTTGACTGGTGTCACCCAGGAAGTTAGCAACAGGCAGCAAAACGAAATGCACCATCAGCTTGAATAAAATTACAGATTTCTCAGGATTTAAACACTGAAACATTTGGGAAAATGTAAGTACACAGCTTAACAAAAAATATAACAGAGTTGTATTTGCTTTTAGATATTTTAAGGTAAAAGTGTTTAATTTTATTTTATGTTTAAAGGTCCAGTGTGTAGGATTCAGGAGGGGTCTATTTGTAAAATTTGTAGCTGAAATAGAATTTGATAATCATAATAATGTTTTCATTAGTGTATAATTACCTAAAAACAGCAATCATAGACGGATTTCTTTAGAATGAGCCTTTTATATCAACAGAGGGAGCAGGTCCACTTCCACGGAGTCCGCCATGTTGCACCGCCATGTTTCTACAGTAGCCCAGAATAGACAAACTAAACACTGACTATAATGAGGGTTTTTATGTTTTTAGCTGCCACAATGGCCTTCCCCTAGATGGAAAAGGGAGGCATAGGGATATTCAGTCAGCTGCAGTCTGCAACTTCACCACTAGATGCCACTATATCCCACACAGTGGACCTTTTAATGTATCAATTTGGTTTTAAAGAGGAAGCAATTAAAACCTACTGTGCAAAATGCTCTGGATAGCCGTAGTTAGCTTTAGTTTGTACAGTGTCAAGAATTGCAAGTGTGAACCTAAACACAGCAGTATTCAATCTTTTAATATTATAAAGAAACATTTTATTTACATAAATTACAAGAGAGCACACACTATTATACCAGTCTACATCAACACACACGTCCTTTATAGTGTCTAGTTGCCTACTTTTCATCACATTCACTATATGATTAGTCACATATTTTGTTCAACAGAAGGGCTAAATTTATTTCATAGCAACTCTTTTGTCGTTTTCTACAACATTTGGGTATATTCACAGCACTGTATGGACAAGATAAGAACAGCCTTTTGTTTTTGTATAACACTATTGCTTCACAAGCACCCATTTGACAACAAGACTCTTTAGGACAAGGCACGGTGCATTTAATCACATCTATCTGTAAACCAAGGAGATCACAGCATATTAAATCTATACAAAAAAAGGCTTTACAATTGATACATACTGCTCGCTGTAGGAACATCATTTAGCTTTCACAGTTAGAGTTACCCTTTCCACAGTCAGTCAGTCAGTCAGTCTACCCAGACAGAGTTATCTCTCTGCAGCATGTTGGATGGTGTGGGGGGAGAGGGGGGGCTCTGTCATACACAGCCTTGTTTAACAGAAGGATGACTGATGATGGGATGGTCTCTTGTGCTTAGAGAGGAACCTTTTTTCACAAAGAGGACGTTGTCGAGTCCACCACCTCACGGCCGTTACAGACTGCTGGCACGTAGTTGGAGGCTGATCCTGGGAGAACAAACACAGCCACGTTAGCCAGAGAAGAGTTTTCTCCACTGTCAGGAAAACTGTAGACCTGAGATAAAAGCTGTGAGCAGAATTATGGAAATGGAAAGTCATGGGCTCTGCAGGTCAAGTCCAGATATGTCAGTTCATATGTTTACAAGGGACTTTCAAGCCCCTGGGTATTGTACTTGCAACTCTGAGGTTCTTGTATGTTACTTTGGTGAATCTGTTCTATGTTACTTAATATTTCTGCTCCACTTTTTGGAGATGTGTACAAAAAGTTTTTATGAACTGTTTTGGACACATCTACATGGTAAATATAGATATTAGTAAAATAGGATTCACCTGTTTTCCACTGAATAAAGTCTAGCACTGTAATATAATAAATGATTGTAACATGCTTAATAAAGTTGAGATATATATGAAAAGAAGTTGGACAAAATAAAAAAAAATAATTGACAGGTTTTGTTTGAGTTCACAGTACAACACATCACATTTTTACTGAAGATTTTTTCAAGCTCTGCTAAATTCCTTTTTTCTAAGACAAAGAAATGTAAATTTGGGACTTGAAATGAACCAGACTGAAAACTTCAGGTTCTCTTGAATTACAACTTAATTATAACGGTACTGAATTATCAGTTCAGTTCCTGTTCTTAATGAGTGCTTCTCTTATGTAAGAGTTTCTTTTAATCACAAAGTTATTACTCTGTGTGTGATTGTGTTTGTGAGTGTGTTGGGGTGGTGGTGTTGTTGTATTATTTTATTCTCTAAGCACTTTTGTGTACTAAAAGTGTCTTAAAAATAAAATCTGATTGACTGATTGATGCATGGTACTTGATGCTGACTGCTAGAATTGGTAAGAAAAAATTTTATAAGTACAGGACAGTCATTAAACTCAAAAAATGTTTTAGGTCTTGTCATACAAAATATACAATCTGCTCACAAAATATGATATATTAATGCAGATAAATATACTTACAAGTTTGTGATTTACTCCAGCTTCACAGGTTATATCAGTAAAATGCTACTTACAGATTAATGCATCCGAATCAAAAAAAGTCCAGGATACATTTAACAATCAAAGTGTCAGTTTGCATAATGAATGCTGATGCACTTTCACTTAAAAAAGATTTTGAATACAAAAATTTTGATGTAACTGAGCATGTCAACATTTTTGTGTTTCTACTTTTACTGAAGTAAAACATTTAAAAACTTCCCCCACCTCTCAACTATGACATCAAACATTAATATTAGAAAAAAAGAGTCATTTCACAGTCCAGGTAAACCAATGTCAAGCCTTTAGACACACACCTGTAGTTTGAACTAAAAGCTTGTTTGAGCTCTTCTTGCTATAAAATAGTGAAAAGTTACACTCAGTGCACTTTGTAAACTCTGTGTGTGTTTATTTATGATGTTTGCACTCCGAATTTGTCTGTCAGTTTATTAATAAGCTTTAGATAAGACAGGCTCTCGTGTACATAGATAGAAACATAACGGCTGGATTTTAATTGCCTTTCCACACTGATAAATAAAAGAAACTGAAAAAACAGGCTGAAAAAAAGCTTGATATCGTCTGAGTTTCTGTGTTTATCTTCCTATTTCATTAAATAAAATGTAAAAACCTCTGAAACAAATGCAACATATAGCAATACTCCACAGCAGCAGCTTTTGGTGATGTTTTACAAAATGTTGCATTTTCTCCATGGAAGTCAGGTCGCAATTCTCTTGCTGATTACACCGTTATTGCTTACATACTATTTTGGAGACCCAGACTGTTGCTAGGTGTTAGGTTTCAGCGGAAAGTGCAAACAGATGTCTTTGTGCTGGAATATAAAATTTCTGTAGGTTGCACAGTCTTGAATGGAGCAGTGAGTGCAGATACAGTGGATGGTACCTTTAGAGTAGCTGGAGCTTGGGGCGGAGGCAGATGCAGACACTGTGGCACTGAAGCGGTTGGCTGTGACTCTGAGTGAGGCCACGTTTTTCTGGGGCTGAAACAGGATGATGTGCACCTTGGGGGCGAAGAGGCAGCCAAGAACCACAGAACCGCTCAGGCTGACGGAGATGCACATGGTGGTGGTCTGCACCTGTGAGGGGGACAGAGAGGGTGATGATAAAACACTCCTCCCCACAGATGTGCCTTCACTACAGCTTTTGATCCATCAGGTCACTCAGTTTTATTTGTTTGCTCACAGGTAGCTCACAAAATCTGTAGTATAATCAGTGGAATTACCTCATGCCCCTTTCGTGGTCATCCCCAAATCATTCAACCAGTCTGTTCTTCTTCTTCTTTTCTAAAAAAATGCTCCCAAACCAACCACAGCCGTCCAGTTGAACACCCAACATGCAATTCATCATATTAGTGTCTTTCACTTCCCTCTATCATCTCACTCTGCTTAACATGGGAGTCACACGATTTATCTTCATGCCATCAACTTACCTAACACAACATAATTACCAAATTACAACACATAATTATCCTGTTTTGCAAATAATAAATAATAATAGTAATCATTATTATCTTGGTGGGCTCTCTTGGCTTGAGTGTTGCAGGGATTTGTCTCAACTGCAACTTTGATTGGTTCCTTGTTTTCAGGTGAATGAAATTTAGTTTAAAACTCATTCAAAATATATGACTGTCATACAGAATTCGAACAGATTTTCCCAGTTTTACATCCTGCAGCCATCTCAAAAAACCAAAAAAAACAAGATCTCATTTGTCATTCTTATGTGTCATGCACTCATTTTTTAAGTTATATTAGCCACATCTCCATTTCCAATCATGTATGCATGTGTGTGTTGGCAGCTTTTAATTATGAATGTTAGCAATTCTAATTGTGTTTCTGGATGTGCATGAATATGAGAGCAAGAGGGAGAATTATGGAATAAGCACAGCTGGCCGTCCTGGAAAGTCAGGGCCTTGTTAGTCATATTTCAGCTGCTAATGTGAGCTGACTGCCGGGGTCATCTTTCTGAGCACCGTCTCTTCCCACCCCACTGGTTACCCCTGCAGACCAGGAACTTCTATTTGCAGAACCACAGCATGAAGTGAAATCCCTCCTAAACATACCACACAACAACAACACCGCAGAACGATGAGAAGTGCTCAAACACTGAAGCTTTAGGCTACAAAAAAAAAAACTGGTGGAAACACTGTCAAGCTAGCGGGTAACACTACTTCACTTGTCTTTTGTCTGCAGCTCCTTATCTCTTTCAGCCACAAAGATGTCTTCCTAGCAGCTATTAAACAGTTCTTTCTACAAATAATTAGGGACTTGCCGCGGTGCTGTGTGAACCCTCCTTTGTTCTTACTTTAAAGCTGACAGCAAAGAGAATAAGGTTATACTTATTACTTTATTTAACGCTCTCTGCATTTTTAAATCTACTATTATATTTATATAACTGATCTTATTGTTAAAAAGATATAGATTTTCATCAGATACTCGTAGTTTAATTAGAATATAACTGCATTTTATCAATTATATTGCTTTATTTAAGGTAAATTATATGCGAATTCATGTATAATTTGGGTTATGACTATTTCATTAGTGATAATGTTTGAAGTGTGATGTTTGATTAAATAAGAGGAATGAAATGTACAAAATGTATGAAATGAATGAAAATGTATGAAATGAAATGAAATGCACAGAGGGAGATGTATGAAATATTTTTCACCTAAAGGTTTCTGAACATAACAAAATATCTGTCTCTATCTGTGAGATCTCGAGTTCATCATGATTCACTGGGCAACAAGGCTAGTCTCTCATTAGAATATTTCTGTGCTCTCCAACCCTAATTTGAAATGTGGCGACTGAACCCACAGCCATTATTATTGGTGTCACACAGAACTAAAGCACCAAGGTCTCTGTTGCACTGCCAAAGCTCTCCTCCTTTCAATTACTGTGTGTGCTGCCTCTCCAGTATGAAGCCTTACATATTCTCCAACGTTCAGCCGGTCTCATGTTTGCTACAGGGGAGCAGGAAAGGTAAAGGTTTTCAGTTCGCAGTTTGGGTTGATTAGCACAGACATGAAAAGCCTGAGGTGCTTCAGGATGATACAAAGCTGGTGTGATCCTAGACCTCCCCCCATCTGTTTGCACAACAAAGGCCTTGTTGCGGACCAAATGCTGTGGCAGTACCCTTGAGTCTGCCCAAGGCGTCAGGACTCATGCATGGGTCTGTCAGCTTCATACCCTTTGTTTTGTCTTATTTGCCTTAATTGTCTTACTTTGCAAGGGGTGATACGTTAATTTGTGCCTGCAGCTATACCTTTTTTACTTGGGAAAGTAAAATATACATGTATTCTAATTTTCAGATAAATTCAGTAACAGCTTTGCATGTCATAAGCCCATTTATTTATTGCCATTTGTGTGATGCAGGTTAAAATGCAGCCTCTAGCCATTTGTGTAAAGGCTTTACAGTTTTATCCTCCTGCGACAACTCTGCAGCACATGTGACATAGAGGCAGTTCCCCCAACTGTGTCCTTCCTTACAATTATTTTAAATTCACATCATAGCATTACTTGGTGAGTTCAGTTATTATTTAGTATCTAGAAAAGAAGGTATCTAATAAGAAATCATAAGAAAAACTGTTATAAAATCTCCAGATTTTATCTTTTGCACCTAAAATGTGTCATTAAGCATTTAGCAATGCCACAATTCAATGGATCAGTTTGACTGTCATTAATTATTTCTATCTGTATATTTCAGCCTGATATGTCTCCAGAGTCTTTGTTCTTGTCTTGAAAGATCCTTCAACTCACATGAAAAGAAAGCTCGCTCTTTCATGGGTCTGGGTGACGGTGATCAAATGGAATCTGAAAGTGACACCTTCTTCTTTAGGAATGATAAACATACTGGGGATAGTCATTTATAGATTTTGTTTACATTATTCCCAAGCATTTGGCTTGAGAAGTTTCTCAGAATATAAATAAATTCTGAATTCTTGGTTGACTTTATGTAAGAACATTTTTCACATTTACCCTGTAGTCGCTGGCTGTCACGTAGAAGATGGGCTGGAAAGCGAGCCAGATGATGCAGGTGGTGTACATGGTGAACCCGATAAACTTGGCCTCGTTGAAGTTTTCAGGGCACTTTCGTGTCTTGAAGGCGTAGACAGTGCAGAGGATGATGAGGATGCAGTTGTAGGCGAGTGACATGAGCATGCTGGAGTCCCTGCTGTTGCACTTGAGGGTGACCACGTCTCTCCTCTCCGGGCTCACCTCCTTCCGAACCCCCGGCACCTCCACCAGCAGCCAGATAAGAGCCACAAGCAGCTGGCAGGAGATAAGAGCGCCACAGATTGCTACCTGGGAGGCGGGGCTGATGAAGCGCGGCCGCTGGGCTCCATCCTTCACGCCGCTGAAGATGCGGGCGATACGGTTGGTCTTGGTCAGAAGAGCTGAGTAACACACTGCGAATGAGGTGCCGAGGCCCAGCCGACGCAGTGTGCAGACAGCAGTGGAGGGTTTGGCGATGTAGATGAAGGTCATGAGGTAGCACATCAGCACTCCCAGCAAGAGGATGTAAGACAGTTCACGTCCACTTGCTTTAACCACTGGTGTCTCATTGTGCTTGAGGAACAGGCCCACCACTGACAGAGTGCACAGTATACCGAGGCAGGAGATGGTGACAGGCCCGATGGCCCAGGCATCCTCCCACCGGATGTACTCTTCAGGCAGATCATAGCACCCAGTCAAGTTAGCCAGGGGCCACTGACCGAAGCTGCAGTCAGCACAAGTGAACTCATCCTGCAGGTACTGGTAGGGCTGGCAGGGGATGCAGATCCAGCAGCAAACGTCTCCGGGCTGCATGCTCTTCACCTCGTTCTTCCTGCAGGGGTCGCTGCACTGAGAGGTTGGTGGTATGAGGCCACGCCAGGGTACCAGGCTGGTGTTCAGGGTCAGGGTCTGGTCCCAGTAGCCGACCTTCTTGTAGATGAACTTCCCGTCTTCTTTGTGGTAATGAAAGATGTTGTAGCGGCTGATGCTGTCGCCAAATGAGTCGAAGCGGACCATGTTCTCTGTGTCAGCAGGTCTGAACGGAGCTGGTGGGAAGCAAAGACACAACAATGTTGACATAAAGCTCTCAAGGATTTTAAAAAAGTAATGTCCATTAGTCTAAAAACAGTAAGATGAAGATTATAGAAAATAAACAGACTCTAACAGCTAAATTTATTTTGCAACTAAATTAAATTATCTAATTTGAGTAGACAATATACTAGGAACACTACTGCACACTCTACTAATATTTTTACAGATGCTTAAAAACATTAAAATACAACATAAAAATGTCACAACTTGGCAAACAATTACTAAATTGCTGTACTCAACATGCTGCCATTTTCTGCCATTTAAGCTTGCTAAAATGTGACGATCCAACCAATATCAATATTCTCAGAATAGTATGTTCTAGATATTTTTTCCCTCCTGCTGATTCCTCCATGCTAATTAATGAATTATTTTTTGCTAAATAAAAAATGTACAAAAGCCCCTTTCAGTGCTGCTGAGGAAACCATTTGAAGTCTTAATCCAGTTACATGTTTATTTGCAACCCCCCATTTGCCAAACATGAAAACATTCCTGACAAATTTAATCCCATTCACAGCTTTTTAAAAACATTTTCATATGACAAAGGTACATGAAATACTAGAATTAAGTCTGTGTTTGCTTCACTGTTATTCTTACCTTCAAACTTGGTCTTCAGGATGAACTCCTTGTAGAATCTCTTGCCATTACCTGGTTTCATTGCATCACACACCTTCGATGTGTTGGAGCACACAGCTTGCCTCATGTTGTGCAGAGCGTAAGCCATGGCATACACTGCATTCACCACAAACATGATCTTGGACTCCTGCTCAAAGGTCCCGTCTCGCAGGCTGTGTTCACTGCAGCCATGTTCCTGAAGGCTACAGCTGAACCGGTGCTCCCAGAACTCTTTGAACCACGGGTTCCTCGTGTTGGTGTATGGGTTCAGCTTGGTGAAGTAGTCTTCAAACTCTCTGATTGGATAAGAGGCCAGCTCGATGGTGAAGGCACTGTCTGCTGCCGTCTCACTACCCCTCACCACGCTCTCCTGCGCCCCCCACCCATCACTTGCAACCCAGATGAAGGTGACATTCATGCGAGTGGCAGCCACCAGCAGCTCGCGGGCGTCTTCGCTGCGTGTGAACAGGATGACCACCTTGGCGTTGGACTTCTGCTGCAGAGAGCGGATCACGTTGTCATAACCCTGGCGGTTCATGGAGCGGCTCACCTTGGCTGAAGTGGCGATGCAGATTTGGCGAGTGCGGGCCTCCTGCTGGAAGGCATCAATGCCAGTCTCACCGTAGTCGCCCTCTGACGCCACTGTGGACACATAGGTCCAGTTGAAGAAACGCAGGATCTCAGCCATGGCCTTGGCCTGGTAGAAGTCAGGGGGCACCGTGCGGGCGAAGTAGTCATAGCGGGACTTGTCACTAAGCTTTGAGCTGGTGGAAGCATAGCTGATCTGAGGGATCTGAAACAATCGCAGGAGGTTGGCCACCTGAAGAAAGAGAAAGAAAATATTTCAACAGCTTTGTCATATTGTTTCAATGGCTTCAATTTATACCTGCAAAGCCTTAATTGTGTCCCCCGCTAGAGTGAAATGAAAGACTTTTTTGCTAAATGACATGTTTCTTACTGCTCATCACAATGTCCTAAGAAACCTTTTTTTAAATGAGGTCCAACATATTGTATTTTGGGAGGTTTTAGCAGCAGTTGCTGCAGGTTGGTTTATAAATTGCAGAGCTAGTGTCAATCATAGGTGTGAGATTATTATAGTAAGTAACAATGCTTTAAAAAGTCTGCTGGTTACAAGAAAAATGTTCTTTAATTGCTCAATGATTAATTTTTGGCCACTTGGGGGGCAGCAGAAAATCTGAACAAAACACTTAAGTATTACTATTTTTAGATTAATAATGTATTTAAACATAGATTATACATCATATATAAATGGATATATAAATTCAGAGTCTTGTTTCTGGCTACCTGGTGAAATCATATTCCCTTCTGCTCTTATAAAACTTTTTGCTTCTCAACTTGTAGATTTCCATCTTTCCATCTGGTCTGTGGGTGAAGTGGAGTCATTAAAAAGCAGAGCTGCTGTCCGATGTGCTTCAATTCTGTGACGGAGACTGGCAGTGGAAACAGCAACAATTCAATGTTCCTCCATCTCAAACTGTTTACTCTGTCAGGGATCCACAGCACCAACAGCTAGTGCCACAAATCCCCCTTCACAGATTTCACATTGCCAGATAACAACAGCAACAATGGCACAGAGATAAGAATTTTATCAGTGTGTTTGGCTGCTTTCTAGAGTTAAAACCATTCTGTCAAGTCATTAAAGTGTCAAGACGGATTTTGTCAAATGTAATGATGCCCACCTAACCCAGACAAATATATTGATCTCATAGTGAAGATGATAGTTGATGGTAATTTCATCAGGACATGGGTGATAATCTCTGACTGCAAAAATTAAACCCCAGCATCTGTCCAGCCGGACACAGGCCTGCTGAAAAGACTGTGCAAGAGTCAAAACATACATGGTTTCAATTATATTCACACACAGCAATACTGAGCTAATAATGACAGAGAGCTGGTGAAAACTTGTCATTTCGCAGGGTTCCCAATGAGTCACAGTGGTGATTAGTAAATACCCATGAGCTTTTACCTCCTCCCTTAGGCATCACTGTATGCCTGGAGGATTCCCAAACAATAAAACCCCAATGGATATAATTGAAGCCTTTTACACTCACATTAAGTCCTATTAAAAGTACCACTCTTTGTTTCAGCCACTCAGCCCATGAGAAAGAGCTCATCTATCAATCCTTCCTTTGATATTTTAAATCTTGAGTGTTATATACTGTATTAACTATCTACG
>JAPZDY010000012.1:12345976-12359112 GCA_029783645.1 Ctenochaetus hawaiiensis | reverse complement strand
AAGTGAGTACATATGTGTGTTTGTGTAAGCTGCTTCTCAGGGACATTTCAAGAGTATCCTGTAACATCCCTGGAGCAGCACAAGCAGCAAACAAAAGAGAAAAAAAAAAGGAAGGAAAAAATGAAATGGATGCTGAATTTTCCCCTAGATAAACATTACATCAGGTTGTGGGTGGGAAACCATGTGGTGCACTGATGAATCCGCTACCCTCGATGCAGCGGAGAGGATTACATGTCATAACGTGTGAAGTCCTGATGTAGAATCTGTCTCAGACCTGCTGTGCGTACGGGACAGCAACGTGCAGGTGTTTGATATTTGCTACGCCACATTTGCCCTATTATTAGCACCAAGGTGAGAAAGAAACTTGAAGAGTTCAACATTAAGAGTCTAATTGCTCCTCTGTGCTGTCTGCTGCAGCAGATGGGGGCTTTCTGGTTGCAAAGACTAGGTCACAGTGAGAATTAATGGCACAATAAGGAGCAGCCAATTAGACAGGCCTATGCAAACTAGGCCAAAGTGAGGCTAGAGTTCCAGAAGAGCCTCTCAAACCCTTTTAAGAAGTGCAAATAAATGTGGGAGTCTCTGAAGTGGGGGATGAAATGCAGCTATCAAAACCATTTTTCTACCAATATTTGAAACACTTATTAAACAGGGAGGAGTATTATCAGCTCGCATGAGCGTTTAATCTCAGCCTCTGATTAGTTGTAAAGTAGCTCCTATCGGGCCCTCGATCGCATCATTAAGACCATCTCGATGCAGAGGCGGCTGTCGCACTAACACTCAGCAGCTGAACGAGTCGCTCACTCCCCAGATGTCTGAGCACAATATTCCCTCTGAAAGGCAAGTTCAAAAAGAAAAGGCAGTGTGCTTTACTCAGCTTTGAACCATCAGCTAATGCGTTTCTGCGCCCGCACAGGACAGAGGGTTTCACCAGCATTAGCACAAAGATGCTCTCAGGACGCTGTTCCTATTGTCTCACACAAATGTAGCTAATGTGTAACATGACTCACTGAAGGGTCGCATTCAGCAGTGATGGTGATTGGCATGTATAATCCCACTACTGTGTACATGTGTCTATGGAGACTTATCATGTCTGCAAAATGAGCTGATGAGATGGTTTTGTGGGTGAGGGATTAACCACCTGTTTGTCACTGATGACAAAATCCAACAAAATTTATGCAAAAACAAATCATTTTGATGTGTTATTAATGATCATTTTGATAACATTTCCGTAATTGTTAAGGCTTTGTTATCAGGTTTGTTTGTCACATAAACCTTTTGTCGACCACTTGAGCTTACATGACATGACATTTAATTTTGTGTCTAATCCACCACACATGCATCAAGCTGAGTAATAACAGCCAAAACAGAGAACCAGTCCCATGAGATTAATTTAAAATATTGCTCTGTAATATTTATGTGACCGGAACTGTTGTGATAGAGAGAAGCCAGTTTTTTTTTTCTTTTCTGTGTTCATTATTATGACAAAAACCACAAAAAAGCATTATGGCAAAAGTATGTGTGTGTTTTTTTTTTTTAAATTAAACCCCAAATAATTTTTTCTCTTGGTATGACAACTACAGATCAACAGATTTCTGATACTTTCTAGCCATAAAACAGGAAAATCACCTAATAAATTTTGTTATAACCTTTCATGATCCCCTAAAGGGCTGCAACTAGCTGTTCCACTCAAAGGACCATTTATTTACAGCTAAAAATACAAAAAGAAGAAGAAACTGCAACCCCCACAACTCCATTAATGACCATCATCATTATATCATCTGCAGTGGGGACACAGTTTATCCCTCCACCTGGACTTTGTCAGCTGAAGGAATTAGGATTCCTCTGTGGTGGCCGGCAGCCAGCTGATTGTGAATTTGAACATAGATCAAGTGCATCATTTCAACAAAACACAGCGCTGGAAAATCTGGTTGTAAGCTTGCTTGGCTCTCGAAAACCACATATTATCCTATTGTGCCAATATATGTTTATTCCCAAGAAAACTTGAAGACTGAGAGACAAAGAGCTGATCTGAAAACGAGACTGACTATAATGGGTTGTTTACTGACTGCTGGCCACCACAGTAGCACCATCCAATAATAACATGATAATAATATTCATAGAGGCATACAGTAACCTATAACCAATCTCTCACTGTCATCCCTTTTTGCATTCGAGAGAAATCCCGCTGCTACATCATATTCTGCCTGATCCACTGACAATACAATCCATCCCAATCAGTTTTTTTTAATGCTTTGCATCGAGCCAATAATTTCATGAATTCTGCAAACTAAATGAAACAGCCCAATTATATTCACAGCGGGATGCAATTACATTGTTTGGGGCGCTGTCTGACAACAAAAGCTCTGGTTGGCTTGAGAGGAACAAGTGAGATATTAGTCTAAACAATGCAATTTTTAATTGAGACAGTTGGGACTGTGCTGCGTGTTCCCTTAAACCAAGATTGGAACAACTTTCTGTATCCCAAAGTAGTCACGCTCAGGTGTTTTGTGATCTAATGATTAAGTCTTAGGCTCCTATTAGATCAAGTTCAGACAACAGATTCACTGGTGACTGTGGCGCGCAAACAGACATCTTGTGGAAATGCTGCTCTTTTATCAGTTGATCATAATTCGGGTTGTGGGATTAAATCAGGGCCGAAAGATTTAGGAAAACGCACTAAAAAAAAGTTATTGCGTGATCATTTCTTACCTGGTCGTAGCACTAGATGTTTTTTGTCAGATGGACCTGCAGGTCTCCCCTCCACAAGCGCGTGCGACAGCACACAGACACCGCGAGGAGCTTCAGGAGGCGAGCAGCGTCCAGATGTTGTGCACTTTGAGCATGTTTGCCAGGCAGCGGTTTGGATCTGTCCTTGGTTCTGAAAGTGTTGCTCACATTGGCAAGTGTGGCAAACTCTTCCCGGTTTCCTCCAACTTGTGCCTTCCAGCCACCGTGTGCACGAGCCGACAGACCGGAGCGATATAACCTAACCGCCCAATAACGATGCTCATATGTCCACCAGCACCGACAGAAGTGACGCTCGAAGGAGGATTCCCCTGTATGTTACCGCCAGCTGGACTGGGAGGCAAGTGGATCTAAATTTAGTTAGAATTACAGTTTTGTTTTGCATTACTTTCCCCCTCTAATTGTAGTCGTGTCTCATCGTAAAGTTACTAAATTCAACTTCCAAACGAAAAAAAATCTCGCAGGAGCACCGTCGGATCGCACGCACGCACGCAGCCGCCTCGTGCAGCTCCACAGCTATAATGAGCGCAACGAGTCGACGCTCTCGCCTTTCACAAACCTGCCCGCGCTTCACAAAGCGTTTGTTTGCGAGGCAGCGAAGTGGGTTACAGCGCCGAAACGGGAGCGAGTCAAAAATAATGAAATCTATCCTTAAAAAAATTTAAAAAAAATAAACAAGAAAAATATGTGCTGTTTATTATGCAGGGGTGAACAATAATAACAGTGACGAACGTGCATTAATCAAAATCCCAACTCTTATTTCCAACTTCTCACGGGTCTCTCTCTCTCTTTTTTTAAAGTGAGTCATCCGCTGCATTCCCTGTGGAACTGAGCTTGAATGGTGCCAATCCAACTTTTAATGATAACCTCCTCCCCTCCCCACCCCACCCCCCAAAAAAGTGACAGTCCTTCCAAACTGGATATAGAAGGTGGTGCTGCAGCTCTCCAGCTAAATTTAGAGAGACGAAAAATGAGCATCAACTTTTTTTTTGAGTGTGTGTGTTTGTTTCCCTCTATGAAGGCTGGCCAGCTCCTCATTCACCTCCATCTCATTAAAACTGAATCACACTCCAGATGAGTGGCATAACACTTCAGTGACTAAAGAGGCACGTTGCGCAGTTTGTTTTCACTGAAGGGGCGACGACGTCCCACTCACACACACACGCACGCAGAAGAGTTCATATCGTTTAAAAAACAGCAGTTCAGTCATATGGTTGCAGGATGGAGGCTCATGCTTGAGCTCAAGGTTGAACCAAATGCAGATAATAAATAATTCGTCCTCATGTTAGCTGTTACAAATAACCTTGAGCTATTCCAAACATAATGCATATAAAACTTGTTTTTGAAATCCCCCAACCAAAAAAATGAACCTTACTGTATTGATTCAATCTATTAACTATTCTAAAGCTGTGCAGGCAGCAAAGGAAGAACCTCAAAGTCTCATTTGTAATTAAAGTTCACTAAAGGTCCACTACATGCTGATCTGTAGCACAGCGTTCTGCAGAGACACCATTTCATGCAACGAACCCTGCTCTTTTTTTTTTTCTCAACCAAAACAATATGACATCAGCAACATTCCTGTTGCATAATTAGTGAGGAGTGCAGAAAATGGCCCCGCTGCACCAAAAAGGTTTGTGTGTCCAACTCAGGATCCTGCTGCAATTAAAATCTGGGAAAAAAAAAAAAACTCAGGAAGCGACAATATGAATTCATTGCTCACCCATTTCTGTCACCTTCATACACTTGAGCACCACAACCCTCCTCCTCCTCCTCCTCCCATCTACACACACACACACACACACACAAACTACATCTCCCTGTTTTCAAATGTTTCATTTCCGGAATAACAATAGCTACTTTGCAGTTCGGGGTTGGGAAATAAAGAACTTTTTCTGTGTACAGTGGCAATTAAAATGACGAGTGGGGTCCTGCTTGTTGAATAATTCCCCCAGCTAACACAAAGGGACCAATTTTCTCCTGAAATAGAATTGTAGTTTACATTACAATTGTTGAGGGCATGTGGGTGGAATGCAGAGTTTAGATAGGAACATGCCAATTAATGTCGAGTGAAATTATAGAGAACAGAAGCAAAGTGTTCCCATCCAGCGGTCAGCGCACATCAATCCGACTGCTGCTCTTTGTGAGTTTCTGATAATTCACTGATAATGAATGTTGACAAAACAATCCGTTCCAAAATCCACAATTTAGCTTTTCTGTGTTTTTTTTTTTTTTTTTGGTGGTGTTCACAAATATGGAGACATGCGACCTTGTTACGAAAAACAACAAGTTCACCTACATGTAGTGTCTACAGCACAGAGAGAAGCTCAGTTCTTCTGATCAGGTGCTTCCACCTCCGCTGAGTTACCGCTCTCAGGTTCCCTCGACTAAACCTTTTTATTTCCTCCACTACATCTATGCAGGTTTAGTTAGAGCAGAATTAACTATTAAAGAGTGAGTTCACCTAATTCATAAGTATACTCTCTGACTTGCTACTTCTACTGTGCTCACAGTTTTAGTTTAATACAAGTTTTGAGGCGTCAGTCTGCTGCCACCAGTATAATAGAAGGGAAATGAAATTGATTTGTGTTGAGAAAAACAATAAGAGGTTAACTAAAGACAGTAACTCTGGAAAATTCACAGACTGTTCTGTGAAAAGCTTTCACCTGTAGTACTTCCTACCACAGAAATAATCTCTGCTTTTTCTGTTTTATTCAATGGCCCTCAACAAGGTTTGCAGATTTTTTTGAGTATTTTGGATTTAAGGCATTTCTTTGCTGCGTTTTATTCCATTTTTTTCTACTTTGCACAACACAGACTAAATTTAAGTGACGTGGCTCTTGGTTGTTTGTTTTAAAGACCCCCTGCAATTGAAACCAAACGTATAACCTTGTTAAAATGCTCATATTTTTATGCTACAACACATATCATGGGGGAAAAAAAGCAGCTTGGCTCACAGACATTCTACCTAGGAACTGCAGTGTACAAATGACAGTCTCACAAGCACAGATTCAGATTCAGGGTGTCATGTGTCACACACCTGCAAAACTTATCCTGTTAACTAGCGGAGTGAGCTGAGGAGTGTCAGAGGAGAAGCCAGATGTAGCGACATATCAGTATTTTGGAGGCTAAGTTTCATTTTATGCAATATGATGGCAGACACCTGTTCAGTTTAAGTTGCAAAGTTGCAAAAGTTGCAAAACTGAACTACAACATGAAGAAGGTTGAACATGGAGTTTGGGCAACAGTTTCACCAGTTTCTTTTGTATTTGATGGAAAAAAAATGGCCTAAAATATGATAAAAAGAAACAAGTGGCCAGAAACTGAAATGATCATTTACATGCATTAAATTGAATTCTTGAGCATTTATCTACTGAGCCCTGAGATTATTATTGATGATGCCTCATTTAAGTTGAGCAGAGTTTAGATTTCCCATGTCCCACCTGTGTGCACAATAAACAACACAGCCCACAAATGATTCACAAATCACTGAGGACTGAGCAAGTTACCGGCACATGTGGATGTGGAAGGAGAACATCCACTGCTCCTCGAGAGGATTTATAATTATACACACAGAGAGCATCTTCACTCTTACTTTTAAAGCTCATCCATCTCCTTTAACATCTTCCCCTGAGAGTTTAACCTCATCTGTACAGTCATCAGCATTTAGATTAAAAACGTAAACACCCACTATAACTCATTGTATCTGTAGAACATTTGTCGGGTGAAAGCTCAGCGTTCTGCCAATTAAGTCCCTGAGGCAACTTCAATTTAGAGTAAATTAATGAATGAGTGATGCTTTAACAGGCTATGTTTTTGTTTTCTTTTATTTTACAGGTTTCCCTGTTTCTTTGGCAAGAGAACGTAACGATTGTCAAGAAAGATCGCTAATGAACAGTCAGGCAGCTAAAGATTTCCACAAATGCATCACTATTTTCCTCAGAGACCACACTCAAAGATCAAAAATGCTCTTCAGACAAAAACCAAATGAAAAAAAAAGAGGTACCTGGATAGCTCTGTTAAGTAAAGCCTCAAATCAGACAGAGAGTTATCCTGACAACTCAGTAAACTCCTACTTGAAACCGGTCCTTAATTGGATAATTACCCGAGAGCCTCAGTGAGGGGAAGCAGACTGTGAAGCTGAATGAAGGGCTTAATTTTGTATTATTTATTCATGTACTATGATTATATATTTATAATGGTTATAAAGATAGGTTCACAGTTCTACAGTCGAGTCTGGATATCAATGTTTCAGTCAGTGTTTAAGACTGTGAATAGCAAAACTTCACAATAGCTTTAGGTAAGATAAAACATCTGAAGATTTTCATTTGGCTTTAACAGTCTAATGGATCAAATGTGCAACCTTTGCAGGATGATTTACACTTTTAAAAAGTATCAGTGTATCTGACAGTGTAATGTCACAGTTATATTTAATGACAAGCCTTACTCTCAAACACACTGCAGTAAAGGGAAGGTTTAGCAGAGACATTTGATGAAAGAATTGCTCATTTCTGTCGAAAGCCAAAATTGTAATCTGGAAAATCTTCACATTTTAGTTTAGAATTTTCAAAGCTTTATTTTTTGCCTGAAACTGGTGTACGTGGCTTCTCTCTCACTGATTACACACACACACACATCCCTTTGAGCTGCCTGCACCCTCCAAATGAGCAGGGCTTGCTGAGAGGAGCTCAGTGTGATCTCTTGTTTGTTAGAAGATGAAGGGTATGGATATGACTGGACATACATTATAGGCTGAGGGTCATCAGGTGGTCTTTCAGGCTGCAGCTGCCATATTTATTTCAGAGGGAGAAGAGAGAAAATACCAAAAGGAGGAAAAAACACAAACAGAAATTAGCCTGTGCAAAGAGACAGCAGATGGCAGAAGGGTTGAGGAGGGAGAGAAAAAAAAAACAGAATATGATGGCTGAACAGAAACTGAAGGTGCTGCAAATGAATGTGTGAAGCTAATTTGAGGATACTGGAGGGAAGGCGTAGAGTGACTGTAAATACAAGGTAGAGAAGCAGATCTTTGCTTTCCGTAATAGTCAAATGAATATTAATGGTCAGCCCGCTTGTCTTGTCATATTTCCTCATGACCGATCATGGCAGAGGGCTGCACACTCACAATAATCATGTACTCAATCTGAGGCAGTCAGGAGGACTGCAGGAAGAAGGTTATTATGCACTTGCTCACACATTTTTCCTTTAGAATTTAAGCAAATTTTACATTAAAACATGCCACAACAGCCTTGTAAAAATATCCATAACGCTTAAAACAAACAGTACTCAGTCAGACACAAAACATTTATAAAAAATGAACCGATCACTTTGAAAAGGTCTGTGCTTATAGCTATTTCGATATCTTATGTCAGTTATGTATGAATTTAACTTATTCTCTTAGAAAACAAGTCAATGGAACAATTGAAATGAATAAAATGCCCTGTATGTTTGTGTATCAAACCTCTAACAAACAAAAGTCTTCTTAGAAAATGCAACTATGTGGTCAGATTCAGAACAGTAAGACGGACAAACAACTCAGTCATTAAACAGCTGCAGCATTTGAACAGAAGACATAAAATATTGATACATGTTCAAGTAAAATGTGTTCAGTCATCTTGTGTCATTTTGAAAAAAACCCCTCACTTCTTTAAGCGTGTTTCAAGAAACTCAGGCTACCTGAAGAAGATCTGCAGCTTTTAAGTGGATTCTTTCCTGTCAGTAAAATCCAACAGGTTTTAGTACTTTCGCTGTGAAAATGTGCAATTAAAGAGTATTTTCTTGTCTGTATTTTTCTCACAACAAATTCAATGAAAAGACCAATCATATTTCTTGTGTAGCCAAGAATTACTCTGAGTGAATCTTTTGCACCACAGAGCTTCTTTCCTGTCTTCTAACACATCAGTGAAACTCTGTGTTGCACTTGGTGACATGTTCCATCATTTTGATGTTGATCCTGCATAAAACACCATCCTACTACTGCAAATACTCACAAGAGCTCCTACAGTGGGTTGATTCACAGCTAAAAGTAGTCATCAACAAATGCTCTGTTCACTCATATTTGAGTAACGTTTGCTAAAAACTACAGGGCCCAGCCACACTATATATTCATGACTTGTTTTGAAAGATTAAAATCCTCTGTTGTACATAAGATGCTCTCAGGATAGAAAAGCTTGGAAGCAACTGGAGGCTGTTTGTTTTGGTCTTTTCATTGAATTTGTTCACAATAACAAAAAAAAAAAAGAATATCCACGTTTTCATCCTTTCACATTTCCCCATTTGGACATGAACACACATTGAGAAATGCTTTTATAATGTGCACTTTCCAACCTCTTGAATTTTAATCATTTTTTCACTAATCCTTAACTAATATGTCTCTAAAAGTTTATTCCTCTCCTCCAACAACACCCCACCACTCCTGAGCCGGAGCCTCCAGGCTCTTCTGGTCGGAGTCTCCATGAAGCTGCTCCTCTCTCTCGGCCTGCTGTCCATCAGTCTGCTCCCAGTCCAGTTCTTTAAAAGAGGGTCCCTCCGAGCTTCTCCCTCTGTAGTCTCTCTCCCCTTGATCCTGGACAGAATGGACCGAGGACGCCGCCGGGGAGGTCTCTCTGCTGTCTGACAGGAGAACCCCACTCCCTGAGCTGTATTCACTGTTCGAATCTGCACCTAGAGCAGCGATAAAACAAAAGGAGGGAACGGACAGATGGTGAGAGGACTTCTATAAACAAACACCACATGAGAAAAGGCTCAGCTGCCCAAAAATCCAGTTCTGGGATTCAACCAAAATCTGCATGATGGTAGTTAAGCTGCACTGTGACTTCTGTCCAAAAACACTTGAATCTCTTTCATGAGCTGTGCTTCATTTTTACAACGAACTGATCATTTAGAAATTACACGCATGAAGACAAATGTTTTTTTATTAATTAACTGATGTCAGCATATTGTGTTTCATATCGTGTGACCCAATATGCTTTAGACAGATTTATTTAATAGTTAAGGCTTTAAAATTGGATCAGAGTCTAAAGTCCTGCTAGCAGCTAACTTGATAACAAGCTCTCAAAGATAACATTAACATGCCTTAAATTAACAAGGTGACCATGTTAAGTCCTAAAATCTTGGCATGAATTAGCATCGTTGCACTGATTTTTCCCTCATATCCAAGGAGTTTGAACAGGTTTTTGAATAGATTTTTGACAAGATCTGTAGTTAAAACAAGAGATTTTCATGTTTCGTTGTATAACATAAAATACTACAGTACATACTCCTGGCATTTTTTAAAGCTTTTCCGTTTTTTTAGAAAAGGCTAATGCGAATTGGTTGAGAGGCTGCATGGACAAATCCCATTGGTTTTTGTCAAGGGAATCAGGGTCATGCTAAATCCAGGTTTGCCTACAAAAAAAGACATCATCCCTGCAGCACTGAGTGTAGCAGTAAAACATTTCAAACTGATGTCAACCTCAAGGAACAATTAGAGGATCATCAGTTATTGTATTGGAGTGAATGACTACAGGCATAAAGTTTCATGGCTACCATCCAGTAACTGTTGAGATATTTAGATATCTTACACAGTCTGTTCAAGGCAGGCATATTAGGACCTTAATGCACCTAACTGTTCTGTATAACAGTTACAAAAGCAGAATTGGAAATTGTTTTTCCACCTCTGAGCCACAAAAACATAGTAACAGTGCAGAAACAATTTCCTTTAAGTTACTACATGCAGTGTTACATTCCCCCTTTTTTAGATAATTTCTGGTGATGCTGTTATTTCATGGTTAAATTTCCACAAATACACAACTACTGTTGCATTTTCCATATGAACTTTTGCATGTTAAGTTGGAGAGAATTCATTTTCACACTCTTTTTTTAAAACCTCAAGCATAGTATATCTTGCTTGGCACACATTTTCCTGGTTGTTAATGAACTATGAGATGAGCAGCAACACCTTGTGCTGCGACTTCAAGTTGCAACTCAAAAATAGTCCTGGAAATGTTGTTAATTAGACACTCCTGTAATCTAAAGGTCTTCTGCTCTCTAATTGGATGGGTTCATACAAGCGGCCCGGCCACATGACTCCTCAGGGTTTTTTTGTTTGTTCCTTGCAGGTTAATAGGATCAATTTCATGCCTGTTTGTGCCAGTCTGTTGACCTTTTGTCTTTGTGTGGCTGTGAGTGTTTCTACATAACCCTCTTCTCAAATCAATATCTTCTTACACTAAGCCAGTCTGTCATTAACTGCTGACCTATTTCTGATGCATACAAATGGCCAAAACTAACCTTTTATATGAAGGAGTAGACAGAACCCAGAAGGAGGCAAAATCATCAAGTTACTGGGGATGAATACATCATGAAATGGGACAAATTATCAAAGTAGCTGTGGTTTGTGCAGTTTTACAGAATGACAGGCTGACAAACTGTGGCCCTTCCTACAGAGAGATCATGCCACTCTGTCTTTACGGAGTCCTTTCTTTACATCATCTTCATTTTTTAAAAGCTGAACCAAACAACGTCGCCAAAATGTTGCTCTAGTGTGTGATTTCAAGATGGCATGCCAGAACGTAAAGAGTGAAGACAGGCGTGATGTGTAACACAACAAAATCTGCATCTATTGTGATCAGTAACATACACTTCTGGCAGCATTTTTAAACACTAACAATGGCATAACAAGGCACAAGCAATCCTCTGCTATCTCTTTTATAAAGCAGCTGATCCCGTCTTCTGCTTAGAGGGAAAGAAGCTTCCTGATCCTGTTGTCTTGCAAAGTTGTGGACATTTTAGGTTGCTGATTGTGTTTTTCATTAAAATACATGCTGACTGCTGTTTTTAAACCTCCCACTAGTGGATTACAAACTTAATGCATCATCAGTATTTTACACACCTGTCCCCACATGCTTTTTACACGGACAGTGAATGAACATTATTACTACCTTCTTTAAGCTCAACGGTGCTCCTCTAGTCTGCCCTCAAAAATTTTATACAGAACAGTGAGGAGCAATTATGCTGCAATGTTGCCGTCTTGACCAGGCTGTGTAAAAGGGGCCATAAAGTCTCAGGAAGAATGTATAAAAGGTGTAAAGTTTTGAGCAAAGATTGTATAAGAAAGTCACAAGTTATCAGTGCTCAGAGTCAGCAATTATCAATTAACACATGTATTTTCCCTGAAAAAACTAATTAAAACTTCATTCTGGGCATTCAGAACGAACAGCTGCTGTAAACAAATCCAAGTCATACACAGATTTTACAGAATAAGCTCAACAAAGGGTTGGAAAAGACAACAAGTAAAGCAGGAGTAGCTGCCGACTTCGTCAATAACTCTGTGAAAGGCTCTCAAAACACCAAACAGTAAAGCAAAACAATGTTTTTTCTTCCATTCCTCATTAAACTTCAAAGGTAGAAAACAGAACTATACACTTTGGAGACATGTTGCAAAACTACACTTCGAAGCCAAAGTTAAGAGACTTCCAACACTAAAAGCAAAATAGAAAAAAGAGGAGTGTTACATGGAAACATGCAGCGCAGGAGATTTAACACCCTGCAAATACTTCAGTATATTCAAAATTGAATAAGCAGAAGCTCTGCTAGTGTTGCACTTATGCCAAATATAAAAGACCTACAGGCTTGTGTGATTGTGTTGCAAATCCCCAAAATATGATATTAGAAAGATGAGAGAGGAGAGAGATACAGCAGTGGAAATGATTTCAGGTTAACACAGAATGTAAGGCTTCACAGAGAGCATATAAGTTTGAACAAGCAGTGAACCATGAGGATATGAAATTACTGCATGTAAACTATATGGATTATTAAATGATAAATTATTAATTCCGGACGACAACACTGCATATGGAGGAAATTTATGATTTTATAGTGGAAGAGTAAAAAAAGATATGCAAAGAAATACAAATTAGTAAAAATTATGTACAGTATGGAATTAACTGAGAGTGTATTCAAAATTCAAATAAAAAAAAATTAAAACTAGCCACAAGCTGATTAATTTACACCCACATCATGAGCCTAAGCCTGATGGAGATGGTAGGAAAGTGAATAAAAACATTGAAAATATGCATACCGAGCTCTGAAAGATCAACTAGTTTGGTCTCATGTTGGTTTGGCTCTGCTGGTTGAGCGCCTAAAGCAAGTCACAAAATTTAATCAGTCAACGGGGAAGAAGAAATCCCACTGGGCTTGGAGGATACACATTAGGCATCATATCTTAATTTCTTTCAGGCAAAAGTTGTCTCTGTATTTAATCAGGTTGCCTCAAGGCATCAGTCTCTATGCACATCCGAGTGACACTTGATCCTTCACTGGAAAGGAAGACGAGGAAAATTGCTGCTGAATTTGAATGTATTTAGATTTAATGTGCTTACCCAAAGTAACTTTACATTAAGATAGTCATT
>JAPZDY010000012.1:12331928-12345853 GCA_029783645.1 Ctenochaetus hawaiiensis | reverse complement strand
ATTGGTTCTTAACCAATCAAGAAAAATTACTGAAGAAACATACTAGCTGATAGAACCATTAACTCCCCTGTTTTGTGATGTTAAAATTCATGTTTTTGTCAAAGGAGTTTGGTGGCTATGTTTTGTTTAAAAGTAAAGAACGGTACATTGCTGTGCTTCCATGTTGGTATTCTTGGGGTTGTGCCATTTGCCATCTACTGTAGGTCAAACACTGACAATGGATAAGCACGTCATCCAACCTGACATCAAAAACCTGAACTATCCCTTTAAAATATCTTCATTTTCAAAGCCACTTGAGCAGTTCCACACAGTGAACTGTTAGAAAATGACAGGGTGAGCCATGTGTGAGGAGGCTGGAGGTGGATCCGGTCACTGAGACGGAGTCAGTATGTGGGTGTAGAGGGGTGTTGATGGGTGGGTTGGGGGTCGGTGGACCAAAGAAGCCTCTGTGTCCCAAATGCTCCACTGACCTTGCTGGGTTGATCCAGTTGTGACAGGAGCATGGCTACCTGTCACATTATCATTCACAGTCATGGACCCAAACGTCATTCCCACTCTGCATCTTTGACACTTGAAAAGCGCCGGAATCGTCAACGCCCCTCAGTTTTACTCTGTTTCGTAGCAAAGAGTAGAGATCCAGATGGGCTTTTGAAGAGTGGTTTCAACTGATGTGGTTTTTAGAGTTTGAGCTGTTCAGTGGAAAATGAGGAGAGATGTGGTACTGAGAGGGACTGGGCAACTCCATTATGATTTTTTTTTTTTTTTTTAAATTTTCAGCAGTTATTATTTTTTTGCTAATAAAAGACATCCATCACAATGTTCTTTCATTATGACCCAAACTGAATGCTTTCAATTAATGGTTTTCAGATCAGTTCCTTTTTTTTTTCCAAGCAAAAGCCTAAAACCACAAAATATTCAATTAGTAATGTTTTTACCCAAAGAAAAGATGCAGAACTGTTTACCTTTGGTAAAACAGAACTAAGAAGAACTTAGGACTAATTTGCATTTTTGCTTAAATCTGCAATGTAACATGTGATCCCATTTTGAGAGAGTTTTGTCAGGCTCTCACATTTCTGTCCTCTAACTGTAAAACTTGGCTGTATTTGGAATTATTATTATTGCCTGTGTTGAATTGAACTGAATTGAACAGTTCAGCCTCTGTCAAAAATCTGTGATAACTAGTTTATGTAAATCTGCTACCATCAAATGGTCTCATCTTCAAACTCAATGTCCACTCATTATCAGACTCGCTTCCTCTCACTTCATCCAGTATGGACTCTTGAAAACACTCCTTCATAAGCTTTTACGTCTCATAAGGACAGATTAGTGTCAAGTAGAATTGTGTTAAAGTACTTGTACATCTTCTGCATTGAAAGCTAATTTTCCATAAGGTGTCTGAGAGCTGAGGAAAGCCCCTTGGTGAGTGGCAGCACACTTTCACCAAAGGCTGTTGCGTCTGGGCTTTTCATTAACACCTAAGAAGGTGTCAATCACAGTTTGTTTCTGCAGGACTGCTCATAAACAAAACAGCAGTAGAAACAAGGTCCAAATCCCCCCCGGATCCCACCTGAGCAGCCGGCGACTGTCACAGCTGAACGCTAAAAATCAAAACACAGTGGCCTTAACGTGAAGTTTTCCAGTGGCTGTCAAATACTAGCTGATTGTAATGAACTGACTGAAAAAGGAACTGGTATAACTTGTCAAAACTTTTTAAAAAACTTTTCGTGGTGTTTGTTGCTTATTTACTTTTTCTGGAATTTGTCTTGGTGGCTAATACAATGCTTGAAGCAGCGCTAATAAATGGCTCCTTCTAAAATGTTATACTAGCATGCTAATAATGCTAAAACAGCATGTGAAAGGTTTTAGAAAGTCTGAAAACTGAGGATGAAATCAATATTTAATTGAAAATATTACAGTATGCAAGCACTCAATAACGCTGGCATTTTTTCCCAGAATGCAGTGCAGTAGGGACATCAACAACAACACAACAGACAATAGAAGACCGTGACCAAGCTAACATCAACAACATTTCAAATGTGAGTGAGTAAAGTTTCACTATGCTAAACATAGAAAATAGAGAAGAATTTAAAGAAAATAAAGATGACTTCAGAGCATTAAGCACACATACCTGAGACGTCTGTGTCACTGCGCAAATCCTCTTCTTCTGACAGCCTCCTCTCTACCTGCCGAACTTCAGGCACATAAAAATCTCCCTGCCGAGCCAAGGGGGCCATGAACTGGATCTGACCCTCTCTGTAGATCTCAAGAAAAGGGTGTGCACACAGTCTCCTTTCCTGCAAGAGATGTTTGAGTTGAATAAAGATGAAAACTAAGTTCATGATTTACAACAACTAAAAAATAATACACTGGATTGTCACAAGCTGTTTATTAGAACGTATGTCTATGGTGTATATGGTAAAAATATCAGTGCCACTTAAGGTGCAATCACTACTGCCAATGTTAAAATGAGCCACATTAACACTCATGACTTCTTGAAAATTTGCTCTGTGTCTGAATGCACAGTAACTTGCACATGTAATGGACAGAGGAAACACCGCAGAGGGATGCAAGCACAGACATGCCTATCATCCCACAAGTCTGCATCCAGTCAGAGATTTGATTTCATATGTGAAAACCTTGCTGCTCCACCCCTGAACCACTGTGAACCCTCCATCTTCACACCCCGAACACAACACATGTTAGAGCCTGTGTGCGCTTGTCAACACTAACATGCATCCTGGGTGACTGCAAGTGGACACCTCTAGGTACAGGTGTGTCTGAAACCAATGTCCTCAGTGCATTTTGCAGTCCAATCGTGCACACAGCATTTGGAGGTGTTCTGGGATATATATGGCCACATTCTTTTAACAGTGCGTGTATGCAAATGTTTCCTGGGCCACACTGAAGGATCACCTACTAGAATTAAGTCTTCTGCACACAAAACATGCTTTCTGTTGTCTGAGAACGCACTTTCTGTTTCAACTGATTTCACCAATATGCCCAGATTCTCTTTAAAATCATTCACACCCTCTTGTGAATTCAGTTTTACATTTAGTTATACATTTAGTTTCTTTTCTTGTAAAAAGCATCCAATTGTCACTGTACAAGCCTGTTGGCTTCATGCTGTGGAGATCTGGTAATTAAGAAAGTCCGGTAATTAAAGACTATTCCTCCTGTAAAATGTCTGACCTGGTAACATTTAGCAGCTGTTTAAATGCGCTGTTTCAACTTATTTCACCATTTGAACTAAATTTTAAATTAAAGAGGACAACATTTTATTGACAATATTTCAAATTTTACAGCCATAAGAAACAGTAACCAATGCAAGCTAATGCTTTATTGTCCCCAGACTCTTCCAAATTTGTGAAATTTATGAGTTGTGCATACTAATTCTTTATAATTTGGACCTTTTTGCAAATTTGGCAACTGTTATACAATAAGCTGTTTCTTTTTCTGTGTATAAAAGCATGGAAGTGAGGATCTGATCACAAGTGGTCACTCCAGAAAACTGGGAAAAGCATTGTAATGCAAAGTGTGAACCGATGCACTTGTGATCAGATCACCAAGGACAGATGCTGATACGAGTTATGAACAGCCTCTCAGACCCCCACAGTCTGTCTTTATGAATGTTCTGCCTCCACACTTCATGCTGCCTCTGTAAAAACTGCTGCTCCTCTTCTGTTCCTTGTCTCACTCCTCTATAAGTAGGAAGTCTCACATGACAGAGACCACTCCACTTCTCTGAGCTCATTAACCTTTCATACACAATGTTTTGCTATTCAGCTCATGCACATCATTGTCTGTTACTTTCACCCTTTTGGCACATGCTAAATGTCGAGCATTACTAGCAAACACACTGCAGCTACGGTGCAGTAACCCATAATGAGCAATCATTTAAAGATAATTTGCTGAAATTAGCTCAAATTTATGTCAGCTTTTATTACTACTCCATCATTTTACTGCTGCCAAACTGATTTGATGATTAAATAAACTAGATGTTTATTATCAAAAGTGATGTTCCACATTAGACTAAACCACAAACAACATTATTTTCTTTGCTGAAACAGGCCAAGAAACCAAAATGAGCCAAAGCAGAGAAACTAAAGCATTAAGAGTAGTTCTTAAAACTGAAAATAACTGCATGGTAATATGGTAATGAAGACCTGTGTATTCACACCTTGCATTCTTCCACCATCTCAAAACTCAACTATTCCAAGTTCTTTAGTCCATAAATCATTTCTAACACTATTACAAATGCGTGACATCTCTCCAAGTGCTGAGACTGTTCAGATTATTATTGTTTCTTGACAGATCCTGGGAGTGCAGAGTCCCTACACCCCTTGCTGACGTTCCAGTTTCAAGCAAAGCAAAGTGAGACTGGTGACAGGCAGGTTACTGGTTAGCGGTACAGCTGTAATGTCACACATGCAGGATCTGATAATCAGGCTGGTGGGCTGAGCAGACATATGTAAGATAGAATCTTTATGGGAGACAGCTGACTTATTTTGAAACTCTAGCCTCATCTCTCTCACCATCTGTCTCCGAGCCCAATTATGACAGCAGTGATGTTTCCTCTCGCTGCTGTCTGCAGGAACAACGTTGTCAGTTTCAGTGATTTCAGCAGCATCAATTATTGGTGCATTTCTCTCCAGAAACATCTGTGTATCCTCATTGGCTTGACTCATCAGCCAGAGTCAGGCATCGACTGCTTCATATTGCATATTGATGTGCACGCATAAAAAAAGACAAGTTTTTTTTTTTGGCAGTTCACACACTAAATAAATGATCAAATATGAAAATGAAGAAAAGTGCACAGACAATGTCAGCACAACAGCTATATGCAGTCATTGAGCGTCAGTTTTTTACTGGTAAATTCAGATTTGTCAGAATGATCTTTTCCTCAATTTAATATGTAGAGCAGCAAGCACAATGGCTGCAAAAGATATTTGATTTGGCTGGGTGGTGCTGAAAGTTACACAACAAAGGATTGGAAAGAAGCTCACCATTACAGAACTGCAAAGCCTGATGGCACACTTTAAAGATCCAAGCACAAAGCCTCATACGCAAAGAGTGGATTTTAAAAGCACTGCATATACTTCTAAAGGACAATAATAGAAACATCTGACTTCAAATGAAAACGCAGTGGCTTACACAGACAGTGGCTACTCTTAAACTTTGCAAACAGCTTCAGGCATATATTTACATTACATATATATGTATATACATATATATATATATATATATATATATGAGTCACTTTGCCTGCCTATCAAAATAGCAGCTGTATGCTGCTCTTTTTTTGTTTAAATTCAAGTTCTTGCAATTAATACTTCTTTTTCGTCAATGTCGTGAAAATTGCCTTTTTCTTTTACCTATAATTCTCGGTCTCTTGACACAATCCTCATTTGACTTAAAAAACCCCTACATACTTCTGTTGAAAACTGTCAAGTTTCTGCCCGAAGCTAAATGAGTCATCATGTGCTCTGTAACTTTTTCTGGGTTTTTTTTTCATTCTTTCCATTATTTTATTTGACTAACCACTGAATATGTGCTAAAATTGAATCCCCCCTCTAAATTCCTCGAAAAAAAACAGAAGAAAACAGAAGGCAGAAGCTGAATTTGCACATCAAAGTTTTAAATGTTCTTTTCATTAATGAACCGGTAAAACTGCCTTTTGGCAGAAAGGTGGGAAGATTGGGGGGGGGGTTGCATGTGACTTTTTCAGGCAAACAATGATGGCCAGACAAGTGAGTGAAGAATAAAGGGATGCTAAATGCTAATTCATTCTGAACAGATTAGCATTCAGCAGGAGGGTTCGCTCCCCATCTGCAGTTTTATTGCTTCATGAGATGGAAGCTCTTTAGGTTGTTAATAACATGGGTACTCTTTTACAATGTGATACTTTCATTATAAAGATATATTGTTTTGGAAAACCATAACTTACAGCCTATAAGACACTCATTAATTTTGCTTAAAGGTTAAATACGACATTCATTAGATATCACACTGGGGCATCTCAGGTCAAACAAATGCATGCACTGTTAAGTTAATAAAGTTGGAAACCTGAACCTGAGTTGTCACATAGAGTACCCCATTTGCACTTGTGCATAATGTACTTATTTGTGTATTATTATGTAATGTTAAGACCGGAGGAGCAGTTTTTTAACATTTGAGCAGAAGATTAGTTAATCGACAAACCTTTGGTGAAAAAAAGTAATTTTCTTAGGTGAAAATGCAGAAAGATTGTGTAGATGCAGCTTCTCGGTGGCAAGAACCTGCAGCTATTCATTATTCACTGAACCTGTCATTGACTGTAATCAAAAATTACAATTATTAATATGTTACTCCACTTAAAACCTGTAAAGGTGCTTGAGTTTATGGGATCTCCTTTAGTGTGAGACCTGAGCTCACCTTCATTATTTGTGCGTTCACATGTGGAGCCTGTACGCATTATTTACGGTCACTGTCAGGTGAGTAAAAGAACAGAGAGCCTCACTATACAGCCAGAGCAGCTTCTATGAGTCTTACAAACAGAAGACCTGGGACAGAGGGCAGGCAAATAATTAGAATCACTGAGACAAACTGTGCACGGTGGGCTTTTGTAATTGGGTAGGGGGTTGTAGATATTGTACTCATTGATTTTTGTTTGATTTTCTCTGTACTCTTCTCCTGCAGAATGTGGCCTCAGTAGCCCAGGAGAGTGCTCGGAGCGGAGTAACAGGGTCGTTGTGAGATGGTTTTTTTCCTCACATCCTCAATGACACAGAAGTGGCAATAGTTTTGAACAAAAAGATATCAGATATTTTCTCTCTCTGATATAAAGACATTATTAAATTGTATTATTAGGAGAACAGACATGGGAAATTACAAGTGTAATAGACATGTGACCTCAATTTCAATTGTTTTTTAAAAAAATGAGACAAAACTAGCCACATCCAGCTTTGCTGCCCACCATCACCACCAATGGATTTCAAAATGAAGTCCAAATGCGAGAGAGAATAGCAGTAAATCATTCTCATTTGTTCCCAGAAGCATCTTCAGGAGTGGATGCTACCCTTCACAAGCTTTTTAGGCACACATCAGTCTGTGCCAGAGCTGTTTCATGGGGAACCGTGCAAAGGTACCATGGAGGCTCAATTAATGGGCTCTTGGAAGCTTAATTATTGAGCTAATTCACATGTCACAGTTAAATAAACCTTGTTATTACAGTGCTTTGTTGTACTGAAACATTGTGAAGGAAAAATCTGCATCCACAAAAGGATTACAAATGAATGAAATTAGTTTTCAGCGCGGGAGATTACCAAGAACACACATGCGACCCTTTAATCACCTTGCGAGCTCTTTCCCATGCTAGCTGTGCATTTAGAGCCATGCTGCAGTAGCTCCTGAGGGAGCTGATGAAGGATAGCCCACATGAAGAGGAGGAGTGCTTGTGTCCTCTCTTTCCTGAATCCTAGCCTGGGGAGCAACATCTGCATGTCCCCTGTGCAAATACATCACATGTGCCCTTGGATAAATAAATGAAACTGTGCAGGGTATTTTTAGAGCTCTAAGACAGGATTTCTGGTCGCCTCTGGTTCAACACAGCTATACACTTAAGCTTGATAAGTTACTTTTTCCTGGAAAGTCCCCGGTTCATCATACGAGGCTGCACACATATGTAAAATTCTACAAATAACCCATTTATTTTATTTATAAGTTTACCGCTGTAGTTGGGTGGTGCACTGGTCACATTATGGGCTGGATATGTCCATGCACACTCAAACTTGAATCCTGATAAATAAAAAAAAATAGACTGCAAAGTGGAATTTCTTTAAGTTAGAGTTTACATGATTTTTTTCGACCATCAGGACGTGTGGTAGCCATGGAAACAACTGCCGTGAAGAAATAAATATATACGGACGAATGTTTTGGTGTGCTTCTTGCATGATCAAAGTAATCAATCCAATTTAAAAAATGTGACTAAAGGCCACAGTGATTTGAAAGACTGACAGTTAATCTTCGTTGGTTCATTAGGATTTTCTTACTATGTTGTTTTTTTTTCAATTAAACTGATAATTAGGGTGTTGACGGGTCCAAAAGTGGTCACGATTTAATTATAGGATCGCATTTAAACAACTCTTAACTGAATGTGTTAACAGGAAAGTTATTATTTTAGTCAAAACTAACTGGAATGAAATACAAATAAAATTGAAATCATTTGATTATTAGATTTTCCAGTAATAAGCAGCAGGTTAAACAGGTTAATAACTGAAATCTAAGTATTAATTAGCTGCAAACTTCTGACATTTTTTACCTGAAACTTAAAAAAACTGAAACTGCTACAAATATAAAAACTAAAACTTAACTTTTCTCAACACTAAAACTGAATTAAATAATCAAAACTGTGTGAAAACTCCTCTAACATCAACAGTATATCAGCTCACATACAACAAACATGAAACATGAAGCAGATTATTTTGTTTCTTTTTCTAAATCGACACAGAAACTCATGAATCCTCAACATTTAGAAAATAATCCCAACGTTTCACCTCGTAATGACTCTGAATTATAGTTTGGGACAAAGGAGGAGGACGATGTGACAGGAAACACAGACAGCAGAGCGGCAGACAGTCTATTATCCCGCCGACTCTGCAGCCTTTTGGAGGTGAGACACGCCCACCGAGCCTGTCGAACTGAATCCAGCCCGTTTTTATGGACTCTGGGTGTCTATGAGTGTGTGGGAGCCTTGGGACCCATATTGAGGGGGGGGACCCCGTCCCACCGGCTCCCTCTGGACCATCGGGAGGATTCCTGGTCCCTGGTTTCCCTGGTTACCGTCCCTGCAGACCGGGGCCAAATCTGGGCACACATGGTCCCCATTGAGAGCGCTAACAAGAGGCAGACAGGGGCTATGACCCGGTGTGACCCTCTTTGAGGGGGCGACAGAGCCGAGCCGAGTCCCCCCCCCACTCCAGGACCTCGTGGCTAACTCCCAGCCATCTGCCTCCATTTAGCACTACACTCTGGTAACAAAGACCCCCCGTGGCCGCCCACTCGGGCCTGACAAACAGCCCACAAAGAGCCCCACTTAGGCCTGACTAAAGCCCGTTAAAGAGCCCCCGCAGGACGGCCTCTGGACGGGCGCCGCCACACGGAGCCCTGCCACGCCGTGCTGCGCCGCAGGAGCCACCGGCACGTCCACCAATTAGCACGCACACGTTAAAGACGGGGAGGTGTGTGTGTGTGTGTGAGGTGGGGGGGGGACGTGCATTCACAATGAATGAAACGGCGCTGGCTCACGAAGCCGGCGTGTCTGGCTGCGTCTCCTGGGAGCCGCTAAATTACCATCAACAGAGGAGAGGGAGTTTATCAGGAGGCTCTCAGGGAGGAGAGAGAGAGTCCTCCTCAGGCTTAATTAAAATATTAGCCACTTCAGCAGGAAACAGAAGCCATTCAAGAAGAGGATTCATTTCTCAGCTCCGCTCTCGCTTCTTTAAACAATTCAAGGGTTGTGGATCAACTCACATCTCTAATCAGAGAAATTCAGGGTGTTTTTTTGGTTTTTATCTTAAGAAAACACAACAAAACAATCCAATTTATGCAAAAAAAAATATATTTTAATCATTTTCTTGACTAATTTTATGTTTTGACTCAACACACAGTCATAAACACATAAACAGGCCTGTTTCCTGTCCGGTTTTCCCTCCTCTGACGGCGGCCTGAGGTGTCGGTGTCGTCCCTGTGGCTTTGCTAATGGATTTAGGATATAAATCTCTCATTTACTCAGCCGGTTAACATCACCCCGAGGCTGCTTTCATTTCGTCTCAGGAGAGGCTGCCTTTGTTCACGTGTGTGGTGATAAAAAAAAACCCACGAGAGAAACAACACAGTGTTTTTTGATTCGCTTTGAATATTCTCACTCTGCTGATCTCCGTCACTTCCAACCTCCAACACAACATCAGTGCTTTTTTTTTTTTTTTTTTAGGTACTAGAAGGGTAAGATTAAGGACAAGCAGGCCTTAAACGGGTCATTGGTATTCTCCTGCACTCTTCACACACTGGGCTAAACACTGGATTAATTGCAGCGTATGGAAAGAAAAGCAAAGCCTAACCCCTGGACTTAGAGCGGGCGGATTGGCATCGATCGGCAGGGCTGCGGCTAAGCATCGCTCTCCAATTATCTGCGATTCTCCTCAGTGCAGAGAGCCTCTGTGTGTGTGTGTGTGTGTGTGGGTGTGTGTGTGCCATCTGCCTCCCCTCCACCCTGCCACTGCAAACACAAAGTGGGCTTCACCTTTACATTCACCGTCATGCAGAAGAGAAGACTCGACCCGCCGAGGATTCTTTAAAAAAAAAACCCACAAACCCTTTTGATTCTTCGCTAAAAATGTGACCGGCGGTGAAATCTGAGCTGCAAAAAAAAAAAAAAAAAAGTCATTTCCAACAAAACTAGAAACTTAAAAAATGGCTGAGACCAAATGTGAGGCTGCTGCTGCTGCTGCTGGTTATCATTGTTCCACTCTGGTTCTCGGCCAGGAGGACAAGTGGAGGATTGTCCTTCAACTGAGTGGTCAGCGAGGCCAAACCGGAGCCCGACACATGCAGGCAGACCAGGCAGATGGCCAGAGCTATTAGCCCCAATTAGAACCAGGAACCCTCCACGAATCCCCCCCTCCGAGCTCGCCCATACGGACAAACAGCAGACGGACGGGAAGGGAAAGGAGAGGACGAACAGACGACGAAGAAAAGGGCTGAAATGTGACCGGACGAGGCCTGAAACGTCCAAGTTTAACAGCGTTTGGTTGCATCTTCCTCTGTCGTCTCTCAACAAACCGCATCACAACAGCTACATTTCACTCCTCACATCATTAAAGATAAGAGTGTCGACTGCAGACCTTTAATTAATCAGATTATAAATGTGAAGAATTCAACTTCAAAGTGCTCAGAGGAACGCAGTTTAATTACATCAAAGTGTAAAGTAAAGAGACAGAAGAGCTTATAAATCTGAGGCTGCAGTTTGTCTTTTTTTTCTTTCTTTTTTTTTTGAAAATTAGGCTCTAACCGGAGGGATTGGCAATGCATGCAGAATTCGATCAAATTTGCTTTCAAACGGACTGAAAAATAGAGCACATTTATTCTATTCCGCCTGTTTAGACATAAACAAGAACAGCGTTTTCTACATTTGCTTTCCTGCTTGATTTATTGCCATCCTCCTTTCCAGCAATCAATTTCTGTGTTTCAGTGGCACCCCCCCCCCCCACTCCTGACACACTAACACACACAAACTAACACACACACACACACACTCCCTCCCTTCGCTCGGCCTCCACGCCTGTTTGGGAAAAGCAGTGCTGCACCCTGCTGGTGAACAGAGGGAGTGCAGGCGGAGGCAGGCTGTTGCTTTGTCGAACAGGAGGTCAGTTCACAGGCAGCAGGGCTGAACCCTGATTGTCAGGCTTCATATTGAAAATCCCTTTAATTCCACCTTAAATTCAAACCCTGCAGGCGCTTTGTGATTTTACCCGCATTAGTCCACCTTTTTCTGAGGGGGAGATCAGAGGAGGAGGCGAGGGGTCCTGGTTGGAGGTCACCGCTCACATCACATTTAATACCATGTGACCTTCAAAACGAGCTCTCAGCGGGTGTATCCGATCAGATCGATCACTCTGCAGTGTGTGTGCATGTGTGTGTGTGTGGGACTCAAGGTATATGCAGAAGAAACACACACTAAACCACCATGACTGAAACGATTAGAGGACTGTCAAATATTTAATTGACAATTCTGCGATCGGCTAATTGTTTTAGTTATTTTTTATGCAAAAAGGTTAAACATTCTTAGATTTATTCTCCTTAAATGTGATGATTTGTTGCTTTTCCTTGTTCTGTTTGATGGTAAATGAAATATTTTGAGTTTTTTTAGACCGTTGTTTGAACATTTTGAGATCACATTCTGACTCTGGGCATCTTTCACTGTTTGCTGACATTAAACAAAATAAAAGAAATCAAGTAAAAATAAAACATAAATTACATTTGTAACCATGACCCTAGTTTTGTTCTCCAAGACTCTGTTGTGATTCATCGTTGGGACGTGATGAACGATTCAGGCGATAAATGTTAAGCTGTCTTTTATTTGACACTGAATGTTTCCAAACAAACAAAAAAAAACCTGGATGATGCAGTTAAAACTCATCCAACCTTTTTAAACAGTGAAACACGGTACTCAGTTCTGTTTAGTGTTATATAAAGTAAGAAAATCATGGGAAAAAAATCACATTTAAGAAGCTTAAACCTTTTTATTTTGTAAGTGAGGATTTCAAAACGCTTCGAAATGCCTCAAACATGCAGTATGTGATTTCTGCCACTAGGGGCCTCAATCCGAGGAATGAAAACAAAAGACGTAGCTTGATGCGAGGTGAAGCAGCACGGGGATTTGTTTGTCAGTGTTAAACAGCCTCCACAGCAGATTAAAGCCCAACTTAACTAAAGAACATGATTAAACGAGATATGAATAAAATTTTTAAATATTTTTACTTCGTCTGTGAACGTTTCTGTCTGAATCAGCCAGAGAGATTTAGATCTGCGATGGAGGCTGTTTAACAATGATAAATAACCCAAAACGCTGCTTCAATGTGTCAAACTTCAACTTTTGTTTTTATTGTTTTGATTCAGAGACCTCTAGTGGCAGGAATTACATATTGCACAATAATTATCTACAACATGTGCGGTCGCTGGTACCAAATCAAAACCATCGATGGACACAAATCCAAGAAACGGTGAAAAACTAGCTTGATAAACGAAACACAAAGGCATCCGATCCTGCTTTCTTTACTCAACCTGCTCGTTACATCCGAGGAGAAAAGATTTTATCAGCGAGAAACTCCATCATCTCCAATAAACGTCCCTCTGAAGGACGTCGCGGAGGAGCTGCTCATCATAAGGACACCAGCAGACAACACGAAGGAGAGCGTCTTCCTTATTATGAGATGACGGGGCAACATTGGGAGACTGTCTTCCTCCTTTAGCCGTCACAGACGCAGAGAGAGATTGATAGCGTGGAGTCGTTTGAGCGATCGGTTATTCTGAATGAAGCATGGGGCTCATTGGACGCAGGCCTCTCACACTGGCTAACATTGATTTCCACTCACTCTTTCAGCTCCCCGTGCCCTTGTGCGACTGTCCCTTACTCATCCACCACCGTCTCACACATTCTTTCCTTTTCTTTTTTTCCCCAGCTTGAATCTACAAAGAAAATGATCACCAACGCAAGATCGTTCAGAGACGAAGAGGCCGAGTCGTCGGACGAAGCCTGGCGCTGAGGGATGGAGTGACGGACAAAGAGGAAGTGAAAAGAGAGACAGTGGCGTGGTGGGGGGGAGACAGATTTAGGGGGGGTGCAGGGGTGAAGTGAAAAGAGAGGCAGAGCAGGAAACAGAGGGAGAGAGAGGGAGGTGTAATTATCTATCAGGTGTTCGGGTGTGCGTGACAGAGGAGGAAGCTCATTAGCACACTCTGTGTACACCAATTACACAGCCAGGCTTCTCGGGGCTGATCAGGGCTGCTCGGGGCTGCTCGGGGCTGCTGAGGGCATTCCCCTGGCATGTCTGCATGAGGCACTTTCACTGCATGATCCCCGACACACTCACATAACTGATCTCCACCTATAATGCACATTTGTGTCCTCACTTTCAGACAGAACAGACCAGATATGAATTTGCATGAACTCACAACAAAGTGTCAGAACGAGATTTCGGGATTTGAGACGCTTGTTTCTTCTGTTTCTTCTGTTTCCTGCACAAATATCTAATTTTAAGGGTCTGAGTTTGTCCAAAAGTGCTCGTAACTCCATTGCATGCAATAAGAATAAACTACCGTAATTTTCGGACTATTGAGTGCACCTGAATATAAGCCACACCCACTAAATTTAAAAAGAAAAAAGATTTTGT
>JAPZDY010000012.1:12266337-12331828 GCA_029783645.1 Ctenochaetus hawaiiensis | reverse complement strand
TAACAGGAAAGTTATTATTTTAGTCAAAATGAAACGCACCATTTCCTTAAATAAATTCACAGATTGCTCTGGGTTTGAACACTAATGGCAACCTTTTACATTATGTAAGTACACAACTCTGCAAGATATGTAACAAAAATATAGTGATTTCATGACATTTTAATGTGAAAATGTGGAAATTTGTTCTGCAGGAATGGTACTAGGTGCACATTTTCTGTTTTATCCTGTTTCCCCTTAAGAGCAGCAATTCAACGATAGACAAAAAGAAGAGTAAATTTCTCTTCAGTATGGAGCTAAAAGTGTTGGAGGAGAGAACAACACGAAAGAGCTCTCTGCCTCAAAAAAAAAAAGAGATATTTCACCAGCGCAAAGAGGCTCTCTGGGACAGCATCGCAAATATAGTGAATACATATAGTGAATACATTTGGGCACCAGAGGAGAGATTTCAGTGAGGCAGATACTGCTGGAACTGTAGAGGCAGTGAAACCAAAGTCAAGCCTGACACAAATAAAGCCCAGTGTGAGCGTCAGCTTCCAGAGGTGGTTCTGTGGGGGGACCATTAACTCCCTACACAAAAAGAAATAAGACATGCTTTTCCCATGTGGCTCGATGAATCACATCCACTCCTTCATCTCGTGGCTCGGCTTAGGGATGCCCACAAATGTATATCACATTAATCCAAATACCGAGTAACACTGCAGCTGTTATTCACATATATAATTCACGTAAAAAAAAAATATATTCCTTAGATGATTAGAAACCAAGGTTTCTGCAGAATTGTTAATCAGCAGAATATCAGACCCAGTGTGTAATTAAGATGGCGTTATGTCCCAGCAATCATCTAGAATATCAATTATCTGTTTGTTATTTTTCGTTTTAATCAAGTTTATAGTTAAATCTCTAAGTCAGAACCAATTAAAAAAAATTCACAGTTCAAAATGACATCTTCAACTTGTTTTGTCTGACCAAGAGTCAAAGATAAAAAGGCATAAAACAGAAAAAAGCTAAATGGAAAGTGTCGAGATAAGAATCACCTCTCCACTACAACAGGCAGGCAGTCTGTCAACCAGAAAACATGCCTGGGTTGCCATCGAACCTTGCCCCTTCACAGAAAATATCGATAACACCTTTACTGTCATGCTAACCAGGAGCAGTGAGCAGCTATGACACAGAGAGGAATGAAGAGGAAAGGGTGGAGGAAGTGCTGCTCATGTTGTATCACAAAGAAACATATACTTGATAAGGAAATATCTGTGAATGTTCTCATTCATCCAGGTCATGGTTACTCTACCGAGTTCAGTTGCCTTCGATTTATTTGCCCAGAATAACTTAATAAGGAAGTAACAAAAGCTCATCTCATTATATAGTTGAGATAGCATCCAAGTTTAATATTGAAATATCATTTAGGTTTATTTGCCAAATATGTTGCAAGAATTCATTAAAAAATACATTTATAATATATTCCAAAGTGTGCTTCAGCTGGTATCTGCTGGAAAGTTCATGCAGGTGACAATAATATGTTACATAGACTGCAGAGAGAATAAATCAAAAATTATTAACATTTTCCAGCATCAAAGTTCAGACTGGCACTTAATAACCCAGGGGGCATCACACCTCCTTCCTCAGAGAGAAAGTCAGAAAGAGTGCGCCAAGATGAAACAAAGTCTGGGAAAATTGATGGAGAAAATATCTGCTGCCCACAAGGAAACAGAAAGCAAAAACAGGCTTTTGTTTTTTCAAGAGGAAAAAACAGCAGACAAATGATCAGTCTGAGCACTGAGATGGATACAAACAACAACCTCTGTCTCTGCAACGGCCCCCTTGTCTCCTGAGGAGGGAGGCAAAAGGAACTGAACACCACTGTCGGCAGTGAAGAGGACAGCTGATGGAACAAAGTGGCAGATAAGTGCTCCCAAGCCATTGTACTGGATTCAAACAATCTGCAAACAGCACTGTTTCTGGTTGTATTAACTATAATTCACTGTTTCCTGGTGAGCAGGAAGAACAGCAATTGCTAACCCGCCACTCAGGCTATTTCTGTTTAACCATCAACCATCAGCACAACAAAACATTACCCAGAAACACAAGATACACAAGTGACACATTAAAAAAACCAGCTAAAAAGGCATTTAATCACAGAGCTGAATTTAATAAAAAAAAAAGCATACAAGAGGCCACAGTGATATAAGCTTGAATTTTTTTTCTATCAACAGACAGTGAAAGCAGTGGGTCAAGGTGATAGAAACGCTTTAAAAGTGATGCAAATCATTAATGATTCTGGAAGGAAAATTATATGGGAAAACCTGTTCAGAAACGAAAGAAAAAAAATAAACCATTAATTTGCCTTTGTTTCCTGATCGGAAGACTGGTCAGCTGTGTTAGAGTTTCCACATATCCCCATGTTAATGTGACTGAAAATCATAATAGTTCAGGGTTTGTTCATACATGTGCCTACTGAAGATTCAGGTGTCTGATGTAAGTATGTGTTTGCAGGATAATCTCACTTTCAGTGTTTTGTGATCGTTACAAGTGTCTGATTTGAAAACACTGTCTTGTTAGGACGCATTTGAGTGTTACTGCATGAATTTCATTTTTTTAATTTCTCACTGCAGATGTGTGCTGCCTCTTTCAGAAAATTCTTCACAAAATGGACACAATTAAAATCTCAAGAAATCACAGCCTTTGTTTACTAAAAGCAACTTTGCATTTTTCGTCTAACATTGCAGATTATATCATTGTTTGACTTTTGCATTTCCAAAGTGGTAGAATTCTTTGTCAATTTACTTTCCTGACAAAATCACTGTAATCTGCATTTATGCGTGAGGTTGAGGAAGTTTGATTTGTTGAACTCTAGAGATCTACAAGTCTAGCAGAAGTAGCTGAACACAAGTTACCGTAATTAGCATTCTACCGGTTTAAATCAGAGTTATGGCAGCACTTTTTTCACTCTCAAATGTGATCTGAACTCAAATCAAGGCTTTCCTCATCCCAGCGTTAGTGAGATGTGGTTTTGACAGATGACTGACTTTAAATACACGTAAAACCTTAAAGACACACACACAAATACAAGTTATTTGAATACAAACAACCAAAGAACAAAAATTTTCATCATTAATGTCTGTTAAGCTGCTCAAATCTCTCGTGTTTACAGCACATCTCTGTCTCTGGTTCTGGCTCTGTGGAATAAGTGCTTATAGAAATATATGAGCTGAGGACTGTCTCTGTTTTCAGGGCAGTTTTCATCTCAGGGTCATTCTGGTCATATTTGCTAAAGAATGTTTGAGTTTGAGATTGCAGCCCACGTGCTTCAATAAAAATGAAGACATGCAGCAGATTTCTCTTCTATGACACTTGCAGCAGAGATTAAAAATGTCAGAAATAGAGCACAAAAATACTAGATCCATCAAAACTTGAGTGTTAAATCAGGTTTTTTTTAAATTAAAAACATATTTTTGTGCTAAAATGATACAAGGACATGATCAACTAAGACTGCAGTAAGTTAAGGTGACTTTAGAGGTAAAAGTCTGTAAAACGTTCACAAAAACTGGTTACATGACAATAAGATATTGCCTTTTATTTTAAGATGTTGCAGTTTTTCTGAAAACAGAGAGAAAATTTCAAATCTGAGAATAGAAGTGAACCCTTTCCAAACTTTAACTTCCACGTTGTTGCTCCACTGATTAAAATTACATTAACACTGGACTTCTGATGGGTATTTTAAAAACAAGAAACAAAATCGCCTTTGATTCCACACATTCTGCTTCTTTTCCTAAAGAATGGTGCCCCTAAATGCAATTCAACCACCGACAACTCAGTAGGACATCTCTGTGTGTCATTCTGTTAACATTAAGCAGAGATGAAGAGTGAGCTTCAGAGACCACCGACTTCTTTCTAACTCCACACCTCCCCCCCCAGATTTCTTTCATTTTCAAACTTGCAGTCTTCGTGTCCATCCGGCACAGGCACACTTGAGGAAGTTTAGCAGGTTTCACGCTGCTCCTGCTGGAGCAACAAAAGGCTTTAAAACAACTTCTTCACAAGACATGTAAACAGACCTTGATGTGCAAAAAAAATTTTTTTAAAAAGTGTAAAATTGACAAAGTTCAGCTGGCAGATTCGTAGAAAGTCAGACGAACTGAAACGGTGACCTTTGTGTGGAAACTTGCTGACAGTGTGTCAGCTCTTTTTTTAGGCTGCTCTGTTACTTAGACGTGTGAACTAATGGACACTGCAAAGCCAACACCAGCAATCAGTAACAAGAAGGATGTGTAATTCAGTGGACAGCATGTTTGACCGCATCCTGTTGTCAGTGTGTTAATGACAGTAACCCGTAAAATTATGGAGGAAGCCACTCCATCAGAGGGATACGACCCTCCTCTCCTTACTTTCTGTTTATTTCTCATCCTTTACTTCTCTAGCTATGTTCAATAAATGTGACCCATTACTGCTGTTTTTCTTCTCCTCTCTGTTTTGCTTTGTCACATGGTTATTTTGCATGTCGAAACAGCCAAGCTACAATAGCATTTCCTCAATAATACTAGTCATTTAAGAGATTTTCGAGGAGTCCCGTAGCTTCACTAGAGGAGGGGATGATGGAACACAGTATCTCTACAGCCCTTTTATGCTCTACGTTTCTTTTCAAAGCCCTGAAGGGGAAAGATGTGGTTCAAAAGGGCCCAGGGCATAATGAGTGACAGTAGTCGCTGCCAGTTCGAACAATCCAGGTGTCACTCAAGCAACATCGTTCTTTACACGGACTTATTCAGCCCTGACAAATGAACACAGGCTGTTTGAAAGTCACTGAGCTGAATGAAGCAGTTAAGACTTAAGCCTCTTTCTTTTTTCTTTTTTTTTTTTTTTAATCTTTCCCATTTTCTTTAGTTAGCTTACTAAGGTCCCAGACCTCTGCACCTTGGTTAGGTGCCCCCACCCTGTTGTCAGACTCATACTTGAATGGTTCAAAATTGCCTCTTGGATTGCTTTTCAGAAAATCCCTCAAGAGGACACCGGAGCAAATTCATTTCATTTGCATGTCTATCTCAACAAAAGTAACAACTAAATTGTAAGAATATTGTAGCAGCAATATTGTATAAGAGACTGAGTGTGTTTTCTTTTCTTCTTATTTAGCGGTACCACACTGATTAGTCTTTGAGAGTTATGAATGCAATATGTAGTCCTAATAGAACACCATAGGGCGATTTTAAAGTGATTTTGAATGCAAGATATCATTTTTAAATGTATTTCAGCCAGTAATTCGTATATTTCTAACAATCTGAATGTCAAACTGGTGTGAATCATGAAGGATTTATGTTATTAAAGTCTTACTCAAACCTGCAGCTAAGACATATGTGCTTGAAGTATTTCATTTTTCTTTTTGAAGGAGTTCAGTTAAGAGACTACAGCCACAATAGATGCTACTTAAGACATTTTCTTTAACATATTCCCACTGTTTTAACGTTGAAAAACTACAGGACAAACCAGTGAGCACATTTAACAATAAGCAATCACAGAGTAATAACATGAAAGTAGACAGAATACATCTTTTGAGCATTTGCTGGATCCTCACATCCTAAGTGATTGATAAGATGGCCACTGGCACCAAAAAAATGCGTCCCATGTCTAAAAATAACTACATTCCTACACTGTAATCAGGCCCCACGGCCTGATCCTGATTCAGAACGACAGTGCAACAGAAGATAAAGTTTAAATCAGATCAATCATATGTAGATGTGACATTTAACACCGACAGTAGATTCCCAGCTGCTGGAGGATGAAAGTCATGTTTGAGCGTTTGACGGGCAAACTCCACAGAACGTCCTGTGGGACGAATCAGCTCACAGGGTCGTGATGCAACATATTTGATAAGAGAAGCTGATTTTTAAAATGAATTTAACTAATGGGTGAAAACTAACAATAATATATTAAAGCTACCGGTTTCATTTTACGTTTTATTAAAACTTTTCTAATCATCAGAAAAAATAACATCTGGTGCCGAGTTGTTATTGCAATGAGAGTAATTAAGGTCTTATTTCCTTTTTAAAACTTCACTACAAGCAGTTGCAGTTATTTATTATTTAAGAAAAGAAATTATTAAAAACGGCATTACTTGGATATTTATCAGGTGTGAGACGCACAAACAAACGATATTTGAAAAAATACAACACAATTAGATTTCCTAGGGTTAAAACAGGAAAACAAACCCAAATACGTTCTTAGTTTTAGAGATGGAGCTTTTGGCATTGACACAGAAATGATCATAATAATGAGCACTGAAAGTGACTGCAGTCTTTGAAAATGAATCTGAATGATATTTAAGAGGTTATGATATTTTGGAAAAACTCCACTTACCATGAACCAAAGGTTAATAAAATGGGTAAATTCTCCTGCTAGGTCTCCTACAACAAGCCGTTCCCACAAATTCAAAACGACAATGGGTTGACAACTGCTGCCAGGATTATGTAACAACATTTAAAGTGTAGACTGTGACACCAGAATCCAGGGTTTGCATCCAAACTTCTGTATGTGCTTAGATTTAACAAGCAAAAGCATTTTTGTTAAGGGAAGAAAAGACAGTGATTTTCGTCAAACTTATGACCCAAGCCACTGCTGACTTTTTTTATGTGAAAACACACAATGAACTTTCTCTTACCTTAATCCTAAAAGGCTGCTAGAACCTTAACATGATAATTAAAAAACTGCATAAAGCTGCAGTCAGTCGATAGTGGATTGCAGTAAAACAAATGAAATATGTTGTCAGTGAACATTTCACTGACATGTTCCCCATCAACATTTTTGCAACTTGGCATACACTTTGATTAACAACATTAGCACACTGTATTGATAGAAAAGTCATTTGGTCAGCAGTACGTTTCAATCAAAGTGCTGTTATAAAACAGCATTCTGATATGCAATATTTGCTGTTCAATCGGGATAACGCTTCTTGCTTTATAATTAACAATACAGATCCAAGCATGCCAATAAGAACCTAGCTAATGGTCGATATGTGTACCTTAATTTAAAGTGTTACCATCAACGGGCATGACCCTGTTTTCTAGAAGACATGGCTGCTTACAAATGTGTTATCACATCTTTATATAGGAACTGATTTTCAATTATCTTTTGTGAAAAAATTGGTCCTAAAAAGCAACAACAGATATTGTAATCAGTAGAAAATAGAGAGGGCAGAGTTTATCAACAGAGATTAATAATGTTTATCACTGCAAAGTTCTGTGAATTACATTATGACAATAAAATCTGTTTCCTATCTATACAGTTCTATCACATGCTTGAACATCAAGTCCATGTTTGAAGCGTGCCGAACTCTGTATGCAATTACTGCATCATTTATTTGTGTTTTCATTTACACCACTGTGCAGCATATTGGAAAACTTGGTTCAAATTAAGAAAAATGTGTAAAAAAAAAAAACAAGTGTGGTCATAAAGTAATGCCACAGCAGGCGGGAAAAAAAAGTTTTTCTTGATTTAATGTTATAGAGATGGACACATACAGTTGGACATTTTAAAAGCTCTTGTCTGACTGAAGCTCATGAAAGATTGTAATTGTGTCGTTCGAAATGGAAGACTTTATAAATGTTGACAGTTTGCTAATAAATCATTCTAACCACTCGGCTTGTTCCCTGCATGTAATTAGTGTCACAAACTTAACTGAATTTATTTCAGTTTCTTCTCTATATGAAGCCTAACCCTGCCAATGGGAGTAAATTATGTTTTAATGTATGTTTCCTTTTTTTTTGATACAAACATGTCAATTGTCATAAACCACCACAATTACAATTTTACCTCATTGCAGCAAATGACACTGCTGCCATCTTTTTGTCCAGTGCATGGACCCTGTGACCTTTTCTGACCTTTCCAAAGTACGTCACCATTAGCTAAAATCTGCATGTTTAACAGGCCCTGCGGACTCACATCTGTGCACTGCTTTGCATCACTCTCATGTAGTCGGGGCTAATAAGAATTGCGAGCGGCAGCACCTTATGCCCCAAAAACACGAGGCTTCATTTTCCATCATGCTGAGGAAGGCTTTATGATCAATTTATCACGTGTGTCAGCTGCTAAAAAAAGGCCATTTCTAAGGAACAAAGGAAAACTTGCTTTATAATCAACCCGGAACCTCTGTGCTGGCAAGAATCTTCACTGCCCTCAAGCAAACAAATGTTCCATCGTCTGCCTTTCACAAACCTTTAGATCTCTGTGAATGTCAGCAATATTATCCTCCCACCCCAGTCCCATATCCAGTCTGAAGGCCCGGCCAAAGCGCTCGAATCAAATCTCAAGATGCCAAGGTGTCTGTGATGTAGCTCACCACTAAAAAGCCACGGCACTGAAGAAAAACACTGGGGCCGATCGATGGTCTGACTAGGCAAATATCAGGCCCAACCATGGGGCAGCGACTCAAAGTGTCTGGCAGACAGAAATCATTCTGCCATGACAAGCCAGGCATGCTAAATGCTGATGAGCTTGTTGGAAAAGGTCTCACCACCTGGGATATTCAAAGTGTAAGCCATCAACAGCATGCTTTATTCACCGGAAACCCATTTAGAACGGTGTGTTCTGTCAGGGTTGCTTCTGTTAAACGCGAGTCACAGTTGAATTTTTACATTAATAATAGTAAAAGTATTTTAAGGGAAGTCAAATGCTGTAACATTTCAATTTGTAATTTGCTCACAAAGTTTACAGGACATTTGCAGTGGAAATGGTTTCATCTTTTCAATCTTTTAATGTCCTTCTCTTCAACTGATGCTTCAAACCCCTTTTCAGATATTTTAACTGTCGCTTCATCTGCTTTCAGCACAAAGGCTTAAAGTGACTTGAGCAGTTTCGAGGGTAAGACACTTCACTTTTTACTGAAACATGAACTTCTTTCAATATTAACCAACACAAAAACCTTCCTTAATGTGTTTCATCTGTCAGTGAAAACAAGACTACTTTCAGTATTTTTAACTTCAAATGACGATTCAGCTCTTTCCTGCTTACAACTAGCTGACACAGCTCACACTTCAGCTCCTTACACTGTGTTAAGTTTAGCAGCCATTCGCATAAAAGGACATTTCAAAAGCTCCAAAGACTCGAATGTTAACCAATTCAAATGTTTTTACAAAGGACTCACAAAAAATTTCTTCTGAAAAGTTAAGTGGCCTTTTCCAGTTTATTATATAATTTTAGTCTTATTTATATCTTGATATCAGAAATGAAATGTGGTTCAGTAATAGACGTGGCTGTTTAAAATGCTCTTACAATTTCTAAACAGACAGTTGATGCTTGGGGAAATGTCTTGATGTGCCTGACAATACATTTTGATTGTCACTCTTTGAATGTTAATGTGTGAATTTTGATCAGTGACATTTTTAGGTTTTAATTCTCAGCCTTCAGTGCTGCCTCTCAAGAAAAGTCAAGGTTATCTGTGTAAGGATCCTCTTTTTAAGAACACTGTGAGCCAAGAGAATGAATCTGTACATAGCAAGGTGAAAGAGCTGAACATCACTGTAAATATTCCCAACAAAATTGACTAATGTGTTGCATAGTGTGGTTTTGAGAGCGGGGGGAGGGGGGCACATCATTGCACCCGCTGAACTGCCAGTCAAGGTTGCACAGCTGCATTTAAATAACCGCATTGCTGTCTTAAAATGAAATACCACTGTGCAATATCACTTTGCAAATGAACCGGAGTGGAAATCATAAAAGAAAGAGCTAAAAGCTGCAAACTCTACCTGCACTGAGCAACTGTCCATCTTGAGTTACACCCAAGGACCCCTTCGTGTTCCTCATATTTCAACTGAAAGAGATTTACTTGGCTTCTAAACACAACCACATGATTTTGAATCAAATATCCCACTGAGTTTCACTGCAGTGGCTAAAGTGTGTGGCAAAAATCCCAGATCTATGAACTCCTAAATCATTATTTCCTTGGTCTGAGGCCCATCCACTACATTACATGAAAATAATTCACAATTTAGAAGCATCCTATCCAAATACAAACAGGCAGATGGACTGCAAATAATATTATATCTAATATTGCCTTCTTCCAGAACAGATCAATACAGACACAAGACTTTAGGAGTAGATTTTTTTTCACTCATTGTATATCAATAATAGCTGGAGGGGCAATAATGATTGAGGACATAAAGTCATCCACATGAGACATAACAGGCAGAACCAGAACCATTGGTTAAAATTAACACATTTTACTGTGTGCAGTCAGTTTATAAAATTGTTCGATACATGTAGCTAAAACTAAGGAAGTCTATTACAACAGCCTGCAGCAACGTTTTCTTTCACTAAGTTTAGAAAGTTCAGTTTTGTTGAAAGTGTTTTAAAGAAGGATGGATTAAACTTTGAGGTCATTCTGAAGGCTGTATGTGGTGCTGCTGAATTTAAACACATTACACTGGGAAGTGTTTCTAATATTATGCCAGTTTCAAAAAGTTAGAAAGGTTAGAAATGGCAACATCAAAGGTATCCCATACATCTAACAAACTGGCAACAAAATACATTTGAAGATATCATCAAATTAAAGGTCCAGTGTGAAGGATTAAGTGCCATCTAGTAGCGAAGTTGCAGAGTGCACCTAGCTGTACATCCCTCTGTTCCACCATCTTTTCCAAGCCTTTAGAACAACCGATATGGTCACAAAACATAAAAAAGTAAAAGGTCCTCTTTAGGGCCAGTGTTTGGTTTGTCAATTCTAAGCTACTGTAGAAACATGGCGGTGCAACAGGGCCGACTGCATGGAAGAGGACCTGCTCCCTCTGTAGACACAAGAGGCTCATTCTAAGGTGATGAAAACTAGTGACTCTTATTTTCAGGAGATTATACACTGATGAAAACATACAGTACTTCTACGTATTATATTTCATTTCTGCCACATTCTATAGATAGATCCAACTAAATCCTTCACACTAAACCTTTAAAACCTCCATCTATATATCAAAAGTAGTGAAAGTCCCAAGTGTGTCAAACCAATCAGACTATAATTGCCATTATTGTTCTTTATATGTATCAACATGCATCCATTAATAGCAGAGTTTTTGTGTGAAGGGTCATTGTTTTACACTACAAAGAGTTACACAATTACAAGAAATTAGTGTTGAGACAACACAGTAAATTATATGTAGCAAGTAGAGAAACAAAGATGGTGAGAAGATGAAATACTGCTGGTGAAGAAACCGATGTCCAGTTTGATGACTGTGTAAGCTGACCTTTCAGACAGGCTAAGTGCCACTGGAGAAGAGCCAGATTTAAACAGCGTTCAAGCAGATGGTAGCGCCAGCCAGACAGGACACACAAACACATTCCTCCAGCAGAGGCAGAGTGATTGAGACAACCTGTGGTGCTGCCACCTGTTTACCGCATAATTAAACCACGTCCACAAAAACTCTCCACCCGTCACAATGACTCACTTTCCCAGCATCCCTCGAGCAGCGCTCGGTGAGATCATTCATCATGAAGTGCTAAAAGGAGATCAAATTGGCCTCTTTTCCTCTTTTGCCTTTGTCTTCTGAGTTCACTCCACGTCTCCACATTTCCTTTCCTCCCTTAAATCTCTTTCTATTGTACCACATCACACATACATCTCCCAAAACCTCCAGGGGATGCCACAAAGAAGAGGTGAGGAAGTGTGAAAGATTTGATGTGCTCAGCTTTCCATAAAATTTAACTTTATGCAGCCTGAAAAACAGAAAGTATGACTCAGACGTGCATGTGACCATCATGAGGTTAGATATTGATCATTTACTTGTTACTGCTTGACGTATGCCCACCTAAGAGCGAACTATGATTCATTCTATCTCACACACACACATTTCTCACTGCATATTTCCATTCCTGTTTTTCTACCACTAAAGTAAGCACACAAGTGGTGGCTCACAATGGTTTTTTTGTCACACTTTGCTCCATCGTCAATATGGAGTATCATTGAGAAATAATGTAAAAATATTTAGTAGATGGTAATGAACTGCCTCAAAAATACTAAGCACTGCAACTCCACTATCTGGGCTTTAAGCTGTGCTATATAAAGGCTTAATGTCGCTCTGTGTTGACTCAATGTGCAGAAACTGTGAGAACACTGAGGCCCATGGGACAAGTACATGATGGGCTTGAGGCTGATGTTGATGACGTTGGGTGTGAGAACATACAATGCGCTTAACTGTGATACACAGCCATTTATTCTGTTTCCTGTACATTGAGATTTTAAAAAATGATTTAAGACTCTTCTAAAATGCACACCTGGCCGTATACACACACAGATGCACAGAGAAAATCTTCCAATGCATTGGTGATCGTGATGAGTGAGTGAATGAGTGAGTCCATATAAAATGTTTAGTGAATTTCCTGTTTTCTGCTTATCATTAGTTCCATCATATCATATTTTCCTGGATGGAGCATTTGCACTTTTATGTAGCTGGAATATAAAAATAATTATTCACTTTAATTAAAAAAAACAAACAATCTTTACTCTTCATTAAAGGTTATATGTAGGAACACAGTTTTTAAGTGACTTTGACTATTAGAAATCAAGCCAAAGGGCAATAATACCTTGATGTAATGCCCCAGCCGTGGGTAAACTCTCCATATTCCCAGAAGGACAGAGAGAAACGTCCTGTTGGGGAACGAGGTAGTGACCGCGTGTGTGACTTCAGGGAAGGAAAAGATGTTAAAGCCTGACGTCTCGTAGCTTTTCAGAAGCTCCTCATCAGGCTTGTTTTCTCCCTCGCTCAGAATACTGCCCACAACGCAGCGGCACTGTGGTCCTGGCACCTGGAAACAAGCAACATATAAATAAATAAATGCAGATTGATAAGAGTGAGCATATAAACAAGCTGCACTCGAGGATGGACAGATGACAATAAAGACAGGGGGACAGATAGACAGATTAGATAGATAAACAAACAGACAGATAGATATACTCACACCAGGCAGTCTAACTAGCAGTTGACCTTTCCCTTTTGTCCTCATTACAGTGATTCGAAATGCCATAATTATATAGAGCCTCTGATATGAAAACAGACACACTGACAGCGAGAAGAATGCTCTCAAGCAGAAAATGCTATCTGTCTGTTTCAGAACAATTCCTAATGTTTGCTCGTGTTTTTATGCAGGAACTGATTGCACAAAAATACTGTGTTTTTCATCACTTTTTCTCATATCAGTTAATCTCCCTGAAAAAAGAAGGGGGTGAGGAATCAAAAATGCCATTTACTACCATCAGTATTTCCAAAGTACCTCACACTCAGGACTGTGAGATATAAACACTAAGGTGTAATGTTACCTACTGTTTGCCTTACGTGCGCAAAAACAGTAAAATGTTAGCTGAATAAAATATATCTTCTCTGATGTCAGCCAGGTGCCAAATTTAAAGAGAAAATACGCTCATCAGTCTGAGCTCTAATTGGAGCTTTTGGCAGCAAAGCAATTATTGCTGCTTCTTCCATTCTGAGCACCCTTCTGCCCATTAAAAAGGAAGAAAAGGGAGACTCTCTTTACAATGAATACTCCTGGGAGATCCAAGACTTTGTTCCCACTGTGCTGAGCTGAGCACCACTGAAGGTTCCTGTAAGCTGGAATAAATAAGTTGGAATGGTCCAATTTGTTCATAAACCTATCAATGCTCCGCTTCATGCACACAGCCATTGTGTCTCCGAAGGCCTATTTTATCCTTCATTCCTCAACACGCAAGGCGAGTCATGGGATAAGTGTGGTGTTAACAGTGCACTGCGGATGGAGCTTATTTTTCACACAAATGAAAAATTCAAAGTTTCAAACAGAAAAACTGTGAGAAGTGAGAAGCTGGCATACAGTACGAGTCTTACATAAGATTTATATCAGCAGATGAACAACTGATGATCCTGTTTGGAGGATTATTATGAAAAATAATGAACTCAATTGGAAAAGCAAACTGATAATAACTCTGTAAATGTATAATTTTCTAATGAATTCTGATAACTAGGGTCAGTTTTTAAATCTGCTTCTACTGCCTGCTGTTGCTAACTGTCCCAGAGATGATCATGATTTGACGATATCAAAGTAAACTGTATTGCAGATTGCTGTCGTTGTTATTGTTTTTATTAGTTACCACTACAAATGCCTGAACTTTTCTGGTTGAGGCTTTTTCAATGTAAACTAAATATCTTTAGGTTTCAGGAACTGCTTATCAAACAAAATAAGGCTTTTGACTACATAAACAAGGAAACCTGGGAAATATTATGGGTATTTTTCACTGCATATCATAGACCAAAAATTCATCTTTAAACAGAGAAAACTGTCAGTAGATAATAAAAATAACTTAGTTGAAGCCTTACTTAAAGGTGTTAGGAAATTCATCTTATTTTCATTACTCTGTAATGACAGAAACATAAGCTGCAGGCTTCTGTCAGTTTTAATCTCTTTTCTCATACAGAGAATCTTCAGTTTGAGTCAAGTTGTGGGGAAATAAACACTGCATTCGGTTTCCAAGCTAATATAAGGTGCATTGTTGTCTCATACCCTTTTGTTTATTTTTAATACAAGGAGAGAATCAGCTCTGCAGAAGCACGCCCAGTGTAAGTTGTAACTTTTTGTAAAAAATAACCTTAATCTAGCATGTAAACATATATACAACTCCTGGTTGTACACATGATTGTTAAGTAGTCAGCAGCATCTTGTTTGTCCAGTATATCCACACCTTCTAAACAAACATCTACTCCCCACTGAAAATCAATAACAGTGGCTGCTGCTACACTCAAATTAAAGGTAGACTTTTCAAAACAAAACAGAAAAAAAACACGTCAAACACTTGGAACACAAACATATTGACGCAGTTAATGGCTCTGCTGATCTCACTGTAAGAATCACAAGTACATTTGTTAAACTTCACTCATGAGGACATTATTTGACACTTTAAATGTTTCCAGGGCTCACAGTGGGACGTCTGAGCCAAGCGGATTTATTAATCATCACAGGGCTCCATGTAGTGAGTCCAGAACAAAAGAAGCAGCACCAAAAGCACAAGCCTCTGTCCACAGTCTCTGTTTTGCCTCTCTGCACTCATCAAGACACAAGAGTGCTGTCTTTTGATGTTTCTTCAATACACTGACAGCTCATCTAAAGCAAAAAAGTTTCCAAAATTCCACTGAAGGAGCCGCGTCTCTGTTGCACTTCAGCTGAATCGACTTTGGTCAGGCAACACGCTAAGACAGGCCAACTATCTTCACCAGCATACAAAGTAATTTCCACTCAGATTCAGTAAGCCTGGATTTTTAAATGTTTTACCATGACTTTCCGAAAGGGCAAGAATTAGAGAGATTTGCTCCTGTTTCATCATACACCACAAAGAGTAACGTTTTAACTGATACACATTTCCCCTGCTGCAGCCACCATGCCCGCAGCTTTCATCATGTCGTGACCCAAACATGGCTCCCTGAAGATGCTGCAGACACATGTGTCGCCTCAACACCATTCCACTTGTCATCCAGCTTTTTATCTAGACAATCTTGTGTCTCGAGCACCGCAAACCCCTGACCCCTATCGCTTGCTCTGAATATCGAGTTTGACAGAGAACTACATGATCCACCCCCGATGCCTCCCTCTGGCGTTTGTCAGAGTTGGACGCGGAGGGGAAGGAGAGGAGAGGAGAGAGCTGTGGGGTAGAGGTGAAGTGGGCACGCTGGCTCAGAACCCCCCCCCCCGGCTTTGAAACTGTGAAGAGGCTGGTGGAGGGGAAGAGGCTCAGCGAGCGGGGCCCAGAATGCGTGTTAGCCGTCTGAAGCAGCAGACAGAGCTGCTCCAGCCCTGTAACCATGGCAACCATCTCAGGACCAACTTAAGCCCTTGTTGAGGTCTTTTGTTTCTCCAGAGGAAGTGATTCAAGGAGGTAAAAAGTGAGAAAGCTGAGAACAGAGGATGAGATTAACGCTGATGACACTCATCCTCTGTCAGCTGCACTTTTTCCCAAATCGTTCTCACTGCAAATATCAATGGACAGTGTCTCACTATTTAGACGCTGAATAACAGTCCTCCAATCTGAGAGTACTCTCCGGTGCTCCTGATGCTGAGAGTGAATAGCATTCTGAGGCCTGGACGCTAATGAGCTGAGATCATTACGCCAATTATTTTTACTTAGATCAGGACTTGGCTGTGACTGCACAGAGGAACCAGGACCCACTGCTAGCATAATTGCCAGCTTGGGGGAAAAAAAAAAAAAAAAAAAAGGATGAGCATAACAAAAGGGTTTTGAAGCAGAGCTGGGAAGAGCCCACCACTGAACTCCGCTTACATTCCATCAGGTTGTTGTGCATTAGTTTATGGCAGACTTAAACTGTGCCATTAAGTCAATACTCTAGAAAGCTAGTTCTGAAAATGGTAGAAATTAACAAAGACAGAGAATTGTCTGAAATATTAGTTGAGTGAAAATAGTAATATCACATGTGGTTGACTCAATTTCTTTGATATTGATAGTTTGAAAATATTTGGTTGCATGCACACTTCAGTATGTGTAATTTCTTCTAAAACTAGCATATGAAACATGCTGATGATGGCTAAGCAAGACACTGATTGAATTTCACTCTAAGCTAAAGCTGCTAAATTGTAACTTTGTTCCGCATGTACACATATATTCTTTTATACACTCTGTTGCTACTTTGTGCGCTTTCTTAAAATGAAAGATCTGTAATAATCCTAGCTTCAGAAAGGTCATAATTTTTTTCTATTGCTTTATATGTGTTTCAATTATTTTTTCCACCCCATTTATATTAATGAGGATAAACCAAACAGCAAAAACACCTCTCTGTATAACCATTTTTGGGACAAAAAAAATCCCCAACACTTTACGGTTGATTAGACTACTGTGTTTTTTATTATTTTATTCTTTGTTTAGCCTGTTAATTAACAGTACTTGTGTGAAAAGTGTCCAACCTATGTTTCCACTGCTTGTTTTATTTGATCAACAGTGCAAAACTAAAAGGTATTTAGTTTACAGTGAAATACAGGAATAACAAAACAGAAACCAGAGACCATACAGGAGCATTTGGAGACAAATTTACAAATAAGTGGCAGTGATGTGATTAGCAGCAGCAAAGTAAACACTGTAAACAGAAAACACTGGACTAATTGAACCTTGGATTCGTCAGTAATAGTATAGAAATACTGTGTAAGTATAATATTGAGTATATAACATATCAATGTAACATTAACATAGCATAGTACAGTGTAATAAAATATGGTTATGGTATGTATATGAGATATAGTGTTCTAGCAGTGTATTATTTGATGTTATCATCATGGTATTACTATATATGTTTTGATTAGATCTAATCTCATATTTTTCAGCACTACACTGACAAGTGTTTCTATGTCAGCAGCAGCTTTGCTATGAGTATCACTGACAGCTGCATGCAGTCTTCTACATTCAATATCAGCTTATGCTACAGCAGATGCACGTTTGTAAAGATCAAATCTGTCAGGTCTCTGTTTTCCACCCACCACGCTGCATCAAACTGCACTGCTCAACCATTACAAGGCGCTACTCCTTGTTTCATTCCTTCTTGTTCTGCTTGTGTCTACTGAAAAAACAGCTCATGCTGAACTCACTTTAAAAATGTGGGAACCGGCACCACATGTTTCTGGAGACCCCAGAGAGTGTGCTGGATTAGGTATCAGGAAAACAGAAACAGCAGATATTATTTTCTGCTGCTTATAGACACTGAGACTGGGGGATGGACGAGTTCACATAGAGAACAGTTCGGACTGCATGAAAACATCTTAACAGAGAGATTCAACTTACTAATTGTTTTTTTTAGCAGCATTGAAGTGGCTGAAAAAGAGACCACAAGAGCTACGAGAGACAACAGTGGCACTCACATAAGTGTTAAAAGCTCCTACATTATGACTTTTGACCTTTATGGAACATCAAAAGCAGAAAACACACATTTCTTTATTTTTATTTTCATTTCAACTGTTTCACAGGACTTCATATTTTTTATCAAGTACCCTGTTTTGTTTCCCACTGACATTTACACTACACTGTCAAAGCTCTGCTCCTCTCAGCTTGAAACAAAGCCAGCGTGATTTTAATGTATACAATCTGTTTGCTGTGAAAAATCCAAGCTAATAAGACAAGCTGGTCATCTGACTGTCTGAGGGCAAAGCCGACATGACCAAATGGAAAACTGTTTGATTAATTGAAAGGGGGAATGCTTTAGATGAGTAAAAATACAACATAACTTGTAACAGCTTTAGCTACACTCCATAATGGCTAATTGTGGCCATCCAACAAATCAAAAAAAAAAAAAACACTTAAGTTTGATCTGCACTCTGATTTCTATGCTGTACTCTGGCTGTTTGTTGTATTAATCATTATATGGCCGTGTGTGATGTGATCAGATTTGCTGTATTGATGTATGGTGATGTTTTTATTGTATCTGATGAGACCAAAGGTTATGTTCTGGCCTTGGCAGGACAATAAAGTTGTATTCTCTTCCAGTGTATAAACAATAACACTATTATAACACATACATACAGTTAAAGGAGCTGAATGAGAGTTTCTATATAAGGTTAGTGCTGATGTTATCAATAAACCTTGAAAGATCTTAGTCCAACTGTAATGTCAGATGAGTTAAACTCTACAAGATATTGTGATTATTTAATGTTCTTTTTATGCTTTGTTTCATATTAACATTTATTGAAACATAATTCTTTATTCCATGATGTACTGTTACATATTGAACATACTTAAGTTATATTAGACCTAAAGTTAAGCTCTGGTTTAGGACAACATCTCAGGACTTTTAAATAAAACACACACACACATATGCTTACAAAATGCACTTGATAATATTACATCTATCATTTAAATCTACAAAACACACCACACCCTGGCCAGATGTGCAACAATATTGCTCAAGGGGAAACATAAACAGTCAGTGCCAAAAGTCTTAAGTGTCAAAATGCTGAGAAATAATAAAGAGAATGTAGAGCGAAGACGAAAACATATATAAACTGATCATTCACTGTGAAAAGAAACATTTTAACTGGATAAATGAAATGACTTAAACCATTAAGTGTTGGTTATATTCTGAGCAGGGATTACTCTTAAACCGCTTCACCTGTTTGAAGAGAATGACATTATCGCCATCTAGCGGCCAACTACATAACTTTGTAGACAGTAGAACCTTCCTGATTTTGAAATAAAACAACTAAAGTGCTTAAAAAAACAGGGTTAAAAGAAAATGCTATTCTACTAAGAGTGTTGTGTAATGGTTTACCTTTTTGGGGTCATCATAAAATACACCGATACATGTAAGCTTTGGTCCAATTTTGAGAGACTCCTTCAAAAGTTCTACGCAGTCTTTGTAAGGTCCTTCTTTGAATTTGTAGGCGAATGTGATCTTCTTTAAAGGAGGCGAGCCAGTTAACACGGTAATTTCTGAGAGGAGTCCCGAGTACAACATGTAACCCGCTACTGTAACAAGACTTAACAGCAGGCTAAGGACCACACACAGACTGAACCAGTCTGGCATGTTGGCTTACTCACAAGAGGAGCAGGTACCGTTATTTAGTAAGCTCCTAAACGCTAAACTCACTTGTATTTCCGGTTTAATCGTCTAACATTTTTTCGAAACGTTTTGCTGTTTTCAGCCGACAATTGTTCTTGAATGAACTTAGACCACACAATGATGATTAAGGAGAAAACCAGAGATTCCCATTGGTGTTTAGGTACAACAAGATTGCACATTGCCCTGGACTTCCTGGAACGTACCATTTATGCCGACAGAAGGGGTGACTTTTGTTCCAAATTAACTTAAAACTGCTGGAAAGAAGACATGTCCATGTCATATCAAACACCTCTTATAATTCAAATTAAATAAATTCCCAGTCAATATTCACATACGTCATTTGATGCATAAACGAGAAGTATAACATTTTGCATCAGGAAGACAACATAGTATGTTACCCTTCATTGCCATTTTTCATGTATTTTTGTACCATTCTCTGAATGGAAGTTAAAATTAGTTAGGCTACCTGTGAACAAATGTCTAGAGAGACTAAATGTGTGACCAGAAAAAGAGTAGTAAACCATTTAGAAAAACATTGGTTTTAAATTTACCATATTTGGCTAATAATTGTACTTCAGTCAATGCAAGATGGCACTTCCTTTATAGTGAGACAGCATAAAGGGCAATGGAAAAAACCTACTTGCTTTAGGGTTACCTTTACAGCCCGCCCCTTGAATTACTGTGGGTTGGACTTAGAGTTAGTTTACTGATATTGAACCGCCTCAATACAGTCAGAGCTTTTATTTTTCTAGGCGTAACAACCCGTGCGTGGGGTTCATTCGCAGTTATTAAAAATGGCTGGGAACGTGAAGAGGTTTTACGATCTGACAGCTAAGCTGCTGTCTGGAGAAGTCTTCAGCTTCTCTGCGCTGAAGGGGAAAGTTGTCCTCATTGAGAATGTCGCGTCTCTTTGAGGAACAACTGTCAGGGATTACACTCAGATGAACGAGCTCCACAGTCGTTATTCTTCCAAAGGCCTCGTTGTTCTTGGTGTGCCCTGCAATCAGTTTGGTCATCAGGTAAGCCTTGTGGGGATTCAAAAGTGGACGATATTTTTTTCCCATGGGAGGGAGTTGTTTACATTATGAGTCAAAACAGCCAAAGTGTGTTATGTTCATTGGACTATAGAGAAGCACATGTAAGCTATTGTTTATTAATGTCTAAAACCTAATTCTAGTACCTATTTTTATCAGGACATTTCCGATTTGTCAACACTAAAACAAGTTTGCCTTTAATATAGGCCAACCTGTTATATCTTATATATTATCAGCAAAATGCACTTTCAAGTATGAAAACTAGAAGTAGTCATAAGCAGCAGAATGGAGCCTTTACAAGTGTTATTACTAATGAATGAAAGATAAAGGTGTTAATGAGATGGAGCTAATTTAAACTACTAATGTACTGTGTTGTAGCACTAGGTAACAACGCCTCAGTTTTAAAATTATGATAAGTTTTACATGTAAAAGCTACATTTGAACTGAACTTGCAAAGTAGCTAGAAACTGCAGCGGTCACCTAAATGTAGGGATTACAAAAGTATCATGTCTCCCCCGGATGTGTAATTATAGGAGAATAAAGTAAAATATTTGTAAATAAGAAATTTAACTCTGGCCTCATTTTGCCATTTTGTGATTTTGACTAAACTTCACGACTATAATCAACTTGATGGCAGACAGTTCACCTATAATGTGTTAAATGTCTTTTTTTGTCTTTTTCTAAACAGGAGAACTGCAAGAATGATGAAATCCTGAAGTCTCTAAAGTATGTCCGTCCAGGGAACGGGTTTGAACCAAACTTCCAGCTCCTCGAGAAGGTGGATGTGAATGGGAAGGACGCTCACCCCTTGTTTGTTTATCTAAAGGAAAAGCTCCCTCTCCCCTCCGACGACGCCATGGCTCTCATGACCGATCCAAAGTTTATCATTTGGAGTCCCATCAGGAGGAACGACATCTCCTGGAACTTTGAGAAGTTCCTGGTCAGTCCTGATGGCGAGCCATACAAGCGCTACAGCAGAAATTTCATCACTAGTGACATCGAGGCAGATATTAAGGAGCTGCTGAAGAAAGTCAATTAAAGTGTGTTGTGGCTTGTTCTGAATGGCTGATAAGATATCAGCCACGAACAGCCTGGCCAAAAAGATTAATCAGTAGTGGTTATCTGTTTGGGGTAGTTTATCATGTTTTCCCATTTTGCAGTTCAAGTAAAATGCAACACTCCTAAGTTTGTGATAAAGTGCAGTACAATGTGAATGGTCGGTTTGTTTACTCAATGAAGAAACTACTTGAAACCTTGTGAGGGGAGTTTCTGATGAAGATGTAAAACAGTGACTCTGCCACGTTGTACAACTCATATCACAAATTTGTTTTTATTAAAACACATTAAAAGGTGAAATAAAAATTAAATATCATACAACGTGTTAGTGTTGTTTGTGTGCAATGCATACACATTCACACTCACGATGGCTTCAAAATCTTTGTAGGTGGCTAGAGTGTTTTGATGTATCAAAGTACCGCTTAACATGTCAGGGGACTTATTGAGAAACTAAATGACTGGATACAGATACATTTGCTTGACATTGTAAGGAGTGATTTGCAAGTGTGATTGTTAAATTATGTCTAGACATGGCCCAATTCCCATGTCTTAAATAATAATTAAACCAGCCAGCCCTCAAGTAGGCTTGTATGTGGCTGGCTATGTTTCTATTGCGAGATAAAACTTTTGCAGCTGCTGTACATTAGCTTAAATAGGTGGGGGTACAAGTAACTGAGTAGATTTACTCAACTGCTTTGCTTGAATACAATTTTGAGGTATTTTTCCTTAAATGTTTTCATTTTCTCACAATTTCTCCTACACTAAAACCAACCAGAAGCAAATATTGCGCTTTGTGTTCACTTCGAATTCAGTTGCAGATTGAAGAGTCAGTAATATAATCAATAAAAACAATATATAGGATATGATCCATTAATATAGGTTAACATAAGGGCAAAATTAGTCCCACTTTACCAACTGCAAATTATGATATACGTGGTTCTGGAATTTATATTTATTTATATTAATTTATATTTACAATTTTATATTAATAAGTGAACTTCGAGTATATTTTGATTGTCGTAAGTTTAATTTTGATTTTGGGACTTTTATTTCATGAGTATTTCTACAGTGTTATATTGCGCTGCTACTCAGTTATATAAACAGAACAGTTATATAAAATAAAATAAATCCGATTTTTCCTTTTAAGTTTTGCTCATATTCTGTGTACAAGAGAGCAGAAGCGACACTTCGTCCATCTCCGCCGTGCTTCCTGGCTGAACGATAGGGGGCTATCCTTGATAGAGCGGAACGGCAAGCGGCGACTTTTCAACATGGCTGGCCAGGAAGATCCAGTGCAAAGAGAGATTCACCAAGATTGGGCGAATCGAGAGTATATAGAAGTAATTACAAGCAGCATCAAAAAAATCGCCGACTTTCTAAACTCGTTTGGTAAGCTTTAGTTCAGTTTTACGGACATGATCGACAGCTTTGTAGAGATCTTGCGTAGATAGCAATATCAAGTTAGCTAGTTCAGCTAACGCTAACTGTACTGCTGTTGCATTGATGTTGATGTTTTCAATGGCCACTCCCAGTTAGCGACTAGCTTTGTCGATAGCTGTAAGCTCGTTACTGTTTCCTCGTACGAGTACCATGACGGTTTGATGTCAAGTTACCCTGCATTTTGTTTATCTTCTCAATTAATGATAACCACATTACAAATGTCAAAGAAATGCATCAGACGACCAATTTAATGGTTGCAAATGTTGACAGCTAATAGCTGTTAGGCCACCGCCGCAGCTAACGCTAACGTTACTCTGCTCGACTCTCATGATTAATAACGTTATTTTAGCAGCAACACAACCGCTAAAATTGTATGTTTTTTTAGCCGTAGCATTATTTACAGTGGCGTGGCTGACTTAATGTTAAATGAAGGTCGTTATTGTCAACAGTATCGATAACAACGCCCCAAATATATAATGGCAGAACTGTCAGCTGTATTGTACTGAATACAACTCATCCTCAGATATGTCGTGTCGATCCCGCTTGGCCACCCTCAATGAGAAGCTGACAGCATTAGAGAGGAGGATTGAATATATAGAGGCAAGAGTAAGTATACTGCATTGCAAGTTAAACAAGCTAACTATATCATGTATCTGACCGTTTTCGGATGATATAAGAATAACATGAACATGTATCTCATTACAGGTGACAAAAGGAGAGACCTTGACCTAAAACTCATCACTGAGACTCAAAGCATCCTAGAGCTACCTGTCCATCCCCAACCCCGAATTTTTGGAAAAAAGTGTGATGGATTCCACCTTCCTATTTTGGGACCATGTGGATCATTTTTATATTATAATGCTGAGTTTTGTGTTGTTTATCTCATGATACATTTGTACAGAAGGCATGGGTTGGTTTTGGGTGTCTGACTCAATTATCCTCATAAATGTCACAAAACAATAATACCTCCATAATTATTGATTTTAAAACACATTTGGAGCTCAATTATGGATCTGAGATCAGCACAACTTGTTGACCATTTGTGTTGTATACAGTGTCATTACCACAACAGAGATTTATGAAGAGGGGAACATTCTCGTGTGCCAACAAGTAATTGTGTATTCATTTAGTGAGGACCTCCTTGTATATGGAATTGTTTGGTGATGTTTCAGAATTTAAATACTGTATTAAAAGATAAACAATGAATTTGTTTTATCTGGCGCTAATCTTTTTCCAATTCAACTTCATTTACAAGAACATTGAGTCCCAGCAGCACATAATATAGTCAAACAGTGCAAAGGAGTTTACAGGAAGATGTAAGAAAAGACTAACAGCTACACAAAGATGCACAAAATATACAGTATTAAATACAGGGTATTGAAAAAAAGGAGTGGGACAACATTGAGTTTTTATACAGTTCAAAGTGAAAAAATTAAAGCACTAATTTTTTAAATGATATGTGACACGAACAAGAGGGTTTGTAGAAAAATCAATGTACATACTACACAGTGGTTAAAATAATAGTATGCTTACACTTAGTATGATACTAGAAAATATGTCAAATATAGTGCAGAATGTGCATACAGCATTCTTAATATGGTTTTTGATACAGTAAGAATTTTACCCCTAATTGTAGATGATTTTACTCAAATGACAGCAAAGGATAAGAGAACGCTTTGTGTGTTACAAATAGGTAAGATTAAAACCTCCATTTCACATCACAACACCATCCTGCGAGGAATTATAAATGTGAGGCTTGTGAAACCTCGATTCGTCTCTATGTTACAATAACATGAACCTACATGACATGACGTGCTAGTTGTGTTTAGAAATGATAAGAATTTATACAAGGGGAAGTTACTTTGCCTTTGACGCTTAATATGGTTTTAGGACAAAGTTTCCGGAACATAAATTAAAATTGCCCATATTAGGAGTTACGCTAGAGTAAACATCTCTTTAGCAGGCATTTGACAGTCATGTATGTTCTATAGCTTCTTGTAGTTTGCAATACAATGCAAGTCACTGAACTCATAATGTCATGAAAACTAAATACTGCATGTATTCATTGGACTAGGTAATCACAAAATTCTATCATATAAAAATAACGCGACCTGAAAAGCCATTTACACAGTGAAATGGCGGAAATGTGCTAAGTGATACGAGCATTATGCCCTTAGGCTTTACTTTCAGGCAGCATATCACCCTCTGCATTTTCAGGCAGACAGCTGTAACCCAACTGCGACCACATCCAGCCCAAACCGTCATCTTGACCCAAACCTTAATCCTGTGTTTCCATAAACATACTAATTGTTGGAACCTTGTGGGTACGGATCGACCAAAACAGACAGAGAGCCCAGCAAGAAACGCTGCCTGTGAGGCAAGTTCGGGGCAAATTATTCTCATTTCCCATAATGCACTGGGTTATACGCCAATGCATGTTGGGACAAAGAAGGTGTCGTTGTAGTGTTGTGGAAAGTCCTTGGACCTGAAATGAAAATTCTCGCACAAAATTTGTCAAATATTATTTTGTTAAACTTCTAACTTTGGGTACTAACACTGTCAGCAGACTACTCTGGTGAGTTACTGCACATTTACACTGGAAACTGACACAGTCTCTCGGCCACGCAATGCCTTAGTCGGTTTTGACTTTCCTACCGTTTTGCTAACCGTTAGTCCGGCTCCATTATGGGTCATACGCGTTTTGTTGTGCTCTTTGGCACGTAAATAATGTGACTGTAGCGAGATTTTGTGTATTTATGCTTTTTATTAACAAACTGAAAACGTAATTGAATGTTTGTATAACTTGAAACTCTTGGCGTATCTGTGTTTTAGAGGCCGTGTGTGTTCGTTAGCGAGAAATGGGAGCAGATAAAAGGTGAGTAGTTGAACGCTTCGCCATGGTAGGTGGGGTTATTTACAATTGCACTCTTGTCCTCAGAGTTTGAGACAGCTTTAGTTAAATTGTAAATTGCACGCAGAACTCCCGTCTGAGCCGTACATATTGACGTTTGCTTCTCCAAATTCATATTCAGAGAGCTTGAAATTCCGTAGCCGTGTCTGTAACGTAGTTTAAGCTGACCGATCAAAATTAACCTAGGCATTTCATCTCAACATTCTTCTTAAAGTGAAAGCGTGAGAGCGGTCTTTTGAATTTGTCTTTAGGTTGTGCATTTTTTTCTTTTAGCTTTAAGGAGCAGCCAACCATGCGAGATTCTATTGGGAAATATATTTCACTGTCATGTTTCATTGGCTTATTGAGACAATATCAAAGACGATGTCACTATTGCGAAGAGCCATTTTTGACAAGACACGTTTCATATATGTTGGAAAGTTCCAACAGAGTTAACCCCAGAGAAAAAATACATTTAATCCTTAATCCCATGCTGTGTGTTTTGGCATGTTCATTCAAAATGGCTATTTTAATCTTGGATGCAAAGTTCAAAAATATCTCTAAATTAATCAGGCATTGATTGAGTATTAATTCATATAGTAATGTAAGAAATCATATGTTTTATAATTTTGCAACTATGTATTGTAATTTTTTTCCAGCTAAGCTTGGCATGATACTCCTTAGCTAGAAAGAAAGTAGTATGTCAAGGTCTTTTGCTTTTAACAACTGAAATGAGACTGTGACCACAGACCAACTTGGTAGTTAAATGGTTGCACAGCTGGCAAGTTTCACTCCAACCACATCCCATGAGCTGAGGTTTCTAAAATAACTACAAAAGCACAAAATCCTTTTGTATACGGGGTGCTGTTTTTCAGGAAAAAGTGTTGTAAGTCATGAAGCACCACATCATTGTTTTAATAAAATGTATTCAAAAATCAGTGTGTAAAGTATGTAGAAGCACTACATCAAATTACAAAATTCTGTTGAATAATTTCAGTGTAAATTTTTGATTCACCATGCTGATGACATTGCCCCAATAACAGGGTGTCAACTGTTAACCAACAAACAATGTTGCTGTACTTGCTGACTTCAGTCATATTGTCATATATATGTTTTCCTTTTAATGTCATCCTGAATAGGATTAGTCGTACAGAACGCAGTGGTAGATACGGCTCTGACCAGTCCCGCGATGAATCAGAATGGCGTGACAGACGAGAGAGAGACCAGGAGCGCGATCACAACATGCGTCGCTGGGGTGATGAGAGACGTGGTGATCGTTTTGAAGGAGATCGTCGAGGATCCAGAGACAGTCCAGAGGTGTTTATTGTAATTCTTATTAATTTTAAATTGTCTTTCATTGTTTTGATAAAAGTATTTGTTTAACATTAACAGTTAACTCATACAGCTATGTGTTTGTTTTAAAGCAAAGAGAAAGGAAACGACGCAACAGTGATAGATCAGAAGATGGTTATCACTCAGATGGCGACTACCCAGAGCAGGATTACAGAAGGGAGCCTGGGGATGAGAAGAAGAGCAAGACCATCATGCTCTGGGGTCTGTCTCCGCATGTTACAGAAGATGATGTAAGTAATTAACTTTGCGACTGCTTTGTGTTTTCTTTGCATTATATGTGTACACAAATGTCTTTGTAAGATGAAAATGATTTTTAATCATGATAATAAAATAACATGTAAATTTTATTATGCAGATTCGTTTTGCCATAGACCAGCTGGAGGGACCACAGCCAGTGGATGTCAGGCTGATGAAAAAGAAAACAGGTGAGAACCAGATATGTGACGGATCCCAAACTCCCCCCAGTCTTTGACCATAGGGCCAATCTGCTTCCATTCAGACCTGTTTTATCGCAGCAGTTAGAAAAGAATTGTATGAAGTCACTTGAAAAAACATTTAAAATGTTGACTTAAGACCTATAATTTCAGTTGGTTGTGGATCTTTTTAAGGTAAGTAAGAGCAACAATAACAATTTTAAGAAAGTCAATTGGCAGACACACTTTGTTGTTAAGTGTGGTCAAAGCAGTGGTATTAAGCAGGATTTCTTGCTATGGTAAAACTCCTAAGGAGTGGCCTATTGTGTACCAAACAGGGCCTGGGTCGTGAAGCAGTTTGTGGAAGAGTTTGAATTATATGCCCATGGACTCTTAACTAACACGCCTCCCGTCTATATTTGAATGCTGTCTCTAGGTATAAGCCGTGGTTTCGCCTTCGTGGACTTTTATCACTTGCAAGATGCTACCCGATGGATGGAGACCAATCAGGTTGCTTCACAATCGCCAAGTCTAGTTTTAATCTTGGGGATCTGGAAAAATAATCTAAATGGCAACCAAAGTGAATTGAATAAGTAGTGTGGAAACTGTACAGATTTTTTTGAAGAAGATAAAAAAAAAAAAAAAATTGATGGATTGTATGTTAGAGAGCAAAAATATTTGATTTGTACACTGATAGAGAAGTTTTTATTCATGATATATGGCATCTCTTAATGTTCTAGTTAAGTACAATGACAGTAGCATCAAATCCACAGATTGGACTTGTTAAGTGAGATCATCTCCTTAAGGGTTCTACATTGATTAAGTTAAAGATAAATTTTCTATAGCATGCTGATAGAGGGATTATCAGTGATATTTCAGGTTGAATGTAAACTCAGAATTTATCTTTTACCTGCCCAACATTAGATGGATATCTTCCTCTTTTAGAAAGCAGCCAGAAATGTCTGTCAGGGCTTTTAGGGCACATTGTACACTCTGCTCCAGCTCAGCCTGGGCACTCGGGTCCCAAACACCTAGAAAACCCTCCATACATCATTCTCACATATACATCATGTGCCTGTCTTGTCTTTAACACAAAGGCTATCTGTTGGGGGTCCCTCTCCCCCATCTCTCCCTTCCAACACTACTTGCTCTATTGATGAGATCAGTTCTTTCCAGGAATGCTTGGCTGATTTTTGTCATCCTCTTTCAGAAACGTCTGACCATCCAAGGCAAAAGTGTGGACATGCACTACAGTCACCCCAGAAACAAGTATGAAGACTGGCTCTGCAACACTGTAAGTTAATAATCTGTCTTTTGTGGCCACATTTTTTAAACATTGCTACTACAGAACACCCTAAACACACACACATACACAAAAACAAGCCTGTAACTATTTAGAATTGGCCCCAAACTTTTATTTTTTCAGTTCAATTCGTTTATTTTCTGGTACACCTACATTTGGATGACTGGTAATGGTTAGGTTGTGTCTTTGGTAAGTATGGTATGCTGCACAGATATAGATTGCCTGTTTTCTGAGGCAGCACTGTTCAGGGCTTAAGTAGGTGTATAATAAAAATGATGTGAACGGTTACTTGCAGTGTGGCCTGTACAATTTCCGGAGGAGGCTGAAGTGCTTCAGGTGTGGAGCAGCCAAAGCTGGTAAGTAGTTAAATCAACAAGAGCCCACTGTGTGCAGACATCCAGGCAGCCTAAGTCAACAGTGCTGGGATGCAACGCAAAGTTTGTCTTGTGTTGTTGTCACTCTGTCAAATGTAGGCAAAGTACATGGATGGGGAAAAAGCATGCATCTTATCCTTGCTACCTGACCGTACAAAATAGGACAATCACAATACATGGTGGATTTTATGAAATAGACTGTGAAATAAGCATTTTGATACTTTGAAATACCAACTCATATCAAGCACAAATTTTTACACTCATCACTTTATGCCAAATTTCCAACCCTTTTTTCCCAAATTAAAGGGACAGTTCTGAAGGTTATGTTAATGCACCTCTTACTTCTCTGTCATTCTCTCAACAGAAAGTGAGACTAGCAATAATACTGGAGTCTCTGAAACTCAACCCAGTGGAGATTTCTATGGCGACAGTAAGGGCTTCTTTTTTTCTAGATGCAATGTCTCACTCAATAAATGTCTCTCAGCATGATAAGTTGTTCTTACATATAGACTTTTGTCCTGTACAGCAATTATTCTGAGAAATATTGCTCCTCTGACCACTGTGGAGGCCATCATGACAGCTCTGGCACCATATGCTAATCTTTCATCAAACAACATCCGCCTCATCAAGGACAAGCAGACTGGCCAAAACAGAGGGTTTGCCTTTGTACAGCTGTCCTCACCATTGGTAAAGCATTTTGTCATATATAGAGATGGACATTATAACAATTAACTGTTACTCAGTTTTATCATTTGTAATACATGACTCCTTACTTGTCTTAAGTCTTTCTACTTGACCTTATTGACTCTCGAGCACTCAAAATGTAATATCACTTTTCACAGGAGGCATCTCAGCTGCTAACCATCTTACAGGGACTGCAGCCACCACTGAAATTGGATGGAAAAACAATTGGGGTGGATTATGCTAAGAGTGCTAGAAAGTAAGTATTCTTCTTAATTCCCTTGGAAACGTGATTTATTATTCTTAAAACTGCATGTTTGATTTCATAATCAAGATTAGAAGTGGGAATAAACTTGTTTGCATTTTTTGCCCTTTGTCTGTTTTAGGGACCTTTTACTACCCGATGGAAATCGCGTCAGTGCCTTCTCTGTGGCCAGTACAGCCATTGCCGCAGCCCAGTGGTCCTCAAGTCAGGTATGTCCATTTTCTGTCAGCATCCTGTTATTTATCATCCCCTATCATCAGTGTGTCAGGATCATAACCCAAGCTATACTTTTTCAGCCACAACAGAGCTCAGAGGGAATGTCAGAGTTCAGTTACCTGCAAGAGGGCTACACTCCAATGTCACAGGTTAGTAAAATAACTTCAGCAAACATTCTAACTATTAACTTGAGAGAGAGCAACTAATATCTGATGTATCTGTAATGATTGGCTTAATGGATGCCTTCAGTAAATCATAGCAATCATAGTAACATCCAGTGGCAGCTATGGAAGAGTACAGAATTTACAACACATGTCCTCAGAAACTCTAAATACTAATTTGATTTCAATGGCAGGCTTACTATTATCTTGCTATTGATAACAATTCAGAGATGAGACATGTAGTTTCAAATGTATAGCATAAAAATGTCCTTTTTGTTTTTTCAATATATAATTTATCCCCCTCAACAGGACTACCAGATGTACTACCAGCAAGGAGCAGGAGCCAGCACCTCTCAAGGAAATGGGATTCTAGGAGGTATTAGATGTTTTACACCTGAATGATGTTGCTGCAGTAATCAGCCATACATTGGATAATATAAGTTATGAAAAAAAATATGTTGTTGCAGTCAGTTTTTTATTAAGATACATTTTTTAGACCTTTCAAGTGATGACTCATCTTTGATCTAAAGCAACTCTGGCTGTTAGAGGCAAACAAATACGGACATTGCTGCTGGTTTCCAAAGTGCAATAATTTGAATATTTGCCTAGTGATGTGTGTCTTGTTGGAACAACTGTCACAAGGTTTTGCTTTTCAAATTTTAGCTGCACCAGGTGTAAAGATTGTTCCAACTGCAGCTGGAGTAGTCATCTCACAGACTGCACAGGTCTACCAGCCTCATATAATCGTGCAGCCAGCTGTTCAGGTAACATGCACATTTTTAAAAAATTCTATGAATACATTATTTTACTATTAAACAAATGTGTAGTGTTTACATCTCTAAACAACTATTACATTTATTGCAGGCACTGCCACTTGCCCAGCAATTGGAGGCAAAACCCCAGACAGGACATCTGTCAGGCATTGAGGCTGCATCGGTATCTGTTGCCCCTGTAGCTGCTGCCACTGTTACTGCTGCCAGTACAGTAATATCCTCAGGACAGACAGCTGACACTGGCACTGGTATGAGCACACAAAATCCCTTAAAGCCTGTCCTGTTGAAATGTGTTAAACATAAAAAGCAAATCCTCTTGAGGTCACTATCATGCATATTTATATCATAGTGTTTCCCTGGTTACAGCTTAAAACACAGAGGCTGGAGCTAAGGTAGTTCCTAGTTTTTACATATTGATTAAGAGTGCTATATTTATAGCCATGAATGGTACCTTAGATTAATTTCTATAACCTTTATTACTGCGACAGCTCAGTTATTAGGAACCAATAAGATCTAACGATCACTGCCTTTAGAGTAACCTTAGTGGGGCATGCAATTGAGAGTTAGTGCTGAGGCATTTGTATTTTTGCAAGTAAGGCCGTAAGAGTGTTTTTTTTTTTTTTTTTTTGTTAATTTACAAAAAAATCTTTAAGTGCACTTGTTTTGTGACAGTCCTGGTGTAGCTTACCAGGCCACAGTCCCATAACTTGTAAAATAAGTATTCTGCAGTGGTTGTTAATCATATGTTTTGCAATCAACAGCTGCTCCTGATACATCCACTTATCAGTATGATGAGTCATCCGGCTATTATTATGATCCTCAGACTGGCCTTTACTACGACCCAAACAGCCATGTAAGTTGTGCACAACCATTATTTGAGTCACCTGTTTTTTGGTCATGTTATTGAGAGTCACAGGTGTTTATGATGCTCTCTTATGTCTTGTCAGTATTACTACAACTCTCAGACCCAGCAGTATCTGTACTGGGACAGTGAGAAACAGACGTACGTACCTGCCTCCACTGACACAGGCGCTGGACAGAATGATAACACAACAGCAACCACCAAAGAACCTAAAGAAGGCAAGGAGAAAAAAGAAAAGCCCAAAAGCAAGACTGCTCAACAGGTATTGTAAAATGAAGTTAATATCAGTGTATATTGTTTGTTAAGCATAAATCTTCTTTTGTTTGTTCGACTCCAAGAGATTGTCAGTATTTCAGTTGTCCTCTTTTTTTTTTCCTCTTTCAACTTCATGTTTACATCTGTTTGATTTTCTCAGATTGCTAAAGACATGGAACGGTGGGCCAAAACTCTCAACAAGCAGAAAGAGAACTTCAAGAGTAGCTTTCAGCCTATTAGTCAAGAAGAGAGGAAGGAGGCCGCAGCTGCAGATGCTGGCTATGTACTGTTTGAAAAGAAGGTACTCCAGATTTAATGTCTTAAATAACTGTACACATAAGCTTTAGACTTAAACATCCTAAATATATTGATTAATTGATTGATTGAGCTTTATATTTGCTTATCTAGCAAGCAGGAACTCTGGACAGACTCATGCCAGAGATCCCAAGGTGCGCTGAGGAGGAGCCGCCAAGCAGCTCAGTCAGCACTTCCAAGGTGAGCGTTGTTCACATTCCTGGTTTTGAGAGAAGCTTTTATTTTTTAATGTTGCAGCAACTGTTTGCATTTATGCTATACATCAAATTAAGTATTATTTTGTTAACTCTATTTATACCTTTGTTTATCCATGGTGCTGTTAGTGTGGCCTTGTGGCAGCTTACAGTGGAGACAGTGACCCTGAAGAGGGAGGAGCAGAGCCTGAAAGTGGTGAAGGAGGCCAGGACAAGCTGACAGACTGGACAAAGCTGGCCTGCTTGCTGTGTAGGAGACAGTTTCCCAACAAAGAGGGTCTAATTCGACATCAGCAACTCTCTGACCTCCATAAGGTAACATCAAATATGTTGTCTACTCACCTAAAAAGTAACGTGTCAAAGTGTCTGTCAAGAAAAATGCAAGACCATTTGTTCATTGAAATAACTGTTTGTCTCTGATCTTTTCTAGAAAAACATGGAGGTCCTCCGTAGATCAAAAATGAGCGAAGCAGAGCTGGAAGAGTTGGAAAGAAAAGAGACTGAGGTTTGACTCATTAAAAAAATAACTTAATTCCTACTGAAACTTTTACTTCCAGTTAGTGTAGTGCATTTCAAAATTAAAAATTTGCTCTTCTGGTCAATAGATGAAATACAGAGACAGGGCAGCTGAGAGGAGAGAAAAATATGGCATCCCTGAACCTCCAGCGCCTAAAAAGAAGAAGTTTAATCAACCAGCACCGGTCGTGTAAGTAACTTTGTTTTGTTACAGTACTTTGAATGCTTATCTAGTCTTTCCATGGCACAAGTTATTCCTTTTTGTGTTTTTAAAATGCCCCTTTTTTCCATGCAGTAACTATGAACAACCCACTAAAGACGGCCTTAACAGTGATAATATTGGGAACAAAATGCTGCAGGCCATGGGCTGGAAGGAGGGCAAAGGTCTGGGACGCAACCAGCAGGGCATCACTACACCAATTGAGGTATCTATAAATACTAGTTGGTGGTGATGAAGTGAATGCACCACCTATCAGCATCAATTGCTGTGCATACATTTTTCTGTTTCTAAGAATTTCTTGTGGTTTTCTTTCTTAGGCACAGTTGAGAACAAAGGGAGCTGGACTTGGCGTTAAAGGCACCAACTACACCCTCTCTGCTTCAGACACATACAAAGATGCAGTTCGTAAAGCCATGTTTGCTCGCTTCACTGAGCTGGAATGAGTCCTTAAGTCCTCAGACTCAAATGATTTATTGACATGGCCCTAAGATGATTTGCACCACTTAAGCTACATCAACAGTAACAAGTGAATTGGCATAAAAGCCAAAGAGAGGTTCTCCCTTAAAGATTTCACTCCTTGTCTGATAGATGATAATTGTCATAATGGTGAAACCAGAAAAAAATGGAGATGTTAAGATAGTTGACAATATAATTTATAAATTGTACATAGGCACAGTATATTTACTTCCTCTGTTGACATGTTTCTTGTGTTTATGCCATTTTTTTGTCCCAGCATGTGAAAAAGATTGTACAGTTTATACAAAAATTGTGTTTGTACATAAAATAAATGAAATAAGTGATTTGAGTTCATCTTTATATTTTTAAACAAATTGTGAAAGAATCACCAGTTAGGTTCTGTAGTCATCATTGTTCAATTGGATCAGAAGGTGAAGAATCTTAAGTTGCCAATTAGTAAAGAATTTAAGAACAAAAGTAGGTAAATGAGAGTCACTATCGCTCTGCACAGCATAGATGCTGATGACTCCAGGTTTAAGTGATTTCTCTTTTGTTGAAACATCTTAATATTTGTCTTTCTCCTAAACGTTTGTGACATATTTGAAGCAATATTTCAATATCTAAAGTTAGTCAGAACCAGCTAATTTTTCTGGTGACCACGATGAGGTGTCCTTGGTAATGGAAGCTCTTGGTGATGGACAAAATCCCTGAATGATCCACTGAAACAGCTAATGGTTGAAACCATATATATTATTCCTTGGTCTCTTCTGAAGATGTTTTTTTACACTGGAGGTTTTTCCAGCTTGTACACATTTCCTGCTGAACAGTTTAAGTGCTGGTGATTTTTCACATCGGACTGTAAGAGTGAAATCGTTTACTCACATCTCACACAAGAGATGCTTTAAATCAGCATTGTCAGTTCAGTAACTGCAGTTAACCACAGTGCAAACTCAGACTTCTATCATTAGTGGTTAAAGAAGACTGTTTTGTTATCTTAAAAGAATAAGTTCAGGCATGAGTGCTTGGTGCTCTTTTGCTATTTTCCAACAGTCTATCTGATTTGCAACATTTCTCACATATTCACATTGAAGCTAACACCTTTTTACAAGAGTCTATATATGATCAGCTCTGTCTCCTCCTCAGCAGTATTTTCATCATTGTCAATATAAAGTTTGGTGTATGAAAGTTTCTGTTACTATCAAGTGTTAGTTCAAGTGTTGTAGTGAGGCTGTCCTTCCACTAGAGGGCACAGGTTTAAAGCCGCGTGCTGATTGGCAAGGCTGAGGTATCATCAGCAAGATACTAAATGCTTTTTAGCACCAGGAATCCATTTGTTGACAAGCTACTCTAATCTGCCATAGAGGGAGAAAAAAAAGCGCTTATTTCCAAAGAGAAACAAATAACAACCAGATTACATTATTGGTTTTAACACCAGATATAGACCCAACTTTGAAAGACCTATCTTAGATTTAGAATCCAGACTCTTGATTTATTACCTGAAGGGCTTTCTTTTTCATCTTTGTGGGATTAACGTTGCACTGGTTTAGCAAGGTGTTGTATTCTTTGAGAAGAAAAGCTTTTAAGGACCCAATGGAGCAGCCAACACGTGCGGCAGTGTCCACAAAAAAAAAGACTGAGGTTTGTTTTGCAGATAAAGTGCTTGTTCTGTTTTTAACAATGACCTCCTGCAGAGAGGTGTTGCTATTTTTCAGTATCCCTGGAATAAAAAAATAGCAACCCAACGTTGTTATTTCTAGTGTTTGTATACGAATCATGAAATTATGTGCTTCTCTATAATATGGCATTTTTTATACTGAAAATATTGACAGGATTCATGCTCTCTAACTGTGCCGATGTGTTACTTTTATGTCAAAAAACAAATTCCCAGGATAAGCATTGCACGCAAAGCTGACAACTGTATTCATGCTTGTGTCCATTACTTTGAAGGGCTTTTCTGCAAGTGCAATCCACAAGAGTCAAAGTACTATACAGGTTGTACCAAATTGTTTTTTTTTTTTTGTTTGTTTGTTTTTTTTGTGGTGGTAGTGTGGAAGATTTTTCAGACTAAGATAAAACACTGCTCAGCATTCAGAAATTAGTCTCACTAAACTGTCTTCCACATAATTTTCTACTTTTAATTTTCCAGTCATTTGTCTTTAATTTGATGTGCATTAGTTTCCTTCCTTCTCATCTTGTAATAGCATGTCCATCAGGATGCATTATATAACTTCACTTGTCAATGCAGTGTTTAGGAGCCAGTGTGTTTTAGCGCACAGAAGGCTATGACACATCAGCCTCAAAGACCCTGACCATACTCGGCCCCTCCATAGGGAGTTGAGGAAACACAGATGTGTTTGTGTTGCTCATATGTATCTTTTGTTGAAAGAGGTCATTGCCTGCTGAGTTCAAGGACTTTGTCTTTTGTGTTTGTTCACGGAGGTGAAGAGAAAATTAAAACATGTGTTAAATGGAGAATGAAAAGATGTTATGTACTGAAAACTGCATATATTTTATATAATGTCAGACTGATCAGTTAAGGGTCCATTCACCTTAGTCTGTAAATTACACTTAGATGATGATTTTCCATTTGCACAGAATGGAACAGAATACAGTATCGCTTGGGTTATCTCCTGGACCTCATGGTGCCTCATCCTTTGATATTTTCACCTCTCGGGGAGAAATGTTCTGGACATGACCTCCACCTCTGTTACATAAACGTGCTTTTGCAATACAGCCTAGTAGCTCCTGTGGTCTCAGGTGGAAACTCTGCCTTTATATTCCCATCATGCTTTCTTAGAAAACCTTGCACGAACCATCTGCAGCTTGAGAAAGATGAGCTAGTTCCTCTCTCTATGAATGGTTGCAAGTTTATCTTTTAAATAAGCTATAAAAGTGATGAAGAACTTGGGAAGTTCTGCTCCCTGTTAAAGCAGGTTTTGGCTGAGTTGTGTAGAGTTGAGTGTGAGAGCGAGCACAGAGCAGGTGTGCAGGATGACATGTTCAACATTTTGGTATGGCCAACTGATCTCATTACATTTGATTTATAACATACAGAACGTTATGTAAATAATGAAAACCATCAGGCAGCACTAGGAGAGGCTCATGGTCCACGTCTTGCTTTTGTTCAATGAACTCTGTGCGTTTGTTCTTTGCAGACTGAACTACATGCTGCCACGCACCGCACCCAAAAACCCAGCTGTGCATTAGAACAACAAACAGTATACAGTATAAAGCAACTATGGGGCCTCTTCCTTTCATGAATTAGCATTGCACTGAAGCTGCAGGCCTAAGTGTTCATTTTACTGAGAGATAAATGGAAAGAAAACCAAGAACGTTGATCAACACTGAAATGCCATCAGCTGTTTCAAAGAAATTCTCAAAGACACTTGGAACCAACTGATGAAAAAACGCTGACTCATGCCCACAGTCTATTTCTGCAACATAAGGAAATATTAACTCTTTATTTTGTGAAATATCAAATAGTAGAAAACAGCAACAATGATGAATGAAAACAGATAAACTCTTTAAATTTTTATTCAAACTTTATAAATATGATGGAAACATGCTGTATGATTAGGAAGCAATCAGGACTTGAAAAGAAGATAATGTGAAGCAAACACCATATAATTTTTAAAGTTTCATTTAAAACAGTAATAACTTATGTTAACCAAACTTTAGGGTTTTTGAATCATTGGCTCATATTTGTCTTTCAGAAAACTGCATGCTTAATTCTAAATGTAAATGCAATTAGAAGCTTAAATCTGAGATACACATATTAGTGGTCAGAATTTGAAATCACTGATTGTATTGATGTTTTTCCTCTTTTCTTCAATAATAAAAATACAAACAGTTCAATTCAGACACCAAATTTACCATTTGTCTTTGAAAGAGTTTGCGGAAAAACTTCTTAAAATACATAAACTTTTCGTATTCTCACATTGTAACAATATTTTCCTGAAAGAGGAAAAGCAGAGTTGTTTCTAAAAATATCAAGGTGCTTTCTGTTCCTTTCAATGACTGAATGATTGTGAGTGATGAATGCAGGTTTGTGGAATGAATTAAGATCTTTATCCTGCCGCTTGTCCTGTGATGCGGCATTTTTGCATTCTGAGTAATTTGCTGTTTTACCACAGTACTTTACTATCATGCCAAAGAGTTTAATTTATCTCCTAAAATATCCCATCAGACATGACAGCAGTGGCAGAAATGATGCTGACGTGACTAAAAACACTGAATCGGAAATTGTGTTGGTTTTAGCATTATTCAGTTTCAATTTGTTTTTTTGGGGGTTTTTTTTGCTGTTTCACAGTCAATTATAAATTTAAAATTGTTTATGTTTATTGTTGGTTATATCACTGTGGATTAAGTGTGTGTGTAATTGAAGTGGGCCAAATGTTGGGTGATAATTTATACAGAAGCCCAGTTTTATTGTTTCATTTGACCTGCGATGGCTTTCTTGCGTTGTTGTTACACTGAAACTCCACTGGGCCCTCTGACAGGACACACCATCCACTAACCCTGATCTTCTGTACCATTAAAGCAACTATAATCACCATTTTATATCTACAATGGATCTAATGATGGTTTTGGTTCACTCTCTCTAATTTCATTGCACTGGGTGATGTTTTTTAAACATAAAGACTCTGATCAGACAAGACTGAGACCCCACTGACCACACCTCACTGATGAGCACAATGGAACATTTAGCAGCTAAAAAGTCAGTCGGGAGTAGGTGGAAACCATACAAATCATATTGAAGGGAGAACACTGGAGCTTATATTAGTTTTGTCAACACAAACACAACTCCAAATGAAAGCTAACGTTGCTCTGTGATTTTTTTGTGTTTTTTTCCATCCTCATAAGGTTAAATATATCATCCACTGAAACTTAAAATTGTTTTTTAATCCTACCTCGCACAAGCAAAAAGAGGATACATGCCTGGTAAATGGGCCTTTTTCTTTATGTTACACAGGCTGATCTGACTGGCAAATTCGTAGGTCTTTTATTCTGAGCAAAGGGACTTGCTCAGCTCTCCATCTGCCGTCTGTCATTATCAGCATCTAAAACTGTTCAACAGCTCCTCTGGTTTTAATGTGTAAATTAATGTTCTTCAGGGATTTTGGCACCAATGCCAAGTTATTATTTTTGCCTCCATCTGTCCACTGGATGCAGAATCTCTCCGAAAGGTTGGAAAAACTGAGTCACCGCAATAACAAGGTTTGCTGTTGTGATGAGTCGCCACCACTTCACGCTTGAAGTACCTATTGAACTTTTCTGCATAGATGACCCTGTTGATGGAGGTGCAAATGAGGATAAAATTAAACTAAACTGATGAACATTAGTACCTCTAAACTTCATTAAGCTAACATGGCCTCTAGAGGGCGTTAAAAGAGCTACATATGAACTCTGATGAGCATAGACAATCACATACTAAATGGCATTTGTGTTGGACATGTACTGGACACTAAGTAATAATATTGTAAAACACATTGCAGGTGTGTTTTTTATGATCAATGTGTAAAAAAAAAAACATTGAACACGACATATCTTCTCTCCTGAGCCTTTGAAAGGGCAAACCAAAACAGACTGAACAACAAATGCAAATCTTTTGCCATAAGTGTTTACATTTTTACTGGTGGTCAGTGATTTGCACTTCAGTTTTTATTTGTTTGTCAACATATATTTTCTTCATTTTCTCATGCTATGTGTGATTTTTGAGAGCTTAGGACTGTTGTTGCAAAGTCACCAGTAAACTATTGACCTTTGACTCAGATTTTGAAAACATTTTTTAAGTAGTATTCTCTTCTTATCTAGCCTATTGCATTTATTCATGTGGGACTTTTCTTATTTTTTTTTCTCAAACTACCCAATTTGATCCAGCTTGCTTTGCAACTACGCAATTACACTCAATTTGTAAATCAATTTATAACAAGGTAGTTGTCCACTAGAGCCGAAGATCACCTCCTCACCAGTGTTGAGCTTTTGTTCTGTTATGAGTGAGCAGCTCTGCACATTTCTGGCTTTTAACAGGTGCCAACTTTCAGGCTGCACCGTGCTGAGATCCGCTGGATCAGATAAACCAGGCAAACAAAGAAAAATATACGGTCAAAGAAACAGAATTATACGGCACCATAACTTCGGAGATTTGCCCGTAATAAGCCACCGTGGTGCGCGCGTGTGCACTCGACGGAGAAAGAGACTGCGTTTGTTGCATCAGTTGCGATTAAGGTCTAGGCTATATGTTTTCAAATATCTATTTTCATGTTCAGGACTAATTAAGACACAAATGTGACACCCCCACCCACTCCTCGATGCTCCGTATTCTCGCGTGCGTATTGCCAGCGTGTCTGTAGTGCCATTTTTGCGCAATTCGTGCGTGCCAAAGTGTAGAGTTACGTCCTGTGATTTGCTTTGTATCTCCCTCACCTAGAGCAGTGATGAAACCTTCAGCCAACAGCGCAGCTATAAGAGGGGGGTTTGCATAGGAGGCGGACCTAACACGACCCCCACAGTAGAGCTCGAGAAGGTTTTACAATGCCGACCATAACTACGAGCGCATTTTAAGAGAGAGCGTCAGTCCGAGTGAATACGACGAATGCAGATAGTGTAGTCCTCACTGAGGGAAAAAGAGCAAAGAGAAAACAACGTCAAGAGAAAGATAAATCATCAGATATCAACACATTTTATTCTCACTCATCAGAGGAACTAACTCGAGAGCTTCGTGACAAGAACATTTGGTAAGACCAAGCGAATCTGACACATTTCTTTAAACAGAAATGTTGTGCCTGCAAGAGACGATGCAATTGTGTTTGACTTGGTGTTTGTATTTATCTGGATTTACTTAAAGGTTGAGGCTTGTGAATTAATACAACCTGCATATGTTTTTTTTAATAAGATGGGTATTTTATATCCCAAGGGGAGCGTATGCAAATAAACTATATAGGATTATTTGTAGCCTATATGATCACATGCCACACAACAGTGTGACATATGGCTTTGTTTCCTATTTGAGTTGGAGGTGATCGATCAGAGGAAGAATGGCACGGTCCTCCAGCAGTGAGCGCGAAGTCCAGATGTCATGACCATGTGCCTCAAGGAGGGAGTCACTGACATCTATTGTCCGTCCGGCACATGGAGCGTTTGAAATCCGTCTTAAAAGCACTGATCGGCCCTGAAAGTTAAAGTCCAATCAACAGCTGTAAAGTCCAATCAACAGCTGTAAAGTCCAATCAACAGCTGGATTATCTGCGTGAGGCTTCATGCCAAGTATGCGACTCACAACGCAAGTGCGACTGTTTTCTAATTTCAGCTGACTTTGTGTTGGGTTTAGATAAACTGGTCGAATCAAATCTCACTAATCGATACTTCCTCTTATGACGCTAAAGAATCTCTTTACGGTTCCACGTGAAACATTTTCCCCGCAGTTCACTCAGCCAGCACCTTCATGTGCTGCTGGCGTCCAAGCCACATGGTGGTTGCGGGTTCATGAACAGTTTCCTTTTCCTCTTTCCACCAAATCCATTTCCGAGCGGCACCAACAGGCTCGTGAAGTTGCCTTCAGTGACTGACATGGCATGAAAACATTCAATCTGCGTCAAGGCGTGAGAAACGTAATCACCACTCGCTTTAAAAGCAGCAGCAGCCATTTAAAACACTTTGCCTTTGTTATTGTTGGCTAAATATAGCCATGTGGAGGACGAGCACAGTGTGTGTGTATGTGTGTGTGGGACGTAATGCTGCACACTATCACCCATCACGACTGTGTCTCTTACATGTGATGTTGTTATGTTACGGTGAGCAACAGTGCCTCTAATTATCAATATGTTACGTTTTTTAACATTGTTCTTTTCCTATAATGTGTGTGCTAATGACACGAGGCTCTGCTGAAGGTGATATATTTATATCTTTAGTTTAATCATAAACGTGCAATGAACATAAATTTGTAAACCTGAAACTATCAGTCAAATGAATTAGAGGATGAGTTCATGTTCTGAATCGTTTTTCTTGCAAATTTTCAAACCACCTGTTCAGCGTGAAGAATTGCTGATTTTCCTTGTCTTATGTGATGGTAAACTGTGTTGACCAAAACATGGAAACAGACTTTTAAAGTCTAAATTAGACCATTAACCTTATTGCATGAAGCTCCAGATTTTCAAAGTTATAATTACATTGATAATAAAAATCTCTACTTTTGTCCAGTAAACTTAAAGTTGGCAGGTTCAGATTGCTGCAGGGTTTTTTTTAGGATCATCATCTTGTGTTAATTTATTTAAGGGCTGAAAAGATTATAAGGATGTTTTAACCTGCTAGCTTCAGTCTTTGATTGGCTTGGGAAGCTGTTGGTGTGGAAATGAATGCATGGGTGCGATAACTGTTACGATGGTGGTGAGCGGGGCGCTTAAGCTGCTTGAATGCAGGCGTTGAGAGATCATCATGGAAAACTGTGTTTGCACTGGTCAAAAAAGTGCACAAAGTTTAGAGTTTCAAAAAAATAGGCTGTAAAATCTCAACCATATTCAGACCCAAATGTGTTTAACAGATTTAATTTATCCCCAGAACTTCTGCTAGTGTCCTCAAAGCACAGGGGGGGTGTTTTTGACTTTGGCCCCCCTCACTGAACACCAACACCCTATATGGGTTTCATGCTGGGTTCATCATAGTGGAGAATAGGCAGATAAGTCCGGCTGCGGGCAGTGACCTCAGCAGTGATCGAGTTTGAGGTGGAGCTGGACAGGTGGAGTTTGATGTTTTATCCATGTGGGAAGCAGCCAGCTGAGTTCTTCTGTCACACAGAAGAGACCTGAGAACATCTGCGTCTGGGTCAGCCTGAGTGTTAAGTGTCCGGCCCTCTAGAGGTTATTATTATCTTTGTAATGGGCTCACAATCTGACAGGTTCAACATAACCATATCATGTGCAGTTGTCTATTTATGTTAAAGTCACTGGAAAGTCACCCTGCTTTGTTGATACTGTGTATTTAAATTGATAAATTAAGTAGGGAATATTTCCCTGAGAGTAGTTTTAATAAATCAAATGTTCCCGGCAGGCCCTTTGATTGTAACAATGGTCTTTTTTGGAAATTGTCCCAAAAAATGTATGTTTTTCTCATCATATTATGAGAAAGTCCAGCCTCATTTTTCATGGCTCTCAGTCCATTTAAAGAGGATCTTTTATGCTTTATGGTTTTGTGTAGCTTAGTGGGTAGAAAATTGCATCAGCATTCCCATGAGTTTGTTCCCCCTGGAGCTGTCTGTGAAAAAAAAAAAATGCTTTTAAGTTAATATATGCTGCCTAACAAATCCGCCGAGAGCCGTGATTTATAATATTTGAAGACTCTCAAGAAATAAGTTACCATATACATGGCAAGATAAAAATGCTAGCATGTACCAAATGTAAGCAATCAACTGATACTCATAAAACTTGCTCATATAAGCCGATATCGAGGTTGAGTTCTCTTAAAGTGGTCTTAACTTTGGACTTGAAAGCAAAAAAATAATTAGTCTTAAGTGTCTGATGCCAAACATCAGACAGTTGTGAACCCTGCTGTGTGGCACTGAGCAAGCTGCATGTGAGGGTAATGCGATGAGTCGGAGTTCGTCCTCTGTCTGCATAGCCCTTTCTCCACATCACTGTGTCAGCACTGGAGAAAAGTCTGGTTAACTCATTATCATTCTGCTGAGGGAAAAAAAAAGAAAAAAAACACTTTAGCTTTTTTTAAACCAATGCCAATAATCTTGGGTGGTGCTAAGCCCTTAATGCACCAACAGCATCTGCAAAACACACAGAAAACACACAGAATGCAGATTGTAGGGAGAATGCTGGCTGAAATAGTCGCCCCATGTTACACTTATACCCAAAGTCTACATCTGATGAGTAAATCAATAGGAAGGTTGGTAAACCAAAACAATAAGCCAAAAAACACCACATAGCAACATAAATCTGAGGTGCAATTTTGAGTTTGTACGAGTAACTATCTTTGACATACTTAAAACATAGTTATTTGATCATTTTTTGAGATCAAAATATCGATCTTGTAACATTAATGGACTTGTGTGAATACATTTCCTGAATATAAAGACCTGTTACAACAAGCTAGCCTACAAACAAGCTATGGTACTTTGTTTATCGTTTTGCTTTTAGCTCCTATTGAGAGCTTCACACATTCAGGATGCTTCTTTCGTGGAAGTATCAGTGAACTCCAGAGGCTCACTGACAACTAATTAATATACACATGTAATATTTAGACATATGTTAATTTGTTAAATTTTACATTGTTGGTTGTAGTGCAACTATAGTAACATCAACATGGGGATCATTTTAAAATCTGCAGTCTAAGTCTAAAAATAACATTTTGCACTGTGTTGACACATTAAGAGAGTGAGAGAGCTGCATCAAATGCTTGTCTGGAGTATAATTGCCCTCCTGTGCTTCCTGCTGCCAGCTGTCGGTTAGCAGTTTCCTAGAAAAATGTCCTGCCGCTTGTCAACCTGTAAATAATGACTGTTAACTGATTCCTAACAAGGGTGTATTTTTAGCAAGTATTGATTCAAACAAAGTTTCTTTTAACAGCTCAATATGTCCTTTACCTTGAGTTTGCTTTCAAATAAAAGGATCAAGATGATATTTTTATAATTGTCTTTGTTACACTGACTAACAGTTTAGCTGAGCTGCTCCTCAAATGCTACTTACATCCTCACCGTTGGGTACTTTGTGCATGTTGTTATGGGTATTACTCTTAGTAGATTTAACATTTTACCCATCATACTGATTGTAGAAACTGCAGACGTCAGCACATGAAGGAATTATCAAACATATGATTGGTTTGCAGGAAACAATAGTGAAACATAAAGTGGCTTTTTATATTGCCCACTGTGTTGCAGACTCAAAGCTTCTTCCTGTCCATTTTACTTAAATGTTAAGGGATTAGACAAAACCTAACATAGGATGGTTGTTGCTCTGCATATCGTCATTTAAAAAACAGCTGATTCTCAGCCATGATCCTCATGTAAACACAGTCTGTGTTGGCCACTTGTAAACCAGCACAAGAAATGACATTTGGGCTCCCAGTTGTGCTGTTTCCTTTTATGATCTGTGATGATCCGTATGTGAGAAGGGGGTGAGAAAGAGCCTGCAGATAAATCCACATCATCACACACAGACATTTGACTTTATGAAGAATTTTATATTTTATTAGATATTACCTATGTGTGATGTGTCCTCTTCTCTCTCCCATATTACATTTACTAACAGCTGCAGTGACCATATGCTTCACAGTATCAACTGCAAAACCATATTCAGATGTTTGATTGCATTTGAATCTCAGTGCTCAACCACATATGTTGAAGAGGATGTATACTGGACTGCAGTATTGCATTTGTTGCCGTGGCATCTCCAAATAGGACATTTTCACATAGAGTGGAGAGGTACTCATACATGTACACTGTGTACAAAGTACACTATGCAAACATTTGCATCATAAAGCTGTAATATGTAACATTCATTAATGTTGGTAATGAGGCACACAGATTCAGCTACATTGTGTTCTGTTTGTAAAGCTAATTCTTCTTGTGAAAAAGGTATTTTTTCCTCTGACTCAAGAGCTCACTGGGGATGTAGCTTAATCATTACCGTGCATGTTTTGTCATGCGTCACCATGAGTCTCCATTCTTGCCAGAATTATTTTTAGGAACATAAAAAATTGCATTGAAGGGTAGTTGATTGTAATTCCTCCCATTTCCCAGCTCTTGTTGAAAGAAATAAATATCCTCAGAAAGATGACATGAAAAGAGCAAATGTTTATTTTAAAAAAAAAACCCTTCTTTTATGGATTTCACTGCCTAAGGGTTTTGTTTTTATTTTTTAGAGCATTAAAAAGGGTGATAGTTTATGAGAAATGTATAATGATACAAACAATCCCTTTAGCGCGCGTCGCCACGGAGGACGAGCTGTGTAATGTGTGATTCAGGTGTTGGCCTTTATTGTAGGACATCAGCATGTGTTCCTCCGTCCCCAGCAGGCACGTGGCTGAGATGAGCTGGTGCTGCCAGGCACTGTTGGCTGAACCTCGTGCCTGTTCCTGCTCCACCACCACATGGGCGTCTGCTCATCTACATGTGCTCGCCCCTCTCTTGTCGCTTGCCTGTTTTATGTACGACTGACGCAAGAGGAGATAGGAAGTCATAGTGGAGGTTGATGCTTTTTAAGGATAAAATATTTTATATATAGTCTTTCTCTCATATTATCACTGAACAGGGCAGGAAAATTCAACAGCTAATCATTTTTCTCCCTCCCACCTGTTCAAACAATTCAAATGTCACATAAGTCCAGTGACTCAGAATGGGACTTTTCACTCTCATGCCCCTTTAGGGCCAGTATGTTATGCAACAGAGCTCAATATGGACTGTAAGGGAGTATAAGGTGACCCTCCTGGTGCTCAGTAGAAGCGGATATGTTCATAGGACACTTTCTCAAATAGGAGGTGGCATCAGTACTCAGTATCAATAAACAATTAAGCAGTTTTGTTGACCACAGAAGTCTATTTCAGTTCAGTTATCAAAGAAATGTAATTATTGTTAAGTACTAAAAAGTGGATGCCAAGTGTTCTTCAGTAGAACCTCCAGTCATTTCCTGTAAAAGGCCGCCGATAACCTTTGCAGCTCTTTCACAAACAACAAATCAATATTCCTTTCTTTAAACCCCAGTTTGTACCAAGTATCCATGTCAATACTGTTTAACTGGTGCGAAAAAAGTAATGCATATGTCCGTAAGTCAGACAAGATTATCCATAATTGAATAAGAAAAATGTAATATTTGCAAGATGACTTAAACACTATCGGAGATCTGCACACTGAACACTGTTGCTTGGGGAAAGAAAACATGTTTTAATACCATAGTTGTATTCAAGCTGCACAAGAATCACTTCATGACTAACATCCCCGTAACAAGCTATCTTCTTCATCCTGAGGGACGTGCTTAGAGACACACATGTGGCTTAACTGTCCAGACTGACATTTGCCTATGACTAGATAAAATTACACTGCAGAAATAGTACCAGCCCTGTGTTACTTATAGCGACCCTGATCTTGCACTTGGTCTTCACATGTCAGAAGTTTCTGGAGAGTTTCAGTTCTGTCAGTTGTGCTGATGAATGGCTTCATCTCTCTGAAAAGTGAAAGTAGAAAGCAGTGCTTGGCCATGAATGTTTTTTGAAAGTTTTCAAGCTAGCTTTTTTGCGAGAGTCACACAGATTGACTCATATTAACTTAAGTTTTGCTGTTACTGAGAACTGGAACAGATTGATGCTTTAAAGGGTGTTACATCACTTATTAAAAGTCAAGAGAACCTGACATTGCTTTATTTTCTGAAATATTTTATGAATTGGAAATTAGTGTCTATAATTTAGTTTCCATAATTGAGTTAGTTTCCAGTGGAATTGAATATGTACTGCACACAAAGTCTCTCCAGGCTTCTCTGCTGTTGTTCTGATTGGTTTGACTCTCCAGTGTTTCAACAAGTGCATTCTTGAAATTAATGGTTTTTGTAATTCAGATCAGAAAGAGTTGAACGGTACGTCGATTTTTTTGATGCCATCATTCAACCTGTTTATCAATGGCATATAACACTCAAAACAGGGCTATTGGCCATTTGGAAATGACATAACTTCTTAGTTGCTCTGGAAATGATCATTATCAAAGTGTTGCAACAGACTGTTGACATTAGGCGCTTTTACGTTTGTGGCTACGTTTTAAGACATATTGACTTTGGGCAAATAAAATGTAAAACCAGATAAGGTAGTCCTACTGACTCAGGATGATTCTTTGAAGTTTAAAGCAGTAAAGTGTAACATGTAGCCAGAATTTATGTTAATTTTTTTTTTTTAATTTATGTTTTGAATAAATTAGCATTGTCGACAGAATGAGAGGAAGTAATAGTTTTTATAGTTATGTCCTTGATGACAAAGACTTTTATATATTGTGTTGCAAGGATATTGACTGAAGTTAGCATGCTAGCCCGCTAGCTTGTTCTGCATGGAGTTAATTTACTAATTGTAAAACACACTTTGTTCAGAGCTGACAGACACAAAGGAAAGAGAAACTTTACAGAAACCATCTTGGTTTATCTCTCCACAGTTCCAACAGTCACCAGCTCTGGTTTTTCTTATCCCTTGATCCCTGAGTTAGAAGTGAAAGTTCCTGTCGGTGATGGTCAACCATTCTCTTGCTCTTCACTCCTCCTGCCCCAGCCTGCAGTGTTTTCATAGTCACAGTCTTGGCAGGAGTCACTGTGAATCACTTCAGCATTATTATCCCTGTAGTCAAACTGGCCTCTTTAGCTCCCATCTCCTGGTCCAAGCAGACTTCTCAGCTAAGTTGGCTGCAAGGCTAAGCAAGCTAACAAGCTAACACCAGCCACCGCCCCCCCCAAAAAGAAAAAACCCTTTAGAACGCTGCAACAAAGTTTCTTTTCAAACTTCTTTTTCTTTCCCTTTTTTTAAATGCTGCACCAGACAATATCAGTATAATGTCACCCCAGTTTGTTATTTTAAGTCAGCATGTCGGCATTGGGAACATAAGATGCATGTTGAGTGTGACTTGTATCACGCCATGTTAAATAGCAGATGATCAGATACTCTGCTCAGAGGGTAAAGAGCAATATTGACGCCTTGAACAGGCTGTAAAAAGCTAAGAAGTTAGAGAGCACTATAGCTAAGTGAACATCATTAGGGATTACTCTATTGATGTGCTGCCCATTATTATTGTTACTCATTGTCCTTTTGGGTCAGATTGATCTCCAGATTTTGATTGTGAAGATCCTTCACACTTAGGGAAGATTAGTCATTTATTGATGGGCCTCTTTACCTGATAACTGTGTGTAGAGTGTTGTTTTAATCCCTCATAGGTTCCTTTTGTAACTGATATAATGGCTCTTTAAACTGTACAGCATGAATAGCACGAACAGTGAGCTGAGAGGACACTGGGAAGACAATTGAGCTGCTGTACAACGGAAGCAGCCAACAATGCACCATTGTCTCTCTGAGTTCACACTGTGAAATAGAGAGCAGGATTCATTGCTGTCACTGGGGTTATTGGGGGCAATGGTTATTGATAGTTCCTATAAAAAGTAATGGGGATTTGAATGTGAGTAAGTCAATTTTACCAGCTTACCGTAATACTTTGCCAGGGACATACCTCTGCTGAAATGTATAATTAAAGTGCAACAGTAATAACTGTTTTGCCAGCTGCTTTCTCATTCGTTTGAGGCCTCTGGTCATGAGTGATTTAATGTTTGTTTGATGACACTGTGCTAATCATCATACAGTTCGCTGTGTCACTGTGTGGCAATGAGAAACTGCAGGTTTTTGACTTAACTTACGCTTAAGACAAGAGCAAACACAAGTCAAAAAAAAAAAATCTCCAACAGACCTTGGCCTTTGACTGTGCGATCTGGGCTTGTTTGCTTTGCTCTGCAAGGTCTGAATATGTAGAAAAACCTGTTGCATTTTCCACCATTTTATCTCAGCCTGTTATCATTTACAGGTATGTGCTGTTCATGTTGGCATATGTGTTGCGGAAGTTTCGGTGGTCAATTGAATGAGTGAGTCAGAGAGGTCAGTTCCCAGTGTAGGAAGTCACTATGTCAACTGCTAAATGAGTCATCTGTAGTACAAACAAATGTAGAATGTAAGAATGTGTTAAACCCCTCAAAACCTATCCAGCATCACTACAGTAACACAAGAGCTATTTTTGCTCTAAACACTTTCTAAAATTGAAAGATCACTTCTTAATATGTATAACTGGGCAGGCATTATAAGGACAACAGTAAAAAAAATGTGTTCAATAACAATAACCCAAAATATGTAAGTTTATGATAGTTTATTTGGAGTGAACCAAAGTTGTTATACCTTTAATGTGGAAAATACAGTTTTGTTCCAAAGTTATTCATTTAATTAAAAAAGCATTGTTCAGTCAAAGGAACTTCTCTAACACCTAATATTCATCGCTTTTTTCATCAATTTTCAAGGAGTTTTAAGCAAAAACACTTTAATGCTAATGCCAGATTCTGATTGGTTCCCAGGTCCCAACACTGTCCCACCCACTTAAAACCAGTGAAAAGAGTGGAGACAAAATAAAAAATACAAAAAACTTTGATACAAAAAAAAGAGCATGAACCATTTAATCTTTGGCGGAAAATACTGAGGTTGGATTGGACAAAAACAACCACGACAAAAAGCTGACTGAGAGAAAATAAGTTTTCAAGACGTTCAAATTGCGCTGTATTTTTTTAGTAGCATGGTCATGGAATACTGTGTCTTATTTTGTGGTTGTCGTCATTTGTCCTTCTAACCCAGATATTCAGAATACTGACCGACATAAGAGGATCATCTTCATTAAACCCATTCAAGCCAAAAAGGATCCATTACAACTGGGAAAATGGAGTCTGCTCAGTCAGAGATGAAGATCTTTTCCAATGGGAAAAGTCACGAACTCAGAGGCGACGTTAGTGTGCCAGTGAAGATGTTGCCAGAGGAGGATCAGTGAGTATCCTACTTTTATTTGAAACCCAGATGAATGGCCGCGTTCTGTCACTTATGAACTGGTTACTTGCATTTTAACACAGCATGTGTCCAGCACTTCTTGTACTGAGTCCTGTTGTGTTTCTGTATTAGTTAAACTTGTGTGAAAACCACATCCTTGATCCTTCAAAGTAAATCAACTGACTGAAAACGCTAAAAAGATTAAAAAAAAAGGTCTTTTGGGCTGTTTGATTTGCGTACAACAACCTTTGCCCCCTGTGATAAGAGTTTCCTATTAATAATGAGGTAACAGTTGTGTTGAATGACGTATACTTGATTTGCTCTTTGCATAATCTCCGATTTTGTTAAATGCATGTTTACCTTGTTTTTTTGCTCACCTCAACGGGTGGATCCTTACACAGAAATGGCACTCAAACAGTCAGGTATGTTTGTGGAGATCCTAATAAAGGATTTTAAAACTGCATTTTATTTGTCATACGTCTGATGATATGAAATTATAAATGAAGCATGTGCTTTTATTTGCTGTCTACATTAGATATATTAAGAGTTTTGTGGGCTCAACTGACAGTCGTACATTTTTCTCTTCAGGTTTGATGATCCAGATGGAGGACATGAGAATGATGAATTTTTGCCCAATGCAGATAAAAAGAAATCTATACGCTTCACAGATGTGAGTGTACATTGTGAGTGACATTGAACAACCAAAAGAGCCTTTTTTTTTTTGTTCAATCAGATTAATGTAAGCTCTTCTTTCTTCCTCTCTCAGTTTGAAGGAAAGACTTCTTTTGGCATGTCCGTTTTCAACCTGGGCAATGCTATTATGGGCAGTGGAATTCTGGGATTGGCTTATGCCATGGCCAACACTGGCATCCTCCTCTTTTTGTGAGTAAATGAGAACATTGATCAGTTGTCACTTATTTATACATTAAGCTAGACTCTGTCCACACAGGTGAAGTCGCTTGTGTTAATGGTTGTAGTACTGAACTTGCATCGGTTTCTGAATATATACCTATCGCCATACTGCCTCAATGAAAGGGTGGAGTCTTGTGAATGCATGAATGGGTTCAAAAGAGAAAGAAAACCATTTGTCAGAAGTCTGATGGAGTGCGGAGACTTTCTAATGTACAGTCCGAGGTATTACAGCTGAGCAATGGCCTGCTTTTATTGTGCTTTGGTAGTAATTTATTACTTGTCATGATGTCTTTTTACATACAGTGTTATGTCATATGTGTTATGAAATGCTCACTTATATAAATACAATTATTCTCTTGCTCCGTCTCTGCCCTCAATCACATGAAAAGACTGTAGAAAGTCCACAGCCTGGAATAATGAACCTCCAGACCCTGTATGAGACATCTGGATTTTTTAAGGTGGTTTAGGAAATCTTCAAATCCTTTAGTTACTTCAAAGAACAAATACTAAACTCTAAAATAGTCAATACTCAGTACAAGTAAAAGTCCTGCACTAAAAATGTTATGTAAGTAAAAGTATGTTAGTATAATCAGAAATAAGATACTTAAATTGGACAAGTAAAAGTACTTCATGCAGAAAATGTCCTTTGTCACTGTTTTATTGTTATATATTATTAGATTATTACTTATGCATTAATTTTGAATTTAACATAACTGAGAGATTGTCAAAATAGTTGCCAATAGTCTGTCAATTTTATTCTATTTTTATATTTTCTATTTCATCCTATTAGCCTGTCTTCTATATATTTGAACTGGCTGTGATGCAACAGCTCCTTTCATGCATAAAATGTAATCAGCTATTTTCTGTTTAATCCCTGATTTCTATGGGATTTAAGGCATGCGGCTCTTTTAATGGAAACCAGCTAGAGGCGTTTAAAAAGCTTAATTTTTAGAGAGCTAACAAAAGAGCTTTCTAGGCACATGCTCTCACTTATTTAAACACTATTTCAAGTGAAACAGTATCATTGGCTTTACATCTTTATGTAAATACTTAATTCAGGATCATGTACCTATGGAGAAATATCAAGCACTAATGCAAGCTTTAGAGTACACTGTGTATTTATTTCAACACATTAGAGCACATGTTTTAAGATTATCTGCAAAACTTTCCCTTATAGTCATTATGGCGTTTTTAGTTACAGCATCTTTGCATTTTTTTTCATATAAAGTTTTGCCCTGATGTTTGTTCCTTCGTTGTCACAGTAAAAGTAAGTTTATGTGCTTCACTGTGGCTCTGATGCAGATTATAGCCTGTGTATCGTTGAGTCAAGCCTTGATCCAACAGCACAGATACAAATAGACGTTCTCATTCCTCATGAGCATATGGGAGACACAGATATAGAGCCGCCATAAAAAGAAGCTTACTGCCTTGCTAAATATTTCACCAGACTGTCAGGAGAGACAAGGCATCACTACATGTGATATATTCTAAAAAAAAAAGTACAAGGCAGAAGTCAAAAATAATGCCGTTTGTGAGTTGAGGGAGTTTTCGGTGGAATCTGTGAACTTAGCTTCGATGCCTCTGCTCAGAGACGTGGGCCTGGGAAAAGATTCGAACTTCATTTGTGGTAAAGAAACAAACTGTACAGAAATGCTAGGAGAAGGTCTGAGAAAGATGGTGGATTTGGGAAAAACCTCTGACCCATCAGGAATGCTGTCCTTGAGCGTGCTGACTTGCTGACCTGCTCAACTCTGTAGGTGGACCAGTGTGACTCTTAGAGACAAAAGTACTGCGGGAAATATCGTTTTCTTCCATGTGCAGGATTGTTATCAATGAAGAACATTTATGTTCTCCTATAAAAGACTTATTCTTTCAATGCTCGCCCTGTTTGATGCGAAATATGTGTTTCAACTGTTTGCATCGCATCATAATAATGTAATTAGCATTTTGATGCAGTCAGCAAAGTTAGCTTTAATGCCAAACAACAGCAGGTCACAAACACAATGGGAAACAAGATGCAAGAGCCACCACCGCAATTCAACTTCCCAGGCTTAATGAAAGATGGGTTTTTTTTCCCTCATTAACACAAAATGTCAGATCAAACAATAAGTTGATTTGTTTGTGTTATTTTATGTCATGTCACTTGAAAGAAAATGCAGAATACATCACAACTTTGTAAAAATGATTGATTGATTGCTATCAGACGTGGACAGAAATGGAATCCTGGAGGGAAAGCAGAACTTGGTGTAACAGGGTGGACATAGATGGAGGTACAACATGCAGTTAAATGACTTTTTCTTCTTTGTTGTGTCTCAGGTTTCTTCTGACTGCAGTAGCAGCTTTGTCATCTTACTCTATTCATCTACTGCTCAAATCCTCAGGCATTGTGGGTAAGCCTTGAACTACATCTCTACCTTTTCTAAGCAAACCATGCCTTATAATATCACTGAAAGTTAAATGGGAGTTTTGACTGCTTTAAACACAACATGGCAGTAAATTTGTCCATTACCATAAAATTTTTGACTACATGCCTGATGATCAGTCTTGTAAGGATTGTGTCCGATCAGGCTAATGTCCCAATTGACTTAAACCGATTATAAGAAGAAAAACTGAGTGAATTGGTTTATTCTATAGTTTGATGTGCCCTAAAGGTGCCAGTGTTCACACAAGCACTCGGGCTGTGAAATGGTTTTTCATCCCCAATCAATCGTAGATGTACATTTTTTTTTTTATTATTATTTCACTTTTTGAAAGGATTTTATTGTATTGCTCAGAGGGATTTCTCAGCAAACATTGAATTATTGGTTGTAATCTGTTTACAGGAATTCGAGCTTATGAGCAGCTGGGGTACAGGGCCTTTGGCACTCCTGGAAAAATGGCCGCTGGTATTGCAATCACCCTGCAGAATATTGGAGGTGAGGAGCCAATGTGACTGTTTGCAAACTCGCTGTAGCAGAAAACATGAATTACACACAATTACATGGCGCAGAGTTTATGTCTTAACCAGCCACACACAGAACTGTATTCATCTCAACCACTGGGATTACTTTGGCTTTGTTTTTTGTTATGCATCCTTTAAAGTTTGGGATATGAGGATTTACCAAGAGCAAAAATTATAATACCTGCTGGTAAAAACTTGTGTGAGGTTGTGAATACACATCAGACTGTTATTAAGTTAATTCAGCAGCATAGCGGATTACATTTGTAATTCTCAGAGACTAAATTGAGGGTTTTCATGAAGCTTTTTCAGCCCCAAGTTGGGAAAGTAACTGCACATGAATTGGCTCAATGGTGCCAGTAAACCACTTTCAATTTAGATTTTTGTATTTTATTGTATAGTTAAATGTTTGTTTATTTAAGTAGCAGATTTTTTTCTTAAAGTTACGGTTTGCAATAACAAATTGTTTTATCATTATTAATTATTTTTCTCAGACCTTTCTTTCCCTTTTCTCCATGCTAGACTAATGGACTTAATGTCTTTCCTTGGAGAAAAGCTCAAATAATACTAAAAGATAATTAGTCAATAAGCTATTAGTTTTCAATTTTATCTCTGTCCACCAATTAACTGACTAAATTTTTTTTTTCTACCATAAAGGTGTAAATGCTGTTTTAAAGATCCATGTCTATTGGGAAAAGTCTAAAAGTTGTCAAATTTAGATATACCATCTTTGAAAAACTGGTGAAATGAGGATATGTGTTAATTATTTTCAAACTGGAGAAAGTAAATTCCCCCAAGTTGCTAAACCATGACTCCATGACCTGTATGTGCTCAGTAGCAGCTCAATTACCCAATCACAAAATGTTTTTTTGTGAAATGTTTTGGCTGGTGTCTGTTTGTTCGATAACCAAGCAGACTTTCACTCAAGCAAAACTTGGCTACACATTTTCACCTTCCCTCTGTCTCGTCTGTTGCAGCCATGTCCAGCTACCTGTACATTGTCAAATCAGAGTTACCTCTGGTCATCCAAGCTTTCCTGAAGGCAGATCCAAACTCAGAGTGAGTATTATCATTTAAGTGCCTCGCTGTGCTCTTTAGCGAAAGTCATGTGATTCCTGCCTGCTGCTGCTGGCTCACAGCTCAGACACTGTGTGCAGCGGTCAAGGGGGCTTGGCCGGCTATGTGGGCAGCAAATATTTCAGTTTGCACCATTCATTGATTCGGTCAGCGTGGGGGTGTGATGAGAATGGCAGCTTGTAATTGGCTGAGGAACAGGGGCTGCATGGTTGGGTCCCATTTGTCAGTTATGTATACACACAGCAGAAACTCTGAGTGCTGTGGACTTGTGGAGACAAGCAGCGTTCACCTCAGAGTCACAGCAGCTCACAGGCTCTGCATAAGGCCATGGAAGCCTGAAGTGTTCCAGCTGCCTCTTCAAATCTAAAAACAAACCTTGTGCTCAAAAAAGGGATTGCAGCTACTGCAGCAGTCTCTTTTAAAACATCTCATGCCTGAAAGATAAAAAAAAAAAACACACACCCCTCTCTTTAGAAATGCAAGCAACATGTCTTAACTTTGCACTCTACTTACAGGAGCTAAACATGAAGACAGAGATCTTATATCATGCAAAACAACAGATATCCATCTAAGCATGTGGCCTGTCATGTCTCTCTGTTGTCTGTCTGTTGTCTACTCTGCTGTCTTTCTCTGTTTTAATGCCATGTCCTTCACAAAACTCTTCCATGCAAAGCCTTCTGAAGGGCATGGCAACACCATTTATCACTGATAAACATTACAGTGGGATGGACTAACACTTATATCTGCGCTTGTGTGTATTTATGTTGAAACCAGAGACTTAGCTGCAATTGAATCTGATGTATGACGTGTTATGACTGTCACTCTTTCTATGTCACACACACTCACACACACACACACACATACACAAGTGACAGCAGCAGGTGGTGCAACATGGGTGCCAAATTCCGAGGCCGAGCATAAGGACAGGTCAGCTCAGGGCCGGCTCTTTACAACAGACACGCACACACACACGCACACACACACACACACTCACTGTGTATATTTCCACTCAAAGTGCCTCTCGTTGCTCAGATCCATGGCGTCAGGAGAGAGCAGAGCGGAATAAGTGGTGGGTGGATGCAGGGTGGGGGTGGGGGCGGGCTCTGCAGTGGAGCACTAGCATGGTCACACAAGAAGTCACACAGGAGGGCAGATATTTCAGGGATATTTGGACTTGAGACTGGACTTGGACTTGAGTGCTGAAAGGATGAGCTGATTCAAGATTTTACGACACCGACAGAAAAATACAATAATAATATGTAATTTAAAGAGATGGAAAATGATATATCGGTGGATGATTATTCTCTAACATAAATACAAACATACAAACATAGGCTCTCCTAAATTTGGTCTTAAAAAAACTGTGACCAAAATAAGCATAGATCTGGGCATTTTACAGTTTTAAAAACACAGTGAAATGAAATAGGATAAAAAATAAACTTATCAGTGCTCTCTGTTTACATTCTTTATCATAAGCTCATCCATCACAGCTGTCATTCCTGTCCAGTCATACATCCTTTACCTATTGTGTTTATCCATTTACTACACTAATACACAGCCTGTTTATATTACAGTTTGTACATTTTTTGACTACTTACCTCTCTACGCTGAATAATACTTTTATTGTTGCAGAGCAAAATATAATATAATATTTTATTATTGCAGAGACCTTTTATGTCTTTTATGTCTATAATTTAAGGAAATGAGAAAAAAAAAGCGTCTCAGTAATGATGAAACGCTGCATCATCAAACGTCTTTATGGTCATATTTACACAGTCAAAATCCAACAACAGATACAGCGTCCCTGTAGCTATTTATTGGGACATCTCTCATGCAGTTATAAAGATTTTGGATCAGATCTTAACCTGTCATCAGTTACCTGATACTTGACCTGGATTGGTCTCGACTGGCCTGAGACTGGACGTTTACTTGCCCTGAATAGTTCCAGACTGGCATCAGCCACATTTAATCTCACATGTGGAAACCGATCGTCCAAACTGACCTACTGAGCAAACGTCCAAAGAGGACGTGACCTTTGTTATGTGACTTCACCTACTTTCAAGACACACAAACACACACAGAGCAAGTCTCAAAGATCACTGCAAGCCACAGCCCCTAGGGTCATGGCAGACAGCTGATCCCGCTGGTTGTGGCTCGTTCAGGGGGTTAAGAATAACAGGCTTAGCAGCTTAAAAACGGGGCTTCAGGACACAAAGACTGCTCTATACACAGGATTTATGAGACACTGCTCTTTAATGGCTCAAAAATAATTTCTATAAGCTTCCAGTTGCTGGCACTTCTCTCAGGTCAACGAGCTACTGATGTCTGACGCTGACCCCAGATTATATTTGTTTTCCATAATGAGACACGCAAGGACAGTTTGTCTTTTCTACTCCATCAAGTAAACTATCAAGTATCTATGTCTAGTCTATGCAGGTGACACCAAACAAGCTGATTTCTTTTTTTTGTTATCTCATAAGACAAGGTCAGAGCAACATGACTCGGAGTCGGCCCTACACTCAGCAAACAACATCACAGCACTTAGCTTACTTGTTCCCACATGTTAAAACACACTTATCAGGATTTTAGATTATACGAGGGAGTTATGTTTTATGAATGGGAGTCACAGTACATTTATTTGATGCTTATAGCAGACGATCATACAGCGGTTTGGTCAGACCTATTGGACTGAAGGGGAAGCCGAGCTAAGGCTGGATATGTCGTTCTGTCCTCATGTGTTTTTTGGCTTTATTCTATAACCGACTAAGCAATGACTTTAGGTTGGAAACTATTTCTGGTTATTATGGGTAAGGAAGTCAGGATGGGGGTGGTTGGGGATGGGGGTGAGAATGGGGGTGGTTGGTGCTGACATTGCTAATATTTACTGGCTCCAACACTCCAGTTGTGTTTAGGCTCCTCTATGTCTTCCCATACAGCAACTGGGAACTGTCTCGTCAATCATCAGACTTATGTAACAGGGCCAATCCAGAACATATGTGGGGGGCCACTAAAGCATATGTGTGCACATGACCCAGTGACTTTTTAACAACTTTATGTCTCATATGGACTGAGTGATTCAAGAAAAAGCAGTTTCACTAAACGTTTTAAACCAATGTTTGAACATTTTCCACTCTATTTCTGTCCCTGTCTGTGTTGACTGTGTGTCTGTGCCGGTTTTAAAATATTGAGCTCACTAAAGTAAACTATATTTTGCTCCAAACAGTCTGTGGTACTTGAATGGAAACTACTTGGTCATCCTGGTCTCTGCCAGCATCATCCTGCCCCTCGCTTTAATGAAACAGCTCGGTAAGTGCAGCTAATACAGATGTACCTTTTTCTCTAGAGCTAATAATCTTGTCAATGAGGTGAATGAGGCATATCATGTTTATGTCTGACTTTTACTGTTAGACTTTCATATTTTGTTAATGCTGCATGCAGGGGACACATTTGAGGTATTTTTTTCTCACAGGAGCTTCTACAGGAAACTCAGCATCTTAACTTCCATTTCCACCACAGTTGCCTAGTCTATGGAGAGAAAAAAAGGATTAAAAATTAATAATATATGATGATAGAGATAAAAAGACCCATGATAAGTCACAATGATCAGAAAATAAGTCAAACTTACGAAGAGAAAAGATATTAAAGCTTTAAAGCATTAAAGCTCTTAGTTTGACCTGCTATGAGTGTTTTTGTAGTTGAGTATCTTAATTGTGCAGAACTTTAATTGATTTTTTCATGGTGGTAACATAAGTTCTGGTTTAAACTCTTGTGCCTATCTGCTCATATCAACAGACTTTTTATCAGTTATGTCTTTCAACTCTCAACCGTCGTCTGATTTTGCCTAAGCTTTGTTTCAATGCCTGTTATAGCTCAAAGATCCCCCAACTTTAGATGAATTTAAAGTACTTTTGTTCTTTCCCGCTTTATTCAAAGCCTTTTACAGATGATAATCATTTCATAAAGCATGGCTGATATGAAATCTTTGGTATAAGCAGGATAATGCCCCTCCAGGTCATAATCACAAATTAATGGACATTAATTCCTGATAATGGACACATAGTCGGGGCATTAGCTCTTACATAAGTCACTGTAGGTTTGCCAATTTTTTCTTACCCCTGAATCTTTAGAACTTGTTAGTTAAGATTATGCTTCCTTCTGACTTTGAGCCAACTTAGATACTGACATTTTGATGGAGTTTGGGTTTGACCTTAAAGTCAAGCAATTAGTGTGTGTCTTTTTCCCACTGCTCGCAGTGGAAACAGCAGGTGTCCAATTAGACATCATTTTCCCTGCGATGATCACACCCTCTACTCCACCATGAACTTTTCAGCAACAAACAAAGAAACATGCTCTGTCCGGTCTCATAGCACCGTGAGGTCATTCTTGGCATTTTTTGTTGGGGGGGGGGGGTGTTTTTATGCAAGCCTCATTTATAGAACAGTAGGAAGCCGCCTGACTGTAAACCTTGTGGAGCTCTTGTGTAACCTAATACTTCTCACAGTAGTCTATCACAACGCATGAAGGTCAGATGGATCAGTTCAGTTTAATATGAACAGTCTCTTTCCTTTGACTTCCAGGTTACCTCGGCTATACCAGTGGGTTTTCTCTCAGCTGCATGGTGTTCTTCCTCTGTGCTGTAAGTACTCCAGGTCGAGCTCACATAGTTGCACATCATCACGCACTGAATCTTCCCAAGGAGGCTCATTTGTTCTGGCATGTCATCTTGGCACACATGTTACTGTTACTTTCCCACCTTTGTCTCTTTCCCACCCTCGTCTCTATTTTCAGTGGTATGTGGCTCCGTGTGATAAGGCAAATATAAGAGCTGCTTAGACACATCAAAGCTTGAGAGTAAAAACCTTTAGTGCTTAAAGGCTGAGTCTGACTAATCTGATGTGAAATGGCTTTTTGGAGTTTGGCAGGGAATCTCGAGTACCCTTGTTTATTCCGACACATCCCCTCCTTGAGTCTATTTCTCTAATTATACATCTGCTTTGTTTTCCCTCTTCCACAACTGCAGGTTATCTATAAGAAGTTTCAGATCCCCTGCCCATTCGAGGAGTTCTCATCCAACACCACTGCTACTCACATCGACCTGAATGTTTCAAGCCATGTTCACGAGTACAGCAATGGTTTGGTTCACGAGGACGATGACTCGTACTGCACCACACGCCTGTTCACCATCAACTCGCAGGTAGGCGGCTGAGGCAAAGATACGATCTCCTTATCTGGTTCTTTTTCGATCATTAAGCCTTGAAGTCAGGTGTTCTCTCCAGCCTGAGTTCCCACGTTTATTTCAGGAGGCTCGGCCACAAAGCTAATCATAGAAAGTCACGTGTCTTTGTTTTCCCTCACAGACAGCATACACTATTCCCATCTTGGCTTTCGCCTTTGTTTGCCACCCTGAAGTCCTTCCAATCTACACTGAGCTACGCAAGTGAGTCAGCCCTCTGTCGCCTCGCAATATTTAATAACACGCCAGTGCAGAATGTGCCATTCACATAACTGTCAACTCTTTGACTTTAGTCCAACGAAGAAGAGGATGCAGCAGGTGTCCAACATCTCCATCTTTGTCATGTACAGCATGTACTTTCTGGCAGCTCTCTTTGGCTACTTGACCTTTAAAGGTGAGAGCAGTTGCCCCTCCGAGACACAGTTTTGGAGTTTGTGTTTACAATGTCAGCTAAAACACATAAAAAAACAACAAAATCAGATGATGCCAGTGTTAAATTTGACAGCAAGTTTTGGTTTAGTTTTATTAGAAGTGTTAATGAAATGCCATTTAGTTTTTGTCATGTTTAAGTCACCTGTTTTGTTTTCTTTTAGTTTTAGTCCAGTTAAAGTTGACTAAACATTGCAAGATTAGGTCAACAGTTTTTTTTTCTTAAACTGCAGCACATCTTTCAAAAGTTATCGTCTCATTTCAATCAGTGATATCATAGTTGACAAAATCTATGATAAAAGTTTGTCGTTAACAAACTCACCACCGATCAATGCACTGATAAATTTTTCCGTCAATAAACTCACAGAGAAGCAAAATGAGTGTTGAGAGGCACTTTAAACACTCACTTTAAACACGTTCTTTAGAGGCAGCAGTCACGAGACATGATTTTTGAGATAAAAAGAACAGTTGAATAAAGATTTCCAGGATGACTCTGGTATTAAATAGTTCTTGTTTTGCTAGTTTCTTTTCTTTACCATGTAATATAAATGCTACAATTTTTTCTTTTTTCTATGGGCAATAACTGCCTTAAAGACATCATTACCAAGAAACAAATCATATTGCACCATAGTCAGTCGTTTTTTTTTTCAGTTTGCGTTGCTTAACAGTGTCTAGTGATACAATGATCTGCAGTCTTCCTAGTAGTATTTGTCTGTACTGAAGAGAAACACAACAGTAATTGCTTCTCTCCTAATTTATAGAGCACTGACTCCCTCTTGTGGTGATAGTATGACAACCAAGTTTAGAAGGCATCATTACTGAGTGAAGTTTTCTATAAAAAAAAAACTATAATAATCAAGTGTTTTTCTTTATATTTCTGCAGACCACGTGGAGCCTGAACTGCTGCACACTTACAGCCGGATTGACCCTTATGACACACTCATCCTGTGTGTGCGAGTGGCTGTCCTCACAGCCGTCACTCTGACCGTACCGATCGTGCTGTTCCCTGTGAGTTTGTTATTGATTTGTTCCATCCATAAGTATGATACTGTGATACTATTTCCATTTTAAATCTATTTTCTTTCCACAGGTACGCCGAGCCATCCAGCAGATGTTGTTCCCCACCAAGTCTTTCAACTGGTTGCGTCACATCGCAATCGCGCTAATTCTGCTCACTTTCATCAACATGCTGGTGATATTTGCTCCAAATATTCTGGGAATCTTCGGCATCATTGGTTAGTACAGCATCCAATCAGCTCATGAGCTCCTCCAGATACTGCTAACTCTTAAAGTCCAAGAAACATTAACACAATAACATAGTTAAAGTTGTGGACAAGTACCCATAACACACCATTGTATCTGAACTTAATAACATTGGAAACATCATTGAAAACTGCAGTTAATGTTGCCTCCAGCTCTCATTTATCTTCTTCTCTGGATTTATCTGACCTTAGCTTATATTCTACAAATGATGTGATCATGGATTACTTATTCTGTCTCTGTTTACAGAATGAAGTTGCAGTTTTGACTTGTCAGTGTCTGTTCTAGATGACACAAAATAACATTAAAAGCACAGCTTAAAAAACAGAGCATGTTTACTCTGCAGCAAACCGATGACCTGAGTCAATATTATCGTCACACTTTGTCCTCAGATTGGCGGTCATGTTTCACAGGTTAGAGATGAAAGTTGAAAACATGTAGGTTAAGGATCATGAAGGCATCTTCAAAGCAACAGACTCTGCTTTTACAAACATGTGCACATACAGTATGTATGTACGCTGTGTTTGAAGTCATTTGCCTTGACCTTTGTGTATTTTAGGGCTCAAAATTTCTTTGTTTTCACTGAAATGGAAACAGGTGATTGATTATTGTTTTGACAAAACTTGCCAAGATTGCAAAGTTAAGTCACTGATGAATTTAGTACTCTATATTTTTTTTAAAGATGTTACAGTGTTTGGATTAACTCTGTGGAAACGTTTATAGTCAACATATGATTTCTTTGAGAGTTAAACAAAGGTACACGATGCACGAGGAATGACTTACCTTTAAAAGGAGAGAGAACTAAGTAAAAACTGACAATCATTAGGCTGATATATCTTTGGTTGTCATGTCACTGCATTTAAAACTCTCTGTTTAGTGCTGGATGCCTTGTTAGTAACCAGCCCTTCCTCTGTCTCTGCGCAGGTGCCACATCTGCTCCCTGCCTCATTTTCATCTTCCCTGCTGTCTTTTATATCCGCATCGTTCCCAAAGATGATGAACCCATGACTTCTACTCCTAAGATTCTGGTAAGGCCTTGAAATTCATCTCTCTTCTTTCATTCAGTCAGTTTGGTGCTTTTCCTGTGTGATACAGGCTGTTTTAATGTGATACACCGACATACCTGAGTTCTTAATAATTAAGCTTCTGTGCCACTGCTGTGTGTTTTTTCCCATCACTCCTTTAGGCTGCGTGCTTTGCTGCTTTGGGCGTCTCCTTCATGGTGATGAGTCTGAGCTTCATTATCATCGACTGGACAACAGGGGGCGGTCACGCTGCAGGAGGCCACTAGATGCTGCTTCAGTGTGTTTCAGCTTGAGAAAGTAAAAAGACCTGGTCAACTTGAGGGAGGCACAAACACTCTCAGTGGGAAAACACAACAGGGCTGCCCAACACAGAGCCACACTGGGGTTTCTAACAGCTCAGCATATCACACTGTAATATTATAGTATGTTGGTTGGAATCACACTGGAAATGATCACTTCAAATTAACTTTAACACACATCTAAACAAAATCCCTACTAAACAATGTTTTATTACTCTGTTTAACACAGTGCAATTAAAATGTAGTTTTTATGAATAATCAGGACTGAACAGGGTCCTATTAAAACAGTCATTTCCTGTTATTCCTCCTTATTTACCCACAAACAGCCACAGATGGTACTACACATAAAAGAATGTAGATCCTCTGTCAGGCTGAAGACAGAAAACAGCAAGATATACACAATAAAAAGTTATTTTTACACAAATAAAAACTTATTTTCCATGATACGTGCACAAGAGGAGAGTCAGGTGATCTTATCCTGACCTGGCAGTACTGTTCTTCATGGTGTAATATAATACTTAAAAGTACAATAAGGCCTTAGAGCGAAGGCGACGTTTCATTTTATGATCTGACAGATGTCAGTGTCGTCGTGTTGTGTATCATACAGTCGAAGCTCTTGTTCCTTCCTTCAGAAACTCTGGTGCCTTTTAGTGTTCGAAACAGCACACAAACATACAGTATAAAGAGGAGTGTATATTTATTTAGCTACTACATCTGTGTTTTTAATTTCAAATGGACTATATTTAACTACTGTATATGATGAAGTTATTGATCTAAATACATTATGTATGATACTAGTTTTTATTTCAGCTTACATTATATAGATGTTTGAAGGTGTTTTGACTGACAACATTTTAAAATACTTGCTAAAATACAGTGACTTGATTTTAGGATTTTATACCTCCCTTTTTAAAACCTTAGCACATAAAAACCAGACTGTGACCTTGAATACAAACCAAGTACAGCTCAAGTTCTCCTGACAGTTCACTATGAATTTAGCTTTCAATCTCTTTAATTAGGGATTAATCCTTTGATTTTCTTATTGCATTTTTATGAACTCAGAAATCACATACACCACTCTTTACCAAACGCCACATATCTGCATGTTTTAATGCCATAGTAAAGTTTAATGATGCCCACACAGAGTGAAAATTCAAACTCAACAAGCCATGTTTGTAAAGGCTGACTGGGAAAGGCATAGTTTGTTATTCTGAATTGAGAAACATGCTTGTTCACTTTCTTAGTGTTTTGATAGCACTCTCATATCTTTGCATAATAGCATTAGCTTAGCATTGACTCTGAAAGCAAGGGATGACAGTTAGCTGGGCTCTGTCCAAAGGTTAAAACAAATCAGCCTACAAACCCCTCTAAAGCTTACCATTGAAAACTTTTATCTTGTTAATAAAACCTGTAATTTTACAACCAGCAGAGGTTCCAGTTTGTAAGAAAATAAGGAGCCTA
>JAPZDY010000012.1:12242790-12264598 GCA_029783645.1 Ctenochaetus hawaiiensis | reverse complement strand
ACACAATTGCTTTTGTACTGAGTTTAAAAGAACAGTCTGTCGGTTCTTAGTCAGTGTTCTTATCATATCTGTCAAGGCTGAGCTGTGTTTACAAAAAAAACACTAAACCTGAACTTAAGGTCATCATGATCACTGCTGACGTTATTATGTCAACATGCAACAAAATCTTCATTATATTACATCAACAATAACTCATTTACATTTGCCTTAAGTCAAAATAGAAAACAGCAAAACACTCAGACTTCTGTGTTCCTGACAACTCAGGCAAAGTAACCTAAATCTCCTGCTGCATGGAGGATAAGAACAAATATCTATAAATACTTTCAAACTTCTGTAAACCAAAGCAACTCAGTGTAAACCAGCAGTTGTTGCTGTTTTTTCCAAATTCATTTTAATCCTTTCATTAATTTACATATGTTTTTTTTAGCTATCATCCCTTTTTAAGTATAGTTTACCCTGTGACCTTAATTTTCTGTTTTGTAAAGCACTTTAATCAGCATTTTTTGAATAAAAGGTGCTTTACAAGCATTATTTTTACTATCATCATCATCATCATCATCGTCATTATTATTATTATTATTATTATTATTATTATTATTATTAATCTTATTATTATTATCATTGTTGTTGTGTGCATTTCTTTACAGAATATAATAAGGCTTACTAAATACTACAAAGAATATATATATGTCCATTGGGGGGCGCTGTCAACCAACCATTCTGTCATCCTGATTTTGTGCCTAGGTATTTCATAAACATGTGACACAATGACCCATTAGCCATTTTAACATCCAGTCCTGCTTTGTCACATAGACATATCCCTCCAGCTTCTTTCTGTCAGTGCCTCAGAGCAGCTGAGGTTGCAGAATAACAGTAACAGCAGTGTTTGTCGTCTGAAAGGCCGCATCCATGACAAACGCAGTGGAATGATGCTGGCGCAGCGCCCACTGCAGTCTGCGCACCGCACTCCTCAAATCACGCCTCACTGGCTTCGCTCTAATTGGTTCCACACCGCGCCACAGTAGAGGGCCCACCTGTTTTAATTGGACTATCGCGACAAGTTGCCCAAGTGACGTCGATGTCACCTCCATTTATCGTGGGAATATCTGAAGATATCTGAGGAGCCCACGGAGCGCCGACGGAGAGGACTGCAGCAGCCGCGCCGCCGAGGGACGCGCCGCTCACCAGGCCGACACGACAAGCGAGGCGAGCTGAGGCATCTCCGCCTGTGGATGGATGCAGGACAGCGGGCTCTGAGCGTTCCGATATGGACCAGCGGTAACAGCCTGAGATAAATAAACCAAATTATTTTGGTGCATCTGCTTCATATTTGTATCCCTGGTCGAACCACAGGAGAGCGGGGACTCAGACTTTTTTACGCGCGACTAAAAACTCCAGAATCGGCGGGTTTTCCTCTCCATAAGACAGTGCAGGGCGCACGAGCTGCTCCGTCCTTACTCTTGGCATCAGCTGGCACGCTGGGACCATCAGCATTAAAGCCTATTTCGTGCAAGTAGTCGGTGCGCCCCTGCGTTTGGAGCCATGGGTTGTACGGTGAGCGCCGAGGATAAGGCTGCCGCGGAGAGGTCAAAGATGATTGACAAAAACCTGCGAGAGGACGGAGAGAAGGCAGCCAGAGAGGTGAAACTGCTTTTATTAGGTAGGTCCAAGCTAATGGCTGTTCATCAGATTGAAACTGAAAGAAATGTGTGGTGCTGCAGATGAAGAGATACTTTTAGAGTGAATTTCAGAAGAGAACAAAAACATTGAAACATGATCTGGTCAAAAAAAACAAAGCATCTCAACGTGATGCTGCCGTGAAAATGTTTAAATTATTATTAAATAAGCGCTCTGGGCACACACAGACATAATGCTTGGATCAAACATTAAATTGTGACATAAACCATATCAAACAGTATTATTTCGTTAAGTGTCCCACTGGGCTGTTAAACCACATACAGATCCTTCAAATAGTCAAGATATGGGCCCGTGCAAATCATTTTATGTTTAGCAGTGAAAATAGACCATGTCAGTGTCCATGTGTCCAGTACTCATTGTGAAACTCAGCCTGTAACTCTTTTATTAATCTCAGCCCACACATGTGTCCTTATGCTTGGAGATAAGTCAGATATCATCATGTCAGCACGCAGCTTCCCAGAGCTTTGAGCTGGCTTGTTGCCCAGAAAGCAAACCTGTGGACTACGACTAAACATTACCAGGGTCACACTTTCAGCAGCACTCCGAGAAACACAGCAGTCTGTTCCCACAGAGTGATGCAACAAACACAATTTCTGTCTGACAACACAGGAAAAAAAAAGAAAATACTGCTTTTACCAAATAAGTTCTAGAGCTGGAAAAACACACCCTGCCTTTCTTCCTCCTCTTTTATGAGCACACTCACACACTCACACACACTCCCTCCCACTCACTGCCACATTCTCATTTCCCCTCTTATGCCAATCAGCTGTCTTTGTTTGCCATCCTCTTGCGGTCATTTGTTTTCCTTCTTATCGTTTAAATGTGTGACAAGCTACTTGGGATAACATCTTATACACTCAAGGAGTGTGAGTGTGTGTGTATCTGTGTCTGGGTGTGGATGGAGTTGGAGACAGTGTGTGTTGAAGATAGGATTTAGTTAAGTGCAGAGGAGTTACAGGATGGTTGGTTAGGAAGCTCTGACAGCCTGAAGATGGAAAAGCAGGTGTTTTGGCTGCATTTAGACTCACTCATTAATTTTCAGCCTCGTAGAGAAAAATTGTCATTAATAATACAGAGATTCATCCTCAGTCGCAGCCTTCAGCTAAACTGTTTGTGAGAGAAAAAAATATTCAAAGGCACTTCAGACAGCGTTTGCCATCCAAAGAACAAAAGCTGCTTTTCTTACTGTAGTTTAATGACCTCCTATCAAATCTTCCACAGCAGCAAATCGCTGGTTAAACCTTGATGTGAAATGATGATGCATCTTCATACACGTGTATAGTTAATTGATGAACAAGTTTTCCCTGTTTGATCTAATATTACCAATTGATCTTCCTCGCTCACAGACACAATTTTGAGTGAGATATGTATCTTTTTTCATGTATGATGTAAACCCAATGGAGTCAGTGGTATAGTGAGACTTTAAAAGGAGCGATTGATAAGTTTTTAGCCTGAGGTGGAAGGAGTTGAGTTATAAAACTCTCGTCACTTGCACAGGCAGTTCAACTCTTTGAGTGATTATGTAGAAAGTTAAAAGTTAATAACTTTTTCATATTACTGTTTGCGTTCATTGAAAATTGAAAGTCAGCACTGAGAAAATTGACACCATTGGCCGTTGTGCTGCCTTTACTTACTCTACAATTGAATTCACCATCCTGCTTCTTAACTTTGCTGTAAGAAGGGGTAACCTCCCCTTTTTGGCTGTGTGTCCTTAGGTGGCCCCTTGAGACCGGATCTACTTTAAATTGCCTCCCTCCATCTTATCACAATAACATATCCGAGCATGTTTCTCTCTGGACTTGATTTCACGGTTCACTTCATGCCTAAATCTGACAGGTGTCAATTATTAATGTGATCTGTCATGTTGTTAAAATCATAGGTATCATTTTATTTTTCTTGAACAGGAAAAAAGCCCACAGAACCTCTTTTATGTGACCCCTCTAACAAATAAAAAGATGAGAAAACAGCAAAGATTAAAGAGAAACATTGATGTCTTCACCAAGAGCTTACAAGACATGTGGCTGATGCTTTTGAAGACAACCTAAATATTTCAAGAGATGTCCAGTAGAATGTAGTCACAGGTTTGATCGGAGTATTTTTGGGCAGGTGCAGTTACTTTCTCAAATCCTGTCATCAGTTGCCAGGCAACCAGGGGGACTTAAGGAAGTCACAGCTCCTGGCTGAGAAAAAGGTTTATTCCTATAAAGAAACCCCATAAAACCACAATCTGTAAGAATTACATTCAGTTTTTTTTTCTACAGATTGTAGAATATTTCGCAGAATGCTGAACTCATGCTTTCGGTAAACTGGAAGAAAGCGTCTCATTTATAGCCCATGTAGTGCAGCAAGGATGAATTGATTAAATTTTTTTGTACAAAGAGATCCAACATTTTTATCAATAGGTACTCCGTTGTCTGAAGACTCTGTTAGAACTCCACAATTGATCCAAACCAGATAATCACTTCAGTTTATCATGTGTTGACTATGCCAGTACCACACCACCCACCCACCCCAATGGTGATACTATTTGAATTAATGAGGACTTCAAAAAGAAGGGGAGCAAAGTGACTTATTGGAGACAATAGGACAAAATCCTCCTGCTAGTCTCTTTGACTAAAATAGTAAGAACATGCAGGAGGTTTGTTGACTTTATTTCTTCAGGTTTGAGCTGAGGACATAATGTTGATAATATGATAAATGTATCTGCCTCAAATGAGAAAGTACCGACTGTCCTGGCAAAGAGACGATGAGTCACTTAATGGTAGCCACTGAAGCAGGAGAGGGTGCTTCAAACTTTTTTAATGGGTTTAGACATTCAGGGTTTGTTTCTTTTTCTCTTGAGTTTTCAAAAAACCTGTTTCCTTTTTTCCCTGCAGAATCAGTTAGTTCTGTCACTATTTAGGACACAAAATGAAAAATCATCCAGGGAAGTTCTTAGGTGCCCGATAAATGGCAGTGAGGACCACCATCACCAGTCGCAAGCAAATAATGTAGAGGAGAACAAAGTTGAGAAACTCAACTTGCAGACCCGTCGTCTTACTTGCAGGGCCAATACATCAAGCCGTATTTTTAGTGCAGAGCTAAAAGCAAAGAGAATAGGTTCATTGGAAACTCCTCACTCAACACTCTCATTGGTGTAAGAAAACACAGATTGCACTGCGTTGCGCCATACTCAGCAGTGTAGCCGACGGACTAGAAGGCACGTCTTTATTAGCTGGAACCAGGAACAAAAACTCATGCTGTACAAATCTGTGATGCAACATCTCAGGAAATGAGGGTTATCTGTCCCTGACATTGTATACACATGTATATTCATTTATATAAACCAGCATTGATGAAGAAACGCTATCCACCTTTTTTCTTAAATCATATATAATGACGATGTCTTTATGTCGTTTATCTTATGAAAAGCGTGTTCAGTTCGGGCACACATGAATTCAGAGGTTCTTCAACCCAAAACGTGCAAAGTTGTTGGTAATATTTTTCACAGGGTTGTTGCTTGAACTGATGGGAAAGAGGAGGGACAGTCTGCTGAGTGCTCTGCTGTAATTGGCTGTTGTCATGCCACAGGAAGACAGCCAATCACAGTAACGTAGAAGAGGAGTTTCTGACACATTGATATTTCCGAATCTGACTGCACTCACGTGAATCGAATGTCAAACTGAAACATGAAATTCGATAACTCCGCCTGTCGAGACTCTTTTGGTAGTGGAGAAAGAATTAACAAAAGCTGGTTTAGTAATATTATGAACATTTCCCTCTTGGCAATAGCTGCATAAATTTCTATAAAATACAGTCAGTATGTCAAATATGTAATGACAGAATAACAGCTGCTTTCCTTTGCCAGTGCAGCTGAAGTCACCTGCTGCGTGGGCTGCAGCAGTCTGTGTGACTGTCAGGCAACTGTGCCTGCTGCTGAGTAGTTAGCTACACTGAGAGGTGCTTATGGAGCTACTCAACAAACTTTGGAGCACTTTTTTAGAAAACTGTCAATATTTGAAATCAGTCCAAAAAGAAAAAAAGTTCAGAATTTGATGAAATATTTTAAAAATGCTACTCATTGTTTGCCTGACCACTTATCTGACCTGTCAATCTGACACTGGGGGTTGTTTCTTTCTTACTCTCTGATTGCTTTTTCATTGTGTGGTATATGATGATGTGACAGCCAATCACAGCAGAATGTGCCATCATTGTCCACTCTTGCACAAACCTTTATCCACCTCCAAGCAACACCTGCAGTAATTTCAGTGCGTCAGTGATCTTCCACCAATCATAGTTTATTTCAACCAGAGTTTTCCTGTTGATGAAAAACAGAAGGGAACTAAAACTGGATAAGTGACAGTCACATCCCATCACGAGTGGAAAATTTACCTTTGAGTGTTTTGATTATACAAAGAATAGTGGGATCAGTAATAGCAAATTAAAGCAGGCATTTCTTACTGATTACTGTGATCAGAAAACACAGTTTTAAAAGACAAGGAAAGCTGTTTTAACTTGTGTGTTTCAGTTACTGACAGCATAGTGCTGCTAACACTGTTATGCATGCAAAGCACTGCAGCCTAAATAGCAGTAAAGTCACGGAAGAAGTTAAAACCCTCAGAGAGCCGTGCAACAATTCTCTGCTATGAGAAATGAATGTAGAAGTGTTGCAGTGAGGCATGATTCTGTAACACTGTGTATAAGAAACATGATCAGTTTTTAGCCATAAAAGGACTGGATGCAAATTTGCAATGATTGGGTTGATTACTATTATTGCTTACAGTCATGAATAAATGTTAGTTCAGCACATGTAGCATCATAGCTTAGTGGTAACGAATCACTATCATGCTGTTGCAGATAATCAATTGGGAATTTCACATTTAATAGCATTAGCACGGACATGATTCTGCTCTGTCTCAAGTAGACTTGAAGTTCCCCTATCAAATATTTTCAGAAAACAGTGTTAAGTGAGGACGTATTTATTTTCTGAGACTGAGTCTCTTTGAACTCCCCTGAAATCAGCCTCCTCTGCAGCTTATCTTTAATTCCCACCGCGGGCAGACAATAATAACAGTGCTTCAGAGACATGACTCACTTCTCATGTCAGAGGGAAGGGCTCAGGGTGAGACTGTCCACCCAGAGATGACAACTTCACAAAAACCCACAAGCTGACAGAATATACTTATGTACTGTTAGTCATGTCTCTGCTGAACACCACAGAGACCTCAATAAATGGATGTGTACTTACATGTGTGCTGAACTAGCAAGAAAAAGGTCCTCGCTGCAGTTGAATTTATACACTTAGTGAAAGTAAATAAGTGAAATGGAACTTTTTGCTTTGGTTTAGACTTAACACTGCTACAGATTACACACCTGAGGGTTAGAGGTGAGTTTTCTGTGTGGAGAATAAGAACAACGTCCAGTAAATCTCATGATAAGATTATGTTTGGTAGCAGCATAAAAGAGTGACCTCCACTCAGAGAATATTAGAGGAGAGTTGAGGATTTTTCTTAATGAGGCAGCTTAGCTTCAGGTCACAGTGGACTAATGAGCAGGGGTAGGGCACATCTCTCAGGTCGTGTGTGTGTGTGTGTGTGTGTGATATTGGGTCTTTGAAATAGATCATGTGTTTCAAGTACAAAGTGCGTGTGTCCGCGGTTGATAAAGTAGGAAGTGAGTCCAGAGTGTTTCATGGTGGGGGTTAATGACATCCCATAAGAGTGTTAATGCATTCTGGGACTCTCAGGCCAGTTTTGGTGTTTAAAAAGAGTTTAGGATTTAAATGCTGTGGCTGTGAGGTTGAGGATGAGCGGCTGGTATAATGATCAGAAGGCTGAAAGTATCCTAGGGCAAGAAACTGAACACACACACTGAAGATGCACAAGCTAGTGCTTTCCTAAGCCCGTATAAATTGGGGAAGGATTGTGCCTTGTAGCTACAATGGTGCAAAAAAATAATCATCAAAAATAAGCATCATCCAGATGAGTTTTGAAGATTTATTTTATCTTTCTTTCTCTTTCGTCAGCAGACTCTAAAATCACTACAAATATAAAGGACAATAAAGGTTAGAAATGTTTTTTTTATTATTCAAGAAGTGTCTATTAATAACAAGTCCTAAACATGTTAGCATAACAGAGATATGCAAAAAAATCAAGTGACCAAAAACATAACACAAATGTAAACAAATGAGAATAAATCATAATGCATGCCTCTTTGACCACAAGCAGAATAAAGCTTATTTTGAGGCTTCATTTCTTTCCTCTGCCTCCATGTTGGTTTTGACTAATAATGCATTGGTCACTCCCTCAACTAGACTGGTCATAAGACTCGTTACACTTCACAAAGAAATAAGAGCTTACAAAGAGAGCCTCAGATTCTTCAACCAAACATCACTTTAAGGTTGTACATTTTGGCCCCTCTTTAAATAATGTTAACCATTTACATCCAATTTTTTTGCATTTTTATCCTGAATCATGAACTCCAAAAATCACAAATTCTTGACAGAAACACATAAATTAAACATCTCATTAACATGAAACATTAGGCCTACATCAAATCAAAAATATGGGGATCTCAATGCCTGATTAGGTTGAGCCTGAATGATCTGCTGCAGAGCGCCATAAAGAAATGAATAACAGCTAAAAGAAGAGGATTTAATTAATGTTTTGTACAGTAATAATATTTAGATTGATTTGTATTTAACATTAAACAATAAATGTTGTTAAGACATTGCTATAAATGGTAACTGCAGTCAGTCAATCACACTAGGTAAAAAGGCAGAGAGATGCCCTGGATCCTCTGTTACAGGATGCCATACAAAGGTTATTGCTGTGTTTGAAGTCCGTGTTCTAATTCTAAGCAGTAATTAATGCCTAAAGCTGGGGTTATACTGGATGCAATGTGGTAACGGCAGTACTGACATTGATTCTCTACTTATACAAATAATACTGAATTTCTTTAATTTGTCCAGGAAATCATCCAGAACATTTGGACCGACAACTTTTCTTTTTTAATTCAAACTCTGATACGAGTGGAAAAGTTGTAGCAGCAGGAAAAGCAGATAAGGGAGAAATGGAGTGAAGGAAACGGATTATTATGCCAAAATCATTGCATTGGTTTATTAACAGGGACACAGCACAAAACAAAGCGTAACCATTTTGAAAAATTGTTTTAGCATAATGTGTCCCATCACATTATAATCCCCTGCACTGGAGCCTTGTGTCTTGTGCACATACTGATAATGATAATCTTCCATAACTCTTTTCTAAATTATGTTTTTGGTAGTCTCTAAAAAAATTATCAGCTTGTTTAGTAAAGGTCTTCATAGTTTATCCTCACGGTGCTGAATGGTGTCTATGAGAGCGAGTGGACTCAAATAAAACCCCCAGGCTTGTGTGTGATTTTAAAGTAAATCAGAATATGTTCTGCATATTCTGCTCCCACAGTTGGAGAAAATGTATCTGTTGACTTTATGATACCTGCAGCTGTGATCCAGCAGCTCTCCGCAGTCTTTGAAGTCATAATTGAAGTTATAGATGAGAGCTATTTTCAATTACTTGACATTTTGTATCAAAGCTCACATTTGACATTTCACATAGCCAAGCCTACATGCAAAATAATAGTCAGTCTCAATCCTCATCTTTTGCGTGGTGCAAATGACAAACCTGATCCTTCTACAGCTTTCATTTCCCAATCACAGCTCCATTGTCAGCCCTATTTTCAATGGACACGTCTTTTCATATAAATTCTCTCATGCAGCAGGTGAAGTGCCTCCACAAGCAGCAAAGCTTTTGTGAGGCCTAAGTATCATCAAGATATTACCTGTGTCAACAGCAGTCCACCCACATTAGTTATACCTGACATCAAAGACTGTTATGTAAGAACACAGGCTGCATGATAAAAATGGACGTAGCCACCGAGACATCACACATTAGTTTCAAGACTGCAGTTACAAAGCCTCCAGTTTGGTATTTCAGCATTGTCATCTTATAGCGACTTGTTAGACACAAGGTGGAAACCTTAAAGAATACCCTGCTTTATCGATGTTTTACTCTAAATGAGACAATAGTTTAAAAAAAAAGTGCTATATTGAAATAGACTTAAAACTAGCATTTGAGACCATAAACTCATTAGGAAAATGTTTTTAAGGTGTTAAATCAATTGAGAAAAATGTAGGTAAGAATATAGAAAGAATGCAGGTATGAAGCATTGCAGCATAGCCTTCATTTTACAGATCAGGAAGCTCCACCCACTTTTACTGTAAACAGTCTCTGTGTAGGAATATAACCTTTATCTCGTAATATGTTTCGCAAAATAAAAAAAACAACAACTGACAGTTGCATGCAGGGATGTGAATTGTAGGGAGATGGGGAATGACAGATGAAGACAATAGATGGTGCAGGGAAAGAAAAAGAGAGAGAAACATGACTTTGTCACCATATTTAAAAAATCAGGCCAGAATAAAAGGAAACATTTAATATGACCTGATTCTGTTTTACCGTTCAAACTTAGAAAAGACATTTTGTCAGCTCAGAAATGTCGGCTATTTGGGAAGTCTCAATTATTAAAACTTAAGGTGAAAAGGACATAAAGGTGTCACACAGCAAAAAAATGAGACTGAGAGCTAAAAGGGAACCATCATAATTTTTTTTTTAACAAAACCTAATCAAAACCAAAAAAATATTAGATAATGCAACTAATAGTTCGCTTAATGGTCAAGTAAGCTGTTTTTTGCAACGAAACTGTTTTTCAACTGTTCTAAACTTTAAAAAGTAGTAAGACATGCACATTGCAAGGTGCAAAAGTTCAGATTGAAAAAAAAACAATCCCTCTTCATTCCTACATGAATCCATTGGTTGTCTGTGCATACTTTCCTTCCAGCCAGGTTGTTCCAGAGGGGAGACAAGTGACTGGGCTGCTATATTACAGTGATATTTCAGTCATAAGCTCCCAAATGTGCCAGGTGGTGTCATTACGGTTGTAGCGTAGTATTTCATTTTCCCATATTCTGCAGGACAGGTAGACTCAAATCATTTGGTCTTGATTATACACTGTTATATGCACACAGTATGTGCATGTTAAAGCACTATCTGCAGTGCACAGTGCTTTTGTTAACGAGGGGTTAGCTCCATTAAGTGTGCCAGTGAACTAGCATGGACTTTACCAGGATCCTGAAGTTTAACTTTACCTAAAAGTAACACAGTTGACATGAATATTTTTAATTAAAAAAAGCATTATCTAATAGCACACCAGATCTGTCTGTGGTCAGATTTACCAAAAAAATGTATGTGAAAAATTTGTGTCATCTGGTGCAGCGACAGGAACAAATACTTTGCATGGCCAAGCTGCAGCTTCTGCTACTGGAAATGTTTGCTGTTTGAAAAATTGTGTGATACTTAAAATCCTTCAGATAATATTAATGTACCAGCATGCAAATGCCGATCTGTTTGTTCAGCTCTGCAGTGAGGACCGTAGGGAAAAATCTGAGAGTGCCACCTCTTCACAGCACACCTGCTGTGTGGAGAGGTATTTGGCCTTTGTCTGATTTCAGACTTTCAGATATTTGGCAGCTCCATTGTTGTGGAGTCAGTCCTCTCTCTCTCTCTGACTCTCTTTCCTGTTCACATTTTTAGAGGAGCGATTAGCTTCCATCACCTACATCCCCAGCTGCTGAAGGGTTTGAAAAGCTACCCAGTGGACTGCATCAGCTTTGCTGTTTGAAATGTTTGCTCTGCATCAATGTACATTCAGTGCATTCAATAACATTTAGCATTAGCAGCCCTGATGAGTGCATCGAGTTGAATCTCCTTGGTAAAATGTTCAGGTCGCTAATTGATTTGACTCCTAGTTGATTCCGGGCAAAGCTATTAGCTTCCCCTCCTTTATACATTCAAAAATGTATAAAAAATACAGTAGTTGACCTCTTACATATCATAATAACCAGAGAATACAACATATATTTTTGTTCAGTACAGTGCTTTTACACTGGATGTAAACTGTAATTGCAATCATGTGAATGGGTGACTATTTTAGCTGGCATTTTCTTTCCCTTCCACTGCTGTGTGTTGATATTTTGTAAGGGCGCTGTCGCTGCATCCTAAGCCAATTGTATCTGGTTTTAACAGTTTTAATATTACATTAATCAGTATGGCTTCATACCTTTAAACCAGACCTTAACATTTTAAGATTTTTAGGAAAAACTCTTAAGTACTTTTTAAGTGGCTAAAAACTGGAACAAAGCACATACATTTGTCTTCAGGATGACAAAACTAGAGTGAGGCGCAAGCCAGTAGAAGGTGTGACTCATGCCAACATGAAGCCAAGAACTGCAGTGAAAGAAGAAGCACTGCGCTGGTGGTTTTTCAAGTCACAGAAGCCACGAATAATCTGTTAACACGACGAGATTTATGCTGAAGAAGCCTTTTTTTTTTTTTTGACGTATTAAGATTGTGAAGTCTTGATTTCTGAAGGTTTTTATTTGAATTGCAAAGTCCTCAGACAGTGTCATTCAGCATGTATTTACTACACTGAATTTTGGTGAATGAAGTTGAAATACTTTATAAAAGCTCCATTGTTGTTGCTGAAAATGATGAACCCGTTTTGCCTTCATACTGCCTGGTTGCCATGGTTACAGTCATACTAAATGACACCCTTAATACATTTTTTATCTTCTTCATTCTGCAAAAACAGCAGGAACCGAAATGCTATTGATGATAATTTTTTGTCATCTTATCTAAATATATCCAAGCAATCTGTAGAACCATTAAATTAACTGCTAATTAAGACGTTTCATGTAAACAAAAAGTAAATAGAAATAACAGATGGGGATGTTTTTGCTAACCAAAGGTTGGCCTCTGTCAAAACAGAGAGAAATGTAGGTTTTGGTGGTGTATTATTATTCATGTTAATCACATCGTGAAGAATTAATAAATTATATTTTTTTCTGTCTCATTCCAAAAAGAACAGCTGTCGGTTTTAAGAGAACATTAATGCCACTTCTAATATCTTGACTACCGCTTGTTTTTCTTGCTGTTATACATTTTCCTGCCTGTGATAGCTAAGACTCATGGTTGATGCATAATGATATTTTACTGTAATATCAAATAAAACAAAAAAAAATCTTGCAAAAATTAGCATTTTGCCCAAATTTTTGAAATTTTCACACTAGATTTTTCATCCATTAGTCAGAGAAGTATCATGAGATCAATCAGTAACGTAGATAATTGTTGCTCTTCTACATAAAGTGACAATATCTTGTGATGTCTGCAGGTTGATCCTCATATTCCATTATTTCTTGGTTTAATTGGATAGCTATATAAGCTACAGATTGTCTCATTACAATTCATAGAGTCACACCAGCCAACTTTGTAAGTGTAATAAGTCAGAGCATGAAAACATCATTTGATGTGTTTTTGAGAATGTCAGTTGGGAAAAAGTTGTTTTCATGGTTTTTAAAAAGACACACACAGACGACCGTCTTGTTTATCATTTCACTTCCCATATGTGACTATTTCAAATTAAACTGGCTAAAAAAAACTGGATAAATGTGCTCCTCTCAGTCTCAGTCTTTATCTCTTCACTGTTAACTTCAACTTCAATCAAAAGCACAACAAACTGAGATTCAAATCAAAGTAAAGACAAAAGCTGTTCCTCAATGAGTCTGTGCTTCAAAAAAAAAAAAAAAATCAGTTTTTCTCCTGCAGGCCCACGCAAACGTGTAAATGTGTTAATGTTCGCAATTTAGTTTTTCATAAGGAAATGTGGTGCTGTTACCATGACAACTAATTCAGTGCATGCACATGCAAAGCCACCCTTTATTTCACTACCAGCCCTGCCAGGTCCAACCCTCTTATACCAACATGTAGATATGTTTTTTTTTTTTTCCACCTGGAAGTGGCACACTGTCCTGTTTTTTTCTCCCATAGTGCCAGCTGCTTCAACACACAGCGAGAAACCTCATGGCCTCATGAGTATTTCATGAAAAGTGATGTTGTTTTTAAGTCTGAAATGTACGGTCATTTTTTTTCACTCATCATACACAAATACACAGACACACAAACATGCATGTTTAAGAGAGTTTATTTCTGTTGCACCCACCATGCTCTCAAACATGAAGCCTGTCAAAAACACAAAGGATAATGGATGTTGCTATATTGTACGTTTCATTTGGAAATAGCCTCATGGTTTTTAAACACTGCCACGCAGAAATTTTTCCATAAAGCCTTAGCATATAGCGTCTTTTTGCATTGGAGGAGTTTTAGTTCCTTGGCCAAGCAAAGCAATCAAAATCTAGCATTTACAGGGAGTCTGAGCACACACACGAACACAGGCACAACTCCACTGTTAACCATGTGCCACTGAATCAGCTAAGCAAATGCCCCGCTCACCTTTACAATCTGGTGTGCCCGTAGAAATAGAGGAGGGTTTTACGGGGTCTCTGTATCACTGCAGCAACTGCTCGGCATTTGATGTCTCATCTGTTTTTCTGATGTGTATGTGTGAGCATGTAGAGTATAAGCTGACATGACGGTATCCAGGAACATAGGGAGGTGGGAGAGTAAGCAGCATGAGTGCCAGGCAAACACCAGCTGTTACAGTTGGTTATGTGAGGAATCGCTTTCCAGGCGCTGAAGACTGATTAGAGATGGAAGAGGAGGGTCGAAAAACTATGAGCATCGCACGCAAAGCCATAAAAACTATTTCATACAGGCTTTAGTTTTATAGATTTGTTACTTTGCTTTTTAAAAAGATTTTTTTTTTTAATGTTCTGTTGTCTTTCAGATTTTAACTTCCTAAATTCCCTGCTGGTCGTGCTCCGTAACACCATGTGGGAAGCTTCAATTTAAAACTGCCAGATTTTATGGATTTACAGAATATTGGAAATAAATGATCCTGGAAGTCACAGCGTGCAGAAGAAATCATTTTAAAGTTTTAATTTTTTTCTAACAACATGGCCAAGGGACTATGGATGAAAAATAGTCTTATGTCTAATTCTGACTTTCTTGCCTTGTGTCATATTAATTTGCACTGTGCCTTCATAACTCAACTAAACTGAAACACTCAGACTACCCTTTATGCCTATGAAGCTTACAGAAAAAGAAAGAATACAATTGTTGGTACTTTGAATACTGTAGGAGGCATGAATATTGACATGCTCTGTAATGAAGACACGCTCCATTATTGATGGGGCATCATATACGACCCATACAGATATGTGTTCAATAAGCTACTAGCAGTCAGTGTATTGACTCTGCTGTGAGGCTCACATCTAGATTGACTTTTAAATCTGCTTTCTTTATGGTGCAAGTCTCGAGTTTAAACCTGAAAACTGCATAACAGTGGCTCTGACGTGTACATGACTCCCTGCTACAAAACCAACACTGACATGTTTCCTTTTTTGCCTGATTACTCCTCCACAGTACATCGGATGTGCGGAAATAACAGTTTTTCAGCTTCAACTTGCTTCCACATGTTAAGTGTTATTGGTCATCAGTACAGGTTGACTTGATTAGAATAATAAACAGGAGCTCTGCTGTCCAGCTGAGGACATCGATTTCATTCCAAATGACCGAGGTGATTGTTGTTTGTTCTGCTTGATATCTGATGCTCTCGACAAACTGTCACGTACAGCAAACTGTTAAGTCAGTTCTTTTGTGTGCTTAGTATCCACAAAGCAGTCACAGACCAAAACATTAGTCTGTGTAATTTAATAGTTGAACAACAATCATGATGTAGAAATAATGCAGAATTAAAGAGATTTAACTTCTTTTCATGCAGTTCAGTCTGTCATGACGCCTGTTTTGATTGGCAGCCACCAGATAATCAGTAAAACCTTCAATAATAGCATTTCTTTAAAAAGTGAGCAATCATAGATGCTCATCAAGAATTCTTCAGAAAGAAACTTGTTTTTATGATGGTTGGTGTTACATTTAATCCATTGTCCTAAGAATTAAATTATTTACATACTTGTTGTTCTACAGCATCAAACAAAAGAGTTTTCTAAATTTCTCTGTCAAGGGACACAAAAAACATTCAATTTGTTTTTAAAAGAAATGTAGAAACCCTAAATAGACTTAAGCATAGTGCCCTCTTTTGCCGTTACTTACTCCATTAGTGTTGAAGTGTGTGGGAAAATACAAAAAAGAAGACAGTAAAGGAAGAAAATAGGTCTGAAATCAATTGCAAAAAATAGAATAGTTACAAAGTAAGAATCTCTTGATAAAACAAATCCACAAAAAAAAACAATCAATTCTAGAGGATCAATAGGTATGAAAACTTCTCGTGAAATCAAGGCATTTTGCTTTGTGTCAGCGTGTCTGAGTCAAGGATTTTGATCATGTCGAGATCAGTGTCAGAAACTACCCGAGTTCGTATCCCTCCAACTGTTTCCATGTCAGATTATCTCAGCATGTAGCTCTATGCCGTTTTACACATAAGGTGTTTTACCTTGGGGCTTCCTCTGTGGCTCATCACAGGGAACTGACTGTTGTTAAGATCTTTGAAAAAAGGAACCTAATAATAATAATAATAAGACATTTCAGAACTGAGCAAAGCTTCGTCTTGTTTTTGAGAACGCTAATTAATTCTGCCTTTGGTTATGAGAGTAGATACCTGTCAAAAAATGACAGTGTGTAGAGAAACATTCAAACATGTGAGCTTGACATATTTTTCAAATTAAGGATTTGTAACTGAAATGTGTTTGTTTGCATGCATCAGAAAACCTGAACGCGTGGGTTCTCTGCCGATCCATTAATCTACTTAATGCACCGTGCAGTGCGACATCCCTGCTCCATTTTGCTGCTCGAGACTTTGAACACTGTCTCTCCATGTCACTCTGAAACTGCCTCAAAAGCAAGAGGCAATATGATCAGAGATGAAAGTACAGATTTAGCCAGGCACCTCCCCTTTATCCAAGCCTGAAGTCTTACTCGCAGTGAGCGGGTGAGTGGGAACCAGTGCTGCAGAGATCAAACATTAGGTTGATTGGTTTATTTTTTATGTGGTACTGGTAGGAATTCTCCATTCAGTTACAGACTGAGGATGTGAAATACAGTAGAATGAATAAAGTTGGCAAAGACAAAAAGAGAAACATTTTTTTGGATATGTTCCCAAATGTAAGAATCAGGACGGTGCTACATTCATCACCTCCTCCTGAAAAGTCAGATCAGTGTGAAAAAAAACACCCGCAAAATGATGTATTCTCGCAGAGACGACTTTGCTGGAAATGGCAAAGCGTTTCTTCAGACTTTTATATGGCTGAGAGGTTATTAATTTTGAGACCCGCAGCACTTGACATCATCAAGTTGTTTTCTTAAAATGTCAAGAGCAGCTGGATCGTTGACTTTTAAGGGGAGACACAGTCGGTCATCAGTGGCATAGCAATGAATTTATGCTTTTTTTTATTGCACCATTGGGGGAGCATGTAGAGAGAAATGGATTAGACAAATAATGCGGCCCTGTGACCAAAGACGTGTGGTGTTTGCTGAGGAGGAGGAGGAGGACAAGTTGCCATTGGTGACTGAGAAGGTTGTATTGGAAAGGCATGAAGCCATCAGGAGCAGTGCCACGGACTCCAACCTGCCGCCGTATAAGCATAATTTACAACAGGATGGTTGATGGCGCTGAAGAAAGCACTGAGGTCTAAAAGGATTAAAAGTAAAGAAGTACTTGCTTCTGTTATTAAAAGTTGGTAATAAAATGTGTCTCTGCTGTGCTCTTCGTACAGGCTCAGTGTGCTTTCTCAGGCAGCAGTGATGGATGACATCGCGCACGTATCTGCACATTTTGTTACAGCCGCTCTTGTGTTTGTCTGGTGCTCTTCAGTGTGCTGTTGTCGATTTTTTTTTTCTGTATCTGAATGAGCTCCAGCTCATCTTTCTGTTGTTTCAGCCTGATCCTCTTGTTCCCCAGTTTGCACTCGACTTGAGTTGTTTATAACCGGTTTCTGGTGATGAATTTTAAGTGTGTTATTTTGTTGTCTTCACTTTTTTTTTTTTGTGTTTTGTTTATGCCGCACACTGAGGAGCTGCCAAACTGACTTCTGTTGTTTTTTTGATGATGAAAATAAGGATCTGTCCGTCTATCTGTCCGTCATTTTCATCAGCTTTGTTTTTATTGGTATATGCTGTAGCTGCAGGAGTAAATCCAGCAATTTCCGGCACCAGACACTAAAAATGGTGTTTGCTCACAATGTGTTACACTACAATCACTTTCCCGTCTTCACTGTCTGACACATAATGTTCTCTTCAGAGTGCTGCAATGATTTTTTTTTACAGGAATACTGCAGCAACTCTGAGATGCTCGTTTGCAATTTCAAAATGTAGAATTGTGGAGTGTATATTGAACGTCCAGGTCACATAAATGCGTTGATAATGCTTGTGTTCACACATAACACACAAGATTAAGCACCATTAACACTGGCTGTACATTAAATGTGCAATAAACATCCTGCTCTGCAGAGAAGAGCAGGGAAGCTGCGCTGCTCCCACTGAAGCTCATGACCTACTTTTCCACTCCAGGCAATAACATACTGTACTGGATCCAGTCATGTAAAATTCCTGTCGCTTCCTACTCTGTATGTGAAAGGGGTTTGGGGAGGGATTGCCAATATTTGGTGTGCAGGAGCTTTAGCAGAAACACCTGTGCATAACCCATGTGTAGTGATACAGTTATCTAATCTATGCTTTTGTGCCCCTTGGCAGCCTGAAGTTGCAGAGTAGCTGCACATAATTCAAAGACTGCCGCTATCTGCAGATCAATAAAAGGAGGACAGAGAATGGCTTGATTTAAGGTTGGGAAAAAAAGGAGGCTGTTAATAACAGACTGCTAACAGAAGGCAATGTACTAGAACCAAGTGTGATGTTATAAAAAAGCTCCACTTAGAAATAAGTGTCTTAGATTAACTTGTTCTCCCCTTCACCACACAGAGAGGCTAAGCCTGATCAATGTGGCCATCCTCAGGGCACCACCTGTAGGCAGAATGTTCTATTTTTCGGCCCCATCAGTGATAAAAACAAAAGAACAGCAAAGTTTCTTCTACATCTATCACTTTTGTTTTTGTGGTGTGTAATTAAGCAGTAGCTAACAGCAGACCAAGGACCCACAACCCACTTAGCCATGATATAACCCAACATGTCACGGCCTTGAGTTAGCTATTGCTATGGCAGTATGTTGGTTAAAAACTTTGAGTGTTTCATTAACATGTTCATTAAGCTTTCATAAGCCATTGTTGCTACAAAGAAATAGGTCCTCCTGCCAGCCAACACATAGTGGAAGGCAGTAACTATGCTACAGTTAGCTTAGCCTGCTGCTGTCTCGTTAGCCTAACCTAGCCTAGCATACCAGTTACCACAGCAGTTTACCCAACTCATTAACTGTGCTAGCAATCAATGAATTAAGATGTCTACAAGCAGCTTTATAAGCAATGATGGCTTGTGATCAGTAAAGCTTCTGGGACAAAAACCACAGTGGCGCCGTGGCTCAACACAAAGGTATATGTGTGGCCATCCAACAAGTAGACTCAGTGAATTAACTTCATTATGAGTCAGGAAGAAAACTGTACCTACAAATGTATTTACTCATAAAGTCACGTCACGTCTGATTGTGTCAATCAGCGCCCTCAGTGCACTGCGACAGCACTTTAAATAGCAACGGCATGGTTGTTGTGTATCCTGCTCAGTGTCATCAACGCCCTGAGGAGGTTAACCTTTAAATGGCTGTAAAAGCTGTTGGATGTGAGTAGTCGTGACACCAACGGGTGGGGGCAGCTGGGCTAGGATGAGAGAGAAGGAGGAATCGTGTCACAGCCAGCCAGTGAGTCATTCTCCCATGGCAGTCGCTTAGACAATAGATGGCCTATGATGTTGGCATATGCTGAGATGTGTTACATGTCTCCACAGAAGAAATGCAATGGCAGTGGGCTGTGTGACACCAGGATGTGAAAATGCGGTGTTTGTTTTTTAAAGGCCTCCCCAACGATGCTGTGATATATGCGTTAAAAATAGCAGAGTGGATTTGTGACGTTGCCTGTTTTCTGGACAATGTAGTGTGTGTTTTTGTCTCTTCAGAAATCCTCTGCTGAGTTGTTTCTGCACGTCAGCTGCAGTGAGTTTCTCCAAATAGCAGATTGCCAGCTTTGTAGCCATGTTAACAGCACGACTGTAGGGATGGCAGTGTTGGACAGTCAGTCCTCCACTGTAGTTCTCAATGATACATTTGAAAAAAGGATTAGGCACATGGATGGACTGCCATCTGCCATGAAAATCAGGACAAACTTTTATTTTTTCCAGAAACATTTGATAACCCCCACACTTTCTGTGATCAAACACAGGTCTAAAATTTTCTCTTATCTATTGATAAACTCAACATTAACTAAATGGGTCGTCACACAATTTGATACCAACAATCATGAGTCCCAGACAGTGGATTCATGTTTTTCCCCTATGGTGTCACCATAGGGAAATGTTATATTATATTATATTGTTAATGTGAAATGACATTAGACATCTTCTTAGACCTTAACTATTGTGATACATTCCTACATGAATAGTACTAGTTTAGACACAGAATACTCTAATTATTAAGCCTCCCTCCAGCAAATCTCACTTTCATTTGGTTGTAGTCGCTAAACTTGCAGCTGCAGCTGTATGTATCTGCAAACTGGCACTCTATTTGGTCCTCATCCCACTACTTTTTTCTCTAAAGCAGTGACCTCTGTGCTCAGTCCTTTCACACGTTCCCAGTTTCTCTGCATCGTCATCCTCCCCCTTCATCCTTGGCTCATTTGTCACTATTTTGTCCACCTTTCCTGCCAAAGCATCCTATCTGTCCTCTTTCTGAAAGCAACACCATGTAAAATTCTGAAGGGAGGTAGTTGATTGTTTAGTCTCATCTCCTGATTGATGGCTTGAAAAGAGCTTGGAAGCAGTTATTTCTGCTACATCCCTTCATTGTTAGTACTTCACTGGGCATTTGCATCATGATAGAGAACATGTGCAGAAAGAGTGCTGCCGGGAAGTAATCAGTTTAAATTATTAACATGGTACAGTTTTTCTATTATTGGACAAAGGTTGAACTACCTTTCTGCAGTTGGACTGAGTCTGTTAATTCTGTTTGATGTGGTGCATTTTTATTCTGTTTGGGACTTTAAATCAATTATAATCAAAATTCTAGGCTCTTTAAATGTGTAGCATTGCTTTAACTGCTTTTTAATGTCAGTACCTTCTCTCCTCAAGCTGTCATCCACATTGTCAGTATCTCTTTCTATTTAAAATTGTGATTGAGGACATACAGCGTCTTTGTAGTATTTGAACATGGGTTGTGCCTCTGCTCAGTATCTCCACACATACAGGGGTTAAGGTGGATCTGTGTCAGCTTCTCCAAAGGGAACCTGTGCCTTGTGAGCTACACCAGAGCAGTTTTTACCTTCTCCCTGGTGTTGGCAGCTATTCTTAGCATTATGACTTTTGTTGGCCTCAAGCTCATAATTAAAGCATGTGGATCAAATACAGACTAAAAGAAGTCAGGTGTCACTAATCCTTCTTGACTATTACTGTATTTCCTGCATTTCCTTTCTCCCAACTGGGAGTGCAGATGCATCCCCCTCTCTCCTTGTCTCTGCTAACTCTCCCTGCCGGTTTGAAGAGTGTAGACAACCACTCGTCTTCTCTGACAATTATACAGCCATTTTTTATGTCAGACATGCATCCTCAGTAGGGGAGGATAGCAGGAGAAGTGTTATGATTCTTAGACTGTAATTTTCTTAGAAAGTAATTTTCTTATACACACAATAGAATACACGAAAATCACAACACTTAAAAATACTCCTTTTACTTTCTACAAAATTATTTTGAGTCACTAATAAAAGTTCAAATTATTGGAATTTTACAACTCCATTTTGTTTACTTTTGCTCACACGTACATTAATGTGTCAGAGCTGCTGCCTATGTAGACTAACTGTGCTCTACATGGTGCATTTGTATGCTCCTTGTCAATTAAAATGTTTTTTTAGTCCATTCACTTTTTAACTTTTAAAAGAGTGCACTTAGTTTACCTATAGACTAGGGCTGCACGATATGGCCTAAAACCAATATCTCGATATTTTTAGGCTATATCGCGATACACGATATATATC
>JAPZDY010000012.1:12182438-12228298 GCA_029783645.1 Ctenochaetus hawaiiensis | reverse complement strand
CCTGCACAGCTCTGGCTACAAGGAGAAGGAGACAGGGATTAGTAAAGAAAAAGACAAAACAAATCATAACCACGACATGATATTTGCAAAAAAAAAACCCCGCAGCTTTCTGCACTCAAACTGTGTCTCCTTTTGAGAGTGTGAGTCCATAATCAGAGGATGTATTTGACATAAAAGCTGCAGCGATTAGCTGATTGTTTCATCAGCTGACTGAATTAAAATATTTGACAACTTTTTTGATAACTGATTAAATGTTTGATTCATTTATTGTTCAAGCAAAAATGTCAAATATTTGCTGGTTCCAGCTTCTTAAATGTGAGGATTTGCTGCTAATTTTTGGCTTTTTTAAGAGCAAATGAAAAGTCTTTTGAGTTTTGGCATAACGGTTTGAAGTAATATGAAGACATTAATTTGGATCTAGGAAATGGAATGATCTTTTTAAAAAAAAAAATAATAATAATAATAACATTTTGTAGGATAAACTGATTATCAAGTACTCGGAAAATGATCAACATATTCATCACTAATGAAAATAATTGTTTGTTTCTGCCCCATTTTGACATGAACTAACCAGAACAAGTGTTTACTCATCTCTGATGTTTGCTTGCAGTATTTCTGGTGATCCAAAAAAAAAACAGCCAGCTGTCAGTCATCAGTTTATTCACCACACAGTAGCACATGAACTATGAACCGATGATGAGTCCTCAGTTATTTTTGGGAGATCAGCAAAGCAAAACTTTGTTTGGATATTAAAGTAGCTGTTAAATACAGGTTTTGTCATCACAAGTGTTTTTCTTTAAATAAGGGTTTATCGGTGCAAGCAGTGAGGTCACCGTCTGAACCTCCTCCAAACCCACTCCAAACAAATTGCTTGGCTTAATTTTGGCCTTAACATTAATGGCATCGAGGGGACGACTGACCCTCCTGGCTGAAAATTTGCAACTCAGCCACTCAGATGCCAAATTATACCAGCAATTAAATGCCTAATTATCACAATTGCACTGAGAGCTGAGCAAATGAATTAAATCCTGCCCGCCGTTCTCTCGCTCAATAAAACCAAAGCTTTATATAGTGCTCACATCTGAGGCTGTCCTCTGTGCTAGAACACTGTGGGTCTTACATAAAATATGCTCTGACCCAGCCTGAGCACTCATGTGTGGGACAGTAACGGATGTAAAGATATAGCTCTTAATAAAGGATGTGCAGGAGATACCATAAGTATTTAAACACTTGATAATATGAGCTATACTGAAGCAGATCCTGTGCAGAGTATAGATGAAAATATATCATATAAAAGTGCAAAGAGTATAGATATTTGTGTGTCTAATTACAATAAAAAATATAACTTTTTCTTTGTTCTAGTTTGTCTTTTTCGTGTATTTAATACCCACACTTTGTAAAGCAGCTAAACACATCTGGATGAGTCACATGATTCTGGTGTGACCAGCTTCCTGATAAACTCTCTGATATTTATTTTCTGTTACAGCCTCAATATTTGGCCTGAATTAAACAGGGAGGCAATCAATAAGTAAAAAGTAACGTTTTTGTACTTCTGCCCTGTTTATCATACTTAGTGCAGAAAAGAAACATTTTAAATACAGAGAATTTTTGTCTTATGACCAAATCTTAATCTAGATTCATCAAAATGGGGCGTCTGCTGACCATAACTGTGTTTGCTGAAACATGTTTACTATCTGTATCATAAAGCTATAGCAGCTGTCCCAGATGTAGTGGACGGTCTGAAGCTTCAGCTATCTGCAGGGTTTTTGTTCACACCTCTAACAGCCTCCATCACAGCGCTCAGCTTCCCCATTAGCCAGTGCTTTGCTCTGAATTTATGAGCAGAGGCCTGCCAGCCTCTGTTGACCCTGCAGGCTTTTATCAGTTATCCGACAGACACTCCTCCACCTCCTCACCACTTTTGTTCTCGAAGCAGCCTCATGAAATCTTAATGTCATCCTGGGATGGAATATCACCCGAACTTTCTCCGTCCTTCCTTCTTTACCACCATTCTTCCTGAGGCGTCCCCATCCATCCCCTGTTTCACCTTATCAGCTCCACCTTACTGTCTTTCATTTTGACCTCTTTTCTTATCGAGTGCAAACACACAAACACAAAGTATCTCTTTTGCTTCATCCCCCTGTGCAGGATGTTTGATGTGGGAGGCCAACGCTCGGAGAGAAAGAAGTGGATCCACTGTTTCGAAGGAGTCACAGCCATTATTTTTTGTGTGGCACTGAGTGCTTATGACCTGGTGCTGGCAGAGGATGAGGAGATGGTAAGGAAGAATGTCCCCTTCTGCTGTGTGTCTCCACCTGCATGGATGAAATAACTTAACTTCTTTCATAAATCAGATCTTTGGCTCATTTTCAGTATGAGGTCGTCTTGATTTTAAGGTATTAAAAGACATTTAGCGTGACCCATCCTTATTTTATTGTGGCTTAATAACAGTGAGCTCCAGTGATCCATTTACAGTTGAACTAATGGAGTGTAATTATATAATAAAAGCTAATTTTTTGAGTGACTTGAACAACTTGGCCCCAATTTCTTGAAATGCTTTTGAATTTAAAGCGAGTGCTCAGGAGAGACTCAGAAAAAAGAGATGCTGTGAAGATCCTCCCCTGCGCTGGTTATTCCCTCACATTTGAAATATTAAACAACATCTTCCCCTGGTGGCAGCTCTGATGGGTTGTTGTGCTTCAGTGGAGGCCATAAGCAGTGACCAGTTTTGCTTCTCCTCAGAACCGAATGCATGAGAGCATGAAGCTGTTTGACTCCATCTGCAACAACAAGTGGTTCACAGAGACCTCCATCATCCTCTTCCTCAACAAGAAGGATCTCTTTGAGGAGAAGATCACTCGCAGCCCCCTCACCATCTGCTTCCCGGAGTACACAGGTACACAAACGACTGTCTGCCTGTAAACATCTGCAGCAAAACCACAAACAAACACATTGCTAACAAATCTCAACGTAGGAAAACTTGATGTGTCCTCTTAATAACGAATGATTTCCTCGTCTTTACAAACTGTTGTTCTGCAGGAGCCAACAAGTTTGACGAAGCAGCCAGTTACATTCAGACCAAGTTTGAGGACCTGAACAAGAAGAAGGACACAAAGGAGATCTACACCCACTTCACCTGTGCCACCGACACCAAGAACGTGCAGTTTGTCTTCGACGCCGTCACCGACGTCATAATCAAGAACAACCTGAAAGACTGTGGTCTTTTCTGAAGGTGAGAGATGTTACAGAGGGGGTGCAGGAGAAAGTGATATACAGATTTGAAGCAATGAGGTGACCTACAACTACATTTATTTTTTCCGTTATTTTTTAAAGCAAAATTCAAAAGACACTCTGGCTTCAGCTTCTCAAATCTGAATATTTTTTTGTTTTCTTACCCTTCTTTACCCTTCTTTCTTTTACTCAGTAAACTGAATATTTCTGTGTTTTAAACTTATGTTTGGATAATAAAAAAACAACTGAGTCTGTTGGTGTGACCTCTGGAAGTATCTGGATCATTTTTATGATTTTTTAGATTTTATATATTCAATCAATACTTGATTCATCAAGCAAATAACTACTTCATTAATTAATAATGTATTTAGTTGTTAGTTATGGCTCTAATTAAATCAGAGATGATTAGCACCTTATAAGTGAGAAACTAATAGCTATTATTAAACTGATTTATTGACAAAATTAAGACTGTCAGTTTTTTTTCAGTGCAACCTGTCAGGCCATGTTAACTGCTAATGAGGTCTTATCTTAAGTTCATGTTTATGTTAAGTGTCACTACTACAATGTGGAAATATCAAGCCGTATCATGAATTTATTGTATTACACTACATAACAATTCCTCTCATAGAGCCTCAGAGAAGCACTAAAAAAATAGGAGAAGTCGAGTTCTTGGATGACGAAGAATCTTATATTTCATAGATATTGAGATCATTTAATAGAGTAAGAAGACTATATTGCCTGTAACATGTGCTGAATTTATTTATGTTTGTTTATTTTTGTACATCAGTTACACAAAGATGTGTAGAATATGACGTCCCAAAAAAAAAGCCAGTGAAACCAGAACAGGTTGGATGCAGACACAGAGTGGAGAGCTGAGGGCCAGATTAAACAGGATAAATCAGTAAACTTAAATGAAATGTATTTTGCATTTTAACATTGAAATAACAGCTCTTCTTTTGTTAAAGTTGTTTTTTTTTGTTGTTGTTGTTGTTGTCTTTCTGTTCATGCAGGAAAATGCCTGACGCACACAGACTGCATGAGAGACTGCAACAGCCATGTGATGATTACTGCTTTTCATAATGAAAACCATAACAGACTCGATTCCTAGAGGGAAACCTTCAAGAACCTCAACAATCACTGATTTGCAACCATCACATTTTCTGTCAATTGTGTTGTAATTATTATTATTTTATATGATTTCTTACTGCTCTTGATCAGGGGTTCTTATATCATCCTGGCTGAACGCCTGTAAATACATATTTGACCAAGGACTCCCTCACTGTACAAGAATCACTAACAATCGGGGTGCTCCCCTTAGATTAACATGTTTTCAGTATAACTTGGATTATGAATTATCTAATCTAACTGGCTTCAGTGGAAAATTGTTGCTGGAAGTCTAAAAATTATAATAATAACATATTTTCTCATCAGGACAGGTGGCAAAAAAAGTATCTTTCAAGCCTTTAAGGTTCAATTTAAGGGCCACTTGTTTAAACTGTAGAAGAAGAAGATAATGAAAGAGGAAGAAGAAGAAGGCATAGGTGATTTATTGAGTCCAATTTTTTTGTATTTACATTTTTTTTTAGGCTTTCATTTGACTTTCCCATTTTGCTTTGGAAGTTTAATAAAGGAATACGATACAAAAAAAACACTTTTTATAAAAAAAAAAATCACATTAACTTATGTTAACTAATGACGGCATTTTATGAACCTTTTGACGGCACAGAGCTTATTTTTAGAAGAAAACAAACAAGCATGGAGAATGAAAAATGGATGAAGGGAAAATGCTTTTTGTACAATGTTTACACAGAATCAAATATTCACAGTTGTACTATAGTGCATTGTTCTGCATGACCGTCCATAGATTAGCTTGTACCCCACACAAACTGAATAACATTCCTTAAGTAACTTCTTTAAAGAAACAAAGCAGAAATGGTTATGTGTCACTTTTAAGATAACTGCAAGATTTTTTAAGTGGTCATGTCTGTTCCTTATTACATGGATTGTTCTGTACTACTCGTTTCATTCCAAGTCTTTTTACATATGTTTGTGCCTTGATATCTGTTTACACCTGTTCTTTAGAGACATGCTATCTTCATAGTGTGAATTAGGGCTATTTCTACTCCACTTCAGTCCACATGAACTATGATTTAAGATGCACCGTAACACAGAGACAAATGGATGATAGTTGTTCGTTAATATTAAGATAAAAGTCATTCACTTGTTCAGTGTAAATAAAAGTTTGGTCACATGATCTCTTATTCTTCAGTGTGATGTATCAAAAGAAAATGCATCAAACACTTACAGTGATTTTACAGTTCTACCATGTTTGGATGTCACTGAAGATGAATTTATTTATTTATTATGTTATTTATCACAACTCATAATTTCCCTGATCAGGCTTTACAATCTGTACATCATACAACATAAATGAATAAAAAACTTCACCAGAAAAACTTTTAACAGGAAAAATGGAAGAGCAACGGAGATACAATCGATGTGCGTACAGAATAGAATCAATGTATAAAATGATAATATCTACAATCATTATGACAAAGTGAAGATAAATAACAAGTAAAGAGGATGGATCCTGGAGAACAGCAGAGCAGCTTCAGGTGTCGCCCACCAGTAAGATCTGAGCCACACTTCTTTCTCTCAACCACAGAGACCCGAAAATAGGGCGGCTTTGATCAATAAAGAAGACTTGTTAACTGTGTAAGACAATAAATAGAGCACAGTTGCAGAATATGTCTTTAAAAGAAGGTTGCAGTGGCTTTGCACTAGAAAATGGAACATTTTACAATTTTTTTTTTAAATTCTCAAGACAGAAAAAACTCTGAGGTCTTTGGTTTTTAATAGATGGCAGACACATCTATTTAAGTGTTTGAATATTGGTGGAAAGTTATGTTATACATGTATTAAAGTGTTGTATTTCAGTATAAATTTTCAAGTATTTGAGCAATATTTGAGTATTTCCTTTTTATGCCAATTTCTAGTTCAGGTTCACCACTTTTTGGGAGGAATGTATAATACTTTCTCCTCCACTGCATTTATTTGATGTCATGGTTTTGATTGGGATCTCAGATTCAGGTTTTATACATTAGCTAAAATATTACAATGCAAGCATGTCAAGAGACTGAACCAGTGTTGCCAACCTTGCTTGTGTTCCCTAAAGACAAAAAAGTCCAGTCTCAAAAAAGTTAAATCCAAAAAGTAAAGAAAAAATGTGAGCAGCAGAACACAGTTTTAAGTGTTTTCCTACCAATAAAGGTGCTCCATCCCTGAGCTGGATACTTTGTAAAGTAGGCCTATTAAAAACTAACTCAACCTCCACTTATTAAAATAGCTGCTTAAACAATGACACTTTCATGTTAATAATTTAATACTTACATATTATACAATTATCACTCATATAAACCATTTTTTCTGCAGAATGAGCCACTTTTTGTCCTCAAAGTGCATTTTACTGGTAATACTTCAGTGAGTGGATGAATGTGAGCACCTTTCTCACAACTGGCTTAATTACAATACAGAGTGGGTTTTTTTAGCATCCAAAAGAGGTGAAGTGTTGAGAAGCGGGACATGAATGGTTTGCTCATCTGCATATGAAATGAGCACTTCACTTAAGTCCAGTTTCCTGTTTGCATTTCTAAACAACAATAAAGAAAAGGACGCTGAGTTGCTCCGTAGACATCAGTCACACTTCACTGAATGCTGTGAAAATGTTTATATGCAAATACAACTGAGAATGGTAATAAGGGAGATCGTGTCTGTGAAGATCCACTAGATGGCGACATGTGGACTTCAGTAAATCCGCACATGCATGCTGAGGCTCTTCAGTCACAGCGGTTGTACAAGAAAACTTCAACTCAAGTGGCCCTTAGTTTTCTCAAGTTGTTGACATAATTTTGTAGAAAAGTTTTAAAATATAAATATATTAAAAAGCTTAATCGAAAGTCAGTATTGGTAATTAGCAATAATAGCACCTGATTAATTTGTGAGGGTATAGAGGAGGCGTTTTAAAGGTGCTGCAATTTTGTAATCATAATTGCTTATTAATTAATATATTACATTTGACATGATAATTAATACGTTTATTCAATTACCCCCCTCCAGATGCTGCTTTTTTCAGTACAATACACTTACAGTATGAGCTGCAGTGGTCCATGTACATAGAGGAGGTGTCTTGTTTCAGACGACTTGCCATTGGCTGATCATGTGATGCCCGGCGCTGATTTGCTGCAGAGAAAAGCTCAGCATCGTCAAAGTCCGCTGACAGACCCTCATCTGTTTCAGTGCAGAGAGCGAACAGGGAGACAAATCGTCTCCGATCAGCTGGAAACCCGCGGAGTTGTTGATTGCACTTGGATTTATTATCAACTCAATGCGAAGGTGAGTGTGATAATTAAAAATGATTCTTTGTGTCTCAGTTTTGTGAGAAACGCCCATCACTTATCTAATGTGTTGTTTCATGTTGCAGAAACAATTAACAGGATTGCAAACTTCACTGCAGACTAAAACTCACAAGCCATGGTAAGTTGCTTTTCCTCTTTTCCACGTGCTTTAATATATTCAGACAGTTTTGTAGATACATTGCAGCGGCTTGACTGTGATTGCAAAGGATTCTGAGCAGAAACACTGTAAAGTTGTGTTTTTCTTTCTTTTTTTTAGCACATGGCAGCTATATCTTTTTTTTTTTTTTACTGACTTTTAAATTCTTCTTTTAATGACTGTTTTTCGGAGAGCTCGCGTTGTTACAGTTCATTCAAACCAAACTGTCCTCTTTTTTTTGTTAAAAAGCATAGAACTGGGTGAATCACTGCTCCTAGTTGTGTGAGGGCAGCCAAGGAGAACAGGACATTTTAAAGAGGTGCAGACTGACCACTGAGTCCCACTGAGGGACTCTCTGTATGACAGATAAGGCTCCCCCAGGGGCCAAATGGTTCAGCACCCACAGCTGTGATAACATCATGGCATTGTGGTGCCCTTTCTGCTCCAAGCCAAACACAGGCAGGACAGGGAGACTCAACAAATTAAATATAAAACCTTTAAAAAGAAACAGTAGCTCAAACATCTTGTTTTTACAATTCTTTACTGTTTGGGAAGCTTGGTAAAAAAAAAATGTTGAGTTGTGGTTTATATAAATTGGTACAAAACAATGTTTAATCTACTGGATTGCACTGATTTCCACTTATCTGATGCTTGAAGATGGTGTGATTCATAATTAATACACGAGCACAGTGTAATTCCAAAATGTTGCTGTCATTTCCTGCTTTATAATACAGACCAGGCAACATCCTGTGAGTTAGGGGAGTCCAGAGAGGATACGTGTCTCTGCACTCCTCCACAGCTCAGATCTACTTTGTTCAAACTTCCCCTTTAGCTTTAGGAGGCAGGGAGAGTTTTCTCCAGTTTTAAAATGTGCATCCTGTCCGCAGAGCCACGACTTTCTTATTTTTCTGGGATCGTACTTGCCTGGGATGGTTTCCATAAAGCTGCTCTGAGGTTTGTCAGGAATGCTCCACTTGTTTCTGGTTGTAGAGCAGAGTGATCTCAGCCGGTAAAAATCTTATTGGCCCAGTTCTGGATATAACAGAGGGAACTGTGCCTCAGCTCGACCAGCAAAGGCATGATGGGATATTTTGGAAGAGAGCCTAACGCCTCTGCAGACGTCTGCAAATGCCTAGCAAAACATCTCAGTTAGAAGTGTTGTTTTTTTTTTTAAATAGACCCTATTAAACTTTTGTCTGCACCACTGATTCGTTTTGTCCTTCTCTTTGTGTAGCTGTGTTTAGGAGAGTCTGCTGACTGCCTCCGGGACCAGATGCAGCACATGATGCGGTCTCTGCAGGACCTGAAGCAGATCAGCAGGCCGAGGCCACTGAGTGAACCATGTGTGCGATCCTTCGCCGTGACCAGGCACTGCAAACAGAGGGCACAGCAAGAGCAGCTCACTCATCTGCGTGTTTCTGACGCCAGTGAAGCTAGCACATATGACTCCGCCTGCTGCCTGGCAAGCCCCCTGGAAGAGGAGGAAGAGCAGCAGGGGCACGAGCGGCTGACACAAGGATCCCCGAGCAGTGAGAAGAGCCTTGACGTGGACTCTGGTTACTCTGAGGCCTCTTGGCAGGATGAAGGTGTGGTGCTGAGGAGGACCAGAAACGTGAGGGTGTCCTCTTCTGCCTGCCTTCGCACGAACAGAGGACCTTCTGGCCGAATCCGGCCCAAATCGACCTCGGACGCTTGCCTGGAGCGCTGGACCTCATTTGAGGCCGGTGACCCAGAGGACTGGACCACATTGCTGCTGAGCCGTAGCAGGAACAGACAGCCCCTGGTTTTGGGGGACAACAGCTTTGCTGACCTAATTAAGAACTGGATGGACCTACCAGAGAGTCCTGAGCCAGCAGATCTAAAGCCCAGCGCGGGCCGGCGCCTTGCCAAAGACATTTTGGTCAACATGCGGCGCAGACTTGCAGGGATTTCTAAAAGTGTGGAGGTGAGGCCAAGGCCAGCAGACTCCACGAGAGTCAGCAGGGCTGCAGAGGCTCCCAAAAGGATGTCCTGCCCTGTGGGACTCCATGCTCTCAAACCTTTTTTCCACCAGTCCCACACAGGCCTTCATCAACTGAACACTGACTTTTACCAGTTCCCGGCTCTCATGAAGACAGGCAGCCGGCAGCCAATCATATGCAGTGACATTATTGGATACATTTAAGAGCTGCTGTGACTGCTGACTGATCTGACTCAAAATACAATAAAGATGATTCTATTTTCATAATAAAATTCTGTCCACAATGTTGTTACATCTGGAATAAAAAGTTTTGGAATTTAATGAAAATCTGATCGTTTCCTGCCTGAGTTTGAACATCACTGTAAAAACCTTCTTCTAGCCATCAGTCTTGTTTGACATATTTGTATCATCTTAACCTTTTGTAAGATGATGTTACAGGTGTGAAAGTGCAGCATTTAGTGTCAACTTTTGATCAGTCATTTTAGTGACAGTTACAGTGATTGGGACAGAAATAACCTGACAGAGCAGGCTTTCTCTGATAAAATAAATATGCTATTAATATTTTCGCTCACACAGTAAAGGCTCTGAACTTTAAGGCTTTGTAAACTGAATCAAACCATCAGGACCTCTTCCTGAGTAAAAATAGGAGGTTGGGTGTGGCAGATGAGAAAGGAACTTGAGATTTTTAGTGAAGTACACAGATACAATATGGTTTCCCTTGGACAAATATTTATTACACAATTATTAAAGCATCCCTCAATCACAGGCCCAGTTACATAATACATTTATCACAGCTAAAATTTCAGAGATGATCTTCAAACAAATACAGCCAGACAGAAGGGCAGAACACTGAGATGTAAATGTGATGCTGTGAAGAGACAGACATGGTGGAAAAAGGGCAGAATATGGAAAAAAGTCATGTGAGGACACAAACAGACTTAGATGAGTTTAAGTTCTCCACTCTGACCAACTCTGCAATACATCTGGGTGGGAGGGGGGTTTGCACGTGTGCTTGGGATCCAGATTTACACAAGACATCTGTGTCCAGATGGCAAAAGCGCCCCGAACCGTCAGAGCGTCGTACCTACGGTGCCAGCTGATCGCTCTGACTGCACCCCGTCCACATCGCGCTCGGTCTGACCTGAATTAAACCTTGAAAGGAGGCCAGCTCCATCCCAGCAGAGCCAGATCATCTAATCCATATGCCTTGGCAAGCATCTTCACAACCTCTTAGCCTGACCTCTCAAAAGACATGTTTAACATGAAAACCCAAAGGTTAGCAGAAATTAACGGCAAGATTTCTTGAAAAAATAGTAAATCAGTTGAAGTATGCAAAGTCTTGGTCATTTAATTGAAAAAAAAAAATCCATTTTTAAACACTTTGTAATACCTTTTGTATTTGTAACACAATAACAATAAAAGATGATCACCATGTTCCAATCTAATAACAAGTATAAAATATTTTTGACTTGAAAAGAGCCAAAACGGAACAAAAACATACAGATATTAATTTTTGTGAACAACAGCTGAAGCAACCAAATCGAGTTGTTTTAAAGCAATAAGTCGCCACAGCAGGTTTGTGCTTGATTCCACACACTGAATCACATCCATGACTTTGCATCGATGGCATCACAGCAGCAGGTATCTGATAGTTGGGACTGTCTCACAATCCTCATCTTCCTCAAATGAAGGGATCAACTCCAGCATCTTCTTGTGTGGAGGGATTTCTGTCCCGGTGACTGTCCTCACAAGGTCAGACACTCTGCAAAAATACACAAATGTAAGTTTTATCTGGGAGAAGAGCATGAATGAAAAAGCAGAAATATTACAAATGACACAACATTACAAGTACAACTCATTTTATTTACATTAATTTAGTTTTTTATTAAACATTTTCTTTCATTGACACAGGACGTGACGATAGTCTTCCTCTCAATAAGTAACAATCTGAAGGTTTTTTTTGGTGTTATAAACAAAACAACAATTAATTTATCCTGCAAGCAGTTAATAATAAATCTGCATCTACTGCAGAGTAATTTGACTGAAAACTGATTATACACATCACTACTGAAGACAAAAGCCAGATGTTGGTGGATGATAATGGCTTTTTGGTTTAATGTTTGTGGGGAATAATATACAAAATACGTAATTATCTGTGGCTGAAAACAGTCCAGAACAAATACAATTTTTTTTTTGTCTCGTATATGTAAGGTCAGCTGAGAACTCAAGTGCCCAGAACTTTTAGGAAGCTATTCACTGTTTTATAAAAAGTAGAACTGTTAACTTTTAATCTGGATTAACATACTCAAAAGTACAATAGATTGGGGAACATTTTGAGAATAACAAAAGTAAAGATCGATAGGAACTAAACAATAAAATGATAAATGCTTTTCATGATGTACATGAGTTTTGAAGTACTAAGTTCCCCCTTCAGCAGCCCAACACAGGAAGCTTGGGGCAGGGCGACTGCACAGGAAGTGACTACCGGAGAGGGCATTTGTCGTGTACTGCCGTCCACATGGCCAGCTCTCTGCCCCTCTCCTCTCCCTCTGTAGCTTAATCTAACCACAACAGCAACACCCGGCAGCTCCCCAGAGACTCAGGCCTCAAAAACAGAAAGGACAGTGAGTCTGTTTCAGGACTGACACTCAGACCTCACAGTAAGATTTAAGCAAAGAATGATCAGGATCCAGCAGCTCAGTTTTACCTCATAAATGGCTGACTGTAAATGTTCTATATTAAAACTGATTTATTATGGTTTTTCCCCCTGCATTTAAGACTTCCTTGAGGGCGCATATTCTGACTCAGCTCTTAAACTGATGAGGAAAGTTCACGGCACGAGAGGCCTGATTCATTTCAAACACCCTGGGGCTCAGAAACAGGACTTTAATGTGCTGCAGTGCTGAACAGGCCCAAACAGATGCAGGGAAAAAAAAAAAGTTTGCACTAATTTAACTGTTTAAGTCTCGTCCTCAGCAAACAGAAGGACATTCGAGGAGCAGCAGTGTCAATCGTCAAGTGTCCAGTGATGCATGTGAGTGTGTCAACAGGCGCTCTGCCCACGGGCTCAGAGGAAACACCTTATCCTGCCATTAGGCTCTAAACAAACAAAGGGAGGCTGTGCTTTGTTATTGTTCTTGTGTGTGTAGGGTTGCTTGTCATGTGTGGCCGTGCATACGCTAAGTCGCACTGTATCTTTGTCTTAACTGGACATACCTCTGTGAGAGCCTCGCTTCTTGTCCAGTGTATAAGGCGGCTGTTCCGTAGAAGAGCATGCTAATGGTCAAGCTAAATTTTTCCTGCAGAGACAAAATAATTCAATTCAATGCACAGTACAATATATTAAACATGCATCACCTCCATGCATGCAGAGTTCATTTCTACCACACAACAGTTCAAAAAGCTCCTCAGCATTGTGAAAAAAAACACAAAGAAAAACAGTAGGGACCCAGTCAGTCAGAGGTTAAACGAAACCTGAAGCAAATAAGATGACTTGCCAGTTTCTTTTCTCTTTGGCTCCTCTGAACAAACTCCAGCAGAATGAGAACGTCTGCTCAGAGCAAGAAGGTGCATGCATAAAAAACAGGTTGAGAGTGATTAGCCTGGACATTTTGTTATTTCTGTTGCCCTGTATCTTATTGTACAGCCATTGTCCTAAATACTTAATGGCTAATAGTGCACCACAGGAAAATCTACAGAGAACAAGACTGTAGTGCAAGCATTTATAACATAAGGCTAAATGACAGCATGTAGTTTTTAGCTCCTTTATGTTACCACTAAATAAAATACTATACAAATGATCAAAAGCCTAAAAAATAAGTTCATTAAATTATATTTTTTCATTAATGCTTGCAGAGGATGATTTAAAAAGTCTCATAGCTCGACAGAAAAAGGTTAGTGGATCTGCAGCGAATACTCCTGTATCTCTTGCCAGCTGGCAGCAGGGTGAAACAGTAAAGCTCTGAAGTCAATCAGTGGGTGTGTTTTCTTGCAGTAAAAAGTAAGGACGGAATACAGATGAATTGTGGAAAAGGTTCAAAACATTGTTCAGCCATTAGGAAAAAGCTAATGGTGTTACAACAGCATGGCCTTCCTCCAGGATGGTTTAATGGAGTCCTGAAGCCGTGAATAGAAGGTGTGAAATGGCAAATCTTTTCAAACAATGGGCATTGTGTGCACCGGAGGAAGGTGAACAGGTTTATGGGGTAAAAAAAACATACATAAAATATACACTCAGTAGCACTGGGCGTGAAGAAAGTGTGTGTTTCCTTACTGGGAGGAATGAGGAGGCCGTACCTTGATATGCTCGCGCAGATCACTCAAGGTCATTTCCTGCTGACCGCCACGTCTGCCATCAACAAGGAAGTCATCCCACAGGGTGTATTTCTTTCCTGCAACCTGCCGATAGACACGTTACATACACCAACACATACACAGACACACACACACACACACACACAAAGTTGACAGATGAATTGCTGGTTGTTGTCAGAGATGTGCAGAAAATGTTTGGGTGCATAACAGGAGTCGAGAACACAGAGAGACTGTATTTTTCATCACTGTGTCAGACAGCAGCTGAGAACAATCAGCAGCCTTTTAAAAGGTGCAACAAAGACCCAACAAGCCATGATGAGGTCAAGAAGGTGCTTCCTCATATATGATGAAGTGAATCTCCTGCTTTTCTCAAGTTTCCATCTACTTACTTAATTCTCACAGTTTTACAATCATCCCGTTCTGTTAAAAACAAACACGCAGCCACATTAGTGCATTTGATGATTGTAGTGCAACTTGAGAAAAGTGGAAGAATGTTGCCTATAAAAGCTGCATGTGTGGGGATATAAACGTGTTGTTCCAGGCAGTGAAATGACAAAACGGCCATTTTTCCAAACACCCTGCCAGATTGCACCATAAATAGCTGTAGTTCAAGCTTTAAGGGGCTGTTTTCTTTCTGAATTTCCTGATCTTTTTTAGAAACATAACTGAAATGTGGCTTTTTAAACAGGCTTAAACTGTTTATAATATATCTATTGTAGCAGGATTTACTTTTTACCTACTCTTTTTCTGATTGATGTATGTTGAGCTAAAACTATCATTGTTATCCCTAAATTGTCAAGCAAAACAAAATATATTTCAAATTTAGACTATTAAAGTGTTTATTATACCTTAATGCAAATTGAATGAATGGACCAAAATGTGTCTGTAACATTTGCATACGCCCAAACCAAGAACTAAAAGCTGGCATTGAAGTTCGTATCAGATTTGTGATCTTATTTACATATTCATTCCTGATTTATATCAAACCTGTGCCATCTCCTTTTAGAAAATGTGTTTATTAAGTACTGAAACTAACCAGCTACCATAAAGTTGATTGTTATATCAGTATAAGGTGATGATTTAAGCTCAGAGAATGGACATTTTTGATTTTCTTTCCTAATTTATGAAAACGTTGAGATTACAATGATCAAAAAATAAAATGAATGACACATTAATGTCTTGTTGCTGGGTGATGTTTTTGCATTCAGGGTTGACACAGAAAAAGGCATAAAATGCTTTTCTCAGTCAATAACTGAAATGCTTTTGATACATCAAGACCCCATGACAAAGAAGCGTGATGAGAGTCTTATGAGTCCTAAAGAAGCTTAACAAACACAGTTATTCATTGAAACAACTTCAAAATCAGTAAAACACCATGTCTTTTATTTTCCTCTTGGTCCAATGTCACCCTACAGTGCTACTGTCACACCACTTACAACTTATGAGGTCAGATTTTAAGACAGATGACCTGACGGCAACTCTTCTACATCATTATTCTACCACAGAACCGACCTTTAACCTTTGAACAAACACAGAATACAAAGTCCTGACACCAAGACGCATCAATTTAAACCTCTGCAAACATAAAAGCTGCTGTTCTTTCAGTCGTTGGACAGATATTGATCATCACATGACACCATGTGTTCACCATAAACATCATAATCTGCACTTGTGGGACCAGAAGAAAAAAAAAACATCATCTGACCTAAAATGGGTCAGAATTCCTCACATGCAGAAAATCTGTCAAAATATGTCACGCTGTCAGACGACCTGCTCGCACAGACGCTGTCCGGTTACAAGAGTTGTGAAGATCAAAACTTGGCTCGAGATGCGAATGCCAAAAAACTGCGGCTAAACCTGGGTCCAATTATCTCTGCTCCAGCAGCCAAGGGGAACTTTTTGACTGGCCCTCCCAACTCCCACCACTTATGGGGTTTTCGTTTATGGAGACACACTCGAGGCTGGGTGTCTGGGTCCTTTGTCCCATTTTCAGGCAAAGCATGCTTTGTTTGCAAAATTGCACGTCTTAACCTCCGGTCATGTTAGCTTCTTCAAAGTAAATGCACATTGAATTATCAGTACAACCTCAAACTTTCCATTAGCAAAGCAGAACTTAAGCCTGAAAGGCACCAACAGCACAAAAGACCATTATTTTTAAGGATCTTGCAAGTGCAAAGTCATTGTTGGGCTTTAAAATGAACCTCCTTCGTTTTGTGGTTCCTCGCCACAGTTATTCATGAGTGCTTTTGTGTGCAGATGCTGATTTTACACAATGCATAGCAGGCATGCGGGCTATTTTTACCCTCCCCTCCCTTCCTCTCTCTCATATCTGTCGCACAACTCTGGTAGGAACCTGAAGCCAATCAACTACCCCATCTGTCCCTGTGTAGCATGACGTCAACTGTTCAACACTAAAGCAGGAGAGCAAAAAAAAAAAAAAAAGAAGCAAGAATGCTGGAACCAAACTGACTGCTGGAAACAATTATAAATTGTTTCCCCACAAGCAGAAATACAGTATCTTCTTTTGTCTGGAACTTCTACCATAAAAAGCTAAAAATGCCCAAACAAAACAGTGATCTCTAGAGAAACGTGAAGAACAGAGTTATTGTTTTCCTCTTAAAACAATTATGTTTGAAAAACAACACAAAATATAGCCACAAGCAACTCTCTGCAGTATGCAACATACAGACTTTATTCACCTAATGTTTTTCATAAGTCTTTTATTAAGCAAGCGGCGCTCTGGGTGGACTCCATTGTCATAAAAAAGACTAATTAAAAGAAGAAGCTGATGCACTGATATTACATAATACTTTACAAGTCCATGCTATTTAACCCTTTAACATCAAACTTTTGAGGCCTTTTTTTAAAAAAAACAAATGGAAAAGCTTTAAACAAAAAACTATTAGGGCCAAAAACACACATATGCATGAGTGAATTCACAAGTAGCCGTCTGTCATACATGTGCAAAGGGCAGTAAGGAACTGGCAGGGTCCCATTATTTATAAATTAGGTACATGATATCTGATTAGTGCATAGACTTGTGCACTTGATGATACCTGATCCAGCATTTTGGAAAGTGGCAAAGATCAATAACAGTATCTGAACATCACGACCAAGAAGACCACATGCTTAAAATGGTGCAACAGACCTGCTAGGAGGCTTTCTGAGTGGGCTCAAGGTAAACGCATGCATGCGTGTCTCTCTGGTGAGTCTGTCCATGAACATTAGAACGTGAAAAGAGACACAAGATGGTCTCCTGCCTAGCAAGCTGTTAAACCTCAGAAGGGTTTAATTTACTCATCATATCACTGGTTACGAGCGTGTTGTGTTAAATCACTGTCCTCACTGAGCGTCTGCAGGATCCAGAGGTCGGTTTGGACACAAAGCAGAGCTGACAGGCGGGATTTTGGGTAAGTGAACTACACCAAGTTTGACTGCAGAGGACGAGACAAATGGCCACTTCAGTTGACATACTGTATGTGTTTATGCTGTCTGCTGTGCTGCTGAAGGACAGCCAAACTCCTCATCTGCTGTCCACATATTGTTGTCTGAATTACACGGTAAATGTAGCTTTGAACTTCCCCCGTCTTTCCAGAACAATAAAGGAACCTAATGACATTTAAAGCTTTTTAACTGCTTCTCTCTCTAAAGATACACTCGTCATTGTTTCACTTACATTGTGGAAAAAACACAAACTTCATCAACTGAATGTAAACTGATCTGAACATGTAGGGTGGTTTCAACAACCTCTGTTGGGAAACATTTTGGAAATAACAGTGACTCAAATTATTTACATGCCAAATCCTGATAAGCTTCATTTCTATTATTTTTTGTCTTTACCCTTTTTCCTCATCCTCTTGTCCCGAGAAAAAAAAGGCCCAGCATCCTCACCAGAATTAGATTTCTGTTTTGGAATGAGACCAAATACTCCCAACTTATCTATCAGTGTGTGTTTAGTCTTTATTATTAAACACAGTGTTAAAACTCTCTCTGTCCATGTGTGTCCTGTTCAGATATGAAGTTCCACTTCATCTGACACGAACAGCCAAATCTTCATGCTGCTTCCTCTTGTTGACAGGAAGCCTGGCAGAGCTTCTCTGCTCTTCCTGAAAAGATCTGAATGTAGACAGTGACAGCTTCCAGGAAAAAATAACACTAAAATGAATCTCATCATAAAGTAGGTCACATTATCAAATAATCAGACACCCACTTCACTTCTTTACTTCTAGAGTTGTAAAACAGGACCAGATATGAGTAACAGAGCATTTATGATTTCTATACAGTTGACTCAAACACAGTAAGCCACATCTGTCATGCAAACTTATAGACACTAAAAGGCCTGTTGATCCTGATGAGGTGAAACATGGAACTGCTCTTTATAGTAATGACCTCATTTTTATTTACTGCGATTGGATTGTTATAAGAAATTGTATCATTTAGATTAAATCGATCAAGACTGTAACATAAAAGCTGCATTACACTCGAACAAATCCTGTTTATTTCATTATTTTGTTTGCAGCACTGCAAAGATTTATATTCAATATGTGAGACCAAGCTGCTCTCTTTTCAGCTTTACAGAATCACATGAAGAAAAGGTCAGAAGGGTTCATCTTTATTAAGATGTGTTATTTTCAGTGAGTTACAGCTGAGTCAGAGAATCTCTGAAAAGGCCTGAAACAAAAGCTGACCACAGTCTGGACCCGCAGTCAAACAACTTACCAAAGGATTTACTACAAATCAGTAACATTTTGAGGCTTCAGTGATTGCTACAATGTTCTTTAAAATGTTATTTGTCATCAGATTCACATTTTGGACTTTAAGAATCAGCTGTATGTCTAAAAAGTTTTTCCTTTTTCTTTTTTTTTTTTTTTTTTTTACAGTTAAACTACTTTAAACATTAAAAGTCCTAGATCGGGGTACAATTAGATTCATGTTCTGGCTCCAAACAAAAGGACCTAATACACAATAAAAGCCTCTTATGATAAGGAGGGCCACTGATGGAACCCAAAAATAGCCGCCCCTGTCTACAGACGTACGTGAGGGCATGGAAATGCAGCGGAGCCAGAGGAAGTTCAGCCAAGCAAACCTGATAAGGAGGTAGAATGAATCCAAGTCTGATTGCGACCCCCTTTTTGCTAAACACAACCATGCTGGTCACTCTGTACAGGTCAATTCATGTGGACTGTAATCATAATGTGAGTTTTAGGTCCTACCCTTTAAGACAATGGAGACAGGAAGCTGAGAGCAGCAAACTCAGATTAGTCCTCTGCTACGAGAAGTAGCTCTGCAGAGGCACGTTCCAGCCTCGGCTTCATTATCTGGCCTGAATCCCAACAGTGGGAACGTTTTTACAACCCGCTGTGGCTGCAAGCCTGTTTCTTCAAAGGCAGCTCTTTTCTTTTAGAGGGCTTCAAAGTGAGCTTTGGGGGAGGCAGACGGAGGATCTGTGTGGTCTTTTTAGATCATATTCTCATCTTAATCTTCTTCTAGCTCTAGTTTTGTGGTCAATCTGGTTACATTTCACTCAAACTTTAGCCTGATCTAAACTTATGGAAGAGATGCTGCTGACTGATGTACATAGTGTAAATTAAAGCGTAAGCAGGAATGCACTGAGGGGTTTTCTTGAGATTTCCCAGAAAACCCCCAAACTAGTCAATAATCAGTCTTTTTATGACAGATTCAAATGACTTTACATAACATCACACTAATGACAAGGTTATTTACTTTATTATTTTTAAAAGTAATATTAGCAGAAGTAGATGATTCAGGAGGAAGTAACAACAGTATGACATAAAGTTATGTCATAACAAAGGCCGCAAACTTCTCTAATATTAAATAAAAGGAAATAAATTTCAAGTTTCTGATACAACAGCTGCAATTACTGGAAACACAACAGGATAATCAATTTTCCTTTTCACACATCCACTATTAACGAGTCTTCCTTTTCGTCATCCCTGCAACTCAGAGCCTGTGGTGAAGCTGTGACACAGAGAACATCAATGCATGGAGGCCCACAGCTGCAAATATTATGCAAGGTTATTACTGAGCTCCTGGAAACTTATAGTGTGCATGCATGTGTGTGTGTGTGTGCTTCATAAGGTCTGACACAGTGCTGCACACTTTGCATACTAGTCTGTTGAATTTTTTTTGTGAGCATGAAGTGATTCACCATGCAGATACTTTTGTTTGAGATGTTGGAACTGACAAACTGATAAAAGAGCGATCGACAGCGAGAGGAAAATCAGTGAAATGATTCTGCAGTGTGAACTCAGCGTTAATCAAACATCTGTAGCTGCCCTTCATCTTCGTTTGACAGTGGTCGCTCTACATTGGCCACTAGTAGCATAAAACACTAAAATCTCTGACTGACCTGTTAGCAATCATGTTGCATTGTGGGTAATGTGTTAGCAGACACAGGGTTTTGAAAAGGAGGAAGAATGCATGCAATGAAAAAGAAAACATCCCCTGTTCTGCTGCATCACTTTTCTTTATTAATACTGTCCCATCAGGATTTCAACATTGTTATAGAAGTGCAGTTAAAAGGTGGAGTGCTCCTTCAATTTAGACTAAACCACAAAAGATCATTTCAATATCATACATGAACCCTGCTCTGATTGCTTTTAGTCAGAAAAAATGCTGGTGAGCGGCAGTTTTTATCTTCAGGACCACGTTTGTTTGTTTTCCCACGTGGCCTGTTTTTCTTAACAAAGAGCCGACAGTGCTGTCATGTAAAAAGTGCCCTTTGTCTGATTGGGAGTGTCATCTGCTACCTGATCACTATTGATCACCCTTCTTTTTGGACTGCAATGAAGAAACAGATGGCTGGGACCTCCAACTGCTCCCTCCAGCTCCCTGCCATTATTTGCGTAACACTCCAGATAATTGACAGGATGCTGGCCTCAAACACAGCTCAAAGCCAAACCCATTAAAACAACACAACAAGTCAAATGCATTTAAAATAAAGTATTAAGGACAATTTATATGTTCGATGGTAAAATGTCTGTTTTGAGGGATGACTGGAGCAGGGTGGAGGAGGGGGGGCAGCCCGGCAGCACTTCTCAGGAGAGTGCCGAGTTTGACACACTGACTGAAAGCAGACCATTCCTTTTGAAAGGCCTCCATTGACGTGTAAAACAGCAAACACAATCTCAATGTGATTGTCTTTCAAATGAGAAGATAACAGCAACTCCACCTGACTGAAAATGACCTGGAGCAGAAGGACTGAGTCAATAAAATGCTCCTCTTACAAATGGGCCCCTGACATGCCGGAGCCTGCAGAGACACTCAAACAGCAAATGTCTTATAGACAAAGTCGCTTATATAGAGCAATGAATTTCCATTAAAAAGCACCACTGTGAGGCATCTAATGGTCCAAACGCAAGACTATAGATTGCTGCTGATGGCTCCTCTAAATGACTTTTCACATTTGCAACACATACAAGTTTCTTCGTAGGTGCTAATAGTATTTTTGTAATTGGATTGGGTGTATTTTTAAATGGAATGATGCACCGATAAAACAGATCTTGTCAGTTCAGGTCTTGTGTAAATGCAGTTTTATTGATGGCTAATTGATTATTTTCTGTACAAAACTGAACACTGATTTTTTTATTTTTTGCATAGTATACAACTACACTGTGACCTGTACAGCAGACACAGTTCACTGTGACATTAGGACACAGTTTTTATCTCTGTGTCATTCACGCTTATTAATTTGTTACAACACAGAACATATACAGTGATCACTGTGTCCTCTGTTGTTACATCCCAGTTAATAGCATTGATTAAAAGATTTGGTAACTAAAGGTCATGCTCTTTAGTTACGTGGCACAATGCACTATGGAATGTATTGGTCACTGGAGCAAGTTATTGATATCTGCAGGTCAATATGATGTCCAGTTCTTGTCAGCAGTTAAAAGGCCGTAACATTATCTGATGTTGGACACCAGCAAAGACAATGAGACACATGAGATTTTCATAAAGCTTACAAGGAACTGAACACTTAGTGGGGTCAATTAAAACTGCATCTGTCCAGATGCTACAGAGGAAATGTTGCTAAAGCACAATCAAGGGATTTACACAAGCCTGAACTAAACTTTTGTACGAAAGAAATCGATCAACCACTTATCTGCAATAATGATGACAGTTTTAAAGTCTTGCTTTTTAAATCATTCTCACTTCAGGCAACCACACACAAACTAAGCAGACTGCATGTAAATCAAGAGGTTTCACAGAAGAATAAAAAGTCCAGTAGAGGCTCAATCCATCTTTTTTGGGGTGACAGATCAAGTATTTTAAAGCTTTTGAAGAATAATGTCAGCACAAGCTCTGACACAACACAAGCACAGACACATGATGCTGAGTGGGAAGATCTAATGGAGAAGGGGTTTCTGACTAAGGTTATTCTTAATCTTATTCTTTGTACCTAGAGGGTGAATGCTAATGACTCTGGAAATCCCTCGACCTTTTTATTTTAATCCCCCTGCCAGTTAATTGAGTGAAATGTATACAAACTCTTAGATGGACTGCCATTAAACCGGTTACAGACATCCCATCCCCCTTAGAATAAAATTTAATCAGGCCTGCTAACTCTGCAGTTACATCAAGTTAACGTGGCCATATTGAATTTTGACTGTCTGCCTTGAATACTCGGCTATGCTGTTGGCCGATTGGTACAAGTTCATATGTCATTAATTACAAAGGATATTGAAGCAAAGTCATTAATCCGCTAGTTAAACACAACATTAAATCCACGACAAACACTCATTAGCGTCTATTTATAACCCTATGACCGCATTCTGTTACAATTCCCTTATGTGTGTATTCATGCGGCTTTCAATACCAGTAAAAACGTATTTTATTCGCATTTGCATGACAGAATCTAGACATGTGCATGTTGTTAGTGCCTTATGTGCCTTGTGTGCACTGCATACAGCACATAAGGCAGAACAACATACATTCTGCAGACAGACAGCAAGCAGACAGATGTTGCTGCAGCGCCTCACAGAGCAGAGGACACTGTGTGGGTGTTATGCACCACCTGTGATGTTTCTATACAGTGAGCCAGGCTGGGAGGTTTTGTGTGGATGTATGAGGTAACTATTACTGTGCGTGTTGACAGAGAAAGGAAGAAAAATAGGAAAGATATGACAGAATCCTTTTAGAATTTAGAGTTAACGGGCAAATTTGTAAACTCATGACATCAGGAACAGTCAAGAGACTCAAATTTAATGTTGCTAATGAGAAACCTGCAGCAATCTCCTGCCAGCATCGATGCTTTAACGAGAGAATAATGAAACAGGAGGACAGAGACCTCTAATAACTTCCACATGGTGCTTCCCCTGAGTCCTACAAGCCAGAGGAGAAGACGTTGTGAGAAACATGGAAAATACCAGGACTAACAATGGATGAGAGAAAGAGATTAACAATGAAGAGATGGAAATACTTGTAATCGGCTCTTAAAGTTAAAATACTGCTGTTTTATGTTGGTTCCATAAGGAAAAAAGATAAATAAATTAATTCCAGCTTCGTATGGGAGCCTTCATGTTTACTATCTGACTGTACGCTCAAATCACGACATAATCATCTCCATCTGCTTTCACGTTGATTTTCTAAAACTTTTAAATAAGATACATGTTCAACACCATAGAGGAACAACATGAACTGATTATGGCAGCACAAAGCTGAGGTATATTTATTTTGTATGTGATGCCGAGAATATACGCCATTATTCAAAGCTCTTTCCAATGCAGTTTAAACAGACAGGTATAAACCCGATGTTCCCAACATATCTCACACAGCCAGATTTATTATCACTTCTGCATAAAAAACAGACAAACCCACAACAGAAGCACCAGGCTTTCATCATCAACATTTTAATTCTTGATTCAGAGTAGTCTTAGATATTTCTAAGGGTTGAAAACTTTTCTGCTACATTTTAGGTGAAAACACCCATTAATAACTTATTAAGTCTCATCCATTTAGGTAACCATGACTAAACCTGTAGAGATTTATGTTTATTTTCAGTGCATCTCTCAACCAACTTAATTTGTTAAATAAAAACAATGTCTCATTTTCATGTTTCAAACGGATTTGTGCTAAAAAATTGTAGACATATTGTCAATGACAGCATCCATTACAGTGCTGAAGGACTGAGACTAAAGTTGCATGGCCGAGGTTAAAGTTAGCATCATCAGCTAACTGATTGCTACCACTGGTAGTAGGCTAAGCTAACCCCTAACTCTAATCCTCTTGTTGTTGTTCACATCAGCATTTTTAGAGCACACATATACACAACTTTTCTTTCCTTTTGGTGTTGGAAAGGCAGGTAAAATAGTCATTATCCTCTAAACTCAATAAAACAATGTTTTTTTATGTGGGCAGGTGAGAGCAGGTGAGCAGTTGCTCTGAAGCAGGTTTGGATTCACAGCTTTGCTCAAGGGCCAATAGTGAAAGATGGGTCTGTCTGAGCAAAAAGTCATTGTGTTTAAGTGTTTCCCATTAAAGTGTGGCTAAAATATGCATGAGATGAGGAGAGATTGTTGATGATGATTCACAAAAGCAGCCAATTACCAAATGTTTCTGCCTTTTCGGATCAGCTAAATAAGAAGCATCCATGCTGCGTTTATGAGCCAGACGACATTTTTTACTAAATAAATGACCTAGATTGCCATCTTTAAATGGGCTTTTTTATTTAGCTTTTCTTCCAAACTAGTCTCATTTCAGTCTATATCTCTTTTTACATCAATAAACAGCCTGAGTACAGACACAAATTGTTGTTGATGACAAAAACGGGAAGTAATGATCTGTGAGGAACTAAAGAACACGTGATGGAACAATGCTACATAAAACAACAGATGACTTGAAAAACACAGGGTCAACCAGACAATAACGCCAACAACTAAAAAAAACCTGGAAAACAACAGAAGGCACAAGCCGTCTACGTTGATCACAGATTACTCATTACCCCCGTGAGCACTAAGTCTGCAGCTTGTGTTACAAGCTGCACAATGCAGCTCCATGCTGCAGTTCCCGGAGGAGAGCCGAGGACCGAGGATCGTATTCACCCCTTTTCTCTTTACTGGCACAGTCCTGCGAGGCCAACACAGATTTAACCACATGTGAGGCAAATCTCCCCCTTTGTTGTTCTCTTTCTCTCTTTGAGCCAGTCCCTGTTATTTGTGTGACAGATGTGTGACCAACAATTACTTACACCTAAGAGCTCAAATCACAAATCAAGAAGCTGCAGGTTTGGCATCTTACATGTAAAACAACATATATTAACCCAGGAGTGAATAGGTACTCATTAAAAGTGTAGACATCTTTGTTTATTCCTGGTTTCTCAATGCATATTAAGTTATCAAGCGGGCTTATTTGCTGAGCCAGTTGTGGACGAAAAAGCTATTAAAAACAGGCTGGAGCAGATGAACACAAACTCCCTGCCTCCTCCATCACGTAGTGCTCACTGGGAAATCTGGTTTCAATACATAGCTTCCTGTGAAGGCAGGAAATAGCCGTCATTTCTGAGGGCAATTAACAAAGAAGCAGTGTGAGCGCTGACCTTGCAGTGGCTTCCCTGAGATCAGGAGCCTTGCCTTTAAACTCTAATTCAATTAAAGATCGAAAGGGCAAGCAGGGGAAGAGGGGCACCGAAGGAGCGTGAAAGGTCACCGAGTTAAGACCAGGGTGTGGAGGATATGTGCACGGACATGGAAGAGGGAGTGTTTCCGTGGCACACAACCAGCAGGCAGCCGAGCAGACAAGTAAAGGGAGCACACACTGGTGGAGAGTTGGGCAATCTGCAGGAAGGGTTTGAGGATGGAGCTACTTGATACCCAGCTGAGACACGTCCTCCTCCTCCTCCTCCTCCGTCCTGGACACGGATGATGTGCCTCTGTGCACTACTGAGGCTGCAGCTCAGTTACAGCTGCAGGAGAACAACAGCTCATTAATCTCTGTTGCTCCTAAAATTTATGATGTCGTGTTTTCTGCAATAGCGAGGCATTAATTGTCTGCACCGTCTATGTTTAGAGGTGAACTTAGGCTTACTGTACAGCTCCTTTCAGCCTATTACTGCATTGTGCGACAACAAAGAATGCATTTAAAGCTGTTTTCATGCCACTTTCTTTAGTCACTTGCAGGCAGAAGAGCAAGCCCTGACCTACTAAAGTTGATATGGCTAATGTGTTGGCAAAACCTGCCTTTACACACTCCAGCAGGCGCAAAGAAACAATAGCATGCATTTAAAGTTGCATCACTCAATTACATGTTATTCACTATTTATGTCCGTTTAGCTCTGCTCAGGTATCCAGCAACTACTAAGGGACAATTTAGACTCCTCAAACGCTTGAGTAGCTAGTTAGTAACTTGCTACTGGAGTATTTCTGCTGTTTAGTGCATATCTGCTGTTGCTGCTGGATATAAGAATGGCGAGAGACATGACCCTGAAACCAAAATTTTTAACTGAAAGACAGTCAAAGTGCGTCATAAAGCTGAGCAGTGTGATTATTTTCTGAGTTCATCATTAAAAGGAACCATTTTTAGGTTACACTCAGTCATCTGACCCATTGTTAATGCAAAACATTCTTCAGTGCAGCTTTAATCAGGAAACTGAAATGGAAATTTACATTTTTTTAAAACTGGACATTAATGTCTCATCTCAGCAATAAACTTCAATCATAGAAATGTCTGTTTGGCTGTACTCACATGAAAAAGTTTTATGCGTTAGAGTTTTAATAAACCTCTTGACATATGACAAATTGGGTGACAGCAGTTTGAATGCAATCCTAAACCTGTACTAACAACATCTGAGTCTATTAACAGCAAGCTTTTCATGGACACATCATGATGTCTCCATACAGATTTGTTGCAGACACTTCTGACCTTATTAGAGAGTTTCATCTCTGTGAGCTTGCCAGCCTCGCTACTCCTTTAATGGCCTGCACCTCGGCCCCGCAACTGAAAACATAAACACGACGAGGAAAATGATCCTAAATACTGGCAGTGTTGAGCAGACAAGGACCCCGTCCCGTTTGTTTACATATTTCTGCCTCCATGCAGAGGATAGCAGCAGCGGGGGAAAGCCAGGGGGGGACTTCCTATTTTGGGAAACAGCTGCTTTAAAGCAACAATCTCTGGAAAAGGGTCAACGTTGTGGGAGAATGAGCAGCAATTTATTTTAGTTATAGAGCGATGCAAGCACGGGCAGATGGGTACCCAGCCACATCTAAAACAACGTTTTTCAAAAGCCTTCAATCACAACAATCATCTCACTAACAGATTTTTCCTCTTCAGAGTTGTCATAATGCAGGTTACATTACGTGGACTGCCAAACATCTGGCAACTCTATGATGTGGTGGTTCAAACACACTCCACGTTGGATGAACAGTGGGTGGGCCACCAGCACCACCACTGAGATGTGGGTGTTGTTACTTGATATTAATGAACTTAGACTGATCTCATAAGAGGTGGAGTGTAAGTCATTGCAAAAGTAAGCCGAGCTCTTGATACTGCATGTCTGATCAGTGATATTTAACAGCTGCACGTCTGCAGTTGTTTCAAAGGCTGCCTAATAAAACACTCTCTAATCTCAGACAGATTACGGGTTAAGAGCGTATTAATAGGTGTGTTGCTTTTGTTTCTGCAATTATTGCTGTGCTCTGATTTCTGCCATTTACTTTACATTTACATTCTTAATATCAATTTACACATTTTGGCAAAGCACAGAAAAGCAATAGTGTCACATTGCAAGGCATCAAAAACTCATCAAGATTAACAAGAATTTTTTATAATTCTCGTTCTATATTAAGATATTTAATTATGTGAGGAGAAAATAACTAGAACACAAGTGGGTTGCAAGAAACTTTTGGATCATCAAGAAAGATCTACATGTTGCGCTAAAATAATAAATACATGATTTAGAAAGCTGCAGACAGAATCTGAACCTTGCTTGCATGCACACAGCATTTCATGTGTGTTTTTGTAAAAGAGTGATACTGCAAAACTGATAATAAACTTTTTAGGCAGATACTGATATTGTTTTTCTCCATTAAAGTTGACCTTTTTTAAAGTGGCACCATACATTTTTAACTTGATCACATAAGGTGCAGGAACTGATGTTATTTGGTTAACATCGTCTTACCATCTTTTCTAAATGTGTTTCCAGTATGAAGGTAATCTCTGTGGCTCTTACAGTAAAAGAATAAAGCGAACTATGTTTGGGAAAAGACTAAAACTGAGCTGAACTAAGTATCATGGGTAAGTTCAAACTAATCATGAAGAATAAAGACTAAAATGTTTTCTTTGGCAGACATCGGAGCATCTCCCACTCAGACGGCTGAAGGTTTGGCAGCAAACCAGCTCTCCCCCTCTAAGTAACCATTTCTCACTTCCAAGAGTCCACCAATATTCAGTTCTGTCAGATTTGTCCCAAACTGGCGGGAACTGACCCTCAACCTCAGTCAAGCCTTTTCCCTCCGATGGTGTCCCGTCTTTCAACTGAGTAACACCAACTTAAAACCAGATGCAGCACCACAGTGAATCTAATGTCTGCCCGTCCCTCTGACAAAATGATTCAACACTCCAATGAATAACCTCTGGCTTACGATGCCAGGTACAGTCTGTGTGACTGCAGTCATTTACTGATCATGTCCAACGTTCAATGCTGCTTGGAATGCAAAGTTGTGTTTGAGCCAGAATATTTTAGAAGAGAGGGAGAAAAAAAATTATTAAATTATGTGCAAACATTCTGACTGATCAAGTTTACAGACAACAACTGTGAGAACAGCGGGCTCTTTGTATGTAAGGAAAAGGGCATGCCTGGAACTTCAGAACTGCACAGAAAGTCACAGCTGCCCCTGTCATCGCAGCAGCCTTTAATGCAGCTGCAGCATTTTTTTCTTTGCCTGTAACCAAAGCTGAAACCAGACCTACACTGTCTCAGAGCTCCCTGTCAGTGGACCCTCACGTCCCGCAGGACACAGTCAGCCCACTCGCCGACCCCCAGTGACCCCTGTCTGTCGGGGGTTCAATGCCCTGAGTGAGAACGCTGGCGAGGGCAGCTCCAATATCTGACTCCCCCCACAGAGGTGAGATACTGAGGGGAAAACAGTCGGGCCAGCAAGAGGGCAGTAATATTATTTGACTGGATATCCTCTTAGACTTGACCTAAAATGTGACCCTAAGAGTTGCCTGGCTTTTGAATCTGGCAAGTAGCTGTTTTATGTTTGTGTTGTAAAGCAGGGCTTATGCGGCGCTATGACTTCACAAACCCAGTATAACCTCAAACGTTCAGGCAGATTTAAAACCTAAAAGGACTCTGTCTTAAGATAATAAGCTCCTGTCCTCTGACTTTGACTTACAGTGCCTTGAACTCGCTTAATTTGTGCAAACACAGGAGCAGACATGGGCGTGTTTGTGCCATACCTGCACTGAAGTACCACGAGGATTATACTGAGCTAGCTAAAAACGTGGCTTGTATGCAAGAGACTGACAGTTAGCATTGGCCTGAGAGCACTCATTCATGACTTAATGCTCTGCAGCCAGAGAGGAAGGAAGTAAATCTACAGGACCAAACAGATTTATCCCCAAAGTGGACAAGTTCCAATTATAATTGTATATACAGTAAGAGTCTGTCAGGCTGCATAAATTGCCTTTCACAGGTCTTATATGTGACTGATTGCGATGGGTTCAAAGAGCTGTTACTCACTTCGAAGGTCTGGGGCCGGGACGGCTGGGACCACACATAATACTGGACGCCCAGGATGAAATAAGATGTGCGGTATGAGCTGATCTTCTGGTGGCCCTGCACCAGTTTGTACAGCTCCAGGCACATCAGGCCAGCCACTGCAGCTGTGGTGGTGGCTATGGCCGGGATGATCCTTCCAGCAATGAGCTTACTCTGTGAGGGAGACAGAGGAAAGTTTGCTGTTCAGTCCAGAGATTTACCAATGATCACCTTTTGGAATCTCCCTGTAACTGTTATGTGGATATTATATTGAGTTTTATACATATATTGTATGACAAAATTGTTACTATCATTCTAGTGCTGATACTAATATGTTGCATAGCCATTTTAAAAGGTTTGCATGGTAGATATACTCTGTGCTGTAAAAGCAAAGTTATCCCCAAACAAGATGCAACGTGTGGAAATCTCTAAACGATTGCACAAAGGTAAAAACCTCTTTTGTCCCCCTTCACTCAGCAGTGCCCATCCCCCCCAGTCCTCCATCTGTCTTTGCTGTGTGTGTGTGTCTGCAGCAGCGGCTGGTACAAGGCCAGGCTCAGGTGTCACCTCCCAGGCGACAGGTAAAGTGCTGTGATTAGTTCTGCTCCTGGGACAATAGGTGAGGAGGCTTTTTCTGTGGCTTTAGGGCAGGTGTGTGCAGCAGCGGCTTAAAAAACATGACCCCAAGGGAGGGGGAGCGTTCCGCAGAGTTTTCTGGCTTTGTTTTCTAATCTATACCGCCCCTCACCTCAGCTATTTTTTTGCAATTTTTACTAAGATAGGATTAGATGATGCACGTAATGAAGATGCTGACCTGGTGCCGGTCGGCTGCAGGGATGTCGTAGTTCTCCGCTCTCAGGTTAGAAGCAGCAACAATGTAGTCCATGTGGAAGTTACTGTCGTCATCCTGTGCAAGAAGGGATTATAAAAACACAGCACATTGGTCATTCATATAAAACACTCAAATGCTGATGCACAAAACAAAAAGTATGTATGTGTGTATGTATTCGTGTCCATGCAACGTGACATTGTCATTGATGTGATTCCTGCTTTGAGCTTTGACGGCTTTGTTGTTGTGTTATTTAGATCCCTTTACATGACTTGGTCACCCCATCAGGCTGCAGAGGATGTCAGATTTCTGCCAGTGAGGTCATGCCTCTGCTCCTGCGGCTCTACAAAGGCCATGAAGGCGACTGTCACTCAGTGATGGCTCTGGGGCTTGTGAGGAAGCTATGAGCAGGCAACCTGATGCATCTGACGCCCTCCTACACACATTCCATCAATCCACAGCATGACCTGGGCACGCAGGCATACAAATGGAGGGTTTGGGGGCGGGCGGGGGGGCATGGTGTTTTGGGGATCTCATTCTTATTTGAGACGACATCCGATATGGACCTGACTTACCTCATGCACCTTCATTACTGCTTCTCCTGAGTCACTGACTGTTTTACCAGCGGCTCATTCATTAGCCTCTCCAAATTCTTACAGCAATCAGCTCCGCAGCCACAGCAACTGAACCCGTCTGTATTGCTTCTAACTCTTTGTTTCACCTGAAAAACCTCATGCCTCCAATAAAGGTTCTGTCACTCTGACAGCTACACCTTTCTGCTACTGCTGTTCGTAACCACTTTAATATCAGAGGTTTTGAAGAGCTTCAATTTCAATTCCACACCTCCAGCCTCCATACAGATAAGAAAAATGTTTGTGTGCAGCTTGTAATGAGAACTTAAATTACTCCTCCAGTATTTAGAAGTTTCTCTGGAAACACAGGAACCCACTAAAAGGTCAGTAGGTCAACAGGCAAATAGTAGTAAATAATATATTTTTTTTGTACAGGTTCATTGCACTTCTGTTTTATTTAGTTGAAAAATGTGTTCTGTTGAAACATGGATGAGGTCATTGTACTCACCGGGGAAACTGTCTTGTGTTTTTGATCAAAACTTGTGCAAGCTACACAGTCGAGTCGAAGTCGAGTCGAATTTTTTTTTTTCATTTTCTTGTTTTTGTGCAGTATCTTCGTTGGGTTGGATAAAATTCCCAAGAAGAAAATCCCCCAAAACACAACTTAATTCTTTGAGAGTTGTTCAATATGAAACTGCCCAGGTTGCCCTGATTGGCCTATTTGTGCTCAAAGTGGTTTTCACGATAGACAACTCAAGTCCAAAAAAATCTTCAATTTGGACAGAGTTGGGAGCTACAAGAAGCACTGCTTAGCACAACACGTAGCATCTCTTCAGAAGGAATGACCCTGCTGGCCCTTCCTGATGGAGCTTTTTGCAAAAGCACTGCAAAGGAAATCGTCCCACTTGTAAACTTCACATTCAGATGGAAGAGAATCTGTTCTAGTTACAGACAAACTCTTTTACTTTTCTTGCAGATAACTGATGTGTCATGTGATTCTCATTTTCTTCCCTACATGTTTCCTCAAATTATCACATGCACAAGAGTGTAATTGACTTCTTGCTGATCAATAACTCTTTTTTAAGTTTGACTGATTGTGCAGAAACAACTGATTAGGAATTTTTTTGGCGTACATTTAGTCTGTCTTCTTAGAAACTTAACACAAGATGAACTCCTCTGCTTTAAGTCTTTTGTCAACTAAGTGCTAAACCTAATTTTATGACCACACAGAGAGTGATAATCAGTGAGGATCAGGTTTGAAAGAGTGTGAGGAGGAACTGTGACAGTGGCTGGATGCACAATAGACATAGTATGGAAGGAAATCTCCCTCCAGGGCTCAGCGCGCCACTTCAAAGACACAGACAGTACGCCTCTGTCCTGAGCTGTGAGCTGAGAGCACCTTGCTCTACCAAAAGTGTGATAATGCCGCTTTCACTTTCGCAAAAATAAATCTGTCCCATGTGAGCTGCTTGACCGAAGTGTTTCTTTTGCTATATTTAAAAACAGGATCTAAAGTTCTATATATATGTATATCTTAGCCCCCAGGTGTTTTGACAGAGAATACAACCACGCTTTGTCTCATGAATGTTAAGCAGTGGCACAGATTCGGTCCACTGAGGACCCAAACATGAAGGGGAAAAAAAGACACATCTGAAAGCACCTTTAGAACCGAGTGCAGCTCCCTGCTAACACTCAGCCGCCGGTCTGTCTGTGGCTGTTTGCAGCAGAGGTCTCACTGCTCTCTCACCCTACCTTCTCAAAGTCGATGAGGCACATCTGCATGGCTGAGTCCTTCAGAGGTGACGAGGCCAACTTTCTTTTCAGCTCCTCAAGTCTGGCTTTTTCTAGTGTAAAGACACAGAGAGAGTAAAAAAAAGAAACGCCTGCAGAAAGTGAGTTTATGACATAAAACATCAGCGACTTAGAGGGACTCACCAGCATCATCACTGCCTTTTGCCTTCTCCTCCTCCATCTCTTTGTCAGTGACGTGAATCTTCACAGAGGAACTTGGAGTGAAAGACGGCACATGGACTTTCTCCAAGATTTTCCTGATAGAGGTGCAGTCTCTTGTCCCGCTGATCGCATAGATCTGTGCGTACAGATTAGCTGCTGCCACCACATACTCCATATGGGCTGCCTGAAACAGAGAATAAAATAAACCCCTAATTCAGAGAAAAATCTTTGCAGTCATATTTTTATAGCAAAATATACAAAATATATAGTAAATATCATGACATTAGGTATTTCTCATATACTATAGATAGTTTTGTTTTTATATATCAAGGATAAAGCTGCAGAAAAATCTTAAACAAAAGTCAGCAGCGCTTCATGTGGTCTGTCTCTCAGACCTGCCAGCTGTGGAAACTGTAGAAGAGACTCTGTAAAAAGCTAGAGGGGCAAAAAGACATCAAGGTTGTGCATTAAAACCAAATTACTTCTCAGAACAGAAAAGGTAGCTGTGACCACAGGTTCCTCTCTCTTTCAACTCATAGACAAACACACAAATGACCTTATGTAGTGGCAACACTATTTACTGCAGCAGTCCTCGCATCAAAAGTATTTTACCTGTACTACGAAAGAGTACAATACTGTATGTAATTTACTGGTGAGCAGATTGGTAGGCAGTGCTAACATTGCTAAATGAAACTGCTTGATGAATTCTGCTGATGAGTAGATATGATGGAGGGAGAGAAGAGAGACAGACGCTGTTAAGTGTGAGTCTAATATCTGCTTATTACCTCTTTTCTTACCTGATATGAGAAAAACACATGTAAGAATCACTTTAACTATCTAAAATGTGCTGAGAGCAGATCGTTATCTGCCCTTCATTGTCCATAGAAAAGCTAAGTGGCATTCACAGCTCAGATAAAGAATCTAGTTTATGGTCACAGAGAGGAAGAGCCTCAATTAGCCCGGATAAAGAAGGAATGCAAACTGCCATCACCAAACGCTGTCTTATTTTTCAGTTATTCCTGTCTACTGTTTAGGGTGTATGTGGGGATTTCTACTGCATGAGAAAGCAGACCAGGCACTACTTACATTGTTGGGGTCAAAGGTCAGTGGGTGAGGGCATCTTTTGGATCCAGACCAGAAGGGAATACCAGAAGCAGTCACCTACAGAGAGGCAGCATATGAGTATATTTCAAATTTGAAAACTTTATTTCTGTGAGAAATACTTTTATTTGACCTTAACATCATTTACCACACACAATATCGTTGTATTACATGATAAAACATTGTAGTCATTTAATTTTCTGACAAAGCAGGCTTCCTCCAACCTTCCCGCGGCAAAGCCAGACTAATATTGTTATCAGTTGTGTGCTGACAACACAATTTGTATGTCTGATAAAGGAACAAAGGGGCTGAGAGCTTTGATGTTCCCAAATGGTCCACAATGCTGGAGAAGAGAGACTCTCCTACTGGTGGTGCCAGTTTTCTCTGCAGGGGAGCCAAAAGGGCCCAGCCTCACTCTCCTTTTCACAGGCAGGATGTAGACGTCTTAAGTGCAGAAACATGGCGCCTACAGTGCTTTATCCTTAAAAAGATTCATGGTGCTTACAATGAGTGATTGATAAAGTTTTTGACTTCAGGCGGAAGGAGGTGAGTTAGAAAGCTCTTGTTACATGCATGTGCAGTCCAACTTTCTGAGTGAATATGCAGAAAATTGGAAGGTTTCAACAGTTTTGTGGTGTTTCTGTGCTGATACAGTAATGGACTACATTTCCCTTCATGCAGGAATGCTGATTTAAATGTCCAATTTAACTGATTAGGCATCCTCACACTACTGCCTCGTCCCCATGATGAAGAGGGAGCTCAGCGGTCGCCATTTTGACACTGGTGATGATGTCAGTGCTGCTGTAGGCTGTTTTTTGCAGATACGAGCACTGACTTCTATAAAGAGGGGATCCATGTGTTCAACAGTTGCTGGACTCAGTATGTGTACGTAGGAGGGGGACTATGTTGAAAATTATTGTGCTAGACTCCTTTAACTTTTTGCCATGAACATATCAATCGTCCCTCCTAGTTTAAGAATTTATATGGTGGTCTTATAAACCAAAGCAGACTACTAAAAAATGCAGAACCACAGTTTTAAGCCCCTTTTTAGTATAAATTAAAATCTAACTGAGTTGAATCACACATGCAGCAAAGCTCTGTGTTTTAACCCTCTTCTTCAGAACATAGTGTACAGACCATAAGACCTTTTAGACACATTTGTAATTTGTGAAGTTGTACGCAACTACAGTCAGTTATTATGTTATAATAGAATTATTTATTGTATTATATAAAACAATAAAAATAATGAAAAAAGGAACCAAAAGCTGTACACATTGTCTGTTATGCTTTAGGAGGCCTTCGACTGTTGATGTAATTTTAGCTTCATCCACATACTGAACAGTCTCACACTGTATTTCTCTTTCTCATAAATTTATTTGATCCTCTGTGGAAACTCTGATCAGTACAGATCCATCTCTTGTTCAATATGTCACAGCTCAAACACACGTACAGAACCACACTCACTTCCACCTGAAGGCTCAAGCATAACAATAGGTAGCTGTAATGCTGAATGTGTGGTCAACTGTTGTGCGTGTTTTGTAACCGTTAACTGACATCAGCTACCTTATCGTAGTTCCTCAGAAAGTTTGTGGTCGAAAGTGGCTTTGCAAGAGGACAACAACAGCGTAAGCCTCCAAATGAGGAATATAGGACAAAGAGAACATTGGAGGAAAAAAACGAGAAGCAAAAATTAGAACCACAAATGCCACAGAGTTTCTCTTTGGTGTGTTATGATTATAGCACTTAACACAAGATTAGTTTAAATGCTAACTGAAACACATGAGAATTGTCTCTTTGTATCAGCTTAGGGCATAATAATAATAAAAATACCAATATTCATGTTTTTCATAGGAGTTATACTGGGGAATTTAATGTCCTTCTATGAATATTCAAGCAGACATTAAAGGGAGAAAATGTTTCTCAGCCAGAGGAATTTCTTTCACCCTGCAGGGACACTTAATGAGGGGAGAGGCAGCCAGTTGCTGGGATGGGATTGCGGTTAGTGAGGGTCTGTTTGGGTTGATACTGATCCGTGCCCCCCCCCCCCCCCAAGGTGTGACAGCAACATGTGACATCACTCCGTCTGCCTGCTTCACAAGATTACAAACCCTCAGAGCAGCTCACAGATATTTATCAGCAGCGGCTTTCAGTGGTTCAGGTTTCAGACGAGGGTAATCATTGTCTCTCAGCCCGGGGAGAACATGCTTCACTGTTCCATGAGGAGAAGTGTGAATAATTAAACAATGATTGGCATTTTTTTTGTGTGTGTGTTCATACCACATTACAGTGTTAATTTGATTGGCATGTGAGGACCTTGCATACACAACAGTGCCCCTCTGTGTCTGTAAAGATGAATAACAGCTTATCTTTTTTTAGGGAGAGTTGTGTTTTCTCCTTTGGTGTGATTTTACCTGTTCAGGCGGGAAACAGTGCAGAAGCTGGCGGATCTCGTTGTTGTAGAGAGTCTCCCACTTGCGTCGTGCCCAGCTCACACAGTCCTCCCAGCTCTTTGGATGTTGACCTCCGGCCTCCATGTCCTCCAGGCTGCTCCACACACCCCCAAGAACCTCCAGGGCCTCAGCGTCTCCATGACCAAGAGTGCGCTCTACAAACTTTTCATCTCTGCAGGAAACAGTGTTGACATACAGCTGTCAGAGAGTAATATCACTGGATGAAGAAAAAGACGAGACAGTACAAGTATCAACTAGAAATGTCTTGTCATGTCCTATGAAATAAAAGCTTGAACCAGCTGGACTGCATCTGCTAAACAGTTGAACTTTGGAAGAGACATTTGACCTAGAAATTGAAAATAGGGAAATTCCTCAAAGAAAAAAAAATTGGTTCAATGAAGCAGAAAGGAAAATGACTAATCAGATATTTGTAAATTAGGGTGTAGTCTTGTCAGTGATTCAGAGAGGAATTCCTCCAACACTTGACTGTGGACTAACAAAAAAGAGAAGGAAGTGTTTAGTAAGCTTCTAGTGTGCTGGTCAGTGCGACTGCTACCCTCATGACTGGACAGTCCGAGCACTGATACCATGTGCCAACTCACTGTGCGTGGTGTTGCATTGCAATAACAGAGGTGATCTTCCTCTTCTGCAGTTACAGCTAAACATGTCCAAACAGGAACATTTTGAGTCATGCTTGTGCATAAAGCTGCACGAGTGGGAGGATAACTCACCAAAACTTGACTGTTCTTTTGCTCAACATCATAAACCGAAACTTAAAAAATTACTGGATTACTATATGTCGTTAACCTGCCTCATTAAACTGCCCAGACAGTTTTTTCATGACAATACCAGCTCTCTCTGAGGAAAGACCTCCTAGGTGCATAAAACATGTTCCTATTGCTAAATATCATTAAAGGCTGTGTCAAAATTTCAAGCCTCACCCAGTTCTAAAACTCAAGTGTTGCTCCTCTATAATGAAATAAGAAAGTGTGTTAGTGTTTTACAACGAGGGGAGATTATATCAAATCTCACCAAATCACATAGAGAGACATCTCCCAACATGGCTGGATTATGAGGGCTCCGAGGCTCAGAGCTCAGACAAAAGTTTGAGCTCAGATCTGTCACTGACGTGCTGCTACCTTATAATTAGGTCATGCTTTCTGGTAAACTCAGTGTTTTTAGTCTCCTGGTATTGTTTGAGGCAACCAACTCAGAGATACACAAATCATTAAAATCTCACTTCTCAAATAAATAGGATTTTGACAAGTGTAGTTGATGAAAAAGACTTTTGACATTTATAATATGTTTTACTGCATTAATTTGATCTCTTTTTCCATTTAGTAAATGCTTCTAAACCAAAAAGTCTCTAATTAGTTGACAGACTTGATCTGTTATTGGTGTCAAAGCTGCTGTGAAAGACACATTTCAGAGCAGAGCCTTGGCAAAGCAGACTGTTTACATAATATTTACTCGTGGGTTTCAGCTGAAAGCCAGCCACATGTTTTCCTGTTTATAAAACAAAATAATGAGCTTGAAGCACTCCATTAGTTTTTGTAGGTTTGCTGGAATGCTTTGTAAGAGAGCACACATGCATTGTAAAATGAGAAAGATGTGGTCATTAAGTTCCTGCACAGCAGACTGGCGGTGGATCGGTGAATGTAACTCCTCATGTTTGTTTAAGGCAACACTTGTTGTGGAAAAAAGGGAAAATCACATGAGGATGGCGTCATATCTTACCTCAGGAAGAGATTCACATTTTCAGGTGTTTGTTTGAAGAGTCCTTCAAACTGGTCTCTGGCCCACTGAAACAGTGGAGGAAGTGGAAGGAAATTTTGATTTAAAAAAGTGACATGTCATACTGCATAACAATACACTAAGTGATCAGAAAAACAGAAAATGTATATTCTGATCTGTCAAAATCTACACTAACAGCAGTGCCATCATTTGGCCAAATAATAAAAATTGAATTTTACTGTAATAAATTTGAATTATTATTCATTTTAAATTTAGTTTTATTGTTATGGTTCATGGTCAAATACTTCACCCACCTTCAGCTTAAGCTAGCTATACTTTGTGCTCAGTACGTTTATCTATTAATTTAATTACTTTATATATTTTATCTGCATTTCGCAAATGTTCGCATACTAACCACCTAAACTAAAATGGCAAACAATAGGAGTACACCTTCCAAACATCAAGATGTAATATTTGACTAAAAGAGTGCATTAGCTTGCCAAGTGTAGCTTTTAGCTCAAAGTGCTAACTGTGTCTGGTCCCATTCCCACAGGAGAGCTAACATGACGTCTGTAAGTATAATGCAATACAATGCAATGCCACCTTTTTTTGTCTGCACACAAAAAATAATTTTAACATCCGTAAAACTAATTTTTTTAATCATTTTCAGTCAGGAAAATGTTGTGTTTCTAGTCATTCAGTGCAGGATTTGAAATGTGATTAGGTAAATCGATAAGCAACTCGCACACTTAATCTAATTAGACTTAGTTAGGAGTACATTGCACCTGCAAGGTGTGCTCAATGCGGTGAGGGAAGTTCTTGAGAGTGCACAGTGGGATTGCATTTTCTGCATTTGTTTTGGCTGGCCCGTAAGACTCTGTCAGGTGAGGCACCACCACCAGAGAATGACCCTTGGTGCCCAGAGTTCCTCCCTCCAGCATCGGCCTCTTGTGCTGAACGCAGCGTCCATCAAGATAGGCCCCTGTGCAGCAAAATGAGGGATTACACCTGCAAAAACTGCACTTTCACAAACATTTACAGTCAAATGTATTCTAAAATAACCTGGTATGTTCACAATTATAATGAGAAGTTTTTGTAACAACGGTAATGAACAAATAAAATCATCTCTCACTGGCTTCGACGTTGTCAAGGGCTGCAGCGACTCCATTAAGACCCATGAGGAAGTTGTAATCATACACCTTTTCACTGTCTGGGTCCACACGATTCTGGTGTGCGGTGATGTTTATCTGTGGGTTCATCTCTCGAACTGCTTGAGCAGCAATGTCTGATTTTGGTTTCTGTTTTGGATAAGTGAGCAAAAGGGCGTTTTTTTTTCTGAGGGACATCATGTGAGAGGATTGTAGGTAAAATCAGATTGTGGCAATGACAGATACTATTGAATCTTTCTAAAACTTGCTTTGACTAAAAGCCTCAAGAAGACATCTTTTTAGGCATTTAGGACTTTAATAATTTATCCTGTATGCTTGCTGTACTTTCAAGACACAACATTCAAAGTGTCTCACTGCTCTTTTATTATTTACGAGTAGCATCAGCACATTTCTCGCCAGGATTTTTTGAAAAAAGTTGTAGACTTAGTGTCAACTCGCCCTCTAACTGCACCCAATTATTCTGCGTTACATAAGTTGTTTAGACACTGGTAGTTGTTTGCTCAGACATCAGAGATCAAATGTCAGATATACTCCTAAAAAAAGCTGCAAAACAAAACAGCCGCAACTGATGGAACATGGCAGCTTTGTGTAATCTGACACAAGCTGCCTCAGACTGCCAAAACACTGTACCTTCACCCCCAACCTTCAGTGTCCCACCAGAACAGACCTCTGACCTCTCAGCTTCACCAGCTCAAACAAGGACCAGTGAGCTATGATGACACGTCAGATTTATTTTCCACCACCAACTGAAGGAGAAACAGCGTGTTTTCTCACCCCAATGTCCTGAGAGCGAAACAGGAACTGTCGGTTCAAGTTGGATTTTTCTATGTAGTCCATGTCTGTCACGGTGATGTGTCCTTCTTTTCCAGCACCGAGCCCAATTAGGGCAAAGTTCTTGAGAAGCTCACAGCCAATAGCACCAGCTCCAACCTTGGGAAAAGACATAAGAGACTGTGTCAGACTGAAAGCATGTCAGCTGATATAATGCATGTAGATGTAATCAAATAAAAGCTATGTTTTGCAGGTTTCAGAGGAATATTCGTGTTTGACAGCGTGGTAGAAAAGTATTTATCCATTGTTGCATGTTATTTATTTACTTCCTAACACATTGCAGTTTTTTACTGCAAAAAAAGCAAACACATGCATGCAGTCTCTCTCAAACACATACAGCCAGTAAACAGCAGTAAAAATAACACTTTCAAAGGAAACAGAGAAAGGGCTCGGCACTGCTGAACAGTCCCTGCACACCAAGAGGTCAGAACTGTCAGGAAATGCCACCTGAATCACAGCCATTTCCTGCATGTGCCATCATTAACACCACACAAGATCAAAGGAAAACACAGATGGAGCTCCTGAACTCCACTGTGGTGTGTGTGCCCCCTGCTGGACAAATACCAAACATGCCCTCACCAGGAAATACTTCTGCTTTTCCAGCTTCTCCTGGAACGCTGAGCCAAACACGGCAACCTGCCCATCATACCTGGTGTGTTTCTGTCAGAGAGGAAAACAAACGCAGAATACACACCTGACGTTGGATTGAATAGCTCTGTTTGATATGTGTGAAATGCTTAAATTGGATAATGTTTTCACAAACCTCTGGAAGAAAGCACTCCCCCACTTGGTCCCCCTCCTTCTCCTCCTCAGGGAGGCACTCCAGTGCATCAAAATATAGCCACTGCTGAAGAGGTGTAAATTTCCCACTACAAGCCTGCAGGAGCAGTATAGAGTGCACAGAGAAAATACACAGTCAGCTATATACGCCCCATCTACCATGCAGTAAGTGCAAAGTTATGTAAATTCAACATACAGCATGCACCAACAACATTATTATGTTACAGGCATCAGCCTCACCTTAATAACCTCCTGAGCAGCGAGGCCTCCTATGAAGGCGTTCATAGGGGCCAGGTCACCGCGGGCTGTGTAGGACAGCTTTTTCACAGCAGCTTCATCCAGCTGTTCCAGCTGTGCCACTGCATTCAGCTCTTTCACCATGTCAAGCAGAACATCTGCATCTGACTGCATGGGCATGAATCATGTCAAGAAGTTAGTGTAAGCTGCTTTTATGATCATACTGTAACACTGAGGCCTGATTATTTGGGGTTTTTCAGTTGTTCTAATTTTTATTTTCTGTGCCACGTGTTTTGTTTTGTAAAATTAATTGAATGTGGGCCGTAGTAGCCTGTAACCTTCACTGACCTGGGAGCGAGGAAGAGGTAGTCTGTGTTCTTTCTTCACAAAGTTGTGGAGGGCTTGGAAAGCCAAGTGCAGGGTCTTGTGCCTTGATATTTTCCCAAAATCATTCATTATCAGCAGCTCATAGTCCGACAGAGCCTCAGTCAGTGGTTTCTGCAAATTGTGTTGTAATCATAATTATTGACAAAGAGCAAACTTTTCCAAAAGCAAAAACTAGAAGTGTAAAGGAAATCTTAACACTCACAAAGTTTAGCTTGAGGGGCTGTTTAACCTCCGTCACTATTCCTCCCCGTTCATACTCAGAAAAGGCTGAAGTGTCACAGATGCTGAAGGAGTACCGGCCTGGTGAGAGAGGTGACAAATGACATAGAGATACAGAGACAAAGACTATTAAATCCCTCTGGTGTGCTCCTTGAAAATGTTGAAAAAGAGACATAAGAAAGGCTGGAGTGGGACTCATGAACATAGTGCTGCAAGTCTCACCAGCAGAAGAAAGATAACTGTGAAGAAAGAAAAGTGAAAGTGGCAGAGCAGCACTAACCACAGACTCTGATCTCCACGGGGTCCATGCTGTTGAGCTCCGTCATGCCTTGGACTTCAGAGAAGGAGACTTTGGAGCCATCTAAAAATCTGGGAATCTGGTCATCTGTGCAGAGCACGACTCCAGGGTTGTCCTAAAATAAATCAGGTCAACAGCCTTCAAATGTGAAAAAAGTACTCCAGTGATAAAGTAAGTGTTCAAGTAAACCTATTTTCACACTCCTCAAGGTCAGATAAAGCCTCCTGTGTGTAATCTGCATGCTCCTGTCAGTCCAAGGACATGCAGGTTAAGTGAACTGGTAACTCTCTAATTTAGCAGCAAGTGTGAGTGTGACTCAGCAGGTTTTGAAGTGGTTGAATGGATGTGTGACATAAAACAAAAAGACTGCTGTACCTTAGAGATCCCTTGAATCATCGCTGACACAGGCGTCTCTCCATCACGGTCCAAGACCTCAAACTCGTCACCAAAGTCACAGAACAACTGACTGCAAAAGAACCATGAGGTTGTCACTTTTTTTTCTTTCATGCATTTTTGAGAGCATTCAGTCATAGTTTGACAGTTCGTCTCGCTCACTTACCCACAGAGTCCTTTGGTGTCTGCCACGATGAACCTGATTCCCTGTGAATGGCAGAGCTCGCCAAAACGCTTCTGATCGTCCAGAGAGGAGTCAGTCAGGACCACCACCTGAAAAAGAAGTTTGCCTCCACTTAAAAAACTGTGTTTTGCTTCTTGAGCATCACAAATATTTGACCTTGACTTAAAATCACTTTAGATCAGTTGGTTATATGAGCAGGATTTTGGGACATTGCAACCATTAATTGACCAGTTGTGTGACAGCAGACAAACTTATACGAGTGTGATGTGGAAATTTGACACAATCAGTGCACAATTAGGCAAAGAGGAGACATCTTGTGTCCAGTGGTTAAACTTTTATAAGAAAAATATTTGTATGGTCATAGATTTTGGATTTTGTAGTGAGGAAGATGGAGCTGATGTAAACTGAAGAATTTATAAGTAGTTAATCACAGTGAAATTTTTCTAGTGTCAGATATATTTTACAAAAAAATTAAAGATGGACACAAAAGCTCCTTTAGTACTGTGATTTGGACCTTACAGCAGTACCAGCGTGATGTACCTGGAATTTCTGAAGCAGCGCCTCATTCAGTGGTCCAGTGTGGGCCGAAACTCGCACACGTGGGTTCAAGTCAGACAACTGTTGTAGGGAACATGTGGCTCGGTTCTGACCCAGATGGGAGTCCTTCAGGAAAAACTGGTTTATGGAAAAAAATTCAAAGTTGATGAAATGAGCTCAAGTCAGGGTTCATAGAGTTTCCTGCTCTGGAGCTTTCTGACTGTATCACACATCAGCAAGTTGAGTTTGTTCAGTTGCCATTAAATGTAATGATTCTGAGCTTGACTTGTATCTGATCCATCAGACTCACAAATAACTTGATAAAAGCTTTTATGAATCACTTAATGCATAAGAGTGAGAGGGAAGTAATAGTACTAAGTGAAAGTAAACTGATTTCCTTTAAAGAAGCTGCTTACAATAACCAACAAATCTCAGTCCCATTTATGTGCTATTATTATTTTTACATTAAGCTAATAACCTTAAAATTAGTGAACTGTGAAATTCAGACTACATTTTTATTACTACTGTGATAACATTGTAATCCTACATCTGACAACATTTAAACAGATAAACAACACACACACGCACACACACACACATAAATTGACAGGAAAATTACACTTGACAAGTTGGGCATGTTAATGAGTTTTTTACTCAAACAGAGTCAGTACCTGCGAGGACAGGTCGCTCCACTCTGTCTGACCTTCATCCTGGATCGTGACAGACTCCACTCCGGACAAGATCACATTTTTGGCTATTTCTACCCCGAGACCACGCATACCTGCGATGAGGACGCTGGCTGTGCCCATCCGGTGCATCGCATCATGACCCAGAACATACCTGTGCAAAGGTAAAGACGTGAGCGGGTCTGCGGGCCTGAAGTCGGTGAAGTTACACACTCCTCTGCAGAATGTAATGGAGTATTAAAGTGGCTAGTAGCGTTTACTTACAGCTGTCTGGAGTAAAATCCCTCATCGATGTTCCCTGTTGTTGACATGTTGCTCCTGCAGCCGAGAGTCTTAATATGATCTTAATAATTTGAGATGATCGGTTTTTAGCGGAGGAATAAATCGGACAAACACCTTTCAACAACAACCGAACAGATCAAATCCGGAAGAGAAAGTAAAACATGATTTGACGAATGACGAGAGGACGGTTATAAAAGAATGTATTTCACTTTCGTTTTACAGGATTTCTGAGGTGTGTCTTTTGCCAAGAAATGCCATCCGGTTTTTGACCACTAGAGGGAGACTCAGGACTGTCTATCGCCCTAAACCCGTTTTCAAATACTCCTTTTAAGAATCTGCATTACTACTGTTAGCAACCTCTGTTTTGTCATGAGAGTGAAATTTACACATTAGCTTGTTTATTTATTTGTTGAAGAAACTCTCTAAATGAAAAATAAATTGTGTTGCCGCTTCCATGTAAAACCTGATATGTTTTATAGCCCTATTCATTAAAACTGGTCTAGTAAAATAACTTGAAAAATCCCACTCAGCTAAAAAAAAAAGGAATTGTTCTAATGGTCGTTTTACTTGAGCTTCCTGTAAAGAATGATAGCTGTACAGAGTCCGTCACTAGGAAACACTTTTCTCTTTTATTTGATAAAGGGGGTGTGTGAAACTTTATCCGTTAATATTTAAAGCTACTTTAAAATAAATTTCCTTAACTGATGATCTATTAAGAGTGAACCAATCACATAAAGAAAATCATTGTCAGTGATGAGTATAAGGACTTCATGAAGTCTTTCTTTGTTCTTAGCTGTTGCTGTTGTTCAATAGGGCCTATACAATTAATACAAATGTTTTGTAAACTACATCTAAGGTTGGTACTTGTCAGTGAAGTATGAGTCCTTTTCTGACCAGTAGTATTAAAATTAACAATATTTGTTGAGAAGTTGTAGATTTAATTAGGTAGCTGAACTATTTGAGCAAATACATATCACATAAAAATAATTATTTAAGGGGGAATATATGTATATGACTTATTACGTATCTGGAGGAGATCTTTAACATTTCCATGATGACAACAACAGTGATACATCCTTGTGTTGCTTAATGCGTTTGTCATCCTTTTCAACAATTTCAGTCCTTTCCAGAAGAAAGTACTGCACGCTTAGGAGTGACCTGAAATGATTCATGATTATGAATCAAGCAGAGGCCAGAAGACTGCAAACCACTCAGTTAATTGCAGTGTGTGAATGAGGAACCTGGAAAATGATTTTGGATGATGATACCTCTTTACTCAAGACAGTCAGCTTTTTGTGTTTTTCAAAACAAACTGTTACTAAGATCATGCTGTCACTGTGCTAATTTTCCAGCTATCTCTTGCTCATCTTTTCTTTTTTTTTAAACTTAGAATTAAGGGTCACTACTTTCTTACTGTTTTTTTTCTAAACTGGAAAAAGGG
>JAPZDY010000012.1:12162785-12175553 GCA_029783645.1 Ctenochaetus hawaiiensis | reverse complement strand
ACCCCCCCCCCCCCCCCCCCAAAATGGAAACCCATGTGACATTACCTCTCTGTTTTGTCTGGTCCAGGTGATCCTCTCTCTGTACAGGCCGATTGTTTTTGCCAACTATTCTCTGGAAGGTGCTGGAGTGTCCAGGACAGCAGCTGTGTACTCAAAAGATTCACTTCTCTTTGTGGCTGGAAATAAGGTACATTTAATAATAACTACTGCAGGTGCTGCTTTTCTTTCAAAGGGATCACAAGAATGGAGCAAACACAGTCATCTGTAGCTTTGTAAAGTGCAAAGAGGCCAACATTTTTCAAAATTGTCTCTTCAACAGTATGAAATGGACAAGAGAAAACACTAATATGGTCAACCTATAGTAATAAAATTATTATTGTTAATAATAATAATAAAAGTAAGAATAAGAATAAGATTTTTTTATATATAACATCTTCCTAAACAAAGTACAAAGAACAGGTACACAGTTGTCACTAATAGTTTATTAAATATATTGAATAATGGATCCAAGAGTCAGAGCTGCCACACCTCACACACTGTAATCACCTGAGTGACAAGAGACGCCGACATATCTCAGAGTTGCAAAGAGTAAAGTACAAGAAACAGGACAAATTCAGCTCTGTATTCGGGCCAAAGTTCTCATCTGTGTTAAGATTGCTGTGTGCCTCTGAGTATCACCATCTGTGGGAGAGAATGAGATTTCCTCCGTCTCTCAGAATTTTAATAAAGCTACAGAAACAGTTAGCCTCTGCATAATGTTGAGCAATTACATAATCCATGTTCCCCTGCTTATCCTTTGACTGTTTTTCTTTTTCTTCTTTTATCTGGCTCTTATCTAGATGTTCAGCGTTCCCTCTGCTGGACCAGGTTGTGCACATTTCATGACATGCTCCGGGTGTTTAATGGCTCCAGGCTTCATGAACTGTGGCTGGTGTTCGGGAATCTGCTCGAGGCAGCACGAGTGTTCATCGCACTGGGACCAAAACTCCTGCGCACCTGTCATAACAGAGGTATATCAGCTGCTAGATGTAACTAATGAGCCAGTGCATGAAGTTTAAACACCATGAGCTGTAATGTCATCGTGCTGGCACACTGGTTGCTATTTTGGATGATTACCATATATTTTTCATTTGCAGTTTTTCCCGAAAACGAAACCAGCTGGTGGCGAGACAGAGGTGACGCTGTGTGGCTGGGAGTTTCAGTCCACTCTGCGACCCGCCATCATCAGCGGCAAAACACACATCATCACAGTGGGTTCTGGGACACCGTGTACAGTCCTGCCTGAAAAGAGTCGTGATGAAGTGTGAGTAGCACACATGCTCTCGATGACGCGCTCAGTTCATTTTCACAGTGTCACAGATGGAAGTACTTATGTAAAAAATTAATTCACAACTCTGCAAAAACCTCCAACAAGGGAGGTTTTTAATATGTTGTCTTCTAGTAGGATTAGTGAGGATTTTGACTCAAAGCTGGAGACTCAAACCTCTCACTTTTTTCTGTTTTTATTTATAAGATTTATTAGATTTGACATGTTGTTCTATTCATTTATTTATTTAATAGTTTATGTGGTTGACTCCTTGATTTTTTTGGATTTTTTTGGAAACAATTGAGATAATACTGGTACATAACTCACCTAAAAAAAATGATGTAGTGAGTTTTTGACATTTTAATGTACAAATGTTACATGTTACAAGTTTAAATTAAAATAAAGCATTTTGAGACTTCATTGTATGTTAGAAATATTCAAAAAGAAAACTGAAGAGTATAAATCATTGGAAATACACCAAAGACCTCCTGTTTTTGGCTGAAAGTTTTGTCATGGTGCCACTTTGCTGCTTTTCATTTCTGTCATACAAGCTGCTGGCTCTGTGAAATGTCTTTATCTCTAGAGTTCATAGATACATCTGTCCTTGTGTCCACAATTTAGGCTAGTATGCAAGATTCAGGAAAAGACCGAACCGGGTCAGAACCTCACCATCACTCTGAAAGTGCACGAGGGGGAGGTGGAGGGCCGCTACTCAATTGACGGCACAGCTCAGATCACTGGCTTCTCTTTCGTGGTGAGAACTTTCATGCATTTGAAACAACTTCAAAATGACTTCTGCATTACTTTAAACTGGCTTGAAGCATTATTAGGTGAGAAAATTCTTCTTTTTATGTCCCATCAGGAGCCGAACATCACAGAAATCAAGCCTGACTTTGGACCGATGTTTGGAGGAACGATGGTTACACTGACGGGCACTTATCTGCACTCAGGGATACAGAGAGAAGTTTTCTTTGGTGACAAAAAGTGCAACATTCAAAGGTGAGCAGCACAGAGGACAAAATCTTTTGCTAATACTTGATTATGGTCTGCAACTTGCTACTTTTACTGTCCAGATTAACTAGGTGTTTAAATAAGATCTCTGCTCTTTTTCAGAGAGCCTGAGGGAAACGGGATTTTGTCCTCAATCGTCTGCCGCACCACAGCTGCAGCAAATGTTGGGAAGGTGCCTGTGAGAGTTTTAATTGACAACTTTGAAGTGACGACTTCAAAGATGTTCTTCTACAAGAATAACCCTGTTATTACCTCTGTACAACCTAACTGCAGTTTCCAAAGGTAGGACACTGACCCCCCACAGCCTGCTCTCATCCCTAAACAAGTCACTGTTAATTACTATGAACTTGCTTCTTTTTCTTTTATACAGGGGCTCCAGGTTTGTGATAGAAGGCCAAAATCTTGACTCTGCTCAGAAAACTGTGGTTCAGTACATTTCCAAAAACCCCAACCTGAAATCACTTCAACAGGTAACTTAACTCCTTGTATATGGACATTGTAGAACAAGGTTTTAATGAATTACACTACCGCTGTTTCAATTTCAACCGTTTTATCGAAATCAAGTGAGGAGAGATGCAAAAAAAAAAAGAACCAGAATAACCAGTTTGAGAGTTTCGACATGGATGAGCAGCAATGCTCATTCTTCAGCTGAATACTGCTTTCCTGTTATCCCAAACTGAGACAGTGGCTGTGATTTTGAACACTATTTCTCTTAAGGTCTGCAAAGGCACGAGGAATGCAACCCATATGGAGTGCTCGGCTCCAGCTTTTCTTGAGGAAATACCAGAAGAAAAGCCTGAGACGGGAGAGATTCTCATTCACATGGACGGGAAGAGCAACCTGTGGAAGAGACGGTTTGACTATTACCGCCAAGTCAAAGTCATTCCCTTCGAAAATGATGACAAAGTTTTATTCCTAAAACCAGGAGAGACGGAAGTTTCACTGCATGTATGATTCCACATTCCCACACATTCTGCATGCGTTTAAATTACTCATTTGTCATATTAAAATCTCATTAACAATACTAACACAGCACAGCTATACATGTTCATTCATTAGTACGTTTTGTCTTTTAACATATGAACCTCTTTCTACATATTTAACAGCATAGTAAACTGAACACAGTGAGCAATTGCATGGAGATCGTGATGACCATTGGGGGTGTGAACTGCAACGCGCAGGTTCTCTTGAATGAGCTGACCTGCAGGATTCCCAAAGGTGTGGTGATTCCCAGCGAGGGGCTACCTGTCAGGGTGAGAGAGCCTGCTTTGGAATAATCAACCTGAACTTGAATCACTGTTTAATTGAAACGTATTTAATGAGATTGAATCATCTGTTCTTCTACCGTAGGTGACTGTGAATGGGGAAGTGTATGACGTGGGCACAGTCATGAACGATGACAGCAGATACAACACAGTCATTGCGGGTATTGTGCTGGGCATCATCGCTGCGTTGGTAGTGGGTGCTGGCCTTGCATTGATTGTGATGATCCATTTGAGGAAGAAAAAGAGAGGTGAGAAAATTCAGATCTTTCACTCTGCTTACCTGAAATACTTGCAGCCGTGATAATGATTTGTAAAAACAGGAGTTCCTAACGTATGCTCATGCTGCACTGTTGTCTGTTTATCATCAACCTGATAAACTGTGACTTTCACCGCTCCCCTTACTGTGTTTTTAAAAAGACTATTGTTAACTGATTTTCTTTTATCATGTGTTCTTTCAGCCAGCATTGAGAATCGTTTATCGACGTTGCTCTCTAGGAACCGCAACGGCAGCGGCAACAGTGTGTCCCCGACAGGTGACTACAGACGAGGTGACACCTCCAATTCATTCATTCACAGATCTGAATTAACTGCTAATCAGTTTCTCCATCTGCTTTTATCCTTTTCTTTAACTTATAAACTTGACCCTATGAGGTACAGCCTTTTAAGTAAACATTTTATGAATGTAATTGCTAATTGTTTAAATTTTCAACCAAACAACTTAAGTTAAATACAAAAAAAATGTAGCCCTATAACATGATGTGTTCTTTAAGGGAACAAACAAAGATGCAACAGCATTTTTAATATAACATTTTCTATGTTATGTGTGTTTTCTCTTGGTTGTTACAGTGGATCTGTCCAGTCAAACATCAGGCTCAGGAGCAATGGCTTTCCAGGGTTTATTGTATGCTGCCAGCTACGATCATCTGGCCATTCCTTTAATGCCACGGGACAACATCTCAATGGTCAGTCTCAGTCCTGACCTTCTTGAAGAGGTCAAAAATGTCCTAATCCCTGCTGACATGCTCCGAATTGAGGACAGCCAGATTATCGGCAAAGGTAAGGCTCTTTTATTTCATGATGCTTGTTTGTTTTGCTTCTTTTTGCACATTTTTTTAACAGTGTTAATGTTCATCTAATGCAGGTCACTTTGGGACAGTTTATCATGGGTATCTGATAGACAGCAACAAGCAAGAGATCCACTGTGCCGTTAAATCGCTTAACAGTACGTGAAAACCTGTTTTTATAATAAATGTAAGTATTCTCTGAGTTTGTGGCTGTTGGATCAGTGTGTTTAACAGTTTGTGTCGTATTAACAGGGATCACTGATGTTGGGGAGGTGGATCAGTTCCTCAGAGAGGGCCTCATCATGAAAGGCTTCCACCACCCAAACATACTGTCTCTGCTGGGCATCATGCTGCCTAAAGAAGGGCTCCCTCTGGTGGTTCTGCCATATATGAAGCACGGGGATGTGCGTCATTTCATTCGCTGTGAGAAAAGGGTAAATTACGCAAGGAAACTCTTTCAAGCCAGCAGGGTCATGAATGTATTTGCTCTGTTTATGTAAGTTTCTGTTTCTTTCTTAGGCTTTAAGTAGTTCAGCTTTGTTATTTGTCCTCCGCAGAACCCAACGGTAAAAGACCTGATTGGATTTGGGCTTCAGGTTGCCAAGGGAATGGAGTATTTAGCCCAGAAAAAGTTTGTCCACAGAGACCTGGCTGCACGTAACTGCATGTGAGTGTGAATCATACACTGATTATTAGCCAGTGACTTGTGAGTGAAGAACTGAAGGAGCTGTGTCACACCTCAGGAGACCATTTCACTGTTTCTTGTGGCTTTTAAGTTAATGCCATGTAGATTTAGGTTATGCACTATGAAGATAATGATATATCTCTGTTTATTTAACTTTAGCAACAAATGCTACAATATTGATTAGTATCATTCACAGTCAATTGTGGCATTTATCGCACAGAGAAATTTATTAATCCTGAAATTTGCAAAAAAAAGTCAGAAAAAAATGATAAAAAGACATTTACTATAAACGGTAATATTTTCATTTTGGAATTTTTCTTCTGCATAAAAAATTCTTCTATTAAGTATTTTTTAATTAAAAGGAAACTAGAAAGAAAAAACTGATAATTCCACTGAATGTAGCACAGCAAAATTTGGGGCAATTTTTGTTGTTTTTAAGAATCTATTCAGAGAGAATATGATGAATCTGTTCATTTGTATGTGAATGTTAAATGAACAGTAATTTTTGGGAAACACATTGCTTTACTTTGTTGGTGAAAAATTACACAATACGGTCAATTCCTGCTCATTTTCACTATCTCTGCATTTCCTCCATGCTCAGTGAATTTCTAAAGAGAACATCCCTGCTCATTTAATCACCGCTGATTTCTCCAAACTGGTGGTTTTTTTCTTTGGTGCACACCTTCAATCTAGAGATGTGTTATTAGAGCACTAACTGGATGAAAGATGACGTTTTCTCAAGGTGACGTCTCCTTTCAGGCTGGATGAAACCTTCACAGTAAAGGTGGCTGACTTCGGCATGGCAAGGGACATCTATGACAAGGAGTACTACAGCATTCAAGACCACAAACGGGTTAAGCTGCCGGTGAAGTGGATGGCCATCGAAAGCCTGCAAACACAAAAGTTCACCACAAAGTCTGACGTGGTGAGTGTGTTCATCCAGCTCACTGACATATGCCTGTAACAGCTGCCATGTGTATCTACAATGCACTGCTTTTCTGTTCCACAGTGGTCATATGGCGTCTTATTGTGGGAGCTGCTAACACGAGGTGCTAGCCCATATCCAGATGTGGACCCATATGACATCACACACTACTTGCTGAAGGGACGTCGGCTTCCCCAGCCACAATTCTGCCCTGATACTCTGTAAGAGTCACACACACACACCCTTTAAATTTCACATGTTATAATGACATAACACGGTGGCTTTAGCATCACTTGAGTTTCTACAGGAAACTTCATATATATGAGGTTTATCTTGTTTAATGTGTTATTTTTAAGCTCACAATGGCCACCGTTCATAGATCACTCACCTGTTCACATATTAACTTACTGTCTTACTCATTCACTCATTTACACAATCATTCATTCCACAGCTATTCCATCATGCTGGCATGTTGGGACCCGGAGCCTGAGTGCAGACCTACTTTCAGTAACCTGGTAACAGAAGTCCAACACATCCTGTCTGGTCTGGAAGGAGAGCACTACATCAGTCTGAAGGTAACCTATGTCAACTTGGACCAGCCGAGGCCTTACCCATCCCTGACTGGATCTGCAGACGAGGCCGAGGCCTCAGACTTTGACTCGGACAGTCATGCTGCCAGCTGAGGGTGCAAAGACTCTTTGACAGGAGCGCACAAATCTCACTAAAGTTCGAAAACATACAAGAAAAAAGGGCAACGTGGCCTGGATCCATGTATGCATCACACAGGTAATGTTGATAATATCCACAAACCTGAGCACATGGAGGGTTTGGCTACTGATTTAAAAGACATTGGAGATGAGGCGAAAACACGCTGGCGGTCCCTAATCTCTGTAACTGCATCAATTGTAGCAAAATAGAGATGGCATGTAGATAGAGGTAAATATGTTTTCCCTCAAGCGCCTGAAATACAAGAGTGAATGAGACAAAATGAATGTAAAATGTGCTTTTGTACTTAGATTTTGTAGAAAAGTATGTGGGGTTAAATGACACTATGAGCTGTAACATAAATCTATGTCTCTTCATCCTTGCTCTAAGGGAATCATATTGATTGCATTCCCTTCATGTCTACATTCTGTTGACCCAATGTAAGCAGCCATATACACGTGAAATCATCACACTGGATACAGAAAAACTCTGTCAGATTCAGAGCCCTTTGTCAAAAGCTCTGCACCCAATGAATTATACAGCAAGTTGTTGGCGCTGCTCAGATATCGACTGAGGTGCAGAAACACATGTGGTACCTGGTATCACCACTAGAGGGCAACCAAAGCCTCCTTCTCCAGCATCCTTGAGTTGCTGCTGCAGTGATGCTCTGCACTACAGCGGACACAAAGGTGTTACACAAGCAGCAAAACTATATTCATCTGAATATGAGAACAAACTCAGCCTCACAGATCTGTCAGCTCTGCACAGCTTTCTGTCCACGCTGTGCAGTTTGTTTCCTGTATGTGATTCAAATCCACAGCACATTAAACAACCTAAGTGATTTTAAAATTTATGCACTGATTTTTTTTTTTTTTTTTTTTTTACTTTAACACTGACAATGCAGCACAGTGTAACCACACAGAAAAAAAGAATATTTGTTGACCTGCAAGCTTTCCAACAGGTGTAATAGATTTAGTTCTGGTATACTTGATTTGTGTTTTTGCTGCATTTTCTCTCCTTCGATTTAACATTGAACGGATGTTCTCATTTCTTTTCTCTCAGTTGCACTGTAAAGAGTGTTTTTGTACAGATAAACGGTTGAGTGCGCATACTTGTCTCTAAAGTGTGTCGACAAATTAAATGTCTCCTTTGCTTGTTTTTTTCCAGCCTTATTCTGAATTCATACTAAGAAAAAAAAATCTGACGGGCAAACAAGACAGCCTGAGTTTTTTTTTTTTTTTTTTCCTGGTAAAAAATGCAGCTCACTGCAGCAAGAGAAGGTACAGAAGTTCTTCCTGAAAGTGGATCATCAAAGCCAATGACACAGGTCTGAGGCAGTGCAGCTCCTGTTCTCTGCCAGGTGGATGAGAGAGAAAACACACTCTGTAAGAGGTCTGAATTATGTCAGCTCAACCAGAGTGAAAACTGCATGCTCCCGCCTAATCTGTGTATCTAGCGTTTGTAATACTCTCTATGAATAATTTATAGATCTAAAAAAAGAATATTTTATCCCTTGCCTTCAGGTACTGGAAAGGTGGCAGTGATAATGACAAGCTCTGGTTGTGTTCAGGTGGAGGTTCGGGATTTGAAAACAGGGTGATGTTTGCAGCCAAAAAGCTGAACAGGAAGCCAAAATGATGGATATTTTTTCACTGTGACCAAACATCCCATTTGAAAGTTGCCTTTATTTAACTCACGCAGAAGCAACAAATGGTGTAATGTGTTAAAATGTTTACCGGTCAGATTTCAGCATCAACAGATTTGGTTCCTTTCAATATGTTGATTTATTTCATTTCTTTTCAAGAAGTATTAGTGGACTGCATGTGATAAAGATGAGGTGAGGAGTGGGAGAGAAATAGTTTGACAAATGAGCTCACAGTTGGAAAAAGACACGATTTGTTCCTTTACCTCAGTCTTGTAGGCAACCAAATGAGGAAGCTTTTCTCTGTCCGCTGCTATAAAGGCTCCCAGATGCCATGAATTAACCTCCAGCCTTCAAAGCCACTCTCTAGTTTTCTGGGTAGATTTGTCCTCTAACTCTTCATAATGTCAACTTGCAGAGGGATCTTTTAATTAATTTGCCAGTGCAGCTTCTGGGATTGTATGAAGCCGTTGGCAAGAGACAAGGACATTGGCATTGAAATCAAAACTTGACATGAAAAAGAAAGACTGACATCAGCTTAAGGAAAGAAGAAAGTTTTGTGAAAAATGGCAAAAAAAGGGATGAAATATTTGGTTTTGCTCTGTTTTGACCATGGATGTGTTTGACTTACAATTTTCGTGATTTAATGTTTTATTTTTTGAACTTTCTGTTCAGATTTTGATTCAACCATAAAGAACAAATGTTCACAGCTACAAGGTTTGCCCCTTCGGAGAGAAATACTGTTATACTGCACATATAGTAAAAAAAAAAGCAGTCAAGCATGTGTGGATGGATAAGTGTGCTGGTAGAGACTCAAGGTAAAACGTAGTTCACTTGGGGGGAACTTACAGTAAGACAGACATTCACCTCATGTGGTCATTCGTCATCAATGTAATATGGAATGTTAAGGTAGTGATGAGAGAGATGCACATCTCTACAACATCCTTTACAGTGTGCAGGTACCTTTGTAGCTCATCTAGTCAAGTGCGCTGCATAATGCAATGCTGTCTCCAAACCACAGCAACCTGAGTTCAGTCCAAGCCTTCAGACCTTTACTGCATGTTATCACCCCCTCACCTGTCAAATAAAGACCAAAAGGCAAATAGATAGATAGATAGATAGATAGATAGATAGATAGATAGATAGATAGATAGATAGATAGATAGATAGATAGATAGATGAACACTATCAAAATGAGGAAGCTGGTAAATTAATTGCGATTGTGGCATCCTAGTTGAAATAACTAAGATGACATCAGCAAAGTTATCTTCTCAGACCTCAGAGAGAGCAACAGTGTTAGACTATGATTGTTTTCACAGGCTGAGTAAGACTGTCCCTCGTGCTGTAGGGACAAATAATTATTTGAGGATTGAATGAACCAGCCATTAATAAATTAACGAAAAGCTGGTGGCAATGACACATATACACAGAGACACATAGACACACATAAACAAGCACAGCACCCCATCTAAACCCTGAAGCACAGTCAGGGTGAATATCTGCACTGAAGAAACTGAGAGAAGATCCCTAAAGAGTCTGGTCTAAAATTCTTTTTCTTGTCTTCAAGTGTATATATTTATAAATAATTTACACTTTTATTTCACACTGCCCTGGTTCTGAAGCAGAGTTCGGTTTAAATCTGCGAAACTGCAAATATCATGCAGCAGCTGTTGTGTGATCCATGACAAACTGGACAAGGGGAAGGAGACTGTGGCTGTTTAATGTCAAGAAACAGGAGAATAGAAGAAAATCATGATTTAAGCAGCACATTAGCAACCATGGCATGACTGCCAAAAATCATATCTGAAACAAATCTCACGTCATTGGTGAAGGCACATAAGAAAAATGGGAATAGTGTTCAAGTCAGTTTTTGTGCATGTCCTTTTTATTCAGCCAGTCCAGGAACTGCAGCCATGAATAAGGAGCCAACATCAAAAATGGACCACTGCTTTGAAAGTGCCAAAAATAACTGTTGCCAGTTTGGATTAGCCAATGATGAGTAAATAAGCTTTAGCATTCTGCTGTGCATATTCAGCCTGATGAAAGCTAAAAAAAGTACTTGGACAACAAATGACAAAAAAAAAAAAAAAATCAACATTTGGTTTAAGCATAATCTTTCTCTTACAGTCTATTAACTGTTCAGCTGAGAATTCATTAGCCTACAGAGGTACATTAACAAAAATTCATGCAGGTTAGAAAGCAGTCTGGATGTCTATTGATACTATTTTTGGGGGAGTCATCTGTATGCTGTGTTATTTATTGAGCTTTTGACCTTTGGCATCAGATGTTCTGCACTGCACCATTTGGTATAAAATGGCTTTAGGAGTCAGAAAACAAACATGCCTGATTCACTGTTGTGGAGCCTCTTTTGCAGGTGCTTTTAACTGGGCTGTGTTCGTGTTCAGTGTCTGAAGATTTTCAATATTGCTCAAGGTCTCTGAGTTTTTTAAAGTTGTTGTTTGGAAAAAGTCTGCACAGGAGGATAAGGGGGAAAATTATGAGAATGCATATTGGATGAGTCACAAACAAATGTAAATGTTTAAATGTTTTTGATAGTTTGGTTCCTCTATTTTTAGTTTTGTAAAGAATACTGCACATTAAAAAGCATTTTTCTGTTTTTGTAACTCTCTTATTAATTAGTCTGCATTAATTAAGCATCTTCAAAATGGTTAATTAGCAAATGAAACATAAAAGATTTCTTCCACTCAAATATGCGTCTTTTGATGTTAATGCCCACTAAAATATATGGACTTTACTGACACGAATACATGTCAGTAAGTTTGTCAATAGAGAGATGTTTTTACAATTCTTTCCTGAAGGGGGCAATGTTGGTGCACTCCCTCAAATGAGTAAACTAAATTTGGTACATCACAAATTTAAAAGCTAGTCACAGGCGAAGAAAACCTGACAGAAAACTCAGAGTGGGCTTGTCAGTACAGAGAGTGAGGGTTAGCATTAGCACAACCACTAACACTCGATCAGTCACTGCCAGTTACAAGCTAACAAACTAACAAACAACAAATGAGAAGCATTAACCTCACTTGCCTTCATGATACATTTTCTAGTCAATGGTTTTGGTGCACAAGCGATCCAAGTCTGGTCAGACTGAGGCTCAAACATGTTTGGTTGAATTTCTCCATTGTGTCTTCTAATGCTAATAATAGCCTTGTTGTAGCACACTGCTCTTTCACATCATACTAACCCAACCAGCAGTGGGCGGGGAACAAGGCCTGTGATTTACACATCCAGAATTTCTCAATGAGGGAGAGAGACTCAACGTTTTGGAGCCCCTTTTTTAGAGTTTTATAACCTTTTCAAATTAGAAAACCATAAACTAAATCATAATTACAACAGAGTATTTTTTAATACTTTTAAATGTGTCTGGGGAGGAACTTTAAATGTGTTGTTTGTGTGAAAATCAAACCTTTAGAATCATATGTCTTTTTATATTCTCATAAATTAATCATACTTTTTAAATGCTGTTTTTCTTGATGGACTGTACCCTCTCCATCATAAAAGCCTAACATCCTGTGCAAAATATCTTGCCAGTGGGTTTGTAGCCTTTCTCATACTTTTGTTCTCTGAATTGAATCTGCTATCCTTGAGCTTGTGTACCATCAGTAGATACCTGAATAGCGAGGCAATCTTCCTCCCTCTCCCTTGCTCTTCTCCATTGTTGCATTACATTCAGAGGGAGGATGAAGAGCTGGGAGGTCACAGATGGAGAGAAGTGCTATGTTTGTTCCCATTTCTGCTCTCTGAGTGAATGTCTCCACAGATGGGATTATATTGAAAGGCAAACACAAATTTGCCGAGCAATGAAAGGGCTTTAGAGGCACAAGGCCACGCCAGGCACATAGCTAACTGTACTTGTTAAGAGTTTTTCATCATCCATTTTCATCATCCATCTGTAAGCCAGGGTATTTTGTAACTCTGAAATGCACAGTCTGTTGCTGCAAAGATCCGTGCTATACCCACCACATACTCAATATGTCCTGTATACAGGATTTCCTATTGAGATGATCATAACAAAAGCAAATCTGGTTTCATAATCAACCTTTTTTTTCCCACTCAGTCAAAAATAAAACTCAAGTTATTTTAATCAGACAAGGAACATTAAAATTATATTATCTAACTTTATTTTGGGGGGGGGGGGGGGGGGGGG
>JAPZDY010000012.1:12117901-12147709 GCA_029783645.1 Ctenochaetus hawaiiensis | reverse complement strand
AAAAAGATGCAAATAAATAGAGAATAAAAGATATTTTAAATATAAACTTGTAACTGCCCTTAAACACTTCACGGGCCCCCTGGTGGTTAGGAGGATCATCAGTGTTATTTCAAAGGTTAGTGGTGTTTGTGTAACAAGTAGAAGTTGTGGGGATTAAAGTTGGGATCCTTAACCTCATCAGACAAGTCTGTGTTGTTTTTATCTGCTAGAACATTTGTCCCAAAATGCATTTAATTTTTCAAATTTTGTCAAAATTAGGCCAACATGTGTTTAACATAGCACCTTTAACTTGTATCAGAGCTGAACCAATGGTTTCTTAGAGGTGTTCAAGGGAAACATGATTTATTTTACATTATAACACTCCCCCTGGGGGGTTTGCTGTAATTTTGTAACAGCTTGAACAAAATGCATCTTCGATTCTTTGTCCTACAAAATTAGACCTGTGGTGGGCGTCCAAGATGTCACCTGAGATATCATAATTTACAGGTGGATAGGGGAATGGATTTATGATACACTTACATAATTTCTCAGTGGTGTAAAACAATATTAATGTCCATAATTTTACAGCTTTTTAGGCCCCTGGGCTCTTATAATGTTCTCACATCTCACATCAAATCATAATATTATATAAAGTAATATAATATGACCGTCATGGCTTACAGTCTTTTAGTGAGTAATTTTAGTGCAGCTGTAAATGTGATCCAGCTGTGTGTAATGTATTTTTAAGAAGATGGAAAAGCATAAAGGAATAAGATATAAAGTCATTTTTATCAGTACCTGCATTTCTCATTACAGCCAATCACGCCACATTGATTAAATATCTGTAATCCCAATTTATATGTTCTAAATTAAACATTCAGTCATGCCATTAATTACTTTGAGAACGAAACAGTCAATAGATTTAGGCACTTTGATTACAGTATGAAGTGTATAGACAGTAAAAACAAAATGACATAATACAAAGAGATTCACCCGATTTGTTTTGCTGTGTGAGTGATGGATGTCTTACATTTCATCCCACACATACAGACATTTTGTTCCAGTTATAATATGCTGTCTGTTAAATTTGGGCACTTGTTGGGCTCCAGTTTTTTCTTGGTGTGTGTGTGCTGTAATAATAACAAAGACTTCTTGTCTTCATAAATTCTAATTAAATTGCACAGCATTATTTTCATTTATTTGAATATATTAATAAAACAAAAATCCTACCACAAAGAAGAAATCATGCCATGCAAGTTGCTCACTTTTGCAAAATGACTGGAGGTAAGATGTATATTACAGCCCACATTGTTTAAAACAATATAATCTTAATTTGTGAAGGATGACCTTTACCTTTTTATGCTAATCAAATATTAATTGGACACAGATTGGAAATGTGTTTAGCAAAAGCAGCAGCTCCGCCTTTGTCATTATCTCCCACAGTTCAGTTTGCATAATGCCGAGCGCTGCGCCAGTCTGGATTTGAAACAGCATTTACATCCCCATTAATGGAGAACACTTCATTTAGATCTCTCTAAAGGCGAAGATAAAAGACCCCTGATTCAGCAATAGTCAAGTGCAGTCTATCTTTTTCTTCTACTGGTGAAGGAGAGAAGCCTTTTATCTCGCTTTGAAAAGGGGGAAAAACAAGTGCGCACAAAATTCTGTCTGACTTCTCGTCACACTTGGCGTTTAGTGTTTGGTGCACTGTGGCACTTTGAGTCAAGCCTCTGAGGACAGGTGTGTGGATCTGAGATTCATTTTGAGGTTGAATGACTTCCTTAAATGGTCTCAGATCAGCCTCGCCCATTCAACTCTGCTTGGCATGGTATTGATTGTTTTTCTAAGGTGACTGTTCATAGTGTGGTTACTTTGAGAGTGAGATGCCACCAACATGTGACCAAGATGGCTTATTTAAGATGCTAAAGAGCTTATTGGAAGATTTTATTCCATCAGTTTCAGAAGTGGCCATGAAACTGATGACGTCTGCTGATTGATTCCACAAGCATTATAAAAGAAGAATTTGAGTGTGAAAAATACAGGAAATAAGGAAAGGCGTCCTCGTGTACATTGCATTTTTTTCTTCTTTTGGTTGTAATAAGCAGCACTGCACAGGATCGAGGCATGTATTATGAAAAAGGAATAATTCTGAGACCCAGACAGCGCATTTGTGTGAATCTAGTGGGAGCCAGAAAAGGAAAAAAAAAATAGAAAAAAACTAATGGTGAGTCTGGGTATTGTTTTAGCAGGATTCGTGCTGGGAATGTGATTTAGCCAGAATATGTCTCCCAAATGCTCATCATATTCTCGACTAATGGTGTGCTGACTGACAGCCCTCCTCTTTAGCAAAGAGGGGAATGTTATTCTATGTTGCATGTTTATCAGGCAAATGTTGTGCTGAAATACATCATCACTGTTTGGGCTGGAAAGCCACAGAAAGAGATGGGCTCTTTGTTTAAGTAGTTTGCAGCGTCCTCTGACCCTCTTTATGCACCCCTGGGAAACATGTTCTTTACTTGTGCATACTTCTGGAAAATATACAGCCCTGAGTAAAACTGCCCAGGATGAACTTAAACAATAAAAGTAATGGCTGGATAGTAGAGACTTTATCCTTTCGGCTACTCCAAGCTGACCTCCAAATGCACTTCAGTAAGATTAAATCAAGTCTGGCTCAGTGTGAGCTTTGCAGCTGGTTCATTTTACTTTCTTCTTTATGATTAGATTAAGTTTTATATTCTTTAAGATGATTCATCTAGGATTAATCCTATTAACCGGAAAACTGATCATTGTTTCAGTCGATTAGAACCTTAAAGGATGGCAGTGACTGTTGCAGGTGTTAGTCAAACCCTCAGGTGTTACTTGAAAAATCAAGTTACAGGTTGTAAAACACTGCAGATTAGATTACAAAATGCATGAAAATATAAATAAATAGTCTCAATCAGCTTTTCTTTTGCAAGTGATCATGGTATTAGCAGGAAAATGTCCCTCAAGGAGTCTATAATCAGGAATTAATGGACTCTGCAGAGGACCCCTGGCCCCCATGTCATCCATTAATTCCTGATAATGGACACCTTAAGGGCATCATCCCTGACTCAGTGAATCAGAAATGCTTATAGCTTGTGCTTGGAATGGACACTAGAAGACACTACAACAAATCTGTGTCAACAAATAACAACATTGCTGACTCAGTTAGTGTGTATAGTGCTTAAAATCCAAATGACAGAATCATTTTGACCCTGAGATGTGAGCTTTATGGTTGACAGACATCAGCTTTATAAAGCTATAGACAGACTGTAATTTAAAAACTACCACAAGTCAACCTCATCCTGGACCATTTCTGCTTAATGACTATTTCTGACTATTCTATTATATTACTCATCACAAGATCCATTTTAAGGGCAACACCTCATGCTTTCTACTCTGAAATTTGTGACTGTAAACTCACACTGTTGCCTAGAATGAAAAAGAATCTATATCATAATACATATTAAACTGTTTTACCAAGTAGCAACTTCTGGGGCTAAAAAAATGAAGTGCCAAAAGAACTGCAGTTCCTTGAATGGCCACTTAAGGCTTTCTCCAATATCCCATTTGTGACAACCATTTATGGTGAATTTATGTAAAACAGGCTCCTTTTATTATGCTTAATGTTACACATAAATTACCCCCAGCTCCACCTTCTTGCCTAAATACGGTCACTCCTGGCCTCCCCAAAAACAAAACCAGGGCCAAACTGGAGACTTCAGAGCAGCACTCCATAAATGAATATGTGACAGAATGGTTTTACTGTCAAGGTTATATATAGACTATTTATTTTACCCAGTCTCTGTTTAGTAGTGATATAGAACACCTTTTTAAGTCTATAAATATTATTTATAGAGGGAAACTTTCCTTGTACAGCTAAAATAACGTTGGCTGATTACTCCGACTCCAACAGTAAAAAACCAGTGTTAACTGCAGTGAAAATCTGGACATACTGGACTGTAGTCAGAAGTTTAGATCAGGTATACACAAGGGATCTTGTTAGATCTGGAAGGAGCTTTTTTTAGAAGAAAGCACTGATGTTCATGTACATACGTCAACAGGTGGACAGCCTTGTGCCAAAGTGCAGAGGTTCTCTCCTTTAGTAGCTTCAAGAAAGTGCACATCTTGTTTGGCTTGTGTAATTCTCCTGGCAGAGGATGAGTTAACACAGTGTTTATGTCAATGTGTGACATGCCTGTCCTTGAGAACCAGGCTTGAGTTGCATAAAAAGCTGTTGAGCACAATGTTGTTGCTCTAACACTTTATACTAAATAGACTGGGACTAAAAAGTCTGCAAAGTGCTGTGTTTTTAAAAGTTAAATTACCAATATCATATAATTTCCCATAAATTATGAATTTCCCATAAAAGTCCCATAACACTTTTAGGCAAGTATAGTTGTGTCTTTTGATAATTAATGAAAAATTGGGGAAAGCTAAAGTGTTTAATACCAATTTTAGCTATGTGGTTTAAAGACTAGTTTAATATTTAGACCTCATCCAATTTAATTAAAAGTTGGATTATTTTGCTCACTACAGTAACTGTACAACAGATACAGAAAGAGACTCTCTTTAGTCATTATAACTAAGAAATGTGCATAAGGTTTTTCTTTTTTATAAGCTCCTCAGCAGAGCTCTGTGGAGACTGGATCATAGAGTAATGAGTCCCCTTGTGGACAGTCACACACAATCAGCAGCCCACTGTCTTCAACTAAAGGGCTCTCTCTTGATTCACACTATATGAGCTCCTCTGCACAAAACTGTTGCTTATGAGAAATAAACAGGAGCAAAGCGCATTAATAGACCATCGTCTTAACTTGTGCATTCTTCAAATACAATTTTTAGACTCTTTGTTGTACTGGATGTTAAAGCCGGCAGGGATCTCTGCCTCTGATAGGGTCTCGACTGAGGCTCCAGACAGCACCTCAGTCAGAATTTCTGTACTCCCACTCTTCTGTGCCGGCTGCCACTTCTACTGTAGGCCTGCCAAAAGAACTGGGTCTGTTTTCCATACAAGCATCCTATTTCACCTAATGGTGGACCTGTGTAGTATTCTGCGGTGCAGCTGCTGCGATTTTCAAGGCACCCTCATTTACAACAAAAGGGTCCTCTTGTAACTACTTCTGCAGCTTCTCCAGCTTCTTTTACCAAAGACACGCTTTTAAACAGGGAAGACACAAATTAAAAAAACTGAATGCACCATAAAGATGCTTGTTGCTCAGGCTGCATTAGAAAAACATGTTAGGGCGAATCAGCCAGTGTTTGATCGCCCTGCTGTATGTCCACAGCCGTTCTCCAGTTTTCATGGAGAAACAAACAGCAGGGGATGTTATTTATTATTAAGTTGTTTTTATATTCATTTATTGAGGCTGTGAAGTTGGGATAGAAATGTGCTAAAGGACTAATTATGGGTGAATTTATGGGGGGCTTTTTGTTGTTTATAGTCAGCAATATAAAGTAATGTGCGATTATTTATTTTGTTATGTTATTGTGTTTTTTTTACCGGATATATAGCAGCAGACAGCTATGTAACCTTAGTCAAAAAGTAAGCACTGATATTTAAGTATTGCTCTTGTATTCTTGCATTATATGACAATATTTCCTGAGACATAATACACAATGACCATCATAGATTTCAACATACCATTAAAACATTGTGGTATCTTTCTCTTGGTGGTATAATCTCTCGTTCACAGGCAGCTTTATGCAATGACAGAATAAAATTCTGATATGATTTTTGCATTAATGTGTTAATGTAACTTTTATGTTGGGTATTTAATTTGCTGTCTGTTATTCATAACATTTCTTAAAAGATTTACATAGAAAGTTCAATTTATCTATACTTACCCATATCTGAAATTTCATACACCAGAGGATTTAATCCATAACACTCACATCTGCTATTGAGGCAGCTGACTCCAAATTGCAGTAAAGGGCATTTTTAACCTGATTGTACTGTATGTTAACCACGGCACATGCATCATGTTTGTGTTTTTAATTCATATAGTCCTTTGCAGGATCAATTTTCAAACATTTTTCTCCTATATTTGCATAATTAATATAAGGTGCTTGGTGAATGTGAATACTGTGGGCTGGTCTGAAGTACAGCATGCATCATAATAACTGTGGACAGCTTTATCTTTCACCAGCTTGCAATAGCTGAAATTAAACACAAAATTCTTCTGCACTTGTTCCACCAGAGCTGGCTGGTTAATAGCTTTCTCAACGGTTAAGAGTCTTTCAAAATATAAAAAGGAGAGATAAAAGTTAGAGCTACCGCACAGGGTCAGGTCCATCTGAATATTCTTCACTGTAGAAAGCAGACGGATGAATAATGCTACTGCTGCTGCTGCTGCAGTACAAAGCTGACTCACTGCAGAGTGGAAAGAAACAAGCAGGTCTCCTTTTAATGTTGTTTTGCTCTAATGATAATTTGAATAAACTTGCTCCCATAAGCTCAATTACACTCACCTATTCTCAGATGTATGACCGAAAAGGTTTCAGAGAGGGAAATAATTTGCCCAAACTGCTCCCTGTAAATGTGTGCATTGATTAAGTGCATTTATTTTGTGTCGAGCTCCATCACTGAGCAACACTTTCCTGCATCTCTATCATTATTATCAACGAAACAGCTCATTACAACAATATATTTGCTGTAATATTGTTTGATTTTATTCAGTAATGAGACCACAGCGCTGTGTGCTTAGCAGATCCACTTTGTACTGTGGAGATGCAGGTGTGTGGAAAGGATGTTGTACCGTTATATAAGTAAATCTAACATCTTGCATGTTGTTGACAGGTTGTGTTGTGGCAGGACATTCCCTGGCGAGGGCACGAGCTGCCATGCCATTTGGTTGTCTGACACTCGGGGAGAAGAAGGATTACAATAATCCCTCTGAGGTGACCGACAAGTATGACCTCGGACAAATCGTCAAATCGTGAGTAGATATTTTAAATAGATAAGTACATATAGACATTTAAGAAATTTTGTCCAAACCATGAAGTGTGTTTTTGTCTTTTTAACAGAGAGGAGTTTTGTGAGATATTCCGGGCGAAGGATAGGAACACCTTGAAAATGTACACCTGTAAAAAGTTCCACAAAAAGGACGGAAGGAAAGTGAGGAAAGCTGCCAAGAATGAGATAATGATCTTAAAGATGTAAGTGAAGTCTTAAGCTTTCATTATGGAGCTTAAATGTCTGAAGCTCTGAGAAAGGTGAAAACACAAATGATCAGCAAAATTCTTTCCTCAGGTCGAACCAAAGACATAGCAAAGTGAATCCTGAAGTTTTGCCATTGTGCATTTTAAGTAGTACACAGAAAAAAGTACACTCAGGAAAGTTCTGGTACTCATCCAGCTTTTACTGAAAACCACATTTTTATCCAGTGAACTGAGTCATGATATATCTCCTTCAAATGTCCATAACTGTCCATAAGTGTCTGTGTTACTCACTTCTCAAAGGTAAAATATGTTAATGTTTTAGATTTTCCTTATTTTTCTATCAGCAAATCAAATGAAAAGACCAAGGACAAGAATAAATTGATCACAGCTAATTTTTTGTGTCATAGAGCTCTACTGTTATCCAAAAACTAAAGACACATCAGAGAGCCACAGTGTTGTTGCACTGGGTCACAAGTTCATTTAATTCCATGACCAGGGAACTGCAGTTTCATTTGAGTCAATGCCACATCCATCTTTCTGCACCGAATCTGCACAAATTTTACCCCTGTATAAGCATAAAAGCCATACTAAACTATAAACTATAGTTAAAACTACAGTGTCCAAACATTTGAGGAGATTACTGATCCTTGTTGTTTTAAAACAAAGTAGATTGTTACCTCATTTTTAGATTCACTTCTTCAGTAGAAACAAATGGGTTTGGGCCTGAGAGGTGTTAAGAGACAGGCTAACACATTTTTTGTTTCCGTCTTTTGTGGGCTTTGTTGACAGAAACAAAAATTATATCACCAGCCTTTCCTTTTGTACTTTGTCTTAAAAAAGAAGAGATACCGATACACCACAGTAGAATAATAGGTATTTTAGAACAACACATAATGAAGACAAACACATTCGCAAGCATATAAAAGGACATGATGATAAACAACATGCATGCTAGAAAAAAAATATAGAGTAATGTAAAGCTGTGGTTATTATTGAGCAAAAATACCCATGAAATGACTTATTATGATGACTTTATATTAACCAAGTAAAGCTGAGGCCCTGAATTTTACCCCTATTATTGGTAGATTTTCATAGTTTTTAAAGGCTGTGAATGTGTGATGAAAAGTCTGGTGCAGTTATCGTTATCAATTTTACTTTAAGTGTCTTGAATATTTGGCACGAGCCTGTGAACCTCTATAGCTGCTGCTCACTGACTCTATTTATCTTTCATTTTAACCCCACTTACATCCTCCCATTCCCCCCCGTCCCATTACTCTTGTCACTCTTTTTCCTGCTTTTCAAAGGATAAAACATCATAATATCCTCCAGCTGGTTGATGCTTTTGAAACCAAGAAGGAGTACTTCCTTTTTCTGGAGCTGTGAGTATTATTGGAGGCACTTGAAAAAAAATGCTGGTGTGCACCGAACTTCCTCCACTCCTATTTAGCCAATGATTTGTTCAACATGTGACAATTTTTTTGCATTCTTGTCATCAACAAGTGAGTCGCATTTCATTCTGATGTTCTGTCTCCTCAGTGCTACAGGCAGAGAGGTTTTTGATTGGATCTTAGATCAAGGGTACTACTCTGAGAGGGACACCAGCAATGTTATGAGGCAGGTGTTGGAAGCTGTAGCTTACCTGCACTCTCTGAAAATTGTCCACAGAAATCTTAAGGTATATTACACTGCTGACACCTAGTGAAAAATATTAGCATTTCCCCACAGACCTGAATGAGATATGTATGGCAAATAACTGCTCTTTGTGTGATAAAATTTAATTTGTTTTCTCACACAGTTGGAGAATTTGGTGTACTTTAATCGTTTGAAGCACTCCAAAATTGTTATCAGTGACTTCCAGTTGGCAAAACTGGAAAATGGACTCATTAAGGACCCATGTGGGACTCCAGAATATCTTGGTAAGTGACATAAAACCAGACCGTAGACAAATAATAATAATGAGTGCTCTAACCAAGTTCATTTGTTTTCATTTGTTCATTGATTTATTAGTTTGCTAAAGTTAGTTTTTGCTTGCAGCTCCTGAGGTGGTCGGGAGGCAGAGATATGGAAGACCTGTGGACTGCTGGGCCATAGGCGTCATCATGTATATACTGTAAGTCTCTCTCATTGTGCTCACAAGCATAATGCCATAATTTGCTAAAGTGTATTTAAGTGATTTTCTCATTATCTTTGTCATGTCCGATAATGCTGTTATTCTACAACCTCAATAGTTTGTCTGGAAACCCCCCGTTTTATGATGATGCTGATGAAGATGACTCTGACAATCGTGATAAGAACCTTTTCCTAAAGATTTTGTCAGGGGACTATGAATTTGATTCACCATACTGGGATGACATTTCAGATTCTGGTAAAAAAAAAAAAAAATCAATCAGTTTATCAAACTGTGTATCAATTCAATTGTTATCTGTTTGTTACAAATGATGCACTAATGGTTGGCATTTTGAAAGAAGAAACTGATGTTACCATTATTTTTTAAAAAGCCAAAAACTTAGTGGCATCTTTGATGGAAGTGGACCAAGATCAGCGACTGACTGCACAGGAAGCTATTGCCCATGAATGGTAAAAATAAAATCAAAGTTAATAAAGTTATGAACATTCAAACCAACAAAACTCAAGTTTTGAACTATGTTGCTGTATGTAGGTACTGCAATTAATGGTATTTACACTCTTGTTGCCTCTTTTAGGATTTCTGGAAATGCAGCCTCAGACAAGAACATTAAGGATGGTGTTTGTGCACAAATAGAGAAGAACTTTGCCAAAGCCAAGTGGAAGGTATCACTTTTCATTAATTTCATATATATTAGGTCTCAAGTTGTAGTGAGGTTCACATAATCACCATTCATTAGTTACCTATTATCATGTATATTAGTAGCATGTTGACATTTTGTTTGTCATTTTTATGCACAAATTTATACACTGTCCTGCATGACCACATGCCCCAACTTGAAAGCCACAACAGCCAGGTACTACTCTATTATCTCCTAATGACTACTTATTGATAGTAATTGAGTATGTTGTTTACAATCTTAATGGCCTTACTCTTAGCCTGAACCCTGAACTACTCTAAACCCCTGACAAGCCCTTAATCATTGTTGCATAAAGACTAATTGGGAGTCAATATAATGCTAATATGCAAGCTAATAAGAGTCAAGTTAATGCTAAATATGTGCACCCTTTTATTGAATGTTACCTGGATTCTACAGTGTTTTCCCCAAATGTATTATTTTTATGGCAATTATGGCAACTCAGTTCATTACCTCATGTTTTTTCCCCTTATCTCCAAGAATATATCCAAATTTTGAATCCCTAGACTTTCTCCAAATTTAGTGTACTGCTATTTAAAACAGTTTTCAAAGTTTAGTTGAAATTGTTTATATGATACTAGCAAGTAGCAGCATGCTAGTAGCACAGACAGAAGTGTGCTCCAAAGAGAAAATTGGGCTTTCAGCCGCTAAAATATAACTAAAAAAAATTAGTTATTAAAATAGAAAGTGGCCCATCACCAGAAAAGCCATTTTTTGTATCAGTTCTTCTGCTATACCTTTATTTTAATTCACCATACCTTTTGTTGATTACAGAAAGCCGTTAGAGTCACCACCCTCATGAAGAGGCTTCGAGCATCAGAGCAGGGTGATTCTGGGGCCTCCGGTCTTGCTGCAGGAGCTGCAGCTGACCCCAACACACCCGGTGGCGGTCCTGCTCCTCCAGCCGGAGGCAGCAACAGCGTTGCTGCTAGCATAAAGGCTGCTCTTAGTGAAAAGGCTCCTGACACACAGACTGCCACCATCTCTGCAATCTCCCTGCCCAGTGCAGCTGGACAGGAAGAGCAGCCACAGGCTCGGTGCAATGGTGACGTACCCCAAATGTTGCCACAAAGAAAGGCAGAATAGGCGTCAAACACAATAGGAGGACCCTTGCCAAACGACAAGCACACGTGCAGTAGAGCCAATACATTTGGCATGATGATATCTTGTCTATGCTGTTCGACTTTCCCCCAGTTTGCAGAATTATTTCACAACACCATGCATTTCATCATTTTTGCCTCCTGTACTGATGGTCTATTGAATAGTGTTCTCCACTCTCCCTTATTATTTTGTGTACAAGTCCCTTTAAAGCTAGGTACTAAGTAGCTCTTCTGTTGTTTCCTTGTCCCTGAAAACTGTAAAAACTCTTAGTGTAATTTAGTGCAATCTACTCACCTTAATTCATCAGCTCATTGTATATAGATGTATTTGTCTGTTTCAACAAATTGCTAGTTTTAAGCTTCAGAACTTACAACCCTGAGTTCATATCTTGTGACTTAAAATTATGAGTTGAAAGGAAGTTAATCAGTCATTTGAAAAAGTGTCATTTAGTGGCATAGCTTCAAATTTAGCTTTGCTGAAATTTTCAAAAATGTTTCTTTCTTATTCCTTCTTATGTCTTTATGTCTATTCCTATGTCTTTAAAAATATTCTTGCAAGTAATTAGGTAAAAATCTGATTCATATAAAAAATTAGCAGATTCAAGACCAGACATCTGCTGGTTGATCTTCAGAGCAGTAAAACTTTAGTCAACTTACAATTTTATGGCAGCAAGAAAAGCATATTTTTAAGTTAAAGTGCCTTAATATTTGTTGCAGTAGTGTACTGAAATGTTTCAAAAGAAACAACTTAATTTGCTTACAGGTTTCTTTAAAATGTTTTAGCTGTTTTCCTTTGCCCTTCTGTTTAGTTTTACACTGCTGTATTGGTACTTGTGTTCTGTCCTCTTTCACACTTCTATTAAAACACGGAAAACAAGAAAATAAAATATAGAGAATTGTATGTGCAGTGATGTTTTAGCTGTCGTTGCTGTGTTGTCACTTGTAAGTAGTAAATTTCAGAGTCCATACTGTACCACTATATTTGCATTGTATAGCCTACATGTGTATTTTTTTATTTACATGTGTATTTAGCAACATTTAGCTGAGCTAACGGGTTGCTGAAATGCTTGCAAATAAATAAATGAGCAATACTCATTGCTGAAACCATAACTTTTTTCTCAAGTTGTTCCTTAATGACTAACAGTATTCAGAAGGATTACCTTACAAGTCAAGCAACTCCATCAACCATCATACATATGGATATAAACATATTTCTTTTTTTTCCCAAAACACAGAAATTATGTGGAGGCCAAATTAGATTGTCGAAGATATATTGTATGTGTGTGTGTGTGTGTGTGTGTGTGTGTGTGTGTGTGTGTGTACACTACAATCTTGAAAGTTTTGGGGATGTTTCTTGTGTTGGTTGATTTCAAAACATAGCTTTTAATTAATTATTGACACATAATGGTCTAATAAATATCAATATGGCAATTGGGTTTTATGCACTTTAAACTAAGAAGATCATAGAGTGGTATGTCATAGACCCAGCAAATTTTGTAGAGTACATTATGAACTTCTCACAATTTAATCATGGTTTTTAGAGATATAGTACATGATACCTGTAATGTCGTTGTGGAAGGTTTAGCCTTGCAAAAGTTTGAATATGAAAGTGGCACTATCAAATGATCACTAGGTGGCAGCAATTTGTCCTGCAGTGTTTAGTCTGCATGAGGGGTAGAGGTACAACGAAGAAGAATGCGCTCGTCTCTGCTGCAGCAACAGAAGAAGAAGAAAAAGGAAGCCCGTTCGACTCCATTTGTCATCAATTCACTGAAGGTATCGACGACCGAGGCGATAGTCCTCTGCAATATCTACACTCAGCCCGTAAAAAGGCAACGCAAGCCAGGTAATGAAAAATAAGAAACAATGTCCAATAGCACTGAAATAACTTTAACAGTCGACGAAGTGCTCTGTGTTTCCAAAGATGCTGGTCGGCTGTAAGCTAACGCAAAGATACCGGCTCTTAAACATTAATGGTAGCCAAGTTAGCTCCGATATCGTCAGTCTGTGAATGGTCTTTATGCTTTATGTTACTGGCGTTGGTTATACGAGTCTTGAGCTTGTATATTAAATAACGCCAGAATTGCTATTTCAATTCAGCTGATATTCTTTTAAATAGTACTAGTGTTTTCAAATGTAACGCAACTTGTTTATGTTGTGGCGTAGATTTTAAAGGCCTAGTGATGGCTATAATTATGCCAGTGTTCAGTGGGCCAGCCTTAGCAATCACGCCACGCAGTGTTACTTGGAGGAGGCTTGACGTATGTAGCCATCTTTTATGTATCGTCTCCGTATCAAAGAGGAGGCTTGACGTATGTAGCCATCTTTTATGTATCGTCTCCGTATCAAAGAAATAACACAATCGACAACATGTTAATGATCAACAATATGTGGTCATTAGCTCCAAGGTTTCCAATTTTCTAATGTCAGGTCCTGCTGTCCAAGTTTATTTCTAATCAGCTGTGTTATGATGCATATACATGTTCTTATCGAGTCAAAATCCAAATCTTGAATTTCGCTTCCAGTTAAGATATTGACAATGTGGGATGGACCAGGGCCGGGGCAAGGACCACGGGGAGGACCACCGTTTCGGTAAACAATCATCAATCTGACGTTTGACAGAGTTTAGCTTTGTAGAGTATTTTAGCGTACAGTTGTACAATATGTTTTGCTGTACTGTCCAAATGTCTGGCTTTTGTGTTGATTGATTAAGTCGTTCTGAAAATAATTAAATATTATGTAACCTCTGTATTGTTTTTTCTTGAAACTTAGGTGTTTGGTTGTTATTATTTCGAACAAATAAGTAGACTAATATTCATACACATATATGTATATTCCAGTGGTGACCATCGTGGAGACATGTTTGGTGGCAGAGATCGTCCAATGCCTGACTTTAGAGGTAGAGATGGTATGAACATGGGTCCCATGGGGCCTATGGGTCCAATAGGTCATATGGGTCCAAGACCTCTAGATTTACCACCTATGGACATGAGGAGAATGGATGGGCCACCCATGAGGGGGCGCGATATGGACCCACGTGATATGCGAGGTAGAGAGCCAAACAGAGATTTTTTCAGACCTGGAGAAGAGCCAGACTTCGCTCTCAGAAGGCAGTATGAAACTGCCATCAGAGACAAACTAATGAATTCTTCTGGTTTCCCAGGATCAGGCAGGAACTCAGTAGACATGGGAGGGAGGGGTATGGCATCACGGGAACCAAACAATAGGTTTATGGACATGAGAGACAGAGATTCATTTCATTATGACATGCCGCAATTCAACAATCCCAATGCTGATGGAAGAAGAGGGGGGTTTCCCATGGACAGAATGGAGCGAAATGATGGATTAAGAGATATTCGTGACAGGTCCCCAGGGGGCATTGGTAACATGAATCGCTTTGATATGGACTTACCTCCTCGTGATAGGCGAATGATGGACACTGACAGAAGAGGAGTAGCACCTTTGAACACGAGAGGTGGATTTGATTCTGACATGGATTTTAGAAATCGTCTTGGGCCATCAGCTGAATTTAGAGGTAGAGATCGATCTCCCTTAAGATTTGGAAATAGTGACATCCCTCCAGGAGACAGAGCAAGATCAGACATGCCTTCAGAAGTTGCTGGCCCTCAAAGACCAGAGTTTATGGGTGCAGAGGACATAACAAGAAATAGAGATTATCCAAATTCATCTAACAGTCCACTCATGGATTATCGAAGTGGTGAAGAAATGACTCTTGCAGAGGAATGGAAGAATCGTCAGAAGGACAAGAGTACTTTCTTAAATGTAGGTAAAGGTATAGGAGGTGTACCCGAACCTAACTTCCCTATAGGTTTTGGCAGGGATGTGAATGTTAAAGATCCACCACCATTTGAAAAGAGAGAGAGGCCACCTGTTGACTTCCCTGGGAAAGATGTTGGCTTTGCTCGTGGTGACCACTTTCCCGCTAGAGATCTACCATCAATAGGCAGTAAAGCTCCAATTCCAGAAATGAGTCCCCTTACAGGCCCTCTTGGGAGAGAAAACGAAAATAAACCTTGGCTTGGAGAGAGAGATCCTAAGCATGGTCAGACTAAATCAAATCATGATGAAAGGCCCCCTTTCCATAAAGACAACAATCAACCCTCACATGATATTCAGGTGGCAAGTGATTGTTTTAAAGGGTTGAAAGATATTCCACACAATCAAGGCCCTGCCAGGGGTAAGATGGGAGCGGAACGTGACTTCCAAAGCAGCAGCACTATACAGGCAAAAGACCAAGACTACAGGGACATTGATTACAGAACGGGGTCCGGAAGGCCTTTCGATTACAAACACGATGCACTTGAGGTGCCAGAAAAACTCATCAAGGAGTCTAAACCAGTCACAACTTCAAAATTTAGTGAGTCTGGTTCTCAGGTAAGTTTTTTTTTTTTTTTTAATTTAATTTTGTTTCTTGTATTTGTTTTTCTGCAATATTTGCATTTACTATGTTTCATAACTATAATTATCAAAATTTCCGTGAAAGGATCAAGATTACAGGAGTGCTTCAGTGGAGGACAAAGTTTCCAATACAATATCCATAGTTGGTATTCCAAAGACTGCCACAATGGAGCAGGTAATAATCAAATTGGAAAGCAGCTTCATTCGTAATAGTTAAAGTTACCAGCCTGAGGGTATTAGTTGACAGCATGGACAGTGATGGCATTGCTCACTCAGTTTGATATTTTGTTCTGCAGATTCTTGGTGCCTTTGCAGTCCGTGATGGTGTGCCAATGCAGGGGATGAAAATCAAAAATGTTGTACCAGGTAAGAATCAAGTTTCCTTGTGGAACTGTTTGGGCAGTCGATCGCTAACGTCTCCCTCGACATTTCGCTTTTACGACATTCGAAACTCCGCATTCTTTCTCTGTTTACGCTCATGGTTGCTTTTGTTCTGTGTGAACTTGCTCAGTAAAGCAGGAAGTTGGGGTTCTGTTGCGCCATCCTTTTTTATATGTCTGATGGTTTGGTATCATTATCAACATTAGAGGATTTACGAAGGATTCAATATAAGGAACTCTGGAGAGTGACATTCAGTTTCAGTCACTAAAAACCTGTGACAAGTTACTCATTTTATGTAAATACTCTGGTGTAAAAAGAGTCAACAAACCTGAAATGAAGACTGCCTTGTAAGTGCCTTATTCATCTCGCAAATCAAAACATCTGCTTTAGTGTGAAAATCTTCCACAGTGGATCACTGTAGACATGGTTTAAGAAGATACCAGGCCTCTCTTGTGGATGATTAGTGTGTCAAAGGCAGCTAATTTTTACACAAATAGATAAAAAAATGTCCATTATAGAAAGAACTATGAGGTGATGTTAATTTGCATACACACAAAAAGTCAATTTCTCTGTCTCAGTGATGTACGCTACGCAATCGTTCACTGCTGCTGGTCTCGAATATCTTTCTGTTAATGCTTGGCTTTGTCAAAGCTGATTTCATGTCAGTCATCGAGAGACTGAAAAGAAAAAAGCATAAACAAAATGTGTGTTTTCCTGAAAAGGTATGTGTGTCAGTCAAGGTGTAAACACTCGCTCACACTAATCTCGATGTATTCACGAACTGCTGTCTTATATGTTTAAGTGGGTGACTGTCATTGCTGGCATTGACTAACAAAAACCATCTGTATTTCAAATGCTGTCCCCAGGTTACAGCTACGATACGGCCTATGTGGAGTTTTTAAACCTCGAGGATGCAGTCCACTTCATGGAGTCCAACAAGGTGGCCCATCCTTGTCATTTCACGAAGGCCGTCTCTCCCATCAGGATTTTAAGGGGTTGAGAGGGCATTTAGTAGAAGGGGGAGGGACAGAACTTGGGAATGGGTTGCTGCTTATTTAAGTGCACTTAGTTAAGGAGATGAAATGTCAAACTTTGACTTTTTTTTTTAGTAAATCTCAACAGTGTGTCCCAATTTTATATGGATTGAATTGTAAGTAATTATCCCTAAAGCCACAATTATATTTGAGGTTACTTGTAAAGTACCCAAAATATTGAGAAAATTGAATAATTTTCAACTGTTTATGTCCACAGAAACACCTTAGGTTTTCCTCCCATGGTTAACTTGCCTCACTAGTCCTAGATTTTTGAATTTCAATTCCAAAACTGCCTTAACTTTGAGTGGATTTAACCAGAAAATACAGAGGTTAGGGGGAAAAATCTTTCCTTACATTGAAATGTCTAACAGCTTGGAAGTATCATATCTAGGAAGACTTTGTGATGATATTTACAATGAAGGTACTGTATGTAGCTACCATTTCGTATGTTGTTGTTTAGCCTGTGTCACCAAGAAGACCAAAGAATAGTTTTTAAACTTGTGTCTTAGTGAATATTGGTTTTCTCTTTACTTGGTGAGACTTGGGAAAAAGTGTCTTTTGTCAAGGAAAAAACTTCAGGTTTTGGGGGATTGTTCTGGATTGACCTGGATTCCGGTTGGGGTGACGTTTTTTTTACATTGAACACATCAGACACTGAAACACTCTGGGCCACACAGGTTTTGCTACCTTGGATTAGTGTCACAGCAGGAATTATTATTCTCTCTCGGTGACCATAATGTAAACAGTAGAAATACAGTTGTGCTTTCCAAACAAATGTAGCAAGAGAAGTGTCTGTAATCGATGGGCCACCGTAGCACTTTGATGGAGGATTTCAAAGCATGGTCTGACAGAAGTTGATTGAGATTAACTTTTTTTGCCAGGACGCTTTGGGTTGGTTCCCCTACTGTGCTGCTGGACAGAACGAGAGAATTGAACGAGAAGACTGCATTTTTTTTGTGTTTGTGTTAGAAAAGGCTTAAGTTGACCTGTAAGTGACCATATTATAGGGAGCTCGGCAATTCAATTGTTGACATTTCAGAATGGGTACGTCCGTGTATTGACCGCGACTCTGGTGTCTTTCTCTCAACCATTTATGCGCCCACATTACTTCTGTTTTATTTGTTTTTTATTTTATCTGTTTATTTATTTGTTTTACAATGTGGCTGCATACATGATTAGTTGGACTACCATTTAGTTGGTCCCCTACTCTGGTGCAGACTGAAATATCTCAGCTACTGGGTCATGAAGTTTTGTATGTATAACTTAATCCCCAGAGAATGAATCCCTATTGCTTTTGCAATCCCCTGACTTACACTGATAGTAAGAGGTTACATTTTTCTTTAAGTAACTGGATTCTAGTGAAACTTTGTGCAGTAACCCATGGTGCCCAGAGAAGAATAAATCGTACCGACTGAATTTTGTCTTGCTCTTTTATTTGAGCCACCAGCAGGTCAAAAATGTTAATCATCCTTAATATTTCTACAACTTTGTGATGGATTGAAAGAGATCTTGACACAGATATACATGGTAAAGGATATTTCCCATTAACTTTATTGATGTTTCCTCAGAACCACCACAAGATCAAATTTGTGGTTCAGAGTGAAATCTCAAACTCTTGGAAGGATGTTGTATTTCGGTAATGGCATTTTGGTGTCCGACTTTTTCCAACCTTAAGATTGTCTGAAACTTTGGTTTATCTTTCCGACATTTGGGTTTTCTTCACAATGAGCATTATAGCGTTGTAAAGCCACTAGTGTGACTGCAGACTTGTTGTCTTTACATTTCTGTGGCAGTTCTTGTGTGACAGTATTCTTTCCCCGGTAAAAGACTTTTTCAGTCATTTTTGACTTTCTTGAAGAATCCTGATCCCCTTGATGATTTTCTCTTGAACTCATCGCCAGTGCATTTTCTGAGCAAATTGTCAACAAAGTTTGTATCTTTATGCTAAAAAGTCTTCAATACTGGCCACGATTAATGTGCTTTGATCATGTTTGTGAATCAGCCCCTTATTTATGGCAGTTGGGATCTGTTGAATTGTTTCTGATTGTGTTCATTGCTTGGCTTTCTCATCTTTGTTGTCTCTATTTTCACTTTTGGCAAATGTTATGCTGCCTGTGAAAGCTCAGGATAAAAAGTAGGATGTGCAGGTGGTTGTGTGGTCAGTATTTTTCATATCAACAAAGCCTCAAAGAGCCACATAGAAGCTATTATGATAATCTTTTTTTTTCTCTGTGCCTTTTTATAGCTTTATATATGTTTTTTATGGTTAATTCTGTTTTGTGTAAATGAGATTCTCTGGAAATTAACTACCGTTCTGTTAAGTTGATCTTTGCGATGCAAAAACTTCATTGGAATTACAGTCAATAAACACAGTGCTAAAAATTGCAGAGCGCTTTTCACATGTAAGTAGCCTCTCCTTGAAACAGCTCATCTGTCATACTAATGAAGTCTGATTTAAGCCTAAAACTAAACCTACTGAGAATGTGGTTGTCGCAGTGGAGTTCTGTTGTTCTTTTGGTGGGCTGAATGGAAAGCCATTTTTTTTTCTTTTTTTTTCTCAGCAGCTATTTTATTAATCTGCTCATTGTTATTATTAAAAAGGACAACCTTTTTTAGGTCCAGCTTTAAGTTGTCAGGATTTGCTGCCTTTGTATTGTGTGATAGAACACGGCATATCTTTGGGTTTTGGTAAAACAACCCGTTAGCCTGGGCTTTAGCAAATTGTGATGGGACCTCTTGTTCCTGACATTTTCTGGACCAAACAATCACTTGTTTAATATATAGAATAGTTAGTTCTGAAAGTAATTAATAGTTGCAAAGGTAATTTTTAGTTTCTTTTTACTTTTTTTAGCAGAGTATGGGGGTAAATGGCCTGTGAGAAGCATGGTCCTTGATCTGGGCTTTGCACACCACTACAAGTGTTCCCCCATTTACCCTCAGGATTGAAGAGGAGGGCTAAACTGCCACAGTGCATGTTGGGGGTCATTGGTGTTATTAAGGATACATGTCACCTATTCTTTTTTTACCATTTCTGTTCTTCTTTCAGGGGTCCCTAAAGGTTGGCACTAGCACAACATCCATGAAGTACATCCAGCCAGACGAATATGAAAGAAGTGTTCATGTGAGTGTAGTGACAAGAAAATGACTGTATTGTTGTTTTTTTTGTTTTTTTTTTAAAACACAGGCCAGTTTTTGAATATTATTTGAATAAATAACATTAAATCAACTTAGCTATATTAACAAATCTCCAGCATTTCTCTTTAACAGAAAATACTTGTATCAGTCATTAATTCTTTTGGCCAGCATTTCTAATAGAATTAACTTTTCAAACCAACAAAACTGAAAACTTCCTATAGATGTTTTAATGAAATATACTTTGCTCATTAAGCAACAAATTGCTAAAATAAAGACTGGTGTTTACCGATGACTTTTCCCAAATACTGGCTTCCAGCTTAAGTTAAAAAAGGCACCAATTCGAGAATTTAAGATATCCATTCATTACATTAGAGCATCACAAAAGTCTGTCTTATTAATTTCCGTGATTTAGGAGTCAGATCACAAAATACCTCAACTCCAGGAGCCCCAGTTGCCCAGACCAGATGAACCTTTAAAAGAGCTGAAGACCAACCTGAATGGGTCTGAACCAAAAGGCCCAGTGGAGCCGTTGTCCCACAGCCAGTGGCAGCGTAGCTCTGACCTGACTCCAGAGGCCTGGCAGCAGCAGGTGGACCAACAGCTCCAACAGCAGGAAACTGAGCAGCAGGCAGAGTCCTGGGGCAACCGCAACCTTCATCATCACAGTTCACAACAGTCTGACTCCGTCTTTAAAGACAGTAAAAGTATGTTGACTGATGAGCATTATTAAAGCTATAAACTCAAGCAGTTCTGTGGGCATATTTGTTTGCATCTTTTTAACTTAGCGGGATAAACAACATTTACCCTTGTGTCTCTGTACAGCCATGATAATAAAAAATGTGAAGCCCACCACCACAGTAGAAACTATCCTGAAGGCTTTGGATCCTTTTGCATATCTGGATGAGAGAAATGTTCGTCTAGTCAAGGGCAAGCCGCCAGGATCCAAGTGCTTCTGCTTTGTTGACATGGACTCCCATGAGGTACCAAAAAAGAAGAAAATCTAATTTCATGTTCCATCACATTTATTTTGTCAATATCATCTTTGTGATTTTCCAGCATTTATCTCTTATTTTTTTCTTTTGTAGCAAGTGACACGCCTGGTTGAGCTCCTCACTAAACCCAGACCCCTTTACATTGATGGAGTCAGAGTTTATGCAGAGGTGGCAAAACCCCTCAAGAACCAAAAGTAAGTTTTTTGTTTTGAAAGGACTTTATTACCAGCTGTGTCTAGAAACAAAAATCAAACCTCATTTGTGCCTGATGATTTTCTGCCTGTTTCAGTTTCAGAAGAGACTTTGACAAACCAAACAGTTCCATCCTTGGGTATCCACCTGAGGCCAGCCTGATGGGGGTAAGTGGTGGTCTAGATTATATTGTTTTAGACAATTATAAAAAAAAAAAGTATGATGAGAGGTCTAAGCTGTGATTTTTTTTTTTTTTTTTTTCCAGCGACAGCCGTTCCCACAGCCTCCACAGTACATGCAGCCTCTGCAGCCACCTGTTGGTGCCCTCGCTGGCATACAAGGTGAGATTAACTCAGACACACATTCTGGTATCTTGGTTCCCTGGCACTGTTTATTATTACTGAATGTGGAACTGCTGTAAGTTATCTCCCTTTTTTTTTTGTCTCTAGGCGATTTGATGCCCGGCAGCACTAATCCTGCTCTGTCATTAGACCCCAGCATTGGACAGGTAGGTTTCAAAAGAAAAAAGCAAAGCTGTACATTTTTTTTTCTTAAATCTAGGCAGTAAAACTAAATGTGTCCTCACACAGGGAGCTGGCTACAGTGAGACTCCAGCTGTGGATCCGTCATACGAGGCTGGTGGACCGCATGTGCCCACAGAATCAGCTGGGATGGCAGTCGGCATTGACGGATCACAGGCCTACATTTATGGTAAGAAATTAATCAAATTCTACATTCAGAAAAATGTTAAACATCAAACTGCTCCAGTATAGCTCTGTATTGTGATTTTTATCAATGAGAAACTCCCACACGCTTTCTGCTCTTTGATTTAGCTCAAAACTTTTCCTCATGAATTCCAGATTAAAGATGTAAAACATACAAATTAGGTATAAAAAGGGATCAGAACTGATGGAGCAGAACTGGAGATATCCACATTTGTATTCCACTTTAATACGAGACAGGGAATCTTGATTCAGACTCACCCCATGTGGTACATCTCAGCGTAGAAAAACAAGCTGCCACACTTTATTCCATCAGCAGAATCATTGTGTGTCTTCAGTTAACGCTTGAAGCTGCACCTTTTCCCCTGAGGGTCCTTACTCACCTAAAATGCTCTTTGTTCTCTTTTTTTCTGTCTCAGTTTCTCTATTTTAAAATGCTGGACGCTTACACGTTACTTAATGCACTTGCATTGTCAAAATGCAGGTGCAAATAGAGAGTGGAGCTAAGATTTGTGCTACTGTGGCTTGAATTGTGCCTTATTTGTACATTTGTTCGGACAAAAGGCTCTGCCAAATAAACAAATGTAAATGTCTTACCTATTTGCCCTTTTTCCTGCAGGCTCTGAGATTCCAGACATGACTAACTATTTGTACGATGCCACATCAGGCTTCTACTACGATCCGGAGACGACACTCTACTATGACCCTAACTCAAGGGTGAGAATAGAAGAAACAAGACAGCACAGTGATCCAGCACTTTCTCTGTCTTATGAATGGGCAAAAAAATAGCAGAGGAGAAAACAATGTTGTAATAATGTATGTTTTACTGCCCTTAAGCTATCAGAGAATAACGAGTCTGACAGATTGAAATTGCCTAAAATCTAACCTAATCAAGTAGCCACTGTGTGATAATGAAAGACAAGGTGTTTTAATGATATGCTAATATGAGGACAGTTTAAGTTCACTTAAGCTGTGTGTAGTCAACCTTGTAGCATCTATAAATGTCTCTAAATGATTAATTTTGTTTGTTGTTTCTTCTTTTTTCCATTTTTGTGTCCAGTATTTCTACAATGCTCAAACCCAAGAGTACATGTACTGGGATGCTTCATCAAAGACCTACATCCCAGTTCCAGGAGGCAACTCCACAGAGACCTTACCCGGGACCATGACCGCTGAGGACCAGGCCATTCTGTCCAACCCAGCAGCAGATGCTCCTTTAGAAATGAAGAAACCAACATCGGCACCTTCCCTCACCGCAGCAGGTCAGACACCAGGTCCTGCCTCTGCCGCCGGCTTTGCTCAGGAGTCTGTCCCGACCTCTACAGCTGCTCCTGAGAAGAAAGATGACGACGACTCTGCGAAGAAGGACAAAGAGGAAAAGCCGAGAAGCCTAGCTGCTGTAAAGGTAGCATTTCGGTCAAAGTAGCAGTACACACAATGTGATGTGTAGAGGAGTTAGAGTTAAAAATATGTTGCTGTTTGCAGATTATGAAAGATATGGAGAGATGGGCAAAGATCCAGAATCGTCAAAAGGAAAGTGTCCGTGCTGCATCTCCAGTGCTGAAGGGTGGCATAGATGATGACAGAAGGCAATCCAAGTCAGCTGATGCTGGTTTCGCCATCTTTGAGAGAAAGGTTAGGGACTCACCTTCAACAACCACACATAGCATATGCATTTAATCTTGTCATTGTTTTTGACTCTGTGTTTTGTTTACATCTGTAGAACTCAGGTGCAGATGATCTGTTTAAGAAGCCCCTTGCTCCACCTAAGAAGGAAGAAAAATCAAAGGTAAGAATCCTCTGTTGTTCTCTACTTTCCTTAGAGTGCCATTTTAAAAAGTAAAACAAAGTGGATAGACCAGTGTTTTCTGAGCACAAGCACACTGTTTTTTTTAACATTGTTGAGAAATTGTGGAATTTGCCTGCTTTACTTTCCCAGCGTCCAATGGGCTCCCTGGGTCTGCTTGCGTCAGACTATGCAGCTGGAAGTGATGAAGAGGTGGAAGAGGATAAGGAGGAGACAGCTAAAAGCACTCAGGGCAGCCAGTCTGAAGACAAGGACAGCAAGCTGACAGACTGGAAAAAGATGGCCTGCCTGCTCTGTCGGAGACAGTTCCCCAACAAGGACGCTCTGATCCGCCACCAGCAGCTTTCTGACCTGCACAAAGTACTTACCTGCTAACCTTTGAGCAATAGTTGACAGTGTCCCTATAAATAAATCCTCTAATACTTGATGTGTTGTCTCAACAGCAAAATATGGAGATCCACCTTAAGATAAAGAGATCAAAGAAGGAGCTAGAGGCCCTGGAGAACCAGGAAAAAGAAGTAAGTGAAAACAGAGACTTAATAAGAACAGAGAGAAACTACTCAGAGCTTTTTGAACAGAAAAGTCTGTGACACCAAAAGTGACGGTTGTACCTCATTTTGCACAGTTTCCCCCTGAAAGCAAATCTTTGCTTTTCAACAGCCAAACCAGAATATACATTTAGGAAGCGGTGTTGACAATCTGAATTGAGTCATAAAACATTATGGTGTTGTGAAACCTGAGTGTAACCTGTTTTGGTGACAAAAGCATGGTTAACAGATCAGATGAACTGGCGATTTAATACATGCAGTTTCAACGCCCAGTTACCATTAAAAGTAAAACAATGGCTTTTTCCTCATTCCTGTTAGCTCAAAATTGCCACTGAGTGCTGGGACTTGTCTAGATGGATTTTGGTAAAAATAAATGGGTAAAGGAAGGCATGTTGAGGCGAGTACCAAGTTGTTAGTTGATGACTAAAGGTGTAGTGCGTTTTCCACAGCTAAGTGCCAGAGAAACTTCAAGATCACCAGAACAGAAAAGAAGAAAACACCATCACCAACAGCCACAGCATCATAATACCTGGGCTGGAAGCTCCAGGTAGGTGTGCTTAACTGCCTGTGTTACTGAAATAAAAAACAAAGCTTTTGGTGATTTTATTCCACACATTTCTCACTTAAACTTTGATTTCACTACTAAGGGAGATGAATAAAGTCAGTGAAAGGCCTGGTTTAGGAGCTGAACCTGCCCCGGTAGGTGTGAAATCTTTAAATTATCATGAAACAAAATTTCATGTTGTTTTTCTTGGTAGTTTTTTTTTTTAAACCTTTGATTACACTTTTTTTCAGCAGAGGAAAAAGAAAGAGCCTGTTGTTTGGGACCACAACACCTACAAACAAGCAGTACGCAAGGCCATGTTTGCACGGTTCAAGGAACTTGAGTGATCCCCTCTGAACACATCCCCCTTTTGATATGTGAATTTGTTAATGTGACACGCTTGCCCGTCTTGGCATGAAAAGTTCGTTTTGAGTGTCTTTACTGTTTCTTTGCCTTGTACAATATTTCATATGAGAGCTACAGTCTTCTTAACAATCACAAAGTCATAAATAATGTTCTCTAAAAATCACAGTACAAGGCTGTCACAAACATTGACATTCTCAACAGTGGATGTTGTATATAAACTGTTTATCCATGCTGTTGATTTGAGTATTTTTGGTCATGTTTTTTGTGGCCTGTATGGAGAATTTATGAAATGTGTCCAGGTTGTCTTTTTTTAAAAAAATGATACCGTCACAGTTGCCACAGTTAGATTTTGTTTAAAAACTGAGAAATTTTTACATTTTCATTTTCCTGTGTCAGAATTGCCATTATGTGTACACATTTTTTTAAGTAAAAAAAAAAAGTTTATGGACAAATGTTTCTGCCTCAATTGTGTTTTTCTTGTATGTTATTGTTTCCAAGAGCCTGCGTTTTTAGCCTGCTGTTGAAGTCTGCTGTACTTGCATCTCATGTCCACTAGGTGGCTGCAAGAGGCCATTGTTGTTAAATATCTAAGCAAGAATGCCAAATCAAACCATCAATTATTATTATTTAGTATCTGTTGAAAGAAAGAATATAGCATAAAGTTCTGATTGATGTCGATGCAACAGGGATTTTGCTCCATGGATTCCAGGAAATTCGTGGTCCTGTAAACTTGCTTCATGCGTCTTCTGCCTTTGACAGGACTTCAGTTCTCAGTGGATGCAGCTTTAATGTTTCCAAGTTGTGCACCGCAGGAGTTAGAACATGAAGCCTCCCCTCTGACCTTTACTGATATGAAGGAACCGGGCGTCGCCCTCCCTATGGCTGAGGTTCAATGAATGTGGAGGATTGCATGTGTTTAATGTGCTGACATATACTTGCTCCTGTGGAGCTTGTATGTCAGCACTCTGTGGAGAGCAGGAAGCAGACACCTTTTCATCTGTGCCAGAGCAATCATGCTTCCTGCTTTTTGCATACCTTTGGACAGTAATCTAATGAGAACAGTTTAAGTCTGAACATTTTAACCTGCAGACATTTCAACAAACGGGTCGCTCACATCTTGCTTTCAAGCCTCCCAACCAGCAGTGAGTCGACTGGCAAAGGTGAACGTTGTTTTTTTCGAGAGCGACTAAAAGTAAACAGAGTCAGTCTGTCTGAGGATACACAGCAACATGCAAACAAAGCTTCACTATTCAGTTTAAACTGTGTTTTGTGGCTTGGCAGCAAAACAGAGGAAAGCACAATAAACAAAACCACAGTGATTATCTCAGGTTCACATGTTTCTGCAGTGAAACCCTGATACCGAGCCTTGCCATTAGCTTTCCAATTGTAAAAATTGACTTTGGAAACCCACACTTGTATTTAGAGGATAGTTTTCTAATCTAAATCCTGTCAAGCAGGGAACAAAAGCAATGTTTTTATGCCAGTAATGTTCAAGAAGAAATCCAGTGAGACAGAGCTGGACAAAGGATTGAAAGCGACACCTCTAACCTGCTGTTGTTTAGATTCAGAGACCTTCCCTCTTTATTTGAACTTGTATCTAAATCCAATTCTCTGAGTTTTCCAACAGGCTTTAAAACTCAAAATGCCTCTCTGGAGGGAAGAACAATGTGTTGTACTGCATTGAAACTTGCTCTGTTTTTCTTAAGTTTACATGTCTGTGCTTCTACCAGAGACGTTTCATTATTTTTTATCTCATATCGCATCTACATTCGTACTGATTTAGTCTAAAGATAGTCATCAGATTTCCAAAGCTTTCCCACAAAATAACTTTGAAGTTGTGGAAAATATTAGTGAATATCATTTCCTCTTATTCAGTTTCATGCTTCTGACCACACAGGTTATATCAGATGTGCCAATGTTTTGACTGAGAAGTCTTTCATGTTATAATATGCCTTTCTCAGTAATTTGCAGCCCCAAAGCACATTTGAGCAAATTTTGCAATAATGTAATCAAAAAACAGACTCCGTTTACTGCCATGAAAAGGGAAACCGATGCACTTATTTGTCTTTAAGGCACTTTGGTGGTCACTGTACTTCCATGTGTCCTTGAAATAATGGATTGCTTGCGTGTCCACTGAAACCGAAGGTTTGCTCCCATCTTTCATTGTTGTAAGATCTTTTAAATTACTTCCATATTTGCAGCTGGATTTTTTTCCTCAGTCTATCCTGCTGGTCGCTTGAAATGATCCCTTATTTTAATTTTATGTAGGTCAGTATGTCCTGTGACATCAATCAAATGAATACATTTCCAGAGCAACAGATTTGAGCTCACTATCTGTGTATTTGCATATAAATAGAGTATTTATTACCAAGTTCACATGGACTCTCTGACGCTGCCATCATGACCACAAATTGAATAAATTGATCAGAAAAAAAAATATTTTTTTCAAATTACAGCCTTAGGGTGAGCGCAAACTGCCATTAGACAATGAAAAGGTCACCATACCATATAAAGTACAGTTGTGTAACATGATACTAAAAATTCTCATTATTATGATTTATGCGTACATCTTAAATAAAGTATCGGGTGAGGGGTTAGCTGGCATTTCCTTTTTATTTCCCCCCAAATGGCAGAAAAGGTCATGTGGAGAAAAAATCTCTGTCTGTTTTCTGTTATTTCATGTGAACTAATTTCCATTCCTCTTTTCTCCGTTCTGTCACAAGACCCCAAAGACACCCCCATCTTCCAGTGACAGATGTCATCGTTACCCAGTACTAACAGTCTATGGAATGAAAATTAATGTGCAGTTAGTCTGAGAGGATGAGAGGCCAAACAGAGAGGTAGGGCACAGAGAGCTGCCATGCTAGTGTCCCCTGCATGTGTGGAGGAGAGCTTTCAGGCAGCGTGAATGGCAGGAAAAGGTGGACAGGGGGGCCAATTATCCCAGCTGGACGGCTCTTAGCAGCAGGCGGGTGGAGCTGGAGCAGCAGTCTGGGGACGAGACAGAAGAAGAACACAGTCAGCAGGACTGTCTGATGTTGAGATGTGCTGTCAGTCCACAGAGGCGAGTGGAGGCGGAAGAAGCATCAAATGATTGCTTTTAATGGAGGTTTGACACCGTGCGGTTTCAGACAAAAAGAAGCTCTAAATGTTGAAAAAACATCAGGAATATTATGAAGCTTGCATACATTTTGTGATTTTTTCTTTTAAACATCTGTCCAAATCAACACCAAATGACAGGCACATCACCAGACACAATCCAGTTTTTCCAGCTCATCTTTTCTTTTTTTTTTTAAAGAAGCCTTTTAAAGAGCTGATGTCTCTATGAAATTAAATCCATGCTGCATTAGAGATAAAAGAGTTATTTTACAGTATGCTTACATGTATGATGACTGTGTGATTATGTAAAATCTCTTCCTTGTCTGTTATGACAAATGATCAAAAACACATCCCATGTTGAGGGGTTCTCTTAAGGGTTAGCATGTGTTTGTGGTCACCCCATGCAAACAGAAGAGACTGAACCATCACAGGCTCGGAGCAAAATCATGCTTGTCTGAGCATTTTTTTTAACCATCTGGCCTTTCCTTTCAAGTGTAAGTTGAATAATGGTGTCTGTTATTGATTGCTAATCCATAACTTTATCTTAAAATAGTCCGTATGACTGTCAGGCGAGGGGCAAACTTCAGAGCACAGCTAATGTTGAGAACATTTGGACCGCCGTGCATAGCAGAACCAATTCCGCGGGCAGTCCTGTCATTGAGAACATTATGGACATTCAAAACATTTGGGAATGATGTCATGGTTCTGCACTCCAGCACTGATGGAGAAATGACAGCAGTGATAGCAACCATATTAATACAGAACACAACCAGCTGGGGCCCTCTGTTTTCTGATTTCTGACACCGAAAACAACTTTATTGTGAGTTTTATTATAAACTTATTTACAAGTTAATTTCACTCTCATTTAGTTATCACAGCTAACTGATCATGACGCAGAAGCTACGTAGTATCCGTGGACGTTGCTTTAATTACGCATTGGCTTGCAAAAGACATAGAACGGGAACAGTCCATGTGAGAGCTGTCAGAGCTTTGTGACATATATCTTAACTATTTCGACTTTTGTGACTTGGCAATGATAAATCTGACTGATGTTCAACCCTGCTGCTATAAAACTGAATGTCCTTCTTTGTGACATGAAGCTTGGTAGTTAGCTTGAATTTCACAACATTCTCATTTTTTTTTTTTTTCAACATAATTTTGGACACTAAACAATGTGTTTTTGGATTGCAATACTAATAATATCTTCACTAATACAAATCTTAAACTAAAAAAGTAAGTTATAAATGCCAATTTTGTTTTGTTCAGTTATGGTTCAGCTAATGCTAAGCTAACCTCTGAGTACTGTATATTACGGAGTTGTATTTCTGTGATGTAGTGTTACAGCGACTTCTACAGTGTCATCTTTTACATGCTATGCTGGCCAATATGGGAAAATAATGTGTAGGAAAATCAAGCTACAATGCTAAATTAAATTAAAAAATGCTGTTTAAAAGTTAAACAATGACATGATTCTTAATGCTGTATA
>JAPZDY010000012.1:12093465-12112661 GCA_029783645.1 Ctenochaetus hawaiiensis | reverse complement strand
CAGCTCGATACAGGCTGAGAGAGTCAACAACTGTAAGATGGACTGCAAATTAATGGCACTCAAAGGATAAATCCCAAATTGGTGTGTTCATTTAAATGTTCTGTGTGTATGATTTCTGGTGGTATCTAGCAGTGAAGCTTCAGATTGCACACAACAGAATATTCTTTGTTAAACCTCCCATCCAGGCATGTAGGAGAATCTAGTCTCATAAGTAAAAGTTATTCTAAAGTTATTCTAAAGTTTCCTTTCTTAAAGGTGGGAAGTCTTATTTCATAAAATTTGACACTTTTTTGATATTTATGCAATTATTATTGTCGCTACATTAGACCAGTGGTAGTTAGATGTACTAATACATGTAGTATATAATAAAATCTATCTGCGTCTGTTTTTACACTATATTTTTCCATGTGACCTGTAAACATGTAGGGAAAACAGGGTTATATAACATGTTATCTTTCTCATGACCATCACTTTCATGGATTTGTTCAGTTCTACTCAGCCATGCTTGTGGGTTTCTGACATTGATAAGGGTTTGATAGTCATGGTGTGCAGTTACTCAGCGAAAGGGGCTTATGATCCAGGAACACAGAGAACGTCATCAGTCTGTGTTACATGGATTACTATCAACCAGCTAAGACTCCCAGTTCCTTGCATGTCCTCCCCTTAATGTGAACCCAATCACCTTCATAGATCATCAGATTGTATTTGTGGCTGCAGGACAGAGGAGATTGTTTTGAAGAGCCAGAAAATACACCCACCTTTACTCTGCCCTTGTGTCAGTCCTGGCTGGTGTGCGTGCCACCTCTGCAGCTGTTTAGGCATAAATCATACAGGGAAACTTGATGAGGCCCTTTGGTAGACAGTGTGTGGCCATATTTGACAAGTTAGAGACCATGAATGCTCTCAGAGTGGATTGTGTTGATCCTATCATGAGTCCAAAGTTTTAAACAATGCAGGCAATAGAGAGTGACATTGTTTACTGTCATTAATCTTAATGAATGTTTCGATTTAAATGCCTGACCCCAAAAAATCAGCTCTGAACATGTCAACAGTTTAATTCCTATAGACCTGATGCAATGTGAACTTCCCCATAGAGTATAATGATGTGGATCTTTTCTAAGAGCTTGTTTTGTGTTACACTGCGTTCTCCTGAAATCCTAGAAGGTGTTTGATCTGCTGTTCTGCATGTGGCCTGCACCATTAAACGACCTTGGCATATTAAATGGTTTAACAATGGCATGTTATCCCTCTGGCCTCGACTTCTATTTGAATATCATCTGTCATGGTGGCACAAGAGGAGATCTGCTCCAACAGAAAACACCCATTGCATCTGAAATTACACAGCAATTTATATGTCATCTGTAATCGTTTCTGCATCCACTCCATATCGTGTGACAGCTATTAATTATCAGTACTTTTTGTCTCTCTCTTCCTCTGCTTTAGAAATCTACCTGGATTCTCTGAGTGTTCAATCACATTACAGGCTTTGATATTGGAGACGGTGCTGATAAAGGTGGAGTACTTTATACTGCAGGTGCTGATATGATTTCAGAGCAGGAAAAAAAAAGCAGTAATCTCATTCGCTCGGAGGTGTCGGGTAATAAGGTAAATGATGGAAGGCCATATTGTAGCCATAGAGCTCAGTGAATTTTTCCTTTAAATTGAACTGCTACAAGCTGTTAATACAATGGCTCGTATTATTTTCCCCCAATTTTTTGCCCCGAAGGAAACGGGTAATTTTAAGGTCAAATAAAAGAGCAACAAAGGATTAAATTTCTCTGTGCATCGACTGCCAAACACAACAGAGTAAGGCCAAACTACATGCATGAACAGGAACGACACACGTCATGAAAGCAGGAAACATGTGAAAGCCCTGCCTCCAAGCATGAACCAGAGAATGAGGTCATTTTATTAACTCTACAAAGCTCCACACAACAGAGATTGTGACCACATGACTTGGATCATATGTTAACTTGTCTGTTCGTGCTTGATGACTCCACATAAATCTGCATCAGAGTTGTGTCAAGTTGTCTTTAAATCAAAGTCAGTTTTACTAATGAAATAATACTTTGGATGGTTTTAGTCTTCTTCCAGGTGTTAATTAAAAACTCTTTAGAAATAATTGCGGTAAATGTGGTTTGTATCACATTTCTTTGGGTGACATTAAAATATTGTTCTACTTACATTTGGCTTTATTTTACTTGTTTTATGTTTGTGGCAATGTTATTGGCTTCTGTGCTCAAAATAAAATCCCTCCTCTGTGTGAGAGTTAAGCTTGGATGTACTATAGGAAAGCAAAGAAGATAAGCTTTGGACAAAATTTATAATCTCCATGTAAAGCCAAAATATATGACAATGTACCCTGCAGTTAATGTGAAACAACAGCTTAACATGATGCCCTTTAGTTGTAAATTCATGCGGCAGTGTTCATCTCATTGCTTTTATTCTGAACACAAAAAAAAGCCTGAACATTAATGCCACAAAGTAACTTGCTGTAGGAAACAAACGACATCCAGCCACAGAGGTAACCAACCATATGGCATTGATAGGCAGTTTTCTGAGGACTCGTACACCTGTCCGCAAAAAGGTTTTGTGAAAACGTGTTTACTTTTTTCTAATATTTAAAATATTTTTTCCATACTTTTTGCCCCCAATGAATGATAATCAGTAAAAGAAGAAAATAAAATGGTCTACATGAAAATGTAGGCCTATCTAATTAAATACATACATTTGCCATTCTACAAAAATATTTAATAATACATTCAGAGATTTTAAAAGGAGGAACAGGTTACTGATGCTACAGGTGTTGTATGTTAGTTGAAGAAGCTGAGTTAGCTAATGTTAGCAGGCTCACTGATGTCTCGGTCTGCTGTGCACCCGGAACACCTGGGTTTATGCTGTTTGGCTAAATGCTCAACAATGGATCCAGCTGTGATATCTGCATTTACACTCCTGAAAAACTTTTCCTTCAGTGAGGTTAAGAGGAGTGCAGTGGTATGACTGTATCATCTGAGGGGACAAGCAAAGAAGCGGAACAAAGTGCAGAGTGTTAAGAACTTCAAGATGCAAAGACTCAATGAATGACTTTCAGACAGGTGAATAATGGTGAAGAAGGATGTCAACAACTGTGCAACAGCTTTTGTTGGCTTGAAATGTAACACTGAGTGTTTTGGCAGTGTGTTAAACTTTACAGTTCTCTGCTTAACAAATCTTTTTTTTTTTGGCTGCAGCCGGTGTGGAGTTTAAGTTGTTTGTACATTTGTGCATTTTGAATTTTTTTCCCTTTTTAGCTTTTTTTAAAAAAATTCTTCTTCAGTTATACAGACTGTGATGTATCATAGTTGATTGTCTTGTAATGTGTGAAGTGTGTCCATGTTCTGATGCTATCAGTATTGTTGGCAATGTGATGGTTATTATTGTATCATGAGGGACAACAGCAATATTTCGGAGATTACTTAATTATAACTCTATACAATATTAAATTATAATCCTATAGAGCAGATTCCTCTGAAAATACGTGCAGCATGTCCAGATACACAGTACTGTGAACACAAAATAACAGAATGAACTGGTAAAGGACTGTGAAAAAGTGAAAAACAGCTCAGAGTCAAAAGCGTTTAAATCTACGAGCTATAATTGTCCTCGGCTTTTGTTGCTCACAATAAATTGCTCGAGGTTTCATCCCGATAACACAAACTCTGTCTTCTGGAATTCCCCTAGTTTGCGTTGCTGAGTGTGTTGGTGCTTTGAGGTGTGGCTCCAGGATTGGTGTGTGCAATAAACAAGACTGCACTGCACACACGGGCAGTCAGATAAAACAGCAGCATCTGCATATGAAGACGCAGCGCCACAGTGCAGCTGCTGCTTCTCCAGCTGACCGTCGGCTCATGACTGAAGGTCATCTGAAGTTCTTCAGTTAGAAAAGTTAGATTTCTAGTTTGGGTGTGTCCTCCAGCTCTGTGGCTTTGTTAGCTGAAAAGAGCTGCCTCCAAATAGACAGCAGTGTAACTTCAGAGGCCTTCAGAGGGAACTGAGAAAAACTTTGGGTTGAATTTTACTAGAGTCAGCAACTACAATGCTCTTTAGACCTAACAGGCAGTATGATCAATTTATCAAACACCTGTTGAACCAGTAAAAAACAAACATCTTGCTGTCCTCTCTAAATCCACACCTGGTTTGTTTCACAGACACACAAAACCTGTCAAACTGGTACAGTGGCAAAAGTACAGTAAAGTTTCACAGATTTTGCTATATGAGATGATCTTTACATATTTTCATGTTAACAGTTAAAAAGTTTTTTGGGTACTATGTCAGATTAAATTTTTATAAAGTAACCACAGCAGACCAGTGGACAGTTTTTATTGGGACTTTTCCGTCAGTTGTTACGTTGTTCCAATAAAAACTGTTCACAGTGTGGTTTTTGGTTCACGCTGAGTAACTAACACATTGTTTCTGGGAAGAATACTGCTGCTGAGTCTTTAAAATGTATTTTTCAATGGTTAAAGCACCTTCAGTGAAATTCTATTCAACTTTATTATGTTATGGTGGCAGCAAAAATTTCTCATGCTGATAATATAAAATCTGGAAAAAATAAGAAACAAAAATCTAAAGGCTAGACTAAACAAATTAGACAATATCAAATACATGACGATACCGTTCATGTTTTTTACATTTGCCTGCCAAGAATTTTTTTTTAAAGAGCTGCTGCAGTCTCTTTGTCCTACTGCTTTAACCTGAGCCTTATGAGAAAGATTTCAACAAAGAAAAGATAATTGGATAATTCAAGCTGCATTTCTCCCTGCTGCAATGGATAATCCTCAGGTCTGCAAGATGTCTCTTTGTCTTGGGATCTATTTTGCTGATGCAATTGCTTGAGACACATTTAATCAGCACACAGGAATTATGAGCAATTAGGAATATCTCCGTCTAACTCAAATCCTGTTCAATAGTCGTAACCATGAAAACTCCCAAGAATGCTTAGTTTGAGCCTGTGAGACTCCACATGCCCTGAAAGTAAACTTTCAGTGTGTCAAATACATATTAATCTTTGACCTATGCTGAATTAAAAAAGGGAATTTAAAAAATGGTTAAAGTTTTAGTGATTAAAGAGAAACATAATGAATCTGCCACGTTGTTAATGAGGCAAATTGAATGTTTGGCAATCAAGTAACTGAATTCCATATGAATAAAACATTTATTGTCTGACACTGAAAACATTTTCCATTCCATTAAACATGTTTTTTTCAGTTTTTACTTACATTTTCTTCGTTATGTCATTTATCTTTCTATCAAGCTTGAAAATTAAGCACATAAATTAAAATGATGTGCTGCTGTTCACTCGCTTAACATTTCTGATTTCTCTGTAGACCACAGGCTTAATCCTCCTGCATACTTCAAATCACCACATCTGTCCAATCTCAACTCAGCATCTGACATCATGCAGCTGTTGCCATGGGGAGCCCTCCCTGCCTGCACTGCACCACAGTCACAGTTTGCACATGCTAACATCATGCACACACTCGAAAACACTTTCTCCACCACTGCATGAAGTGTCAGTGAAAAGACACAAAGTGAAATAATACTTTTATTTGATGTTAATCAATAATTAAATGGAAAACACCATAATTGGGCCAGTGTATCTATGTTGTAGCCTTTGTCTGGATGGCTGAAAGCTACCAGCATATGAGCACACATTCATTTATACAGCCTGCACTTACATACAGTTGTATGACACAGTTTTTTCTATTAATAGTTTCCTATTTCAGACCAAATAAACTTCGTTTTTGATAAGATATTGAGAAAAATTATTAAGCTTTCCAGTCTACAAGGTTCACAGTAATTAATAACCAAAAATGGGTCTGACATTAGCAGATACTGAGTCTATCACTTCAAATCTTTGAAAAAGTTGTTCTGTATTAGAGTATTGTATCACAGGTTTGTTTTTGCACTGAGGCAACAAAATGAAGCAAATTTTTCAACACGTAACGGGTTGAGTGTGTGAAAAAAGTATCCTATTGAAAGAATCTGAATAGATCAGGTGACCATTTTTATGAAAATGAATGGATTATAAAATATAAAAACATTTAATAGCAAAAAATGGTAAAACTCACACCAATATGTCAAAAATTAATCAGAGCAGAACCTACAGCAGTTTGATGAGCCCCTGGAGTCTACAGCTCCTCTCATGTCCCTGCATCAGACAGGCACCTCATCTGGACCACATCTGGACCTCATCAGGCCTCCAGCCAGCTGAGGGGAAAGCGTGAAACAGCCTCACACAGAGCACAAGGGTGCTCTGCAAAAGGAAATTAAGGAAACAAAGGTGTGACACCTGGGTGAGCCAGCATCACCTTAGGTTTCACTTTATTTCTGTTTAAGTTCATCCAGATGAGCGGAGACTCATCCTTAAGTCAAAGACGGAGCTTCGAAATAAAATCAGTGTGGACATTAATAAAAGAAGGTCTTAAACTTTATGCGTTACAGCATTATGTGATGAGATAAGACTGACTTTTATTCAGTGCTGGACTGAATTTAGACTCCAAAAGACTGATTCAGACCAGACCCGATCATTTCACATCAATATGTATCCATTTTGACAAATTCCACAGCTTCTTTGAGTTAGTTTCAGGTCATTTAATACTTCCCGTAGTTCAGTGAGAGTCTGGTCTCCAGAGGAAGGTAAACCAGTGCAAGATGGAGGGAGGCCATCGTGATTACTGCAGATACTTAATCCACACAGGACAGCTATTTTCTTCTTTTATGTTGTGATATCATCTATGCCACATTGCAAATGGTGCTCAGATCCAGTGACCGCTAATCCAAAAATTGCATTGTGAAACCATGATCAGACTGTTTGTATATTACCTTACACAGATGTCCCATAAATAGTGCCATTCACTCAGTAGTAGGCAATGTTATAGCCACTGCTCAGTTCTCCCCTACTGGTGAGTTGGATCTTCATTCAGTTGGTTCCCTAATAACGTGTTATACAATACAAGTTTAGGCTTGAAAATAAGACATTTTCCTGGAGACAGGAGGCAAGTTTATTTGAAAGAAAGGCACTTAACTTCCTGTAGTATTAAGAAAGCTTTTCTCAGCCCAGCGGGACTCTTGTCTGCCACTTGAGTGTGTCCAAGCTGTTCCTGTTTAGCACATTGACAGTATATTTGACACAAGTATTGCTCCAACTTCCTCTCAGCCATAACAAACCCGAGGGCAGCGCAGGAGGCAGCGGAGCACTCTGAAGGTTAACTCTGCTAATGAAGCCAGGCTGGCCAACAGGCCCCTTTGGGGTTTTGTGGAAAAGTCATCCACATGCTGCTCTGCAGGAGAGCTGGACGGAGAGGGTCTTCATGCTTGTCACCAACCCTGTGCAGGCAGCACCATGGACAGCCCTGGAGCAAAACCTCTGTTATTGAGAAATGAGGCCGCTCATTTATTGCTTTCCTGAGACTGATGTTGATTAAAATACAGCAGGGTGGTTTCCACTGAGTCACTTTTCATGGCAAAGGACAACAAAGTGCTGAAGATTTCCATTTGCAAACTCCCCTTAATCCTTTTGCTGACAGTTTTTTCCCTTTTGTTTCTACTTATGTGCTCTTAAAGCTACAAATATGTTATTCCAAACTGTTTGACAAAATCATATACAATACTGTATGTTGTGTATCAGGTCGGGACAGCTCCTCATTGAGGTTTTATTATGTTTACATTCAATGAGATATTCAAACCAAAGATTCTGTGCATTTTTATGACCACACCATCCCATCAAATGGAAATATTCTGTCTAGTGCATATTTTATATACATTCCCTTAAAATCAGTCACGCATATTTTTTATCTTCAAAAACTTTTATATGTCCACTTTGATTTTAAATATTTGGCTGCACTGCTTGAGTTTGCAATGGCCAATCCACCTTTGTTCTGTTGCTTATCAAACAGAGAAGATTGAATGTGACCTATTTGTATTTGGAAAAATTCCTATAGAATAAGGAAAAAAAATTCAAATTATCTTCCTTAACATGTTATTGAGGATTCAAATAATAACATATGATGTGAGAAACACATGCTTCATGTGCTGCAGTGTTGAATGTTTTACGTCGCTCTCTGGTCTGTTAGCATGAACTGCAAAAAGTGAGAGAATGTGAAGGATGCATGAACTGGAGTCAAAAGGTCAGAGCAGGAGTGGTTTAAACTCCCCAAACTGGCCTCATTTAGGCACGGCTAATGTAGTGCGAGTGGAAGTTTATAATGATGAGGTGTTACGAGACAAGCGTTAATACTGACTCAGCAACAGTACAAAAGCTAATTGACAACAGAATCTGAATGTATGATATTGATGTCAGATTTGTAGCAACGCCGTGAAGTTACCTGACTTATACCCTGACCTCTTATGTATTTCAACATACCAAAGTGACTGAAAATTCTTTGTCCTTATGGCTCTGCAGAGATGTCATTGCCACCATGCGGTCAGATGACTGGTTAAGTGCAATGATTCCTTGTCACTAGCAGATGCTAGATAGACAGATGGTGATGAGGTGTCTGTCCAGAGTTTGAAATCGGGACAGCCCCTCATTTTGGTCCTTTTTCTGTTATGATTGCCTCTGAAACAAGCAGCCACTTTGTCCTGTGCATGCGTGTGAAGAAGGGGAGTGAGAGACTGATTTGTGTTCACATCTGGAAGTCCACTGGCTGATGAGGAGCTCATGGCTTATACATGTACAGATGTCTGCTTAAAACACTTCCTTTAAGAGAAATGTTCCATACACTTTAAGTCTTTGAGGCAGGTTTGAGCCTTTGTGTGTATATTCTCTAATGTTTGCAAAGTCTGTACATCCTTGGGCATGTGCATGAACATGCTTGTTTACCTGTGTATAAACTGTGTGAGCGCAGACCCTGCAGAGAAATGATCTGTACTGCATGTGGGCAGCGTTATGTGTATTGTTACCAGTTTAAATGCAGCAGCGAAGGCTTAGCATGAGATTGCATCCTCTTTTTGTTTATTCAGCACCGTCTGTGATTTATCCATTTTGCGATAGATTTCAAACAATTGGATTAGAGTCTGTTTTTTGGCCGAACCAAACACAATTTATTCCCCAAAAGGCAAACTTCTGTCACGTTGCTTTTGGATCCATGTCAAAAAGTTGAAACAGAGTTTCTGAGGACTTAACCTTAGTTCATGTGTCTGACATAGGAGGTGGGGGTTGGGCTGGAGCTTGAAATGGAAACTAATCCAGTGTGAAATGGGCCTTGAGGCAAATCCACTGGACCTGTCCAAATGGAAAACATATCACACGTAGAGAAGAATCTGTTGTCATCAGGATCTGTGGGAGAGAAACCTGACATGTTGTTCCCTCAAGTGGCTGTTGACAGCACTTAAATTTATTGTCCCCTCATTATTTTTGTTCCAAGATGAGGTATCAACAATCTCAATAAGGGAGTCAGAATAACAGCCGCAGCACTCATAAATAATGCAACTGCTTGACTGGATACAGGCTGAATGGAGGCTCCACAGGCTAAAGGCTACAAACCCTGAGTGAGCTCCCAAAGAGACCTTACAGAATGAGCTTAGGGAGGTTAAAAGGCCTGTCAACAATATAAACAACATCCTGAGTGAAGAAAGAGGGGCCCTCTGGTGTTTTAATCTCTCCTTTTTTTTCCTCTTCCTTCGCTTCTTTGCAGCTTTCGCAGAAATATGTGGTCGCTTTCCGTTTCCCTGCTCGCTGAAACAAAAAAAGGCTGTCTCCTGTTGCTGAATTCTTCTTCTACACCCGGCCTTAATCCTCATCTGAAGTGACTCTCCAAAGAGCTTAAGGCATCTCAAAGGTCACGGGCAGGATTGTTCAAGCTGACACTGACACAACAAACAGAGGCCTTCACAGCCTGTAGCAGTGTGGTTAAAATCTAAAGTTGCTAATGCACAATCGGAGGAGAAACACTTGAAATGTGATGTCACATCAGACGAGTTCATTTACTGCCTACAAGAATCTTCTAAAACCTTTAATTCTCACAGCATTTTTAGTCTCCTAAACACTTGAATGATTCACACATGCTGTTGTTAATTTATGGTGTTTTTTTGTATATATAGACAGGCATTTCTAATGTTGGACATTAGGATTAATCTAGAATTTTTTTGTTTGTTTGATTCTAATTCATACCCAGAGTCTCCTTGTCAGGTCTTATCTCCAAGCAAACAACATGCAGTCAACCATGTGCCTGATTTCCACAGAAATATGCAACAACCACAGTTAGATTATCTGTCATATGATAAATTTATAGCAGACAGCAAACCTCTCTTCAAGGCTGCCAACTCATCATGTTTCTGATGTAGGAAGAAAACTCATATTCCACTCAATAAAGTTGAATAATTGATGTGTGTAGCACTCATTACTCCATTCAGGGCTCATGGGACTGCCAACCTTGAGTTGTTTATCGCTGTCTTGGCGGTCAAGGTTTTTAATGGCTTTGCTTAATTCAGCTGCTTGTTTGCACAAGCATTATATTCACTAGAAATTTGTAAGTTGTGCTTTTTTTTATGAAAGAGAGTTATTTAATGATTCTAGCGATATGCATATAAGCTGTCAAGGTGCACACAATCACATCGTAATTTAGTCATTTTAAGTATATTTCATAAAACAATCAAAAATATAAAATATATTATTAACAAGATCATTTATGTTTGATTTATATCTTAAAATGAGAGTCATATGTTCTATAATTATATGTAACACTAGAACTATCTTATAAGTCTTAACATTGTTTTTTACTTAAAATAGGCAGCAGTTGTTACCATTTTTTTAATTCATGACAGTTTTTTTATTTGATGAACAATTATCTTTGCTAAACAGACATAAGTATATTGTAAACTTTTTGTACCATATTGACCCCTTTTCTATTCTTTTGATCAAAAATCAGTTTTAAATCAAACTGTGCCCCAATAATTAGGACTGAATTGAATCCTGAACTTCCCGAAGATTCCCGTTACACAGTGAAGCACAGAGTCCAGATTGTGTTAAGTAAATACCTTAAAGTGGTTATCTAGTGTTTCAGAACTTCAATTCTAGAAGCTGAGGGATTTGTGGGAGAAGATAAAGCAGATGCCAAAAAATCCCAACTTTTCATTCCTAGCATGAGTCCATTTCCAAAAACTTCAGATTTCCAATAAAGCAGTTTGATAGCATCTTTCAGCAGACACTCCCTTCTTGCTTAATGTCTTTCCAAATTTGAATTCCTAGTTCATATGTTTAAAAAAAACTGAAGTGGTCTATGAGTTCATGCTTAGATAAACCTTTCATCAGGGATCATTCAAACTTCCAAATCCTCTGAGCTGTTTTAATTGGCTGAATTGTGTTTCCCATAATGCGTAAACTGACTTTGATGTGTAAAATTGGTTCACTGCCCCTTTAAGTCGCCCTTTCAGAGCCACAGACTTTTTGTGATACTGTTTAGGTCTGTTTCTGTTTACTTTTGGAGTGTTTTGGCAGGCAGATGGACAGCTGTCACACACTAGGACGCATTAAAGCCAAGGAGGGAGGTTCCCTCCTCACAGTAGCTAAAGGGAGCTCCCTGGTCCCACAGTGTCTCTTTAGTTGAGGCAGACTGTCTCTTGAGACCCTCATTAGCAGAGCAGTGATGACTGAGGCTGAGTGAGAGCTGTGTGGTGGAGGTCCACTGGGGGCCCCTGTGGAGGGTGACCATGCCAGTGGGTTGCTCTGGGCAAAAGGAGAAGGAGGGGGGCAGTGAACTTGAAAGAGCAGGGGACACGGTGGGTACAGGGAATCTCTCCAGCGGCCCTTTCAGTGCAGATCAGGTGTCAACACCGCATGCCAGAGTTTATATAGCATCGGGCAACAAGTTGTGAGGAAATTTGATCCTCTAAGAGGCGGCGGGTTGGCTTTCCTCACACTTAGGCAGCCCTGTGGCGAGCCACCAAGCCACGGTTTCCCCACTTCTTGCGGTGTGCATTACCTCTTCAACAGTACTACTAAACCATCCCTCCCTCATCTCCTGCACCCCCCTGCCACCACACAGCGTGAAGGCTGTCCAGCGGCTCTCAGGTTTCACAGACGCCGCCGGTAAAGCCCTCTGACGACAGTCCTGTCGGCGTTGTAAGAAGCAGAGAGGGGATCGTCTGACGTGAGCCGCTCCCTGGACTTGGTGTGTGTGGAATGCCCTGAAGAAAGAGAGGAGGACATCGCCATTTCTAAGAGGAGGACACCACTACTTCTGCCGCTCTCCTTCATCTCTGCATGTAACACGAGCTCTCCTCATGTACCACTGCAGCGTAGTAGTCGCTAAGACTGAACTTGTACCTCCTCCCTCCACCACCCATCTGACTCCATCCTATCAATGTCTATCAGGTCGGAGCAAGTTTGGTTTATCTCTCCAGATGAATGACGAGGATAAATCATATCTTTATTTGTGGTTGGATGAAAATTGCAGGCAAATAGACAAAAATCCACATGACTCTTGATCCTATTGACATTTATTCATCTTTTTCCTGAATGATACAGTCACTGCGGCTCATTATCGACCCATAACCCGCACTGAGGGAAAGACAAGAGACGCCATCTGGCCCTGGCACAAGAGGTGTCCTGCAGAGTCATATCTCCACGGGTGATTTGGTATAAACAAACATAAGCACTAACTATGTTGACAGTGGCCTTTTAAAAATACGATAAAAGCAAAGATAAAACAAAGATCGTTCATGTCGGGGCACATCAATCATCTAGAAAATAAAGAGTAGGATTTAAAGTCTCAAAAGCGGTTTATGGGAATCCTCCTCATGGGAATAAATCAGTTTTATTGGTAATGCTGTGTTGAGTCTGATGACTTCTCCATGTAGCTCGTTTTGTGGCCCTTAGAAGGAAAAGCTCTGAAGTCTGGCAAGACACTCTGCCTGATCCACACTCTCGGAGCCTGGTTTTGTTAATGAGAGAGTATTCCCATGATGCTTCAGTGTGTATGAGCTCACTCTGGATTGCTACGAAGTGTGTTTTTGTTCCTCAGCTAGGCATGAACTGATAGCAGGAGATGAATGGGCTGTGTTTTAAGTGTGAGGATAAGTCTCCTCCATTCTGAGGAATGACCTTTATTCCCTCCATGGGGAAAGTTGGAATATGTAAGATATGGGCCCTCCATGAGCCAGACTTGATTTACTGTGGTCTGACATGTCTTTTAAGTCCTATCCTGTTTTATGATGGTGTATAATGTTATCAGCTGTACCAGGCACCCAAAGGCATCCTTCTACCCTACATATTTATAAAAGAGGATATGGTAGATATAATAATAAGAACTATTAGTAGTAATAATAATAAGACAAATGCTTTCATATATGCTGCTTAAGTCTTGTGGAACTTTTCATGACAGACAGAGAGCCCAGTAAACAGTCTTTCAAGAGATCCAAAATAGGTGATCCTCATATAGAGATATGGTTGGATGTTGTAAATATTGCTCTAAAAAGGTTTACACATGAAGGTGAGAGTTATTGGTTTATGCAATGGAAGTTTGGGAATGTGGGCCTCTGAATGCAGCAGAGAGAAGAGTCTGTGTGTGACTTATTATGCCACCACTATATTTGTTTCCTGCCCTGTAGCAACCTCCTCACTGTGTTTATTTTCCATTCACCTACATAACTAATACAATTTAGGATGACTGTACAAAGTAATTAAAAAAACTGCCTGAGATTTCTAAAACTTTTGTAGACACAGAGAAAGGCGAAGAATGCTTCTTATTTATCTGTCGTCTTTGACAACAGACAGAAGGAAAGCAGTACTTGTCATATCAGTCCAAATTATTTCCTTCGTGACTGATTAAAGGATCAGCTAGAACATTTTGGGAAATGCACTTTATGCTGAAATTTAGATGAGAGTATTAATAACACTCTCATATCAGAGGCTATTTCAGCATAAAGACTGGAAAAAGGGGAAACTGCCAGCTTAACTCCGTCCAAAAATAACAAATGTGCCCACCAACATAACTCTCAGAACTTCAGGAAGTAACTGCACCCAGCCAAGAAATAGCCGAGCGCATGACCCCTCTTTAAATTTATTACTTGTTGATTTTTAAACTATTGTTTTTTTTTTGAAACATGTTGTTTGTGTTAAATAGTGTCTTTATGTGTTTCACTAGTCTGTGTGTTTAACTGAGTTAAATGGCTGCTGGCTGTAGCTTTATGTTTAATGTACGGTCATAAAAACAATGTGGATCTTTTCATCTTATTCTCAACAGGAAAGAAAAAAATGAAAAAATGCATGTTCAAAAATGTTGAACTATTCCCTAAAATGGTTGGCTGAGAAATATGTGCTACTCAGTGATCAAAAAAAGGCAGCTACAACCCAAACTATCAACAGTAAACAGTGTCAAAGTGGATAAACAGACCCGAGTGCTGCCTTAGCTTGGAGAGGTAACCATGACGACAGATGCTTAAATTGTTTCCAAGGTGGGTCACGCGAGTAAGTAGAGATGATAACCTGTAACCATAGCGTGTCGTCTCTTCTCTGGACTTGACGTCTGCAGCTGGATTCCACCCAACTCACTCAGAGATAAGAAGTCTGAGGAAATCAAAACAAGAACCCAGATCTGATCTCCCTCTTCAGCAGCTTTGCCAGAATGGCCACCGATAAGGCCAGTCCATCATGCCATAAAAAGCAACAACATCAGTGAGCTGCCTGTCTGCAGAAGTCTGCTTTCCCAGTTCCTCTTCCAGTAAAAGGGTCTCAGCAAACAGATGGAAAGGCAGACAGCTTGGCAGCCTGAGAAAAAGAAAACATGAACCACAGTCATAAAATAATTCCGTTATCAGATTGCAAGTTTCCTTTATACTTAAGAGTAACAGATTGAAGTTGGTGAGTTTGAGGTTTCCCTCTTAAACTTTCTCAAAATAATAATAACCACATCAGCATCCCAGAATGAGCAGTCCTGGCAGCATGAAAGAGCGTTGCGTGAAATGAAATCTGGGTGCTCCGAATGTTATCCAGGAGATCTAACTCAAATACCCCCATCCCCTCCATGCAACAACAAAGGGATGCTCTGCTGATAATCTTTATTCCGTGCGTTGACGGTGAATGGGGGGGCTACAAGTTAGTTAAAAGCAAAGAGCATCTTTGGCGGCTGTTAGACAATGTTTTTTATTTTGCTGTGTTGAGGTGGGGGGTTTCTGTTTGAAGTGGGAGATAAGAAAGACAAGGGATGAAAGTCCAGCAAAACCCATGAAGCCAAGAGCGTGCAAAGCTGTGGAAAAACAGCAATGGCATGGTCATCATGATGCATGGAGGTTAAATCAAGACGAAAATAATCATGATCTAAATACAGTGAGAGCAGTCGGAATAGGACACCATAAGCACATAAAATGCTTTGTTGACCACTAATATGAGGAAACTTGGGCCATTGACAAGCGCCTAATTTGAGACCTTCACATACACCTAACATGGGTAATTGGTGTAGTCAGTGCAGTTATTTGTTTTCTGTAAATGTCATTGAGTGGAAAGGGGCTGTGTGATTGCAGCCTTACTCACAATAAATAAGGGTTGAAATGTTGGTGAGTGACATGTTTGGGTAACCGGTGACAAAACGAGTAAGACACTGAAAGATGAGGTCACGTCCTCTGGTCACATCCGGAAAAAGGGGGATTTTAGACTAAACAAAGTCCTCCCTACCATGGACGCCACACTTAAAGGAATTGTCCAACAATTTGAGAGATGCACTGATTTGCTTTCTTTATGAGAGTTAGATGAGAAGATCGCAATCACTTTCGGGTCTGCATGGTTAACATGAGGCTGCTTACTTAGCATTATGATTGGAAAAAGGAGGAAACATCTAGCCAGACTTAGTTCAGAGATTAGAAAAACAGACCTGTGACCCAAAAACACAGTATTTTACTTGTTATATCTAATTTGTTGAATTTGTACAAAACTGACAGAGACTCCAAGAGGTCACTGTTCCAGGCAAAGAAAAGACCAGCACATAACCTCTGTGAACCACAATAACTTTAAACCACAATGTTTTTACAATTTGGTTTATTTTTGTATGGATTAGACAAATGAAATATAACAAGTCCATTAGTGAGCTTTAAAAGTACTGGCCAGTGGTTCTGTTGACCTTTTGGACCGAGCTAAGCTAGCTGTTTCCAGTCTTCATGCTAGGCTAAGCTAACGGCTGCTTGCTTCTGTTTAATATCTGCGAGATGTGAGAGCATCACTGGATGGCATGATGGTTCAGTCGGCAGCTTTGTTGCCTCACAGTGAGCAGGTTTTGAGTTTTGACTCAACCTCTCTATGTTGACCACCCTGAGACCCTGCAAAGAAGAAGTGGCTTTAGATAATGAATATAGCCATGGATTATTGGATGGACGGAGAGTTTCACTCCTCATCTATCTTTCTAACTCTTACCAAAAAGTACGCCTTAATGTATTTCCTAAAATGCTGAACTAGTCCAATTCAAAATTTCATTCTAACTTCATAAAACATCTCTGTATATGAGTGAAGCAGTCCATCCATCTCTGCTGTCCAGTGTTTTATTGTCATCAAAATGGCTAAGTCCTATGTTCCTGTTTAAACTTGCAGTAATCCATGATTGTCAGTAAATAGACCCATAATATAAATCAGACAGATATGGGCGGTTGGAGGATAAATTCTTCCTGAAAACTTCCCTCAATATATTTTAGCTTTTTACATGCAACATCTCGAGCCAAATGGATGTGCTCCAAGTGACATTATAGGTTTAAACAATACTATCCAGCTCTCAAGATCCCCATTTAAGCTCAACAACCATCGCCAGAGACAAGAAAAAGCCAAGATAAAAAAACAAAGATTTAAGGAATCATGTTCTGAATGCTCTAAACTGCAAGGATACCTCAGCGAGGAGAAAGAGGAAGAGAGCATTTGAAGAATGGACGCAGGGTCGTGGGAAGTTTCTATCATCAGACCAGATACTTGAGAACTTGAAAGTTGTCATGAGAAATTATGGCTGTTACATTTTGCAGATGTAGAAACAGAAATGTTCAAGGGCCTACAGATAAATATTCTCAGAACTCAGTATTATTATTCTATGAGTCTTTCCATATTTCTCTGTTTTGATGAGAAACATTCTGACTCCATTTGAAAGAACCTTTGACATATGGAATCCATTTTTTCACCACAGCAGGGCTGCATAGCTTTTTTAAATCCCTTTTTTTGTGTTTTTTAACATTCAAGGTATTTGTGAGGATCTTTTTTGTTCCGTCATTCTATGGGTTTGGTTAACAGTAAAATCCAGTCTAATATCCAAAAAGTAACATCCATGATGGACAATCCTGCACCTTACAGTGCAAGTCATCCAACCCTCAAACGCTCAGATTCCTGTGCAGGAAGCAGTGTTGTGCATGCACACTCTAAAAGTCCACGTTCGTTTAACATGCTTATGATTTTGCCAAGTAAAAGCTGAAAACTCTGCAAGTTATTGATGCTCATACACTGTGTTTTACAGCAACCAGCATGACTAGTGCAGCAAGTAATTTAAAAGCAGCTACCGGATATTGCTAAAGACAGTTTATAAAATATCGGAAGGGGTTTTTATTAAAATATCAGTACAGATTTAAATGACAGTATCTAACATTTTTATGCAAATCATGCAAACTGAGACTCAAAGTCAGCATAATTGACAACACATCTGAAACAATACTACGAGTTTAAGAATCCTCGTGGTCTTGGGAAATATCTGACAGTGACTGAAAATTGCAAGAAAGTCTTACCAAAGAAAATTTATCTTTTTGAGAAATGAATGTAAAGTTATTAAGAATTTTTTTTAAAGCCTGTGAAACTTTTTTCTTAATTAAAAGTTGTGAACTATGAACTGGAACTTGGTACATTTCAACCTCTGTGAACTGAACTTTAAGCTTGCTCCTGTGGAGTTTGAACTTTCACAACACAGTTAACCTTTTCTTCCTTATTCATTTAGATAAAGAAAGAAGGCGACACCCAGCACATGTTGACACTGACAGTGATGATCCCTTTTCAAGGCCTTTGAGATATTATGAAAATGTGGTAATAGTTCAATAACATTTAGAGCGAAACGAACCACCCAGCTTTACAGTAATAAGAAAGTTTGGCCACAATTCCAATTAAAGCTCAACACTTCTTTGAACTTGAGAAACATACTCTGATTTATAAAGTCCATGTCATATGTCGCTGGATGCAAATCCAATTCAAGATGAGGATTTCTGTGTAGAGGCTTTGGCTCGCTGCTCTGACTGACACTCACTGACAGAAAACTGGGCGAGCCAATAAAACACTTACACACTTAATGAAGTAGATGTAAAATAAATATCTTTATGAGAGTTTTGTTCATTCCTCATAAACAGTAAATCAGAGCTGGGGTGCCCTTTTGAACCGATTGTAAATTAAATTTAGGTCAATTTAAAGCAACTAGACTATCATTTTGTGTTGATATCGGTGACCCCTGTGGTCAAAAATTGTAATGCTTCCATCTCCTTGTGACCTTAAGACTTTGTTTTGGTTAGTGCAAGCATTTGTTTTGGAGGTGGTTAAAGTTATTTAGAATGTGATCATAAGTTTTTTTTATTTTCAACACAACTTTTTGCAGGACACATAAAATCAGGTAACTTATGTATATTTGGCTATTAGATTAACTTGAGCTATAATATGACAAGAGTGAACTTTGTTCTAATAACATTGTGTCATGTAGGTTACTCGTAGAACTACAACTCAAAGATTCAGTCTCCCCGTAACAGCAATTTTGTTGGGAAAATCAGAGTTATTAACATTTCTCATATTACATGGGAGAGAGAAGAATAACTCAGGATAGGGTTTGAATCCTTTTATATCCTGCAAATCTCTCCATCTGTTGAATAACTAACCAACGTTGACTCATGTTTTTGGTCGGATTTTATCATGGTCTCTTTAATTTAATTATTTATTTTGTTCTTTTTTTCATGATCCTGTCTCAGTATCAGTTGTAACCATAAAATGTAACAATGTAATGAGATGTTCTTAAGAGAAATTTCCTCCTGTTTTCTTTTTTCTGGCTAGCATAAACTCATGATGAAGGCTCTTCCAGTCTATGAGCTGTAAACCGTTTCGAGTAATTTTGCCGGAAATTGAACCACACACAGGCATTGAAAATAACTATATGGACTGCAGTCTTCTTGCTGATGCACCCCCCCCTTTTTTTTTCGCTTATTTTGTTCAAATAGAGACATAATAA
>JAPZDY010000012.1:12033266-12086906 GCA_029783645.1 Ctenochaetus hawaiiensis | reverse complement strand
TCCTAATGCATGAGGAAATCTTAAATCAGAGATACTTTTGATGTTCAGGCATAGAAATATTCAAATATAAGATGTAAAAAAAAGTAGGAATAAACAAAAGAAAACACAAGAGTATTTTAAAATTTGTGCATTACACTACACAATGCAATTTGGTGTAAATAATTTAATAATATTTAAAATAGAAAAAAATCAACATGTTTGCTGACAAAAGAATAATTAAAATATTGCAGGGGTTATTCAACAGCAAAAATTAGAAGTCTGAAAAGTACAAAATTATTGCATGGTTAAATTAGTATTGCACAATCAAATTATTTGACTTTAGGTCAGGGAATTTACTTTGCATCGTTGGTCAACATTGCACAGTTAAAAATATAGACTGTAAATTAATGGTAAGCAAACTATGTAGTTGTAGCTTCTGACGAGGGGAAAAGTTCAAGGGCCTTTTTAATTGTATTGACTCAGAGCTGTTCCACCAGTTTTTTCTGAACAAAATTTCTTTCAGTTTAACATCATGGGGAGGGACTGAATTTATGAGGTGGTTCATAAATAAAAAGTCATGATTACAGGGACAGATCATGTCTTCAGATATTTTGTAGTTTTTATTATTATCACTCTGTCACAATTGATGTTCTGAAGTTAATAGTGCTAAATCCATTTTATTATCAAATGTACAGTCAAAGAACACTGACAAGCTCCATATGCCAACAGCACCTCCTGTGCTACTCTTCCCCTACCAGGCTGAGTGTTGAAGGATCCAGAGGGATTATGGGATGCTCAGCACACCAAATAGTTTGCCATCATGTTGACAGACTAGTTGAGCTGTCTACATCTCCTGTGTAGCTGTAGCTTGGCACACACATCACATATGAAGCAATAATTACTAACATTCATCCCCTGCAGGCTGATAGAAAATTAAAAACTGTGAGGAGCTGTACAGTAGCCCCACTGCTGAGCCAGAAATTATAGAAACTGTAAACTGTAGTAAAGAGAACATTTGTTATGTATGAACATTTCAAACAATATAGGAATTATGTGATTTTTTTCTTAGTCATTTTTAAACAGAATTGGAGTAAAGTATTCCAACAGATGTGGTTAAGGTCAATTATATTCCTCATCTGTTGCATATTTCCCTCGAGGACTTATGACCTTTACCTGAAGCTTCTTGGTTGCAGCGCCTCAGACATTAATTACTGGCAATACTAAACATGTCAAATAGCCTGAGTGGATCTGGAAGGAAAGAACGTGCCGTTTAGGAAGTGGAAGTCTCCACACAGTCATCAGTGTTGAACCATACAGCACGCACACATCTCACAGGCTGCCTGGAGGCTGCTCAGCACCGCTCACAGCAGATGGACTTCCTTTAAGGTGCATAGGGCAGAAAGTTTATTGAGCACAAATCCTGAGGGTGTCTGACTGGCTGAAAAAGGAGGAAGTTCATTCCACGCATACACCCACTGTGCTAAAATAATTTTTTTTTTTTTTTTCCCAAACAGGAGAGATATGGTTTTTAGTGTTGTGGCCATTGCACCTGGGGTCTGTCATCCTGGGCTAGAGGAGGGCCCCTGTTGCACAGATGGCAGAGCTGATGTGGGCCGTGAGCTTTCCGCACTGGGTTTTTGATTACATGACCTGGATGCAGTGCTCATGGAAGGTGTGGAATGTGGAAAACAGTCTGTCTGATAATGTGCAGCTGGTTTAAAAAACGAGAAATTGATAAATTTCTAATTAAAAAAGTGTTACTGTGGTAACATATTTGCTTCGAGTGTTATCTTTTTGAAGAATTTGGAAGACGTCACCCAATGGAGATGAAGCTGGCTTATGTAAGCATTGGCTGACTGGGCTGATAGCAACATTATCTACCAGAGTGTCAGTTAATAATGAACACACCTCCAACACTTTCTAAAACAAAACACACATGCTGAGAACCAAGGTTTCTTTCTTTAAGATGAGATCTTATAAACTGTTATAGACCCAATGAGCAACTTTGCTGTTGCTCTAGCACTAGCAGTGTACTCTTCATATACTCCCAAGGCCACTAGATTAACATATGTTGCCTTACTCCATTGATCCGCTCCACTAATCCACTCCCATATGTCAATGTCAACACCTCGAGGTGACAAACTCATGCCCTTCTCAGAGTGTGAATACACTCATGACACAGAGATTTAAATTAGTCACCACATAGGAAATTAAAATATATACTCTCGTAATAAGTAAAATATTTTTTAATATGCTGTTATATTGGATAGTCAATTTCTGCTGGCTAATTGCAACATATTCACACATTTCACACAATTTGCATCCTTATTCATGGTCATCTCTTGGGACCAATCAAAAGTTTGAGGTGTTTGCTTGTTGACAGCAAGTCCTCAAGGTCATGGGAGTCAGTGAAAATCCTATTTTAGCAGCCAAACGAGCCATCTGCTTCATCTCCACTGTTAATTGGCTGCAGGTTGACATGTTTTTACACAGAGTTCCCTTCCTTTATCCCGCCCCTCTGGACATACGCCCTCATGATTTACTGGGTCTGACGGTGGAAAGAAATGTCATTTTCTTCTGTGTTTATGAAGGGATATCTTAAAAGTTCACCCTTCAGAGAACTAAGTGATAGGTAAATGCAGTAGAAAAAGTATAATCCTGTATTTTTTTTCTTTGAGCTGGAGTTTTGACTCTCATCCTCTCTCCCACAGATCCAGAGCCAAACTCAGCCGTTATAGCCCACGCTGCCTCCCATCACCTGTTCTTACCTAATGACATCTGCCCCCCCCCCACCTCATGTCTAAGCACACACACACACAAACACACAAAAAAGACACACACCCTGCCTCATTAGTGCGCTTGGTCTCTATGGAAACACTAAACAGGTGACAGTATTCCAAAGGGGAAAGGTTTGGGAACTGACAGGCCACCATCCCACTTGTGTGTCTTGGAACGTGTGTGTATGTTTGTGTGTGTGTGTGCGTGTGTGTGTGTAAGTGTGTGCGGTTAGCTGTGCTTCCTGTGTTGGCTGTGAAGCATAAGACTTTGGCTGTGATTGCACTCAGGCTTAGCTGTGTCTGGAAAGGCAGCACAGTGCCAGGTCACAGTGACAGGACACATCAGCTGCCTCTGGCCGGTGACGTCCTTGTGCTTCAGACTCACGCTGAAGGTAGCTCAGTCCTACGCCGAACCATATCGACGTGACTCAACATAGAAAAAGAAAGTAACTGCATTATGTGAAGTCCTTTACAGCTGCTCCAGAGGAAATTATACCTCTGGGGATGCCATAACAGGTCTTTGTTTACACTAGTGTAGGATGAGCTTCTCATAACACTCTATTATCCTGATATTATATATAAAGACAAGTCGAGTCAGGTTATATATAGAACAAAACAACAAATGTCAATCAATATGCCTCACAGAGAGATGAAAAATAAAAACACATACATAATCAGTAAATCAGTAAATTAGTTAAACAAAAAAGTCATATAATCAGTTAACTTGGATACAGTAATTGCAAAACACAGCAGACACTTTGCACAAAAAACTGATACATAATCAAAAGTGACAGAAAAGGCTTCACTTCTTACTTTTTACACGTGAAGGATAAATATAGATGACTATATGCACTGAATTAGTCATGATTGCTGCAGAGTTTATGCAGTATGTGGGTCAAATGACAGAATGTTGTGGTAATATGCTCACATATACCCATGAGGTGGACTGGTGATACCAGCTAATGCTAATGTGAGTGAAAATCAAGGAAGTGGCAGCTAACAGTTAGTTTTAACAAGCCAATATGATACTCAGATACACTAAGACAGCGTTTCCTTCCTGTGCCGTAACAGCAGGCATGAATTTACAGTGGATTAGCCGACCTTCTTTGTCAATAGTCCTGTTACCACAACAGGGTTGTTTATGCAGAAACAACCAGAGGGTGGTCTGCTGGAGTGGGTGCAGGGATAACCCCAATTCAGAGCATGACCATTTTAATATGTAGGGCAGCCTTAATGTCATGCCCGTGGGTTGGAGGTAAAAAGGCATGGCACAGTGACAGATTTCATGTCGGGGTGTAGGGTTAGAGTTCATCACACTAGTTAGGCAGTGCAAAGATTAGAACGAGATGGTGACTTTCCTCCTTAAACCAACGACAGAATTGGTGTTACATATGTTAAGCTAAACTGACGGAGTCCTCTGAAGACCTTGGAGTTATGACTCTTGATCTGCTGGTGTAAACGAGGAAGTAAGGTGAAGATAGACTCCCAGAGGGAGGAGTTTGCGGTGGATAAATGAGTCAACAAAACGTGTTTAACACAGGAGCCTGCTGTTTGTTTCCTATATTCTACTGACAGCCAGTGTGGTTTTTCTTGAAACTCTGACCACAATCGTTCCCTGATCTTAGCCATGTGGTAATTATTAGAAGCATGGCGACAATGGTCCCCAAGCTTTAATGAAGTAGAAATCAAAACCCAAACCACAATGTTTTCATAACCCCCCTCACCCCACAAAAACACAGGCCCTGATTTTTCCTTAATGCCAGCCAAGTCTTGTTTGTACTGTAACCAAACCTTTAACCATAGCAATGTCACATTATAAAAGAGATTAATTTTTCAACAGTGATTTGTAAAAGGATTGAAAGGAACAGGCAAATGATATCAGCCTGCTGTTGTATGTGTTGTTATAGAGGGCAGTTACAAATGACTAATGCTGTCATTTAGTTCAGAGACCTTTTGACATGTTATAAAAAGATCAATGTTATTAATAAACATGACCAATGGCCTTGTTCTGTCACAATGTACAGAGTAACACTGTGCAGTGTTCCCACTCTGGTCTAAAATCTGTACTTTCTCATGATTTTTCCACAAGTTAAAGCAACTCGTGGTGGTAAAGAGGATAATAATATTACACTTTTAACAGGATTCCACTTGAGAGGCATGCTCTTTCAGTGTGCACCTAAAGCCTATGCATCTGTGTGGCCCCGCTGTGCCTGTAGCCTCGCTGCGAGAGAACGCCATCCCAAAGAGTGTTGTACACTTTACGTCGCCATGGTAACGGAACTACTCAGTCAGGACCAGAGGGAGGGGAAAGGCATGTACAGTAGATTGAAATGCTGCCACAGGTGAGCACACATCACCCCCCACATGGGCTCCGATGCTCTGACATGCAGGGCTTTCAGCCACTGTGCTGAGGGATGACATACATGTAAAAAGGATGTGTGTGGGGGGGGGCTTAAAACGTCAGCGTGTCATCAGCTGTCTCTCCACGGTGGGCTGTCAGACATGAACGAGATCTCCCCACAGTACACTGCACTGCAGGTGAGTGTCAGACTTGAGTCCCTAAAGCTTCATATATATTAAAAATTGAACCAAGCAGCAGGCAGCGAGCACAGCTGTGCCTGGGAACATGATGCCAGTGAAGCCCAGAGCTCCTCCGGTTGTGTGAATGGAGGGAAAGCTCTGCAAAAGACTGTGAGAAATGGGAATAGCAAAGAACAGGTGATGGTGCAGGAAAAATCTTTGAGTGGAGCTAGAAGTGTCAGGAAGATGATCCAATTACAGAACAGCCGAAGGCACCAACTGTCACATATAGGACATCATTCATTAAAAAAACCACACCATGCCACAGGAAATACCAATATCTTTTGACTGCATTTTTATCGAAAGTAGAGAAATTTGCTGCAAGAGGTTTAGTCAAGTCCCTGTGGATATATACAGAAAAGAAGTGCCCTCTTCTCTTACCTGACTTTCTATGTTAATGAGAAGTGACACTAAAGATGTGGCTGATTTCCTACATGGCCCCAGCAGTCGCCTCGCATTAGCAGGGATGACAGATGATTAAAAGGGGGAAGCAAAAAGTGGTATCTCGCTGAGTGACAGTCAAATGAGGGAAATGCGAGTAAGGCAACAACCTGCGAGAAGCAGGAGCTTGATTACTTGATCGCTCCCTCTCTCTCTGGCTGCTGTGAATACATGCAGGCTCACCAGCACATTTTAATGAGAAAAAGATGCAGATGTAGATAGTCCAGCTGAGTATCTATTAGCACTTGAGAGAAAAAAAAATCACACGTTGAGAGAATTTAGTAGTATCATGCCGTTTAATTCACTACAATAAAATGTGTAATATCTATGCACACTTTATCTACTTATCTGTGTAGATATCTGCATATTATTAATGCAGTGAATAAAGCAACATTTAACACCTTGGAGGAATCTGAAAACACTGCTGTTTCTAGCTTTTTTGGTGTTGGCATTTCACTATGTAACATTTAACCACATGTATAATAAAATGCAATCTGTATGATGCAATAGTGAACCGTATTATCAGTGTCTATTTTGCTGGTGCTGTTTGCTTATTTCACTGAAGCTACCACCTCATTATTGTTTCTAGATAAAAAATCTCACTTGTTCTTTTTTGTGTTTGATTACCACAGTTCCCCTGCACGGAGAAATCCCTGCATTCCCCAATAGAGACTTTGCAAACCTGCAGAGCACAGAAGAAAGTCAACACACACCCAAACTGAATGAGGTCAGCTGTTTTGTTGGTTGACTAAAAAAATCCCAGCGTCCCACCTCCCTCTTTTCAGGCTGTCAAATGTGTTTCCCAACATTTACAAGTATGATAATCATTGTTTGGATAATAAGGGGTTTCCACCAACCCCCTCCCCGAAATCTAATTTGTGGCGTGTCAGTCCAGAAGGGACCAAAGAAATGTGGCTGCTGATGGTCTTGACGCCTCGGGGAGAGCTGCATGTGGGTTTTCCCCTGCTGTTTTCAGGAAGGGATTAGTGAATGTATTGTGATTACTGCTGCATTGTGTTCAACCTCTCTTCATCAGCCGTTGTTGCACAGAAAACACCAAGGTCTGCTGTTCCTCAGGCGTCACGGCCCCTGATGACTCTCATTTAAATTTAATCCACATTATACTAATAACCACAGCTAATTGATTACCATGTTTTACACATATTAACATGCTTCAGTCAGTCTTCAAGGTATTTCAAAGGAAAATAACAAAGCATGCATGCCACTTAACATTTCCCATAAGTATCCATTTACATAACATCGGTTTGACGATCAAGTGCTGGAGAGGTGAGGGGTCATGTCAGAGCCCAGTGACCCAGGTCCTGGGTATCTCAGGAGGGAAGTCCAAGTGTGATGCTGTGAGGTAGCTCATATTGCAAATATGTCTAACAGTCAGGATCCTGCAGGAAAAGAAGGCTAATATCACATCAGGCTGCTCTGACCCCTCAGCGAAGGTGACAAAGACTTCAAGGCCTTTGTTTTGCCAGGAAGTTCAAATGTTAAGTTGCATCAGTATCTGCATGTCGGGACCTCTAAATAAATCAAAGTGTAGGGGTTTTTCAGATGTCCAAGTATTAGGCATTTCAGGCAACAACAGTATGGGGCTTACCATCATGTTGTAGTTCTTGGTGGAACTGGAACAATTCATGTCATAGTCCTCTTAAAAATATTACATTTTTGGCTGTGTATATTTAATATTTGATTAATGTTTGTTACATGAAATCATTCATTTTAATTGTACCAATGTTGCTAGTGTATTATTTTTCCAGGGAACAGACAAAAACCGTTGACTTGCAGAAATATTAAATGACCTGGAGATCGATACTAAACGAACAGATACTGATATAAGTCCATTTATCTAACAAATTGTAGCCACAACTCAAACTCCACTGGCACATGGGAATAGTATCCACAGGCAAACAAGCACTGAATTCACTTCATGACTAATAGGTGAACTCAATCTGGATAGCTCTCAAAAGGCTGTCTTTAGCATTTATCTTTCTCAGTTTAGTAAGCTCAAGAAGACGGTTCCTCCAGCAGCAAAGAAGAAGGCAAAAGCTTTTGCATTTTGGACTGAGAGTGCAAGGCTGTGGATACTTTCTGGAAGCAGAACGTACCATTGCAGACACTGAACATGCTGAACTTGTCCTGAAGTCCTGTTAAGGGAGGATTTATTTGTTCAAGTCGATGCTCAAGAGTGGAGCTTTTTTCTGAAGCTGCTGAGCACAGGATGGAGACGACGTCGCCTCATAACAGTCTCGACTACCTTTGGCCTTTATCACCACAGATGTATGAAGCATGACACACTGCATGCTGGTCAGTGTCCAGCATGGATTAAATGAGGGATACTTCATATATCAGCACAAGTTGTCACAAATCGAAACGCTGATGAGGGTCATTAAACACTGCCGCAATTCCTTAGCACCCATCCTCAGCTCTGTAAATAGCCTGAATTATTTTCATCTTTTGCCAAAACTATTTCTTAATTTTACCAGCCGCAGATTTAAACATAATTCAAATGGACTTTGTACTACGTCAGCCGGCGTGTCAGAGATTGTTGGGAATCCTGATCTGCTTTGAGTGAAGCTAGCGTAGCCTTGACTAGCATGCTTGTCAGAGTGAGCCATCCATGGCTCCTGTCCTGGGCATCATGCCACAGGTCTATTGCTGGAGACATGAACTCTTGGGAATGTTGGGATAAACAGTAGGTCACTGTATGATTACAGCAAATGATCTTCCATTCTGTAAGATAACAACACCTAAAAGAGGAGGAGGCTGAACAAGGAGAAAGTGAAGAGCATTTGAATCAAGTGTATTTATATCTCATGTTATGTTGCTATCACTCATTGTCGATGTTCTCAGCGTTCAGTCCTCTCTGTCGTGCTCTTGTTGAAGACATGTTTGAGCTAGCCTCGACCCCTCAACTCTCTCATGGACTTGTCTCCTCTGTGACTCAAAGTTGGCAAACCTCGCTTTACAAAAAAAAAAACTAAAATCGTTATCAATGACATGAGCCATAAGACATTAAGCTGAAAAAAAAGCTCTTTTTCGAGGCTGTAATTTAGTTATTTAGTTATTATTTGGCTTTAAATGTCATTGGGATTTTGGATCATGATGTCTTACTTTTGGAACAGAACACTGTAATTCTGGTTTCACTCAAACTCTATTGAACAGATGGACTTCTTCCCATTTAACTCTGCTTGCAGAAAGCCAATAAGTGTATTTTCCAAAATGTTCAAATTGTCCTTCTACTGTAAATCCTCACTCTTTTCTCCACCTTTTAAGACATCTTTGCTACGTGTCATCACAGCCATCACGTGTATTTGTCTTGTATTTCATTTCAAATGCGATACAATTATGGGTTGCATTTGGATTCTCTTTATTTGTTCACCTATGTCTTTTCTGCTCATTCTTTCAAGGTTCCTGTTCTATTTGCTCTAAATGGACCAGTGGTACTGGGGCTGGAAATGTAAAATACTTTGCTTCCTATGTGCCAAGGATGACGTATGTGTGTATAATGTTTCAAATTGTGCATACGTTGAATGAAGTAGGTTATAATGTTTGACCATATATGAAAATGTTGCTGGTAGCCTTAATTCACTGAGCCTGTGGGAAGGAAAGTTTTACATTTCAACAGTTCAGTGTATGAATTTTAATATCTGGTTTTGACAAAAGCATGTTCACCTCTCAGCAAAGTGTCTGGTTGTTCAGAGTCTTTTTCATATAAAGCAGAGAGCAGGGCAGAGAGGACATGGCCTTTCAGGCTGCAATACACCTTCATACACCAGGGAGAAGGTGAAAAAGAAAAAGGTCTGCTACCACCTGCCTTTTTGACACAGCAGGTGGGGGTTTTTTCTCCTGAAGATTTGAGGTAGAGCGAGCTGGTTTGTTTCTGTGATTGGCAAGCCAGAGGTGAGAGGTTTGACGGAGGCTGCAGGGCACACAGAAGAGTCTGCCTGGACCCACTTGGTATGCTACAGGCTCTCAAGGGGCAGAGAGGAAGGACGGGGGGCTTCAGTCTCCGCTAATCTAGTTGGCAGTTGACTGACGTCTCCCTGTCCATCAAAGTGTGACCTGGGGCATACTTTTAATGAGATCCATTCCACATGACAGGCGCCACCTCTCCCTGGGCTGTCTGTCTAATCGCCTCCTCTGTTCCAATCAGATTGCTGACTACATGTGTTGCTGCTTTAAGGTACGGAGCGAGTGTGGCTGTGTGTGTCTATGTGTGTGTGTGGGAGCACAATGTGTAAGTGTGTCTTGAGGGTGAGCCGCCCAGTGTGTGTGTGCGTTAAAATGCCTCAGAAAAGGAAATCACGTTGAAACCTCCAACAAAAACTGAATGAACATGTCAAAGTCAACACCAGCCTGTCAGCTGCTTCTGTCTGTTGAGTGCAGTATTGTTTTCAGTAACAGCACATTTTGCTTTGAAAATGAGCTTGTCAACTTTGTATAACAGCATATCTTAATGTCTTTACAGCCTGCACAAAACTCTAGACTGCAGCGCTGAGGACGCTGAACAGCTTACATTGTGTAACAGCTCTGTGTTTTGTGGAGGCGAGTATTTATTCAGCAGTTGAGTCTGTCAGCTTTTCTTTAGAGTTCATGTGCTAATGTGGACTCCATCATGTGCCCAAATGAAAACTGCTGGAGTATCTAAGCCTTGGCTGAACTGACTTGGCCTGTAATTTTGTATAAGAAACACATCTTTCAATGAGGTTGTGCAACCTCAACCTCTGCCACACATCTTTAAAATTATCCTAAGCTTTGGAAAGACTGGGACAAAACCAATTAAACACTACACATCACTACAAGCTGTTGGTAGCAGGGGTACATGTGGGATCTGGCATTGTGGCTCCTCTTAGTATTGCCCAATTTTTTTCAGCAATCATTACGCAACTTGAAAAGCTGTTCTCGTGTGGTCTAAGACAATAAAACATCTGTCTTTATGTACATTTTAAGTAACAAAGTGAAGGAATTTTCGCACAAACACAGTCTCAGACCATTTCATCAAAGTGGACAACTGCATTAGAGCAGAAAATAGAGGCAAATAATTTATCTGTCAACTTCACACAGAGAAGAAGATGAGGTTGGCTTACTTTGTTGTTGTCACAAGTGGTTTGATTCTTTTGCAGAATTAGGAGCCAGATGTGCCAGTTTGCCAGTTTGAGTCTGCACACTGTCTCCAGTAATTGACCATAGAACTGTCAACATGTGGTCATACCAGTGTGCAATGTAACTAGTATGGTCATTTAAAAGTATTCGAATTTTTCACTTTAGTTTCACTGTATGATAAGCCTTAATGCTGAGCCTTAATCTGAACATGACTGACTAACAACACAACAATCCTGTGAACAGAATTTTCGTGAAATCTGTGAGACTGATTGGTAACTTGAGCGCCGATGGGAAGCAGACGGTGATAAGACTGGGAGACTTTCTTCTGGGATTGACTGGGGAGCCACCGACAGTTGTGACATCCCTCCGACAACATTTTCACAGTTAATTAAATTGGGAACTAAGCCACAGAGAAAGACATAGTTTGGAATATGCGCTTTATGTGTCATACTGTCTCCAGACAACTTACTACAGGATCTTTTACAACACAAGCGCTGCTGGAAAATCTGGGAATAGATGTCGGGGCAGATCTGCTCTCTCTCTCTCTGCAGAGCTGAGAAACTTTTCTTTCAGGCCACTATTAGGTGTGTTTAAGATGATTATGGAGAATAATTCTTCTTATAATTACAAAGTTACTATATATGTCTCAGTTGGACTATACTACCCACAGTCATGAATGCTTTTGTCTTGCATAAACCATCCAATCTGTTGCTGCTTGCGGCTCCTCATCTGTGATACTTTAGAGTCCAGCATTTCAAGATGGGTTTCATTAGCTTTAATTTAATTTAGGTGTATTCTGGCAGCAGGCTGACAGGCTGGCCATTGAAGGGAATCAGAAAATTACTCTGAACGAGAGCGAAAAAAAGAAATGTGGTGGTGGTTTCTGCAGAAATTATCAGCAAAAACACCAAATAACCTAATTTGTATCTTGTTTGTTATTGTTTTTCTTGGGTGCCCCCTTTCCTTTTCTTCTTCTGTCCCTCTTTCATGGACACACACACGAAAATCCCTCTCTGTTTCTCTTTCACACATACACACACACACACACACACCACACACACCACACACACACACACACACACACACACACACACACACACACACACACAACTGTTTGGTTGCCATCTCTCCTATGTCATTTTGAATTCTCGAGCCACCTGTTTCACAGCCTCATCAGAGCGAGTGATGACAGGAGGATGAGATGGGGAGAGCAGGGGAGGAGGAGGGGGAGGGAGGGAGGGGAAGGGTGAAGGACAAGGGACTCATATAGTCCAGCCAGAGTCGTTTGCAAAGGGACGGCAAATTAAAGACAAGCATTGTAAATCTATATTTTAAACACTGTACACTTAAAACTGTTAACCCCATGTAAGCGCACGCCTTCCTGTCTTTGTCGGTTTAGACTAGAAACAAAACTAAGGATCTGCAAACATGCTAGCAGCTTTGTGGGACCGTTTCAGGCACAGTTGTGCTTTGAGCAAAGGGCCAGAGTGAGATAAAATGCTAACATGCTGATGCAGCTAAACAATTCCTGTGTTTATTCCTGTGGTAACACGTAAAAAAAAAAGGACAGGATAAAAAATATTTTGACCTGATAATGACACTTGATAAAAAGACACCAATATGATATTAAATCATCTTGACTGATGCACATATTTATAAACCAGATTCCACAAAAAATTCCCTTCAATGGTTGAGACATTTTAACTTAAAACTATGAATGTGATCTCGTATGTCAATCTACTCAAAAGTTGTAGGGACTTTTCTGTCAGGACAAAAGAGGTAGACCAACCAAACAACCCCGCCATCCCTGAAGTCGTGGGCTGATAAAAAGAGTGACCTACTGGAGGAGATTACACCCGCTAAATCTGTATGTTCACACAAACTTTTTCGGTTGTTCTTGTCTTTGGTTATATATCATCATTTGGTTCCATTCAAATCTTAAGAAACAGGAGCAAGGCAAAGAAAAGACCCACAAAAGAGAAAAAGGGATGTCTGTGGTGCCAGTATTTTTATACAACACCCGAGTGTTTTCTTTTAAACCAACACTTCTTTTTCTATCAGTTGCTGAAAACATATTGCAGGACACTAAAGAGAAAATTGCAGCCTTCATAATGAGAAGTTTTCACTCATTTTTTATTACTTAAAGAAACAGGCTATAGCAAAAAGTCCCATGTATTCCCCTATCAGACCACAGACTACTTCAGATCGAGTTCTACTACAAAAGTTGACCACTTTTGAGTGCGTTGTAAAACAAAAAGCAGAGTCATTTCCTCTTGCTGTCCTCAGTCTCTCCCTTCTTGGCCAGAAACCTGCAGCTGGATGCCGATAAAGAAGGACATTAACAGACCGGACCCTGAGGAGGCCCACACCATACAGCACTGCATGGGAAAACTTTTACACAAACCCCCTCAACCGACCACAGGCAGCAAGGCAGGGGCACCTTCAACCACAAAGTCATGCCAGATATAAAACCATTGTTTTTATTTGCAGTACATTATACTGTGAAGAACTAAAAGTTCGAGGGAAAAAGAGCTGGTGTAACGTGATATGTGCCTCGTCTTCTGGTTGATATTGGGGGCGAGAATACACCAGACAAGCAGGGGACAGGATCAGACCCTGTGGAGCCTGTTAGGAAACAGCTTTAATTCATACCAAATCATCCCACCACAGCTGCCCGCCTTCCCTCTGTTCCCAGGCAGGAGACATGGGAGCCAGATACAATGAGACAAACTTGTGTCATTTTAAAAAAGGCAGCTGTCCCATTTTTAGCTTTGCAAAAAAGCTCCAGCTGAGTCACAGTCAGATTTCTGTGACAAAAGACTTGAGGAACAAATATGAGCAGAGGAATGACAATCAGCCAAACACAGTGAGATCTGGATGAGGAAAAATATGCATGGAGAGAAGAGTGCCATTAATCTTAAGAGTGCGGCTCAGAAGGCATGTCATGTGTCAGTAATCAAAGGAAAAAAAAAGGACATCCTTAAAAGAATTTACATCACAGCGTAAATGTTTGGCTGGTTCAGATTCAAAAGCAAGACAGAATATTTTCCATTTACATCTATAAGCATTACAGAGCAGCTATTGTTTTAGCTTTACAGTGGACTACACAGTCGACTATTTCACTGTTAAAGTCAACATTGCTACCATCAAACCGGGCCAACAAAAATAGAAAAATATCCAAAGTATTTTTCTAGTTTTGGTCCACGCACTAACTAACAGTATGTGGTATGAATAGGAATCTCCAAACAGTGGGGCAGAGTCTCCCAAAGGCATGAATGTACTTCAACAATAATAGACAAATATTGCTGTGTTTGTTATCGTAAAAGAAAACACAGAACTGTGGCTGTAAAACTACAGTAACAAGACAGAATTCCTCCAACTGCCCCAACAATAATAAACCTCAGGATTAGCATTTCTATATGAGTTTTTATATTATGTTAACTTTTTTTTTGTTTTGCCACATAATAAACTGTTGTTGATAACTGTCATGTTAAATTTAATGTGTATTTCAAAGCTTAATTGGAGGAAATAATTTAGCTTAAATTGAAAAAAACTATACATTTCTTTGGCTAAAGTTAGATTCACTGGCAATTGGCAAAATAAAACAGACAGTGACACAACATTAGAAATAAGCTGTGAGTATTTCCACACTCAGGTGTCTAAAAAACAGCCAAAGTGAAGTTTTTTTTGATTCAAGTTTTCTTCCCTGTCTGTCGGCTTTGTGATGGAGGTATGACTCTGCGAAGTGCGGCGTTATCTTTTTCCCATTTAAATGCTAATGAGCGTGCTGCCGTACCAGTCAAAGCGCTGCGGAAACAGTGTGAATTTTTAATGTCTTGTCACACCAAAAGGTAACAGCTCTCCCGTTGAGGTGGAGGGATGAGTACATGTTCCCTCATTAAATTCTACACAAATGATGTGTCCCTCGGAGAGCGCTGAGGGCCATTCTGTGAGCCTCAGCATCCTCCCCTCTGTCTGTATGTATGTGTGTGTGTGTGTGTGTGTGTGTGTGTTGTTAGGACACTGCTCATGGTCAATTGTGTAAGTATGTGTGGTACCCACATCTGTCCATGTCATTTAGATGTGTACGTACATGCAGATGTGCGCAGCAGTGGGGGAGCGCACTTGTTTCTGCACCTCATCAGTAATGAGCAGCTGTTAATTGCCTCCCATCATGTGTGGAGCCAGCACACAGAGGTTGGGGTTGTCACAGCCTGTTAATAATTACTTTCCATGGCTGGTGGAGTCATTGATGGCAAGAGGTTAGAGGAAAATTCATTGAATGTAATGAAACTCATATGAGGGAGTGACCTCTGCTCTCTCACTGGCTGGATCTGTGTTCCCCGCTGCCACCTGTTTCCACGAAAAAAACCCAACGTCTTCTACAATAAGCAAATGTTAACGTAGCTCTATGAGCAATCCTCAGAGAACTCACATAATCTATTCAGTGTTGCCTTCATGTCCTCCAGGAAAATGACAGCGTTTATAAATAGAGATTTTCAACTTGGAGTCAAGCTCACATTGTTAAAAGTGGCAGGTTTAGACTGGCTGATAAAAGTGAAGCATTTGAAGTGATGTAATATTCTTAACAAACATAAAAGAGAGAGAGAGAGGAATAAAATGTCCCAGCGGCAGCATCCAAAGTCAGATTTATAAACCTGGCAAAAAAGAAAAGGCCACAACGTCACTTTTTGAAAGAATCGAAGTGTATTTTCTCAGTGGTCCAGCACCCATTTGTGATTAACATTTTCATCATTAGACCCATCTATTCCTCCTTAGATAGTAGATAGAAAAGCAATGCTAGAGGAAAAAACTAGAAAACACGAGGGACTTTTATGAAGACGAGCGCTCCTCAAAGCCAGGATTCAATAATTGCTTTCCTCTTGTCTCACGCAAGTGACAGATGGTGAGGCCACCAGAGGCCTGAAGATGGGAATAATATTGTTGATTAAAAAAGAAATATAGAAAACAACATGCAGCTGTTGGCTACAAGACACAGGAGGAAAGAAGAGAAAAGAAGGAAAGAGAGAAAATAGAAATAGATGGAGCTAGGAAACAAGAGTATCAGTAATGGCACAATTAAGCTTGGCCGGTCCACACATGTTCGGATCGCAGGGTTTTATTTTTTGAACTGCTAAATTGAGAAACTCAGGGAAAAAGATTTTATTGTTTGACTGATTCATCCTGGGTGACTTCTGAGGGATGGAAAGTTGTTATTTATTTGGCTCTGTGCAGCGTGGTGCTCAGACCACCCTTCAAACATGAACGCCCACCTGCGTATGATAAGCTGTGGGCCTCTGCGGTTCATATGTGTGATTTTTCAAGATCGCCCAAGGTTCTGATGGACTGAGACATATCAATATCTGCTGCCGCGTGTGCGCGAGTGTGGGATAATTGTTTCTCAGAGCTCTTTGCTGGTATCAAGGGAAATTTAACACTTTTAATGACAAATGCTGATGCTGAGCTCTTTTCCTTTCTCTGCTATAAGCATCAAAGCATGCAATCACGCTGCACAGCCTCGTTTGCACTGGCTAACTGTCTTTTCTAGAAATCTTTTTAAGGACAAAAAAACTTGAAGTCACAGCCAGAGATCCTGCGTATTTTTCTCACAGTTAACTTTAAAGGGTCTTAAATCAGTCACATTGTTACATTCCCAACACGGATGTTACGAAAAGATTAAAAAGTAAATAGCAAAGATACATGTGCATGAAAGACATCGACAGCTTGAATATTTTAAATGGCGTCAATGAGTTTCAGTGAAATTACCACCCAGTCAGTTATTGTGCAGGTTTTGTGGTTTATCACCGTAACTTAATCTTTCCTGTGAACAGAAGAAACAGAAAGGAAACACTAAATCAGCTTTACAACCATGATCCAATGACATAAAGTCTTTGTATTCTCCAGATTCCTCTTCAATTTTATATATATTTTCCGCATTAACAACATCCATAAGACTGCGTGAAACCGGAGCTACTGTATCTATCATTTATGGAATAATAAGTGTTCACACTGGGCATCAGCTGTGTTGTGCACTGACAGGATAAGAAGCGAAATAAGCCAGTACGATCAGGGGAGGGATCGAGTGAGATTTAAAGATTTAAGACTCCATTTGCCCATGAATATCTGATGCCTATCTGAGGCGAGAGCCAGTGATCCTCTGTCAGGTCGCGGAGGTGTCAGAGGAAATCTACCTTATCTGCATCTGGCCACTTTTCAACAGTTTCTTATGTGAATGTGCCGCCACATTCCTGCGGTGCCAAAGAGTTATGCAGCAGCTGTTTGCATCAAATGAAAATTGCTCTCCTCATCTGAAATCAATGTCTGCTTGTTATTTTTTCTCTGTCTTCCCTGCCTGAAAGTCAAAATATAGGAAGTTATACATTCTTCATGCAAAAAGCAGACCCTATTTCATACTGTGAGACTGCCAATACCAGCAGATAGTGAACAATTGTTTGGCTCAGACCTCGTTTGAAGGCTTCTCAGCGCAACTCAATGTTGGCTTCAGTCAGCAAATGAAAATCAGGAGCTGGCAGCCGAGCAGCTAATAGAAGCTAATAAAGTTGTGAAATGACCTCAGTCCTATTTTGATATGGGCGCAGCCATGAAAAAGAACAGCTTTCCTTGGACACTCAAAACAAAAGCTTTCCCTCTAGAAACTGAAAACATCTGAGTTTAGTCTTTAAGACCTTTTTGTTTTATGTACGTCGGACATATTGTGCATTCTCCTTATCAAAATATCGTTTCTCTCAGGTAGATAAAGCCCATATTGCATTTAACACAAGTTCCCATGTGTCGTGTAATTGAGCAAAAATGTGCATCTGACATTGTTTATCCTACAATAAAGACATGATGGCGTCATTTGAAAATGCTGGTCTATCGAGAACTTGTGTCAGCTTGCCTTTAACTTATCTTTAATGTATCTTTACCCAGCAGTGGGTGAGGCATTATGAGTAACACACAAGTAAAAAAGTTTTTAAGGCTTTTTGTATTCTTTTTTTTTAAATTGTGCTTATACTCTTTGTTGCATGAGCATATTCTTGTTGCAGAAATCTACTTTTTACTTCACTACAACTGGCAAACACCTGAACTAAAGCAAGCCCAGGGATCGAATATAAGAGAGATCTGCCAAGAAGCAATTTTCCAACTGCTTGGAAGAAAAAGAAGCACCTCCTGTGTTTTGACTATGATTCAGTGATGACGAGAAACAAAACCCAAATTACTCAAAACAAGAGGTGACAACACCTGGTCACATCTGACCACAGCTTTTATATCAGAAGTCTAAACAACTAACAAATACATGATGAGGCGCCTGCTGAGCTTCCTGGGGGAAAAAAAGCAGGACCTCCTCTTTTAAAGTGCTTCTTCTCATTTCTATAAGCTCACTGAAGTAAGATGCACATACTAGAGGTGAACATGTATTTAGCTAGTTATCATTAGCAGTGTTACTTTTTAATGCGTGACTTTGATTTTTGATGTTATGTTAATGACATTAAATCATCTTCTAGCCAAAGTGGTCTGTTTGGCTTAAAAGTTAAAATAAAAAAATTGTGAAATGTTATAAATCAAAATTAAAATGGTGAGTTACTTGTAGTAATTACTGGAGTAAATAATTAACCAGGAAATGTTTTATTTTTACTGGAGTTGGTCTCTTTACTTAATTAATTTAGTAGCTTTGTACTTAAATCTAAAAACAGGTTTTCAGTGCTCTACTCATTCCTGTCTTAACCTTAATTTAATTCAATCATCTACTGTGATAATTTAAATACAAACGGACAAAAAAAACTTGTCACCACCTACTAAAGATTTAAGGTTCCACCAGTCATCTTTAAATGAACAAATCACATTGAAATGCAATAAACACAGAAGTAGCGTGGTGTTTCCACACCTGTAGCAAAAAATAAAAAATAACTGACTATATGATATAATAATTACTCTTCAGTGGAAAACATGTGAGGTGTTTTGTTGTTGTCAAATGCCTTTTTTAAAAACGAAATGTCACATTTTGTAAGAGAAAAAAAATTGCTGTGTTTTGATCGTAGCAGAGAATTTTAGGCAACTCCTCCTAATGTTGGAGGCAACACCTTGACAGCTTGTCCTTTACCCACTTGTACAGCTTACTCTTCATCATTTTCAGTGGGTTTTCCTCTGTAGCCCCTCCGGAGTGAAAAAAAAAAATGCCGAGCAGACTTGTTTTGTGCTAAATTTTGGGGCGGGACGGAGCGCAGGGATGCTAAGGTAGGTTCCCTCCCCCATGGGTGTGTCCACTGTCGGGAGACCTCAGCCTATCCACCTGCAGACGCCGCTTCCCTGCACTACACACTTGAGCGCCGCTGCGCACGGCTGAAGCTCCGCTCCGCCACTCATCTCCCGGGAACAACTCTTTGTTTCTAACATCCTTCTGTGGAAAATACGGAGTCTGTTGATGCGATTTAGAGATCACTTCAAGTTAAGGCGGCCGCGTCAAGTTAATTTAAATCCAAGCTTTGTTTGGCTCTGGGATAATCGTGCAGGATCTGCGGCGGATACACTGGTATTCCTGCGTGCGGACAGAGGAGCTCACAGGATCTGGGTGGATGGTTTTAAATGTTGACCAGCTTTATCACAATATTATTTGGAAGCACCTAAAAGGTGGGTCAGAAAGTATGTGTGGTTTTGATACATGACAAGTCATATTATATATTGCATTGAGATTGATGTGCTCATAAATCAGTAGGAAGCCTCATTTGGTGGAGTCGAGCTAAAAGCACTGATGCCTGCGCTGCATGTGCAAGATAAGAGGATCTAATTAATACACTTTTTTTAAATTAAGTTTTGTCAAATATTTAATATTCTGAATATTCTAAATATTCGACACTGTTTATTTTAAGCAACACAATCAGTTCGTTTAAAGGCCTTTTTATATTTAGGTGTGTCTTCCCCGGCGCGCGAGTTTTAGTTTTAAATATGTTCTCCCAAATACAAATTTCAAATACTGATGAGAAAGCGGCACTAAAAGTGTGTGTTTATGTACCCGAGTGTGTCTTGTTTGTGCGTATGTGTGTGTGTTATAGGTGGTCAGCGTGAGATCTGACGCACTGAAAGTTTTTGGTGCATGTGATGCTGCATCTGCAGAGATTATTCCCTGTGATTAAATGTGTGTCACTATGGTCCTCAGTGCTACTTTTCACTATTTAAAATCCCAAGCACTCTTATAAATGACACGTGGTTCATGTTCATGCCCTCATAACTCAAAGCCCAGTCACGCTTTATTTTGGTTAACGGGTCCGCTTTGGAGTTCTGCCTTCGGGGCTCAATGTGGAACTTGATCTTAAACCCTGACTGACAGTTTGACCTCGAGACTCAGATCCACGTTTACGAGTAGATCAGTGCCATGCATGGATAATTACAGCAAAACACACTCGCTGTAGCCTATTTTATTGTTTCTAAACGTGGCACAGTCATTTTTTTTGCTTCAAGTTTTTTTTGTGTGTGTTGGCATTTCTCGCCGTTGTGCCAGCTCGTCTGCACGCTGATAGTTTGAGTCCTCGGAGCCTTTTATGGGGATATTATTAACTTCAGCTCCCTTTGTTGCGGATAGAAGAGTGTTGATGCGCTTTGTGATATAATCTGTGAGCACTGCTATTGCGCGCCAGGTCCAGCGCGCAACCACAGGTGAAACTCAGCTTCCTTTTGTTTAATATTAAAAATGATAATTTAGCAAATATTTCCTAAACATTTTTGTTAGTATGTATTAAAAAAGTGAGGATTGACAGAGAGCGGGGGGGGCGGCAGCGGTGGCACCTCCTGGTTCACCCAGCTGGAGGGAGACTCCGACCATTCCGACTGTTGCCTTTAGACACAGGCAACAATAACTGTGGGTGGTTTTGAAATTGACATTCAAAAGGAACTCTAGTAGCAATAATGAAAATTCAATTTTTAACCCGCAGAGTTTCCTTCCAGACTCATACAAGCTGCAGGTTTTATGACTCAGGTTACATTATTTGGCTTATACTCCAAACCCTGATGAAAATGACCTCCCTCATAAGATCTTCAACCAATAACCGACAGACTGCAGATGTTGAATGCTACAGAAAAACTTATCCAGTTTTTAGGGTTGTGTCTTTGTCTTGTTGGTGTATGATTTCAGTACCATAAAGCTATACTAAGACTGCACTATAGAAGCGACTGTGAGAAAGCAAACTGGTTTATTATTGTAGCTCAGTGATCAGGATTTGGTTGCTGCTCTTGGTTTGTGAGGTTGAAGTGCAGCCTTATTGTCTGACGCTCATCCTTCTCTGTCCTTCAGCGCCTGGACTCTCCTTCTCCTCTGTTAACAAACAGAGGGACAATGTTGTGGGACAAACTGTGCTGGCTACTGGCCCTGCTGGCCCTATCGTCCGGGGGGCTGCCCCCCTCCAACGAGCCCCTCTCTGCTCCCAGGATCTTCCTGTCCTTCAAAGGTAAGGCACTCAATATACTGCTGTGTGTGTGTGACCCAGTTTGTTCAGTTCTGTGTTTCTCTACAGACATTTAGATGTGATCGCTGGTGTTCATGTCACTTCTGTCAGCAGTCTTTTATCTCTTGATCTTGTTCAATAACTGGAATGGGTAAACTACTTGCACCAGCTGAATCCGGGGCTTGGCAAGCCTGGCATGTAGCCCTTCACTTCCCAACAGAGAGTTTGATTGTGTGTCGGTGTGTGAGAGGCGTGATGAGAGGGGACAAGGAGATGTGCTGCTGATTGTCCCGACTATTCAGACCCAAAGAATGTCTTCATTTAATCACCCCGGCTGCTATTAGTTCCCTAAACAGGCCTTTGTGTGACCTCGGCTCCCTTCTGAAATCAAGTCAGATTTAACACTTGGCTGGGCACACACTCAGGGCGCAGATCCAGCATGTTATGAATGTTTGCCAGTGCCACATGAGACCCTGTATGTGTTGAACTGTCCTGTTAAAATAGGTCTCAGCGGCGCAGTGACCGGTGCTTTGTCATTTCAGCACCGGCTGTCGTCGCCGTCGTGTCCATGAAAAGTTCTCCAGGTTTTATGGTACCTGCCTCTGAAGGAGACTTTTAATGAGGATTGGATGAGTTCAAACCCTTGTTTTGTCATGAGGGCACAACATGTCAGATGCGTTGGGTTCGAACAGGAAGTGAGAGCTTATCTGAACGTCACATGGAAAATTAAGGTTTTTGTGACATCTGTGATCTGTGAAGTGTTTCTAGTGTTTGGCAGAACTGAGTTGCTTAATTTGCCTTGTTTGTTTTTACATCATGTCATGATCATTTCCTAAGCTGTTAAAAACTTTACACTGGAGGATTTTGTCAATGAGGATTTCTCCTGCTTAAATATTTCGCCTACCTGTTTGTTTTTCTCTCCATCTTTATCTCTCTGATTTCCTTCTCCTTCTGTCTGTCTCTAATCAAACTGGATTTCACACTCTGCTGGCCTCACATGCACTTTGTAGAAAAGAGTTCATTTATTTTCTACTTCTTTTAATTGAGTTTCTTTTTCCTTTTTAATTAGTTTTGGAGGTTACTTTATGCCTCACAGAGCAACTTCAGATAGCTGGAGACGAGAAATGCACCTAAGCTGTGCATTCGCTAATTGTATTGGTTTTGCACTGTACTGCTGGGAATAGCTCTGTAATGTGTTTTTATTAATTTTTCATGTGCCAGTGTGCTTAACCAAATAATTGGCTTTAGGTTTCATGATATCTGTGTGGTGCTGGCATACAGATTGGTTGTAATAAGTGCTTTGTAATAAAATAATCCTGCTAATTTTTAATAAATGTCTCAATTTTTGATGATGAAACAAAACAGGGGATAAAGATACAAATGTAGGCTGCCAGCTGAAGCTGCCATTAGAATTTTCCTTTTTTATTGTGTTGTTGCATTTGCTTTTTTTCTGTGACCCAGTCTCACATGTTTTTCCATAAAGGTTACTCCGTATCGCTTCCCACTGATTATTTGCATTTTATTAAGCTGGTAGAAGATTTTGTTGCTTTTGGCTTAAATCCCAGACTCTGACACAAGAGAACCAACACTTTGTCTCTGCTTCTCAAATATCTGCCCTCTCTCAAATCATAAGACAACATGCTTTATGCATAGTTACACACATATTTCTCTAAAGAAAAATTACAACACATGGAATATATACATTGTTCCTGAGTGCTGTGTTTCAGTGAGACCTTTGGCTGCAAATGCTCGTCTTGAAATTCTATTTCATCATAAACTGCAGTTTAATAATCGCTAGTTTTCAGCGGTGTTTATTTTGTACTAAGATATTTATACTTTATGCAATTTTCTGAAACACTGCAAAAGATTGTCAAACATTAAAGCCCAAATCAGATAGCACATAACAACTTGTTGACATAAGTTTATATTTGCATGGAATTTAAGTGAAGAAAATCCAAACACTTGGATATTTGAGTGGTTATTTTTTTTAGTAATACGAATTGTAATAACTTTCATTTTAGTCAACAGATAAAATATAACATACATTAGAGAATTTTATGTATTTGTGAATATTTTAGTTCCATATCTGCAGGATCTTCAAGTTTAAGAGGAATCCCTTAAGCCCATTTCCACCTCCAGATCTCATTAAACTAAGGTTTACAAGGTAAACGACCACAGGCAAACCAAAGCTGATGATTTTGTGTTTTTGAGGATCTTAAAGCAGCTACTGAGTGTGTTAGCGCAAGCTGAGTTATTAACTGTGATAAGGACCAAGAGAGCAAACAGAGGCTAAGACCAAAGGAATGTCCATTCAAAGCTCACAGGGATAGATCATCAACCCGGACTTCAAAAGAGCTGAACAATAGCACCGCACATACACACACACATACACACACACACACACACACACAGACAGACATATACACAAACACACACACTCTTACAAAATACCAGGCTGCAATGCATTTCTCAAACTAAACACAGTGTGTTTCCAAAAAAAGGAGAATTGAACAACCCACAGCAATGCTATATATTTTGCACTGTCACTTTTTTCAGTCACACATTCATTCAAAAGTGCAGTTGAGGTTATGAAAATAACTTTTTTTTTTTAAAAATGAGGTTGTTTGTTATTTATGCAGTGATGATAATACAAAAAACTAAAGGCCACAGGATTGCAGTGAGTATTCTGTCTCAGAAAAAAAAGACTGGACGAGGGCAGACTTAGATCAGCTGCTGAGAAATCCTATATTTACTTTCAAACAAGGTCTGTAATCACATGCTATTTTAGTGCGTGGGGCTCAGCGAGGTTGTGACCCTTCAAACAGAAGCCAGTCACACCCGAGGTTAACTGCCCTCAAACTGTGGGAGAATGGCACCATATTAACAAGTAATAGCTTGTTACTCTAATCCTCAGGCACATTTGAAAGTGTTTAACTTTGTTTTTCTTTGGCCCCTTTAGTCCTTGGTGGAACACCTGGGTACTAGGTCAGCTCTGGGAAAGAAAGCCAGACAAAGGAAGCAAGTCCTGTAATTGGACTAATTCTCTGAGACAATCTTAAGGTGACTCCAGCTTTCGCAACCCCCCATCCCACCCCACCACCACCACCACCACCGAACAGTCTTTTTGTCCCACGTAATGGCTCGATGGTTGTCACGCCTGAACAAAAGCTTCCCTATCGGCTCATCTCTCCCAACAGTTTTCAGGGTTAAGATCAGAAATGTGGAGATGTCCTCCACCTCTTTATTCTTTGAATAATTAGGAGCTGCTACTGACTTTGAACTCAGCTGCTTGTTCTGTTTCTGAGTCTACAACAATAGACTTCATCTTCCACAGATTATGTTCCATAGGCAGATTTATGTGTATATATAGTACATGAGAGGAACCCTTTGTCTTCCTAAAGTCCTACCAGTGAGAAGTTTCCAAGTATGTTGGTGGTCCTGAACTGTTGCTGTCCTTTTGACTTTCCCTGTTGAAAGAGAAGTATTATTATCACCTCTCTCTTGCACAAGATATTACTCAGGTTCACATTTGAACTAATATCGGTACTGGTGCCTGGAATTTAGTAGCAATGCATCCAATGTAAATGTAAAATAACTCGAAACTTCTCACTCTATGAATTTTTCATTAATTTAAATTATTTTTACTAACACAGCACAAGAGGAAACCCCTCACTACCTCAAACTACCACTGCCACTACAAACTAGCACTACCTCAAACCTGCCTGTATAAACTTCAGCCTGTCACAGTCTGTCACCAGGGCACAGTGTTGTGAAATGGTGTGTCTCAAAGGAAACACATGTGAGTGTTATTGCACTACATGCATATTGTAATATATTCCCGAAAATGATATCCAATTCACATGCAGCTGATTTCTTACTAAAGTTTGGGACATTCTACAAGATCTCACAAACTGTTTTTGTGCACTGAATAATATGTTTGTAAAGAATTTTTGATGCAGACAGTGATTGAGTGTTGACTTAGCTAATAAAAGCGCTAAGCTAGCATTACCCAAGACAGTGAAGAAAAAACAGCCATCACCCAAATCAACTTATTCAACTATCTAATTAATTGAGTGAAGATGATGTTGAAATTGTTGATGCTCCACTTAAAGTTCTGCAGCCCATCAAGGGTTCAGCTTCTCAGTGCCGATTGCAGGCCTGCTAACGGTAGCTGCAGAGGAATACGTTTCAAGGCTATCAAACACAGTGCACTCTTCAACTTAAAGATACATTTTGTGTTTGACCAGGGTTTTTTCTCAGGGTAGACATGTTGTCATGACCAGCTAGCGACCACTTTTTGCTTGCCATTGCCTTAGCTCACTGTGACTTGAACAAGCTGCAGGAGAGACACACTAACTCTCTCTTTCTGTCTATACTATAAGTTGGTATCTCAGCCAGATGCACTCTCACATACTGAAATTTGGCACTGATTGATTTACTGTGCGTCAGTACATGGTAGTATAGATATATTTTGGGTTCTTAGCTCAAAAGTACAGACCTGATGTCAGAACCCAGCTGTAGATATGACATCTTACACCTCCTTCTTTTTATCGGAAAAGAGGTCACATCAATCAGTGACCTGCTTAAAGTTTACCCACAGCAAACCTGTCTGTCAGCACATGACCCCGTGCTACCTTAGATCATTTCTTTTAGTCTGGTCAGTGAAGTCCAGACAACCTTTCTTTCATTAAATTCCACCGATAAAAAAAAAGTCGCCACAAGTAATTTAGACACATGCTGTCTAGCCGCTGTGATTGTCTTGATCTAGTTCTTTTAACAGAGGTGAACAAGCTTGATGGAATCAGCCACTGTGATTGGCTAACAACCAGGGAGAAATGCATTTAGTCTGTGAGCATGCTTTCGACAGAATCACTCAACTGCACATGTAATGTTATTATGTCATCAACCTTATCATCAGACAAAATTACACACAGTGGTTTGCATTATATTATGGCATCTTTAGAGATTTTAAATACACTGAAACATGCATTGAGAACTGAAACATGTGTGAGGGACTGCCACAATGTGATTTTTAATTTAGTGATAAATCATTACATTGACCTTCAGCAACACTAAAAACGTTCATCTATAGTGTGAAGTGTTGATGTTTTCACTATTTTGCCTGAGGAATATTTATGTAAAATATAGAGGAAAGGAACAGAGGGGTTGCTGCTCCAGAGAGATGTTTTTAGATTATTTTTAAATGGCTTAAATAAGGGCTTTTCATCGATGCCATTTAGCATAGATTTGATTCCTGTCATGTGTTTGGGGTAAATAGTTTTGAATTTTAAGGAAAGTAAGTATTGAGGATTTTTGAGGGTAAGAGAGGAAACCACAAGCAATCACAAGCAATGTTGCAGTCAAGAAAAAGGTAGTGCAACATGTTAAAGCTTCAGGTAATACCGACATGTAGGTGCCACATTTCTTCTAAACTAAAAAATGAATGACTGAATGAATGAATACTTGACTGGTTATTTTCCACAAAAGCAAAAAAAGCTGAAGTCCACTTTGCACCATTTGAACCACTCACATACACATACATTGTCTAATTCACATCCTCTGGGCTTTTCTGCCTACCAGCTGTGCTTGTTTACTCCTTTCCCAGCAGATAATCATCATCAGTACATAAGGGGAACAAGTTTGTCACAGCGCCTCACTGTCCCTGTCCAACATGCATTCCACTTCTGAGAAACTACGGATAACAGACAGCGTTTATACATTTGGTCACATTGCTGCTCATTCGTACGGAAAGTACAGTACTTGGATGCAGTTGTCTCCCTTGGTATGCATCACACATGCAACCTTGTACCTGTTGGCAGTCCAAAACTCCCTCCTTTCCCCATTATCTCCATTAGAGAATGTCAGGGCACTGAAAAATGCTTCCACAGAGTAATGTGTGGTGGCTGTGGCACGCAAGCCTGCAGCAATTATTACAATACTTTGCTACTTTCTCCCTGGAGATGCAGCTGGTGGAGGAGGGGAGGGTGGTGGCGGTGCATCCCAGCAACCTCTGCTCTGCAGGATACATGCTGTCAAACTATGATTATTCAGGAGAGAAAAACAGAAGGCGACAGCTCCAGTGCTAAATATAGTGTCCTTCCTGTCTGTTTCTCTCTCTTTTTATCTTCCTCTCCTCCTCTGCCTCGTCGTCCTCTCCCTCTGCCTTTAATACACTCACACCCTCTTTGTTTGCTTGTTGATACGAGGTTGGTGCTGCGAGGTGAGGGAGGAGAGCACCCAGTGTGCCCTCCACAGCAGGAGTCCTCCCCCGTTTTAGCACAATGAAAAGGTGAAAGAGGGGCGGGGATCGGGTGGAGTGTGTCCCTAGGGTGCCCAGACTTTCTTGAGAAAAAGGCTCAGCGGTGAGGGAGCAGGTGAATGTTGAGGGGAGGAGTGGGTGGACACACGAAGGCACAGAAAGGTTTTAACATCGCAGCTCAGGGATTGTGCAGAAAGTGCAGTGCTGACTTAGATTGCAGGCTAGAAAGCAAACATGCTTTCATTGTGTGGGCTTTTATAAGTCAGTTTCACTCAATAAATTGCTGGCTCCCCACCCTTTAAATGATGTCACAGAGAGAAACACATACAAATCATTGCTCCCAGTGAAAAAGCTCCAGATTGAAAACAGTTTGCCGTGATTTTACTAATTCGTCGGAGCTGGCGAGCCGAGCCCATGCTTTAGCACTTATTAATGCTGGAATCTCCCCCTGTGGTGATAAAAAATGCACAAAATCATAATGAAACCGCTATTTATTATTCCAGCTTATAGCTATTAGGCATTTTAATCATCGATTTAATTATTTGTTCCAGGGAGGGGCAGATCTACTCATCCAGCCTTAGAATTAGCATGTGAGATGCAGTGAAGCTCCAAACAAACAGTGGAGGCACAACACACCCAACAGAGTATATGTTTGGTTCAAGATTAGAGCTGAAACCTCTTGAATCAAGGGAACTGCTTTACTTTTACCACTGCTTGCATTTTTTTTTTCAGAATAACACCCTGAAGGTCTCTTTACTAGACACATAACAGTTCTACAGGTTTTATCATTTGGCTGTCAGTTTAAGTTGTTTTCAACTTTGTTTCTGAGAAATCATGTGTCTTCTGTCAGTTTGTTATTTGCAAAATGGCTCTTAACACAGTGCTCATGAGCATCAGTCAGCATCCATCTCTTCGAAGAGGCAGCTTTATCTCTGTAACAAGAGAATAACACTTCTCCACAGTTGATATAAAGTGTTGAAATTTGAACTGGTTTCTGTGAACCAGAGCCACTGGCTTTTGCTTGCAGCGAGTGATGCTCTCAAACACATTTTTGCTCTGTAATCAAATATTTCTAACTGAAACACTGGATTTATCGCTTATCATGAAGAGGAGTTGTACTTTTGACTTCTCAGCAAAGAACACAGACTTTCTTATCTTTCGTACTGATGATTGAGAGTTTAAGGCCCATCCTGAAAAAATACTCCAACACCTCTAACCGAAGTCACGTAATATTATCCATGCTGTATAAATCAGGCCTTTCACTTTAAGAATGCCTGATATAGCTCGTGCTTTTTTGCAGCTTTGCACCATTTAGGTTTCTGAGAGTTTTGAACATTCTGTGGTGAATTTTTTATCTGTCAGAGATTTTAGGTATGAGAAAGATACTTTAGTTTGTACACATTGTATTCGTGCAGTAAACTATCATTCACAGGCTCACACACTCGATAAATAGCCCCTCTAGTTCTCTGTCTGCTGTGCAAAGGGGGGCAACACTCAGCAGGGGGTGAAAGACAGCCACACTGTGATGAACGTGTGTGTGTGTGTGTGTGTGTAGGTGAATGTGTGACAGACAGTGTACATCCTGGTGTGTTTGTATGTCTCTTGGTCCCTGTTGCTGCCAGTTTTTTAAGATCGAAATGTGGCAGACGGGATAAAAATAGGCGAAAGCCACAGTGGTGCATCAGTCTGATGTCAGTCTTTTTTTTTCATACGTTTGAAGAACTTGATCGGCTTGTGCAGTTAAAGTGATCAATGTAACCTTTGTAATTGTTTTCTGCCACTTTACAGAGCAGTTCATAATTCCTGAGGAGCGAGTTTTATGTTTATCAAGACAGATTATTGTGCAGGCTGCAATTGATTCCACCGCCTGCAGAAGAAGAGCAGGGGGGAGTTGCTGAGGACATCGGTTGTTGTGGTCAGAGATGGAGTTAGAAAGCTAAATGGTGATGGCCTTTACCAGAGCTGCTGTTCTTAAGATTCAAAGTGACAGAAAGGAATGGGAGAGAGAGTCTCTTAATATTCATGTCAAGTCTGCGTGGTTATGCCTTCGTTGTTTTTTTTTTTCTTTTTGCGCGTGTGCATTCACATGCTTGCAGAGCTTCTGTGAGGAGCTATATATGACACTGCTTTGGTTTGGTTGCCATAGCAGCGTCTACCTGTCACTCTTCACAAACCGAATCGGGTTCAAATGATCCTCTCCACAGAGGAGAGGTGGGATGTAATCACAGTGTTGTGCTTATTTCCCCTGATGTCTGCTGTCTCGTCTCCTCTCAGGAAATCCTGAAGTGAAGCAGCTTGGAGGCTTCAAGTCTCAGTTAAGACAAATGAGAAACACATTTTCTAAAACAATAGACTTTGATAAGGCTGTGGTGTGGTCTTGTTTGGAGGGTTTACTGAGCAAATAAGTGAAGAATTGTTTTCTACATGTAGAGGCTCCACCGAACTGGATGTGCTCTCCAGATGTGGTTGAGGTGTGGGAGTCCTCCAGGTGGGGGGATGGTGGAGGGGGTGTTACTGCTCTGACTTAAATTAAGGAGACATCGGGTCAAGGGCATCTCTCCACTTGTTTACTCAGACAGCTATCATTCATTATCATTTGTCTGTCAGTGTTGAGATCCTGTTACTGCAGTGCCAGTGACCCCTTTCATACGGTGGCCGCTGGGAACACGCAGGGTGGGAAACTTACTCAGGACACACACTCTGCTTCATACACTGAGTGTGTACTGTGTGTTTGTGTTACTTGAAGTGTTACTTCAATATGTATGAGGACTTCAGATAATTTCAGATTCTGATTTTTTTCCAGACTTTGTAATTCATGCATGACCAACCAACTTATCATTTAATCGACTTATCAAACAATAATACAATAACGTCTTGTTTTTAGTGTCTCAAATTAGACAATTTCTCGTGTTTCTCAATTTTATAAAATTGTACACTGAAGACTGTGTGGATTTGACCTTTTGGCCAGACAAAACAAGCAGTTTAAAGCTGTAATTCTATGCTCTTGAAAGTTGTGATGCATATTATAGGCTATTTTCTTACATTTATGGCTCAAAGTATCAGCCCAAAATATTTCATAGAATAAATAATTATGAAATTTGTCATTTTTGCATTCCAAATGAATTTTTATTTGAACTCATGACTTCAAAATCATGACATCTTTTTGTTTGTATTATTTTCAAAGGGCTCCATGAAGTGATATGGGAATAACATATTCTTTGTTAGTGTTAAAAACAACAAGCAAAGCTGTATTTGCTTTTCCAGGGATCCTCAGAGTAACCCAATGTGTGAATGAGGTTAATAAAACAATTGGTTAATAAGGGATAAGTTGATTTTCTAGGCTAACTGACTGATTCATTAAAGAAAAAATTAACAAAATTATCATTGATGAAATAATCATCAGTTGCCACCCTGCTGGACCAGTAGTAAGTGTTGGAGGAGAGCTGAAGCTGTTAGAAAACACAGCGTTTATCACTGATAACAGGTGTGTCTGTAGAAGGAAAGTGACGATACGGTAGAGAAAACAGTCTGGAGGAGATTTATCTGAGAAGCTATTGTTGGCATTATGTGTCTAAGAGGATTTTCTACAGCCACATTACAGTGATGTTATCTAAATTTGCCATGAGTGACGACAGGCTTGTTCTCCCCCCCTATGAACATAGACTGACGTGTTGAACATGAGGAGGTTGTTTCAGCTCAGACAGGGAGGAGAGGAGGAAGAGATGGAGACAGACAGACAGACAGACAGAGAGACAGATAAGGAGCACAGGAGTCAACATGAGGACTGTCAGGCAGATACAGCAAGTGGAGGAAAATATAAAGAGAGCATGGAAGCAGACTCCGAGAGTGCTAATGGACTGCAGGGCATCAGTGTCAGGTTTGCTATCTCGGCCGGAGTCTGGATAGATGGAGGGATTTGAGAATGAGAAGGAGGAGGAGAGGAGTGTGTGCAGTGAAAAAAAAAGCACACTCAGGACAAATTGTGTGTCTGCTTCCCATTAGCGGTGTATGAGTGTCAGTTGAGATGGTTTACCTCAGCTGGTGACTGCTCGGACCGCTCAGCTCTGTGCCAACGACCCGCCAACAACCTCTCACTGCAGGGTTCAATGTTGGAGTCAGTGACAAGCGCTGACTTCATTCACACTCACATATTGTCATACAGGTTGTCATAGAGGAAGTGTTGTAAGTCATTTGGCACCGAGTAACATTTGGACGGAAGCCCCACGTGCTTTCTGAACCATCCACTCGTCAACGAAACAAGATTATGTGAAGCCAAAGTACAAATTTGTACAGATATATCTTATTGCGGAGTGTTGGTGTGATCAAAGCAGCTCGCGCTGTGCCAGTTTGGCAAAGTTTTATGGGGAGTGCTTCCTTCCATAAAATGAAAGGTCAAAGTTGTTTTAAGGCTAAAATCTGTGCAACTTCAAACACCCACAACCTCATGTTTGTCAGGTGTGGGAGACTCAGACTAATAGTCCATCAAGCCTCTCTGCGTTTACAGCATGTGTTGGATGAAGACCAAGCGGCTGTCTTCGTGATTATGGGAGAAATGAGGCCTGTGGTTAAGCCTGCCCATGATCCTGTGGGAGGGTGCAGTAGTGGTGTCTCACTATTGGAAAAAAAAAAAGATGGAACATTCCTCCTTCTCCTCCTGTTCCTGTCAGAGCTGCATTTCGTCTCTTAGCTTCGTTCCCCTCCCACTTTCATGCGCTCTACATACATGCTCTCTGCAAGACGCATAATCGTTGAAAACTGAGCCTCAGTCAGATGCTAACATCATTACAAAGCCTGTCTTCAAGGTTTGAGATGTAAATGCTCAGTAAATAGCAAAGCCCTCCTTGTCAGATTGATCTCCCTTCAATCGGATTTGTATTCCCCATGTTCCATTAGCTGCTGTGGCTTCGGGCGTGTAACGCCTGAGTCTGAAGGTCAGACCTCCGAGTGAGATCATCCCCATGTGGACGAGAACCCCCTGAACTATCTCATCTTGGAAGAACAACAGAGAAGAGCCGAGTGCAGGAGGAAGGGCGTAATGTGGTGGAACATGAGGTTTCCAGGCCTTGTTTTCTGGGTTCATGCACTGATGGGCTTCCTGATAATGTGCTGATTGTGGAGGGGAGGAGATGGCCTCTCATCCCTGATCATTGTGCCGGTTGCATTGACGTGATGCCAAGATTTTTTCCTTGCCTGCCCCGTTCACGCCCCCTCGCCTCCGAGCTTTGTTACTCAGCCCTGTTCTCAGGAACCCTCTCTAGGTGTCCCTGATGGTATTTTGGCAATGTTGTCCATAGTATCTGTGCCATATGTGTGTGTGTGTCCGTGTGACTCCATACATATGTATGAATGAGAAATAGGAGTACGGGCCTCCTATGTTGCTGTTGTTATTGTTGTTGTTGGTGTCGACGCCTCACTCATCCCCATGAATGGACCGGTCGGTCTCAATAGAAGAGGGGCGTCTGTGTGGGCCGGGTCCATCATTCATTTACTTCATTCATGTCCCCAGGGAAGCGGAGAGGGGAGTGGCATACAACACTGGCACGGCATTAACGCTCAAAGCATCTCTGTCTGTCCCTTTCCTCCCTCTGCTCTCTCTCTCTCTCTCTGCCTCTCATCATTCTAGTCTCCCACTTTTCCTCCTCTTGGCACTAATGTTGAAACAGTCATCAGTCAAAGCTTGGCTATGATCCTGGGCTTTCATGTTCTGTAGGATTTCATGTTAGATGAATTGATGTGCTCCTCTGGACTGTGTGCTTTGCCACACTACAATGATGGAAGACCACAGACAGCTCCTCGGAGAGCTTATAGGAAGCAGCACCTCCTGGCACAAACACAGACACGAAACTTTTTTTTTCCACCGCTGACGGATCTAGTTTTAATGTGGTCGGCTCAGCTGAGAGACACAGAGGAAACAAATAAATGTTGTTTGACAGTGGGAAAATCTCCAACCCAAACGATGCTTTGTTTGAGTGTAATCGCATTTGAAGGTATAAAAAAAGCTCGGAATTCATTAGTCTATGGCTTTTGATTGAACTAATGTCACTCGCATAAAGGATTGTTGCACAGCGTGAAATTTACCTTTTAACCACCGTGGCTGGATTACACTGTCCTACTAAAGCATCTATGCATGATTAATTAGACACACACCATTGCAATGCATTACTGAACCCTTAAAAACAACAGGAACTACCACACTGTGTGCTGTGATGTTTGAAAGGATTGCTCTGTGTCTAAAAACCATGTTTTAGTGGTTGCAAAGATATTGTATATGCAAAGTTCCACAGATTAGCAAGATTGTCACTTAGCCAGACATATCTCCATGCTTCTTTGTATTGCTGTGCCAATGAGGAGGAAAATCTGTCTGAACCCATTCTCATTCTGTTATAGGGGTAAAAAAAAATGCTGCAGCTTGTTTGCATTTCTTTAAGTCAAATTCAGCAGAAGAACTCTGCCAGCCTTCCTTTTTGCAGAATCCAAAACTTTTTTTAATATGCAGATTGCTGACAAAGGTTATTGTTTTATGTGGCTTTGGAGACTTTGAACAGTATCATACTGACAGGAATAGCAGGATAATGTGGTATTAATGCATTCAACATCACTATCCAGGTACGTAAAGTGTGGAGCCCATTTGGTTTTGAATAAGAGGGTAAAATGCTGCACCTCAAAACATTTATCTCCCCCTAAAACCCACATGTTTCATTATGCAGTTGTTTACTGCTATACAGTCCATAAGGCACAACAATGGTTGATAGTGTGGGGTTGTTTGAAATTTTATTTTTGCCACTTTTAAGGATGCTACATCCAGTATATGAGTTAGGATGTGCTGACCGTCCAACTTTTAACAAGACAGACTACATATTTCTAAACTGGAAGACAGACTGAGCTGGATAATTTTTATTAAAAACAGTAATGGTTTTAAAAGGTTATCTCCATGCTAAATCTCATAAATTTGCAATAAACACAGAGACAATCTTTAACATCAATCGTCAAAAAGACATAAAGTATTAAGATAAGGAGGCAGCTGTGGAAATAACTTGTGGGTTAACCCTCCATAAAAATGTCAGCATTGGACCACTGTTTTGTATCATGAGATGGACTGTCCTTGACACACTTCTGGTATCACAGTAGCCCTCAGGCAGTGATTTCCACTTGGCATATTGCAGTAACGATCAAAAGATCATTTCTCAGCACTCTGGACTCTTTCTTGTGTGAATGTTGCGGATGATTCACCAGTTCCTCAGATGATCATAACCAGACTGCTGGAAAAGCTACAAGAGAAAATATGGCAAGCTACAAACAAACACACCCGAAGCAGAAAAGAAAAAAAAATAACTTGTCTGCTGCTCAGATCTGATGAATGAAAATCAGACAAGGGAGATAGGAGAAGGGAGTGTGAGAGAGAGCGAGAGAGGCCACTCATAAAAGGTAAAAAAAAAAAAAATCCCTCTCTTTCTCCATTCCTGGTGTGGATCAGTCTGTGTTTGGTTGCCTTATCAGTGCAGAGCGGATGGCTAAGCACTGATTTATGAGAAGGTATGACAGTGTAAGATAAGAGGGTTTTTAGCCTCCATGTGTCTGTGCAATCACTGGCCTCCTTCAACACCCAATGTGAGGACGGATGGAGGGACTGTGACTAAGATTTCCCACTGTCACGCATGTTGCCTCCCAACTGATAAGACTTTGCCATCCCCTTAGATTTGTTTTTCCTCTTTATACTTCTATCTTGCCATCTCTCTGGCGTTCTCCAATCAAAACAAGTACTTCCAGGTAAAATTTTCTTTTGTCAAAACTGTCTGAGCATCTCCCACCTGGATGTTTAACAACACGTGTTGCTTTAGGTGTGACTGTGTGTGTGTGAGCCTGAAGCCAGATCGCTGCAAAAGTCCTGGATCGCACTGTAAAAACTAACAGGCTGGTTATGAGACACTGGCGCTTTAGTTTTAAATGTGTTGCATCATGAGACAGAAAGGTAATTTCTGCATTTCTTATCTACCTTCATTTGTGTGCATACTAAATCCCACTGAGCAGAACTGCCAACAATAACATGCCAGAGGAATCACAGCCATTTTCTGATTTGCTGGTGGTATTTGGGTGCAAGGTCTGTAATCTGAACAGTGGGCAATCTTATTTGCCCATTTCATGCTTGGTGTGCAGTAATTGCTGTGCAGTGTTGACATGAAGGTTTAAGCAAACCAGTGGCAACAGTCGATGTTTGTTTAGGGCACAAATGTCATCTTGTATTGTGTTTTTTTATGATTTTATCCACTTTTTGCTCTCTTGCAGAAGTTTTATTTGTTTGCAAAACTTAATTGTTCAACTTGGGAAAGTTCTCCTTATTAATATAACTTTATCTTTAACTACAGCCATTTAAATAGCCTCTCCCCTCTGCCCCTAAGCAGTCGCACTCTGCACACTGACCCTTATGGTCAAGGGTGAGAAGAAGGTCGCAGGGTTACGGAGTAGGATGTCCCATCTGTCCATCAAACATGAAAGCCTCCGAATTAAACAGGGCCTGGTGTTTTAAATGGGAGGGGTGAGTGCGTCAGTCAGCGAGGGGAGTAAAAAAGGCTCCGGATTACACAGATAGACAGTAATCTATAGGTCTGTCAGCCTGTCAGTCAGCCTGACCTTGGGTAGCTTTGCTTTAATTGCAGGCTGGGGATGAGAGAGCGGGGCCCGCCTTCAGCAGACAATTCACATTATCCATTAAAGATGTAATGGCTGCCAACATGTTTCATCTTGAATGACATTTTTTTTGCTTTCAAAACGCACATTTAACCTATTGGAATGTAAATGGTCGTTTTAGACTGTAATTATTTTCCGTGAAGGAGGCCCTTAACACTTAGAGTAATGCACCTCCTTCATGCTTGGAAAGATCATGACATGCAACATTTCTACTCAAGTTAGTGCTTTCTTCGTGGAGGATACTCAAACAAACATAACTTCAGAGCTGAAGGTGGTCTGAGCTCTGTGAACTTGCACTTAAATTCCGCACCTGTTTGCTGTTTTCTGCAGCTGCGTGATGCACGTCTGCCTTCACACCTATGATAATCCCAGCTATCACCTTGTCACATTATCATCTACAGAGACCCTTTGACATTGAAACAAAACAAGCTACATATGATGATAGAATTATAAAAATAAAAAAAGCAACCTATAAAATGCATTGGTATCTTGTTAAAGTTTAAAGATTTGTGCATAATTGCAACAAGGTAGCAGTGTTATATTCTCTTTTCATTGCAGTCAGCACAGTTTTAATGTTTCCAAAGCCAACTATTTCCATAACAATTTCTTATAGCTTTGCCTGCATTCCTTTCTGCCACCTTCCCCCACTGCAGCACCTTCTCCCTGTGGTCTGACTGCCTCCATTCTTTCTACCATCATCTCATCACACAGCCACTCTTCCACTCAGAAAAGATGAATGTACTTGACTGACGGTCATCATCCCCCACTTTGTTTTCTCTGATTTATGCCAAACAGACAGACAGGCAGACAGCACATGAACGAGTTAACGTGGATGAACCGTCACTCATGGCACTCGGTCAGCTTTGTCTCACCACTTGGTCTCCCCCACTTTCTTTTCTTCCTAGAGCTTTCACCAAACTTTCCTGCTGTGTTTCATTGAATGTTTGGATCAAATCTCTTTGTGTTTGCATGGGTTTGTGTCTGTTTCTTTTGTCTCTGAGCAGGATTTAATACCCCTTTCATGCTTGTAAATTTACCAAAATAACAACAGTTATTGTTGAAAGAGGCATTTACAAAAGATAGTTGTGATGAAAACTGGCAGCGGGATGCTGGTGATTGCAGTCTGGGCAGAATGTTATTTCTGCAGCATTAATTCAAGAGACGGCCACACGTGTTCATATACACACAAAAGGACAAAGTTAAAGAAATACAGATAATGCTGCTGCTTGTTCAGGAAAGGATTCAATAATAGAGGATATTTAGTATAAGCTGAGCCAGTGGTGGGCTCAACCCCAGTGAGTAAAACAATAGCAAATAACATATCACATTTGTGGGGCTCAAGCTGCTCCCACTCCAGCTGTAAGAATAAAACATAATATTGTTTCTGGGCTGCTCTCAGGGAAAAACAGCTTAGGATATACGTGTAATAACTTGTCAGAGAATATCTGCAGGTTTTTGTTGAGAAAACCTTTAAAAATGTTTTGTTTTCATGTAAGTGTGATGCTAATTAGTTTATTTTTCTTCACTAAGCTTGTGGTTACAGAGCTTAATTGACTGGACAGGCAGAGTTTGTGGTCTGAGTGTAATTACCTTAAGGTAATAAGGCTGAGGTCAATGCCATATTGATCTGTTGGTTCATCTGTGCACAGTCGCCGCTAACAAAATGGATTACTCAAGGAATGTTCTGTTTGACCTATTTGTAAAGGTCTTCTCTTCAGGGAGTCTGCTCAGTTCAGAAAATCTTTGACCTTCTGCTTTTACGAAAGTGTCAATCAACCATGAATTTTATTAGCAGTTCAACCAATTATTTATATATAGTGGATAACTCTGTAGCCCTCGTCAAAGAAGGTAATCAAGTAGGTCAAGCCAGAAGTGACGCACAGCATTGAGAACCAAGATCACAGTCTGAAGCTGTGACAGACCACCATTGCCATCCAATGCAACGCTGCTTTGATAATTACAAGGTGTCTCATCTAAAGAGTCAAAAATGTCTTGAGGATATTTCATCTATGAGGTCATTTCAGCTGGTCTAAGAAGGACATTGATGTCTTCTGGTTATGCAAGCTTGCCTCAGTCTTCGTAGCAAAACTCTCACTCCCTGTTAAGTTAGCACAAAGCCTGTCACACCACTGAGCAGGTCCTCACTACAGGCCTGGACTCCAACACCCCATCTGAAGTCCGTGCCACGCTGCTCAACAACCAGCCTCCTGATTGTTGTGCATTCTCTGGTTGTCCCCTGCCTGTCAAACGGCATTAGTGCACGAGACTCGACCCGAGATCTGTGCTGACATGTACCTGGTCGGGGGTGACCCTGCCTTTGTCCTGCTGCAATGTGGGGTCAAGTGGATGTATGCAGCAGCAGGGCATGAAGTATAATTTCCACCGTGCAGAGGCAGATGGGCCTCTGGCAGTCAGCTATTAGTGGCTTGTAGTATGATAACACAACAGATGCTGGTGACCCCAGAGCTCAACTAGCTGCCCTGTCTGGCCATGTGAGACTGAGGGCATGTTTATTTTCACATCACAAACCTCTAAGTGACCATTTTGTTTCATGCCCACCCTAGGATAAGGCACACGCAATGTCCAACTATCTGTTTTAATGAGTGTTTTGAGTTTGTGCTGTAAAAATGAGCCCCCAGTAAGTTTTGCTTCTCTATTCAGGCTTAAAAAGTTGTCCCACCTCTCCAAGTGGTCTGGTAGTGGAAGACACACACTAAAAAAACTTCCCCAGCCAGTTGCCTTTGTTGCTTGTCATTGTGTCTCTGTCTCCAGGGAAGCTGACAGTAACTCCACATGGTGTGAGTGGACAGAGGAGACAATGTCATTCATTAAAATAACATAAATACTATTTTAGCTGGGAGGCAGCAGTGCGATGCAGTGATGCGTCAGAGTTATAGTTCCTTGTTTGAATATGCCCGAACATCCTGCTGAGTAATTTTACCAACACTAGCTGATGACTTACTGAACCACAGAACCAGAGGCATTTTATTTTGTCAGGTTTGGAGAAATTTCCCTCAAACTTGCATCACATTTTGATGGAAGCATAACTGCTGAATGTCAGTAGATGCATCCCTTAATAACCTTGTTGAGAGACGTCTCTAATTCTTCCTTCATGCTAGAGTTAAATACTTTTAACAGGTGAAGCACAAGCCCGACAGTCATAGAAAAATACATCATCACAGCACTTATCGTGCATGCATTTCCCCCATCACTCTGCTGCTTCCACCTGCAGCATGCTGGATGTTAAAGAAAGGAGCTGCGTTATCTCAAAAGGTTGGTATGCAGACAGGGGCTAGTGTGCACTGGCAGGATCAGACAAGCTTAGGAAAAGGAAAGGTGTGAGAGGAAGCTAGGTGGTAAATCAAAATAGCATTAACCAGGAACAGAAAGGGAGATTTAAGATAGACGAGGATGCTGTCATTTTTTTTTTGGGAGAGCTGCACTGCATGCATGACAACCGCTCTAAAGAATCCACACAATGTTCTGGATGGTGTGCAAGGCTGGCGGAAACACTCAAAACTATCTGAGGAGGGTGATGCAGGACAGGAAACTGATAAATGATGTTGATATGTTTACGTCCTTCATCACTCTTCACTAAGAGATAAATCAGTTTTATTTTGTAAAATAGAGGAAGTGGCGTTTTGATTATCAGATTTCGCCGCTGTAAATTGAAAATCATCCAGATGAATGGTCGATTTAGATAACTGACAGGAAGAAAATGTTTTGGCCTGTTTAATATAAGAGAGTTTTGGATTTTACTGCTGTCATATCTAGATGGTTTTTTTTAACCTTATCTGGACAAATGGTGCTTGGAGGATTGAATTCCACACATAAAAGCAGTTAGTAGTGGTTTTCTCCACTTCATTTTCACCATGTTGGGACCATAGAGCTTATCCTGATTTTCCTGATCAGCATGATCATGCATCATTGTCTGGAAAAGGAAATGTACTGCCTCTGAAAGTCATTTTTTAAAAACTGTTACAAATTGATATTAAAGGAATAATGCAAATTTCTGATCAGAAACTGCTGCTGTCAAGTTTTACAGTTTAAGCACAAAATTGTCTCTGTTAGGAGTAAAAAAGTAATATTAACTATTGGTAAGAGACAATAAAAGGAAAGTGTTTTCCAGTGTCAAAGTCCAACATTGCTCATTGCATCATTGCTTTGTATTTTATTAGTATTTACGCCTTTACTCTAGACAGAAAAGAGTCATAATTTTTATGGCCGGTTTTTGGGAATTTTCTGGAAGGACATTCTGTTTAGGTTGTCTGCCATAGATCCTACATCTTCGTTGTGCTAGCAGGCTAACACCTCTCCCACCCCACGAAAGTGGCCCGACTGACAGCAACATATGCTTCTCTTCCTTCATTTATCCTGTTTAATATGTCAGTTTGGTGTATCAGCCCACTTTATGTTCTCATTGTGAATAGTTTTGATTTTTTAATAAACATTTAAAAGTGGGGCTAACTTTTATGTGCTGTATTTGGCTGTATTTGGCTGTGCCAGAGCTAGCGTGTAGCATAATGGTGACAATGGTTAGCTTTAGAGGGCTCTTGGTTCTACTTTAACTGTAGCTGGAAAAAGTACCAAGTAGATGTTATTTTAATTTTTTGTTTCGGACTGTGTTTTTATAACCTGTTTAATGTATTAAGACGTGATTACTACTTAAGCACTCTTGTGATAGCCAATATACTTTTCAAATAAAACTCTTACACTTAAACTAATAAGAAGAAGTAGATAAAACATTCTGTAAAAAGTCGTTAAGTCGTATGAATGTTCACAAAGTCTCTTTTCAGTGTCGACACTGATTCACATCAAAATGTGAAACCAAGGTAATGCTAGCAGAGAAGAGGGTGATAAAGGTCTAATCTTCCTGAATAAAATATAGCTCATTGATAAGAGCCAGGTTCTCTTTTGTATATTTTGGACATGTGAACCTTTTGTATAGTAATAAACAAGCTAAATATACAATATTTCTCTGTCATTTTAACTGCACATTCAAAGTAAGTTGGTATAGTTGTTTGTGTGCTGTGATTGTTCATACAATCTATAATGCAGTTGAATGAAAGACATTGAAGTTAAAATAAATTTATCATTTCTAAATTTCTGCCGCGAGCAGAACCTGTCTAACAGCGATCATTTATCCTATTAAACAGAACATTTATATCTGGCTCCTTATCCTGCCCTCCGGGACCTGCAACATCTGTTTAACATGTGAACTTGGCTGTCTGTATATGTTAGTGCTTGACCACTAAATGTTGCTTTCTCATTACGTCTTTCTTTTCTTTCCAGCAGTAAACATGATTTTTTTTGAGAACTTCTCTCTCCTGTTTCCACTTCTGCTCTCTACCTAAGCTGGCGGCTGAGCTCTCAATCAGTGTTTTTTGTGTATTTGGGCGCACAATCAAAGTGTTTTGTCCTCTGTCCAACTCATGATTAGAATACACATTGGAGAGCCTGTGTGCGCCTTTGTGAGCTGTGGTTTTCACCCCTCCGGTAGAGGAGATCTCAGCCATTCTGCGTTAGCTGTGTGAAGCGGCTCTCTTGGAGTTCGACTCAGAGTTTCCATGGCTTCTCTCCTGCCTGCTGTGATAAATGGAAGTTCTTAGGCTCGCTGTCAGGCTCCTCTCCCCCTCGGGACTCCTCCCTCCATTCTCACTCTTCTACCACACCATTTGCTGTTGTGGGTGAAAAATGACCACAGGGAATACAGTGGATTCTCAGTGCCGGACTGGAGAGTGGAACACCCAGAGAGGGTAGAGGTGGCTGTTGTCCCCATGAGACTGTGAGTCAACACTTGCTGCTAATGGTCTCTCTAAATTTACCTCTAATTACCCTCCTCTTATTGCCCCCAGCTAGCAACACACTGGCCATGACCTTGATACACAAGGAAGCAAGAGGGCATGCTTAAAATTATGCTTTGTTCAATTCTGGTTAAAATCAGCGAGAAGAGAACTGATTTATCGATGTCTTGACTCAGGAAATATGCAAATTTTTAAGAATCCCACTCGAGGAGAGGATTAGGAAAAATCCATAAATTGGAATGAACAGACTCTTCTGAGAAAGCATTGTGCATCTGGGCGTGTGTTAGTGCAGCTGACAGAGAGGGAGAGTATTTGTTCTGAGTGCCGGGTCACAGGTCAGCCAGGGAGAAGAGGATTTTTCACTCATTCGCACCGGCTCTGTCTCATTATTCAGCCCTTTCCATAATCCCCCTAACCTGTGTTGTCACCGCTGACCACCGCCGCCACCCTGACCAACCCGCTGCAAGCGACTGCACAGCTATAACAACAAACACAGCTTCATCATCATTACAGCGGCTTGAAGCATCTGCACAACCCCAATCCCACACACACAAACATTTGTGCATACTACGGCCAGCCACGGGCCCAGACAGCGCCCTGGGATAGAGCAATCTGTAAACAAAGAAAGAAACCAACCAGTGTTTTTTATGTTCTCCAAAATCCAGAGATTAGTGCAGAGGGAGGGGGAGTCAGGCAGACCTGCATACTGATTTCCTGAATGGCTTTATAGTATTTAAAGCTCAGTGTGAATATGGATTTCTCGTTTGGCCAGGAAACTCAAGTTTTTACCTTGTAAGATGTGAAGCTGTGCTTAAGATGGGATCATTTTATGCCACTTGAATGCAGCTCGCTGTATTTCACTTCTGTGTAACAAGCAGAAAGCATGATTAGAAAAAAAAAGATGAAAAGCTTTTTTGACATTTTGCAAAGAGGCAACAGTAAACAAATCATGAAATTTTATCCAAATTGATTATACTTTTTATTTTTTGTCAACAGCTGCAGCAACATCAGTGTTTTGCAGCTTCTTAGAGACATCTCTTAAGAGGTGCATTTTAGTTCCCCTGCTCCCCCTTCTCCCCTCACATCATCCCACCCCTGTACCATCCTGACCACCCTGCTTTCTCCACACCCTGCTTGGAGCAGGCCCTCTGCCTGACCCTCCCCAGAGATAATCCTGATTATACTGAAGTGTGTAAGGAGGCCAGGGATGAGCTTTCACCTCGGACCCCTCGTGTCCTTTGACCTTTCACCTGCCGCCCCGCAGGGCTATTGAGGGCAGCTGTCTGTGGCAGCGGGTGTTGAGGGAAAAGCGTTGGTAGTGTTCACATGACACACCTCAGGCTTTTAGTAGTCATGTTGCATTGTTTTGTTTTTGTTTTTTTTTTGTGTTGGGTCTTTAATGATTCACATCAGTTTTCACTGAAAATCTTTCTTGTTTCTTGACTGCTTTTAATGGAAAAAAGAATTTTTTTAATAGTCCATGCTTTTGTTAAATAGCTAGAAGAGTTGGTATTTCATTTGGAGAGCAAATCAAAAGTCTTACAGACGTCTTGTACTTCCCTTCTCTGCATGTAATCCCACTGTATCCTGATCCGATGACAACATATAACATGACTTAATGAGGGCTGGGTTTGCAGACCAGAGGCAGAGGAATAAAGAAACTAAATGACCTTTCCTGTCAGTTGAACCAGAGATACTCCTCCACTCCCTCGTGTTTTAATTAACCTTTCCTGTCATCCGAAACAGCAGAAATAAATTTGTTATAATCTCTCTTCTCCACGCAGGAAGTGAACTCACTACTTAAATCAATCTGTCTCTGCTCTTGATTTGTGCAGTGGGAGACAGGTGTCCCTGATTTGATGTGAGGATCAGAGAGCTCTACTTCTATTTCTATGTACACACACTCACAAGTGCACACACATACACAGTGTTTCAGTGGCAGACAAGCGTGAAGAGCATCTGAGTGACAGCATCCGGAAGCTCAGAGATAAGACATAATCTGGTGCCAATTATTTGTCCTTGACAGGCACAGGTAAGCAGCAATCAGCTCCAGTGACATGTGTTCTGAGTCAATATTCCTGCTCCCAGTGGGGGGTGAGAGACTGATTATGAGGTGCTGAATGGAGGCAAACAAAAAGCTGCGACAGGTTGGGCTGATAAGGCTTCTTGCTGCTTTTGTAGCCCCTCTGATATTTGCAATGACCTCTCTGGCCTGTGCAGCACCTACAAGGATTCACCAGACTCAAGCATTCAGTATGAACTTGGGATTTGCACTTAAATGATGTACATACTTTCAATCATTTATAGAATGCATTTAAAAGACACAGATACAACCAAAAGACCCTTAAAACCCAACTGGTCAGTGTCAGATATGTCGAGGCAATGTGCTGTAACATTTTGGAAATACACATCATTTACTTTCTTATCAAGAGTTGGTAGGGATGATCTATATGCTGGCATGTTAAATATGTAGCTAAAGTTTGGATGCTTTTAGCTTAGCTCAATGTGGTGGGAAGCAGTGGAAAACAGCTAGTCTTACTTAGTCCAAATACACCTACCTGCACTTAAAAGTCTCACTAATTAGCACATTATTTTCTTATTTGTTAACCTTTTCACACAAAAAGGAAAATGTAAGAATGACCATTTTGTTTTTGCATGGAATTGTGTGCCATAAGAGCAGCAAATGTCAGCTAGCAATGACTTCCTCCTTGTAAAACTTTGGTGCTTTGACATTTCTGTTTTTGTACGGATCAAACAAATAAGATACTATAAACTGGAGTTAGTGAGCTTTAAAGACGATTTTAGGCCTAGTTTTTCAATAAATCATGGTTATTTATTTCCCTCTGCCTCCAGCTATTATGCAAAGCTAAGCTAAGCTAATCTTCTCCTGGATTCAGCTCCATACTCATCTGTACAAACATTGAGTTGTACTGATCTTCCAACTTTTGCCAAAAAAAAATAAGCATTTTTGCCAAAATGTTGAACTTTTTCCATGAGATTTGGAAAATGTAACTTACATGGTTAAAGGTAATCAGGTTTGATTGTGTGTCACTATATAAAGAAAATCCGCAAAGACACATCCGTGCATGCATGGTTGCAGACAAGCTGCAGCAAGGTGGGGCCACACCTCTGTTTTAAGTGAACATGAGTCGATTGGGGAATTCAGACAACATGCCGGGGATGCCTGGGCAGGTATTTGGGATTTTCTGCTGCCTGATTCTTTAGACCCCCCCTTCTCCTTCACCCGTAACACACTCATACACTGACGGGAAAGGAGGGCAGATCTTTAAGGCTGATAGCGGCATTAAAAGAAGTTGCAGCCATGTCTGGGAGCTGCATCTTTCGTCATCTCCTTACAAATGCAAAACAGAGGTCCCCTCCGTCCCTTTGAGGTTTACCACAGAAATATACTCCATGGTATGAAGCTTTGCTGAAAGGCTACATACCTTGGCAAAGAGTGACCACAGTGCAGAGGGGTCACATCAACAGGTGGACAGACGACAGGCTCAGTTTACCGGCAGATGTCACTCATATTCTGGGGCAGTAGATTTAAGGGGGGATTCTATCCCACAAAAAAATATCTTCAACAAACTTATGAAAATCCCACACTCTGGAAGGAAAAAAACAATTTAGTTTTGTTTTCCTGTGTGCCTGGTAGTGATTACAAAGACCTTGCCAGGAAACACTGATGTACACCAGATCCTGTGTTCTTATTCACTTGTGCCCTCTCATTGCTGAATTTACCATCTCAGTATAAAGTCAACTGTTTAATGAAAATGTCAAGGCTGTGTCTTGTTTGTAACATTTATCTTGGCATTGCCAATTCAGGCTGAGCTGCAACATGCAGGCATCTTTCAGAGAAAATTAATTTGTGCTGAAAATAGAGCTCGTGAGCACTTTGAGGTGGACTGTTATCATACCCGACTCCTTATCTCACCGCGCCACAGGCATCATTTCAAAGAAAATGTGTCTTAGCATGTCTCGTCTCGCAAGGATGTAATATTTCTCCTAAGTGCAAGATTGTCGCTTCGTTTTCAGAGATTAAAATGGCAAGATGAATGGAGTTAATGTACAATATAACTGTAATAGGGTCATTGTATTTCAGCTGAAGGGACATGTAGAGTTCATGCAGGCTTGAAATGGGCTTCAGAATGAGTCCCGTGTGCTGAAGATGTCAGGAGAATCTTGTAAGTGAGAAGCAGTCCTGGTTTACTCACGATTCCTCCCATTATGTCCCGTATACCATAATCCCCTGCAGTTTGATTTTATAAAGCATACAAATAAGGGTGTAAAATGAGACTAAGAAAGTGCAAACATGCTTTGGACAGTTCTTTCTTCTTAGATTGTCAGTATAACACAATTAATAAATCAGAAATATGCAGACCTCTTTAAAATACAATCTCATCAAACACAGCTAGACATCCTGTCTGTTATGTGTCAGTGAGTCTGAAATATGAGCTTTGGAAAAATGAGGCGAAAGTGATGTGTTTGAATCTTGTTGTTGAATCCAAACCACGATATAATTTGCAGTTTATGAAATTTTTTAGAAGTGCTTCACACAGTTTACTTTGACATGTTTTAGAACCTGATGTGTGTAAACTGTAAAAAAAAAAAATGTTTTCTCATTTCCGCAAAGTAATCCCCTCAAGTTGAACGTCATCTTGTATTTTGTGTTTGTTAGCAGTCAGTGTTGATAAAGTGATGACTTTGAACCTCACTGGCCGCTGTTTTTTTTTTTTTTTCTTCATGACATGCGGGTCATTCGGGTCATTTTTTCAGCTTTAAATTAGGTCTGCTACTAAAGCAATAGATATTGATCCAGTGATCCAGAGTCTAAAGAAAGAGGGAGAGATGACAGACTGTCAGACACGCGGAGTCAGTGGGTGTTAACTGATAATCTGCTCGGATGAATGTCGATTTGTAATGTAGCAGGTTATCAGTCTGTCTGCCTGTCTGCCTGTCCCGTCTGTCTGTCTCTCTGCTCTCATTTAACTTCTCGGTGACCTGTAACCGCTGTAGGACTCCTGGCAGCAGGGCCCCCACCATGTAGATGCCCCTGAGTGTGAATCTGAGTTGCAGAGGTGATAAATGTGGGATGTCAGCTGGTGACGTCTGATGTCCCTGAAACTCTGGTATCGTTCAACCACTGAACCTGCCAGAACAGCAAACTGACTGATTGTGTGGTTGACAAGCAGACAGGGACAGACAATGAGACGAGATGTTTATATGTTTATGGAGAAAGGGTGACATTTGGGATGTGTCTGTATTTGTGTATGTGTGTGTGTGTGTACTGTTTTTGCACTGGCATTCATGCTTAACATAGGACATCCAGTGGGGCTGTGATTTATCATCAAGTTGCTGTCACCGCCTGCACTCGTGTCCTAGTTCACTCGTCCTTGCGCTCTGCTCTAAAGTTATAGTCTGAAAATATTTTAGTTCAGGTTCATATTAATCAATACTGCTGGTAGCAGCAAGAAAGTTTGAGGCAACCACAAGCACTTTTATCTGCAGGAACACAACAAAAGAGAAGTTAATGTATCTGTTTGTGAAGTGCAGCTAAATAAACTCACTTTTCAATAAAGAGCTCACTCAATAATTGATCGTGTTCCATCATGCCATGAGGAACCATGATTTGATTTTGTGTTGCACGTGTTACAAGTAGTTTTAATACAAAAGAGCACAGTAAAGGGAGCTGGATGTTGGACCTTTGCTGAGTTTGCAGGTTGTTGCTGGGCAGCTCATCGTGGCTGCTCCCTGCACTTTTTAAAAACTTCTCCATTGTAAAGAGGTGAAAGAGAACCATGTTGTTTTCAAGCAGCAGAAGGAAATGTTTGAGTCTGCAGTAACTTGATGCAGCTGGGACGCAAACAGTAAACAGTGAGGCTGATATTAATGAGATGAAGTTACAAACAGTAATGTGGCATGCACACATCACTTCCCCCTGTAGGCAATATGAATCCCACATGGGAATGACTGACTGCCACTGAAAATGTAAACCACCATAATGAGAGGTAATTACAAATTTTAAATGTTCTATTTGTAGAGTTACCACTGTGCTCCGACCAAACCGGTCATTACCATATGTACATGCATACAAAAGATTGTTGCATACATGGGTTTGTTTGATCATCTGACCAGTAATACTAAAAACGTTCAGGCCAACGCAGTGAAATCACTGCAAAGGCTGAGATGGCAGTCAGTTAATTAGGTAAACTCACTCCAGTGCAACCCTCTCTGTTTTATGGACATTTTTAGACGCATTGACTGGGTTTTGCTACATATGCTGACCAAAAATAGCATCTAAAATGGAGTGTGATTTCTTACACATCTTCAGAATTACACCTTTAAATATGTATTAAATTTCATATTTAAATCCATTTTGATTCAACAGATAAAAATAAACTCCTGTTATATTTTTTTAGCAACTCACTTTATTAGTATTTTATTTTAAATTGATTTTGAATCAATAATTCTGATAAATCTGTACAGAAGTCTGCCAAACAAAACTGCAACAAATTCTTATCACCACATTAGGATTCCTCTGAAAGTCCATAGACTCACAGGTCTACTATAATTCTCCTGGAGAGTGACAACAAATAGTGAAACATATGTGTTTGGAGGCAACTTATGAGAATTACATGGCTGACAGCCATGTCTATTCCTGTTTACTACCTTATCCACCCCACAGCGTGCGGTGATGCTGCACCGTGACGGTGGTATTTCACAGTTCCTGAAGGAGCTCATCGCTTCAACAGCTGAGAAGCTTTCTGGCAGGGGATTCACGTCAAATTCAAGATATCCTGTGCAGGTGGAAACATCAAGCCGTCTTTCATTTTATTAAAGAAACGAGAAAATGTGCTTCCTCCTGGTCATGAAAAGCTGTTTTTCGGAAGTCTTTCTCATCTTCAGTGAGTCTCAGACTTGGCTGAGGAGAACAGAAGGGGCGTTTGTCTGCTCCCATTGAAGTGGAACATGAACAGGCCCTCTCCTCTGCTTTTTCACTGCAAATAGAACAGCACAAGTGCCGGCTCAACTTTCTCAAGCTCCACTTTCCCAAATGTAGTTTGAAAGAGAGCAAGAGAAAGGGAGAGACATCCTATCAGATTCTCTAACAGCTTGGGAGGTAATGGGAAGACCGGGAGAAGAAGCTGCTTTCCGTACACCAGATCTCCACTTATCTCCCCTCACACCCAGAGTGTAACCGAAACTCACCCTCACACACCATAGTGTGCTTCGAGCAGCATGTGAGCCATTTGAGAGAAGTTTTATAGTAGAATAGCTTCAACAGTGATATGGAGGGTAGGATGCAGCCATGTGATATGATGTGAGACTAAGCCTGGGAGTGGTCGGCATCTCCTCTGCTGCAGCTGAAATGGAGATAATGGTGACAGCCGTCATCTCCATCACAGCTCAATAGCATTAAAAAAAAAAAAGGGTTAGGCAAAGCCAGGGTTGGGCTGCCAAACTCCTGAACACTATCTGCTGTTTGGCTTTTTGTAATAGAAGCCACGTGAGGTGACTACAGCTCAGGATACCAACAGCAATGCAGCATTCAAAAAAAAAAGAGCAGCGCGGTCCAAAATGAGCGGTCATCCTGAGCGCTCTGTACATTCATTCAGCAGCATGTAATCTATCACTCATCTGTGGCTGCTCAGCTCTGACTCTTGTGAGATTTGCTGTATGCCTCCTTGCTTTTGTCAAACCTGTCATAACCAGATTTAGCCCGTCCAGAACCCCATAATGGCAGGATGTAATTGTGGTGCTGAGGATAAAAAAGAACAAACGGCTTTTTTGTAAATGAAATCTGGGAGAGTCTGAGGGAAGATTTGGTGCATCATTAGCATACAATCATGGCTTGAACAATAACATGCTGTGTGCATGTGTGTGTGTGTTTAAGATTTGTGAAGTAAAAAAACAAAAGAATAGATCACCTCTCGTGCATAAAAAATGAAACAACTTTGGCAAATCAGAGGGCATCTCTGTGCCAAAACCAAGCAGCCTACACACATCTCTTGTGACCATGTCTGTGGTTTGTTTCTCAATTTTATTGTGTGTGGGTTTTTTTTCCTTCTACAGAGTTACAGGCACAGTTTGGATATAACAATTTATTTCTACCTCCTTTCTGCCTCTTTACAGAGTTAAAGTCCACCGGCACAGCTCACCACTTCTCCTTTCTGCTGAACTCGACCGATTATCGGATCCTTCGCATGGACGAGGACCACGACCGAATGTACGTGGGAAGCAAAGATTATATCCTCTCTCTGGATCTGCACGACATCAACAAGGAGCCGCTCATAGTAAGAATCATCTCACACAAATATTAGTCCCTGTTGAACTCCACACAAGTTAACATCTAACCAGCTTGTTGATCTCTTCCTGTCAGATCCACTGGCCTGTTGCCCCTCAGAGGAAGACTGAATGTGTCCTGTCAGGCAAAGACACCAATGTAAGTCTTCAAGTAGCATTTCTTAAATTTAAAAGGATCTATACATTAAGTTACGAAATGAAAAAAAAAATTTATTAGCGATTTAGAAGGTTTAATTAACTTTTTCTGTCTTTATTTAGTGGAAATAAATATTTCCTAGTTCCTTCATATCAAATATATGAAGTTATTGGTTCTTGATGTTTAATATTATTGTAAAATTTGTTATGTTTGAGGTTTCAGATTAAAAATGTCACATTTGGTTCCATGAGACTGTGCTTAATGATTTTATGGACTAAATAGATAATTAGGAACTTAAGTTACTTAATATTGTGTAGATATTTTTAAATGTTTTCAGGTAATTCCCTAACCTTCAATTCTAAGTAGTGCAGGAGTAACAGGACCATGAAAGCACAGCTGTAAACTTTCATCCATTCTGATCTGCAGCACATTTAAAAAACATCATTTTATGCGGCGATACTCTGCTGTAAAAAGCACAAGTGTGTTTTCAGTGTGTCTTCTTCACTCTTCATTTGAATACAGCTTTGGAGTCAGTGGAGGACATTTCAAAGCTCCTTCCAATGTGTGACTTGCTGTGAAGCTCTTATTTACTGTCTCTTCGTTGCTGATTGCATACAGCTGCCACCAATTAAAGCTCCGGCAGGAACTTGAAACATGCAACATTCAGTTTAGCCTTCACAGAAAGCTGGAAACATGCTCACAAGCCCACAGTTACACATCTCATACATATCAGAGATACTGCCCTTTAATTTTTCTAAAATAATCTAATTAATATTTTTGCACAGTAATTATTTTTTCCTGTGTTGTCCAGCCAGTCCGAGGAAATGAGTTAGCCGCTGGAAGCCACAGGCCTGTCTGTAGTGTTAATACGATTCAGACGTTCAAACGCAGCCCCCACAAAGAAACTCGTCATTGAAATTCATATAAAAACCAGATCCTTCGCTTTTGATTTTGTTCACACGTTCTGACCCCCGTGAAACACACACACACACACACACACACACATGCATGCATGCATTTCACCCATGTTAGAAGTGAGAGCTTGCAGGAGCCGGTGATGAGACTCTGGCTAATAACCCTGCTCTCCCCTGCTGGTCGAGAGCGCAGGCTGCTGTTTATCCAACTGGAATGTTCATTTATGCGTGTTTGGTGACCCACGCCTCTCACTGCCTCTGGCTACATCCTATTGGCCTCTGTATGTTCATGTGTACATGTATGAGCCTCTGCCTGAGTGGTATGTGCGTGTGTGTGGGTGTGTGCATGTGTGTCAGAGGTGGGTTTGAAATTTCATCACTAAAATAAGAAATAAAATTGGCTACCAGGAGACATCTTGGCAATCATGGTCACTCTTTAGGGAATGACAGATGATGACAATTCAGAAGCAATTCAGCAGCGATGTCGGTTCAGGCAGGAGGTCAAAGGCAATCATCCCCACTGTTCTCTCCGTGGGGGAGCACCACTGTGCGCAGAACAACACACACACACACACACACACACATATATATAAAAAACACACATCCTCTCAAACCTCTGACTTCTGCATCTGTTGTGTTGCTAAGATCTGCCAAAACAGCTCATCCCCCATCCTGAATATATTCTTTTTTTTTTTTCTATGCGTGGTATATCCTTTCTTTTTTCGCCAGCTGTCACTTGAAGCCGACTTGACGGACAAATCTAAACAGATATCATCAGCCTGTACATTGGGAGTTTTGATTTGGGTGGATTGAGAGCAGGGGAGGCGGACAGCTGGTCAGAAAAAAAAAAACCAAAAAAAAAACAGAGATTAGAAAGCTGCAGACCTCGAAAGCGCAGAGCTGTTTTTACCAGCAGCACCTCTTTTTCTGCACTCCACAGAGAAAAGTGTCCTCGTCTGGATTCTTAAAACTCACATAATTAAAATGCTATATAAACCACATCCATGGTGGGATTTTTTTAAAAAGCTCAAAGCAACAAGCATGTTTTTATGTTTTCCTCTTAAAAACCCTAATTGGATTTTAAAATCTCTCATTTCTGAGAGACCAAAATTTTCCCTCAACAGTCGCGTTTGGTCTAACCCAAATGTTTTTCAAGTCCGACAGAACATTAAATTGGTTTTACCCTTAATCTCCACAGAAAACACTTCACAGCTCGGACGCGCTGCTTGCCTTGGTTTTTGTGCCGCACAGTTTTATGGTGTTTGGAAACATTTTTCCCTTTGACAGTGTGGTCTGATCTGAAGCCCGGGCTACGCCGACACGCAGAGCCAGGAAACAGAACTGCCAAACACTAGCCAGCCAACGGCGGAAATGATAGATGTGATGGTTTTAAGTCAAGCAGAGGAGTTATTAACCATCGGCGGGGCTTTATTTATTATGCAACCCTTTTATTTCCATTGCATTTTCATGATTATAATTCTTTATTTTCTAACCCAAGTTTCTAATCCTGTTGGGTTTTGTTTCACTTTCCCTCAGGGAGAATGTGGAAATTTCATCCGTCTGATTGAGCCTTGGAACCGGACCCACCTGTATGTGTGCGGAACAGGCGCGTATAACCCCATCTGCACCTACGTGGACCGAGGACGCAGGTCACAGGTAACCAAAGACGCAGCCGGGCAGCCACGGAGACATTTTGACCCTCACTTTCTACTCCTTTAAAGAACCGTATCTGTCAATCAATCTCGGGTCAGAGACTCTCCTTCTGCTCTTGCTCCTCAGTTTCATGGGCCCTGCTTCTCTTCCATCATTTTCTGCCTCTTACTTTTCATCGATTTGTGCTGTTTCACGGTCTGGGAGACTGAAAGAAAAAAAGCTCAGGGCCAGTCGGCTCTAAATCTCTATTATTATTGCAAAATTGCTGTCGGTGAGGTACCTAACTGCCACCGCTTAGAGACTGTTGAAGCACCAATCTTCTCTCACCACTGGGAATAGCAATGTTGACAGTGTATCTATAGCAAATACCTCATAGTCCTCCTTCCCCCCCCCTCCCCTCAACCCCCCCTCACCTGTTTATACACAGCCGAGCCTGTAGCCTGTCTTCCTCTCTGGCTGAGAGCCTCTGAAAGGCCATCATTACTGATGGAGCCTCTCATCCATCATCAGCCTTGTAGCTCACCCCTCCCTCCGTCCCTTCCTCCATCCATTCC
>JAPZDY010000012.1:12018873-12031627 GCA_029783645.1 Ctenochaetus hawaiiensis | reverse complement strand
TACTGAGTCCAGTTGCCTTCGATTTATTTGCCCAGAATAACTATGACCTGGATGAATGAGAACATTCACAGATATCAATGAAGCACATTTTTAAGTGATTTTTTAGCCATGAAAACTTATCTTATAGAAAAATACTTAAGATTTTAAATAGAAATTTGAGGGGTTTAAGGCTGCAAATAATAGGGTTTTTTTGTTTATTTTTTAAGAATAAAAAATAACTGTCTTTCAGTCAATATTTAAAGTTGTTGAATAGAGTTATTATAACCTTAATGGTCGATTTATTGGTTGTTGCATATGGTACAGTTCCAATCCATACAAATATTTTTCGGTCATACTTTATTTTGTTACTTGAACAAATATCCATGAACAGGTTACAAACACAACTTTGCCATCATTCTGCTTTCACTCGCATATTTCCTACTTGTCAGACTTCATCAGTCAGCTTTGAAGTGTCCAACAAAACTCCAAGCAGACACAGACCCGGTGTTGACACAGATGTTCAAGATGTCCTCTTGCACCGTGGAATAATGAATTCCTGTTTGAGCCACTAACATCAGAAGCATGGTGGATGAGTTTTGGATTGCTTTCAGCATTTTCCTCCACCTCTCCATCTTGCAGATAACTGGCTTTGTGTGCTTTCTGTTCCCCTCAGCAGATCCAATAGTGCTGTGAGAGAGAGTCTGTTTTTCAGCGCCTGTACAATCACAGCTCACACCTCGTCATTGTTACCATGTCTCTAAACTGATGCAGCTGCTTTTAACATCTAAATATAATCAAAGTGCCTTTTACACGCTGCATTCGGAGAATAACCTTCCCCTCACATGCAAGAAAGATTCCTTAAACAGGATGAGTCTGTTACCAAGTGAGAAACAAAAGCAAGACAATTATTAATGATGTTTTTCCCAAATTTTCCACCACTTTAGGAATATATTTTCCGGCTTGAACCTGGTAAAGTGGATTCTGGGAAAGGAAAGTGTCCTTATGACCCCAAACTCAACAGCGTGTCTGCTTTGATCAGTAAGTCCTTCCTTATTTTGTTCCCTCATATAAAGTGTCAAGGAAGTTTGAAATAACTACCTGTGTGAAACAAAATGCCTGCAGTTTGTCTCTGCTTTAAGTCAGTACCATTTCAGTGTAAACAAATTTATTCTGTGAATCTTTACACTATTGAATTAAATATGAGCTATTAATTATGTGCATTTTTTGCTTAAAAAATGTCTATGTCAGTTGTTTTAGTAGCTTCTGCTCTGATTATGTAAGTCTAGTACAGTCTAGGGCTGCAAATAAAGGTTAATTTCATTGTCAATTAACCTGACCATGGGTTTTCTCAATAAATAGCTTGATTACACAAGATAACTGTTGGAAAATAAAGGCTGTTAATATTTTCACAGCTCTAGAATAACTTGATTTCTCCAGAGACCTGTCTGAATCCCAAAGACAGTTACTTTGCAATCATAAGAGACAGAGAAATTCAGCTAATCCTAGCATTAGAGAAGCTGCAACCAGAGAATTTTTTGAAATAGTTTTGATCTGATCACTTCAGCTCTGGTACAGTTATAGCTTTATCCATATGTTCACTTGATTTGTCAGACTGATGTGTGTGTGTGTGTGCTCTCGTGTCAGTGGGTGGTCTTTTGTTGTCAGCAGCTTACAGGTGGTCAGTCATGGCTGTTGATCATCAGTGACCTCCCGCCCTCCATGCATGTGTTTGTGTGTGTGTGGATGTGAGTGTGTGTGACAGAGAGAAAAAGACAGGGAAAGATACAGAGACCATCTCTTTTTCTTACGCTATGTCAGCTCAATTCCAGCTGACCCGAGCAAACTATAACACCAAGAAAGTCATCTGCAGGTCGTCTCAACATAACTGGCTGCACAGAAACATACCACAGTGTGGAAGACAGAGGAGGCTGGAAATCCCCTGGTCTGAGCTTTAGGACTTATCTTTCTTCACACTTACTTCTTCATGACGTTTCTCATCTACGTCCCTGACATGTCAAAACAGTGGACAAGCAGTAAAGACACAGCTTGTTTTTTAAAATGCATCAAAAATGACCTTTTCTGGCGTCAGACATGATTTGTCACTTCTAATTTCTTTGGTGTTTCTGACTGACACTTAAAAAACATCACACTTAGGCCTGATGGGGAGGAGTTACCAAACAGCTACAAAATCAGTCTTTGATTGACCTCTGACCTCTGCACCATGAATCCAGCTGTCCAGTGAAGTTACACTGATTGGCTAATTACGGCAATACACTTGTTAGGTCATATTTAACCCAAATGTGACATTTTTGCTGGATCAAGTTGGATGAGATTTTTAAAGTATGATGTGTTTTGGACTTTGTGTGTGTGTGTGTGTTCGTGTGTGTTCTTAATTACAAAGAAATTATAATCCTCTTGCAGCGTAGAAACTTTAAAACACAGCTGCTGTTCGTGCCACCGATCTGATTTTTAATGAAACCTGCAAGAATGATGCAACTGTTTATCAAAGTTTCAATCAGACGTGTTAGACAACATGTTCTCTACTTGAACCTAAAATAATATTTCACCTGCCGTGACTTCACATCCACACCTCCCTTCCCTTCTCTTCTCTCTGACTGACAGATGGAGAGCTGTATGCAGGGGTCTACATTGATTTCATGGGAACAGACTCGGCTATCTTCCGTACACTGGGCAAGCAGACAGCCATGAGGACTGATCAGTACAACTCCAGATGGTTAAACGGTAACGTCTCAACTCACGGCTTGTTCTGCAGCCAGCATTATTTCTTTCACTCATCTCTTTCCAGGCCGCTGTTAATTTATTCTGCAGCTCCTGAACCACATTTCTATAATGTTTCACTTAACTTCCTGTATGTTGCCCCACCAACACGCCACGCTCCATCCATTCCTGGAGCCGTGTCATCTAGGAATGAGATTGTTGATCTTTACAGCCCGCTCCACATGACCACATGACCACATGATCACTTGACTCGAGGCATAAAATGCACTATGCTAATTGTTGAATGCTTGCATGCAGAGGCTGACTGCGAGGTCAATAATGTAGTATTAAGGGGAAAATCACTGAATGTCAATAATGACTGAGAGCAGCTTCCACTCTTTAATGAGCTGTGATTTAAAAACGCTGGTTGGGGGGCTTTTGGTTGATGTTGCCAAATCAGTCACAGCACCGCCACCCCCCTCCCCTTGTTGTTGGCTCCCAGATATTCCTCTGACCCTGTTGCCCTGACAACAGTCCCCTGGTAGTGGTACATTGAATCAGGACACCTGAGTCCTGCTAATCAGCCATGTGGAATCCCTCGGATACTTCCCCTCCCCCCATCGCACGGTTCCCGGTTACTTCCCCCTCCATCTAGTTTTGGTTCGTCCTCATTTGGGACCCTGGTCGGTCATAACAGGGAGGGGCATCCTTTGTTGCGTGCCCAGTGGTGACCCAGTAAGTCAGCCAGTGGGAGCGCACTATGATGCCATATTGAGCATTGTCACTAGGAAGAAATAAAGGGGTGGGTTAATAAAAGTGCTGCTCTTGGCCTCGGGCTGGTATTATTTATGTTACAGCAGTAATCATCCTCAGTAGAGCTCTGCCTCAACCAGTTTCACTGTCAAGAGTGTGTGTGTGACTTAATCCAAATCTCCACCGTTTTGACTTACAGACTGAGCCTTCACAGACTTTCAGTCATTGATACAGTGACATTTTCACAATCATCACATCGAGTCAGTGTCAAGGGACAAAATGTGCCATAAAACAGGACTGAAAGGCCAACTTATTTATAATGATATGATCTGTAATCCCCCATGGTGTCACCCATCTCAGAAAATTTTTCTTTAAGGTCAAGTGTTTGAAGAGACAGTTAAAGGATGGGTTCATGTTTTCTTTGTCTGTCTTAAAATGACAAGTCAGGTGTCAATGTTAACATTAAAACAGTTTTTGCTTCCTTTAACCATATTAATAATATTATTTATATAGTCCCTTTACAAACGATGTTTTCTAAACACTTTGACGTACAGAGCGAAAAGTAGGACACTTAGGAGGTCAATATAAGAATCAAAAACCAAACAGCTGAAAGAGCAAATTAAAGGGAAGTGAAAATGAAGTTAAAAGAAGACTAAAATAAAAATGCAAATATAAAATGTCATTTTAACTAAATAAATATACAGAAAAAAACAAGAGATTTGTGAAAAAATGCATTTCAAAGTTTTGCAGAAATAACATGAGGCTTGGTCGGCTTGTTTCTTCCAAACTGACAGTCTTTTTACTGAATTATTCTCTGTTCCTGTTACTGCTGCACCACAGCGCACCAAAGACACTCAGTCCAAAATAATTAAAGAGGGAATTTCAAACTAAAAATTTTGGAAGGTATCTATTTGATAAGTCTAACTCAGACTTCTGCAGCCTCATATTAGTGTAGCTTCAGTTTTTGCACTGGATAAAGGCTGAACAGGAGGGAAGATTACAGCTACCAAAAAAAGTTCCAGTTTACATATGAGCATGTGAGTTTGTTTGAAGACAGACTTGAAATCTCTGAGTTAACACATCCGTGAAAGGATAAATTAAACAGGACAAAAGCTCAGTTTGATCCGAATTTTATTTTTTAAATATTCACACTTGTGTTTATATTAAAGTCCTGTTGGGGATCATCACATCATAGCTGGTCTGCTTATATTTTTCTTGGCTGTTGGATTGATATTTGCATTCCTTTCTTTGATATTGTTGGCACCATTTTCCTTTAAATTAAGGGTAATAATTTGAGTGATTTGTAGTCAAATCTTCATGCCAAGTGTACTCTCTGCAAGTCCACAAAGAGTCCACTTGAGGATTGATTTGATGGTTTGTGGATTTCAACAGGTTTCTGCACTTGTGGCTGCCCTGGGTACAAGCCCTTTAAGTGCTATAAAGTCTGGACATTTTGAGCAGAAAAGCTGCTAACGCTCTCTCTCCCTCTCTTCTTTCTTCTTCACAGATCCCACATTCGTCCATGCACACCTCATCCCAGACAGCGCCGAGAAGAATGATGACAAGCTCTACTTCTTCTTCCGCGAGAAAGCCTCCGAGATGGGCCAGAGTCCCATGACCCAGTCCAGGATAGGGCGCATCTGCCTGGTGAGTTATCGCACCAGTCAGTTGATCGTCACAGCTGAAAGGTTTATGTGTCTCCATAATGGTTAGTTATTGTCTGCGCCTGTTTCCTAGTCTCTTTGAGGCCCAGAGAGGAAGTTCCCTATGATCAACGGTAATTTCTGAGCACTAAACAGTAACGCACACCAATTACCGGTCAAAAAACAAAAATCCCTGCTGTTTGCCTCAACAGCTAAGTTTGGAAAGCATTCTGTTATTTTTTGTTCCTGTGGATGAAATATTTGAGTGGCAGAGTTTACTTAAGTCCACATCTGTATACATGCATAGACATCCATACAAAGCCAGAGCTGTGTTTACTCAGCGATGTAGTGCCGTGGGCTGGAGTGTTGTTTTTCACTGGAGACGGACAAACAATGACAAAGAAGTTCAAAACTTTGAAACCATCTGCACATGGACTTCAGAAAAATGTCTCTCAACACGCTCCTGTGTTTGCAAGATACATGCCAAAAGAATGTCATTTACAAGGAATATATTAAACAAGACTCAGATTCTGCAGCCATGCTAGCGGCTCTGTGAGGCTGCACTCAGACACAGCGGTGCTTTGAGCCAAATGCTAACACATGCACGCTAACATGCTCATAATGACAAATATAATCAGTTAATATAAAGCAGTTAAATCTCTGCAATGTTCACAATAATAGTTAGGAAGAGCTAATTTTTATTTAATTAGCTCATAACACAGAGAATCAGTGAGGATGATGACATTAGACATTAGTTTGCAGTTGCATGATCATAAAGAAATACAAAACATACATTTTTAATCCAATGATGGCGCTAGATGAAAAAAAAGCTCTTCCTTTTTTTTTTTTTTTGCATGAGGACATAAATTTATGTACCAAATTTAACAACAGTCCATTTAGATTTGTCAAGATATTTTGATAAAAACAATCAACCTCATGGTGAATATAACCAAAATCCACAGATGACATTGTTTAAAAAATGTAAACATCTGCACAAAATTTGGCACCACTTTGATGAGTAAATACTTACACTGATTGATATTTAAGCAAATTTCATGTCGATGAGTTGAACAAACTGTCAAGAAATTTAACTGCATGGTGCATGTCAATCTGCTGATGGTGCTAGAAGAAAAGTCAGGGGAACATTACAGCTAGCAAGCTTCAACCTCTGAGGAAAATGAATGTTTGTACAAAATCTCTTGGCAGTTTATCAAGTAGCTGTTGAGATTTTAGTCCTGATCAGATTGTGGATCATCTGACCAATTCTTGAGCCATGTTAGCAATAAGCGTCACTATATATAATATTATAGAAACATTTCAATCTGTTTCTGAAACACATTAAAACACAACACCTTTAACCAAAGACCACAAGAATCTGCTAAAACAGACTTCTTTCATACTTGATGTCACAGCAGACAAGGTACCAAATGTAGGTCTCCCAGCTCTGCAAATCATCAGTGTGTTGAGTTACAGCCCATGAATCACGTTCCCAAGACTTGAGTCTTTACCTCAGCAGTAGAAGTTGGCTGACGTCCTGTGCAGATGGGCCAGGCTGAAGCACAGAGCCAATCTTGATTCATACAGGCCCAATGACAACAGACACAGTGCAGTTAGTTCGGATGGTTGTTTTAAACAGCTGTTAGTCAGACACTGCTCAGACTCCTCCTGTGGAGCTGGATGGATGACTACTGTGCATCTTCTCCCCACAGAATGATGACGGTGGACACTGCTGTCTGGTTAACAAGTGGAGCACGTTTCTGAAAGCTCGACTCATCTGCTCTGTGCCTGGAGCCGACGGCATTGAGACACACTTCGATGAACTAAGTGAGTTTAAGATTCTTCATCCCTTGCTGACACAGGCTGAGTATTGATTCCAAGTAGTATTGAATCTTCTATGTTCAAGCAATACCTGCATTTGTACCCAGATCCAGAAAAATGTGACTATTTGTATAATACGTTCACAGCCAATCACCACAAGCGTTATATGATTTAATGCAACATGTGATTGGCCCGCTGATGCAGCAGCCGCAGCCTGTATAGTCTGTAGTGTGGTGGAGCTGAGTAGGTATTTGGTGTTAAATTCAGATTTATTTGTGTAAAAATCAATTGGATGTGATAGAGTGGTGTTTTTTGATTTTACACAACTGAATGCTTCTGTTCAAACGATTGGTATTGCATTAAGCACAAAAAACGAATGTCAAGTGAAGCAGGCTACTCTATTGATATCTGTATCGCTCTTTTGGGCTTCGATCAGTCATTCTTGAACAAACACAGACAGACGCAGATGTTTGTTCGGTGTGCCATGGCTGCCTGTCCTTGTTTGGGAATGTTTGGGGATGTTTGGTCAGATTGAACGTGTTCAATCCCTGTTTGCTCGTGTTTGCTGAAGTTTGGTCAGCTTGCCATGCTTTTCAAACCCAAACAGTACACATGAACCTTTCCCAACAGCCTGTTGTTCTGCTCTGGTTCATTGTTGTCTTAAAGACCACTGCTTGCTTCAGATTTTCACCCGAAATTTGTTGCTTGTTTGAAGACATCTCACCATACCTCAAAATTACAGTCGATATGCTCTGAACTCTTCATTTTTGGGGTCATTTTTGAAGTCAGTTGCTTGAAGTGTTAAGTTTGGTCCGCTGTTTGGTTTAAATTAGTTTGATCACCGTGCCATGATCCTGAGGGTGTTGATATTTATACTGATAGTGCATATTTTCAACTATTTCCCAGCCCTATTATTGACCATTTTAGATAATCTGTGGCACTTTTCTTGCATCCCATCCTCTCACCAGGCCTGTGTCCCTGTGTCCACCACTTTTTAATCATCTGCTGAATACTAGTCAGTGAAGAATTTAACTCAAAGACCAAAAATCTAAAACACTTTGTGGCATTTTTGTACAGATTGTATTCTGTAACTGTGAGAACATAAAGTACATCTGCTTAAAGTGCTTAGCGTGAAGCTTGTAACGGACACATCTCTGACCTGACAGAAACACTGGCAGATGGAAAGTGAGAATTCTTACATGACTGTGTAACAAAGGCCTCCAGATGGACTTCTTGTTGACAGATTCAGTATCAACAACTTTGCTCATTCGTAGCGTTCTCCTTTTTTTGACCTCTGTTTGCTTTGCATGCTTTCACCATGATGTTACAGTTTTAAGACGTTCAGCATTAACATCTACTCAGATTTTGCTGCAGTGTGTGTTTGTGTGTGTGTGTGTGTGTGTGTGTGAGCCAACAGCTTGCTGAACAGGAAGGACACACACAGTTACATACACACACAGCAAAGCAGCACTCACAGCAGCATGTGTCTGCTTATGTGCAGCAACACTGGGAAGCTGCAGCTTTAGATTAAGGTATCACTGACTCTTGCATGTTAAGCTTGACACGTCTGTTGCTTTGAACATCAACACGGATCTTGTACAGTAGGTTACATTCCGTAAGGTAGCATCCTTACTGTAAGACTGATCACTTCAGGCATCAAAAACAAGCTTCGGAGAGAATTTGTACTTTAGAAAAAGAAACAAAGGATAGAAAAGCAAACACATACACACACACGCACACAAGCATACAGAGTAATCAAAGTAATGAGCGGCTGGGATCATCCTGCCCTGTTCATCATTCACATGAATGACAGGATTAAGAAGGGATTTGTGGTATCCTTGAAATTATAAAGACTGGTGGTATGAGCAGCAAATCTTCCACTACTTTCCACTGGTTTTGCCTCATTTTAGTAGAAAAATGTGCTCTCACTGGGATTAACACAAGACTCAGTGATAAAATAAAAAACTTTGCAATTCATTGTGATTTAATCTGCAAGCTGAAATCTAACTAGAGCTTTTCTGAGACCAGCTGACAAGATGGACACAAGTTAAACTCAAATGAAAGGCTGTATAGGATTTAGTGGCACTGAAGTTACAGATAACATCCAAACTGAATATGCCTCCACTGCTTCCAAGTGTGTAGGACAACCTATGGTGGGAGCAAAACTATCAAAAGGCCCTCTTTAACACCAGTATTTGGTTTGTCCATTTTAGAAATATGGCAGTGCAGTGGCTATGGAAGAGGTGCCGCTCCCTCTGTAGATATAAAAAGCTCATTTTAAGGTAAAGAAAACACAACAATTCTTCTTTACAGGGAATTATACATTAATGAAAACATATTTAATGAATGTTATGTTCCATTTCTGCCACATTTTACAAAAAAAGACCCTCTAAATTACACACTGGACCTTTAATGATGCTCACTCAAGTTTCAGGTCTTGTGTGCAAGGCAGATTTTCAAAGAAATAGCAGAAAATCCATACACAGAATAAATGTTACCCCTAGTTGAATAGCACAGAATATATTTCATGAAAGAACTGAATTTGAAATAAATTCAGTGTAATGCACTTTTCTGAGAATTTTTTGTTTTCATAAATTTGATTAAAAAATATATATGTGTATGTTTTTATACACATAATGTCATTTGGTGGAACTGAATGCTGTCCAAATGGAAGGAAATTGTATTTCATGTATAGCATTAGAAACTAATGTAATTATTGCACTATAATAATTCAAAAAATGATCACAAATTAGCATAAATAATAATTAGTAAGGGGCCTTAAGGCTGTTTTGCATGTAAAGTTGCACTTAAACACACCCCACAGGGTACAGCTGATGGCCAACAACATCCACACACATTTCTCTTTAAGTCTTTACTGTTTTCATTCAGATGGATTGTGAAGGATTTGAATAATTCACCCAGTAACGGTGCGTCAAGTGCAGCTATGAGCTAAATCAACATCTCTTATTCCTGCTGTGATGAAGCTTTGCAGGTTGCGAATGTACCTCATGCATTAAGAGCACTCTGTCAGGCACAAAAGAGCTCTCTTCCGTGAGCATTGCTGTACTTTTTTTCGCCGTCTACCCGCAGCGCAGCAGGTCAGTTGTCGTTTCAGCAGGCAGATGAGCACTCGCGGTGAGGTCATTGTGAGTCCTGAGGGGCGGCGAAAGGATCCCACAGCACTGCGGTCGTCCCTCCCGCAACCACAGACAGTCTGGTAGAAATGCATTCTGTCTCCAGTCCCGCCGGTCCTGCCGGAGCTCAGCAGAGGCATCAGAGTGGTTGCAAGAGGACTCTGGGGAGAGCGTGGAGTAGATTCAGATGGTGAGACAGAGGCAAAGAGAGGAGAAAGCATTCAGTGCTTTACCCAGGGAGAGGAGTGTAAAGAGAGTGGGAAAGAGCCACACAGCGAAAATGTCTGCCAGACACAAATGAGAATGAATGTGTGGGCGGTAAAGTTTTATTGCCTTTTCTGAAATGTAATTATAGTGAAACATTGTTTTTTCATTGAGTTATTTTTTTTTATGTCGCTGCAGACCACAAATCCCAAAACATCTTTTACTATATGCGAGGACAAAGGTGCTTTTGTTGTTGCTTTTCGTTTAAATTTTTCTCTGTATTCATTCTAAGTGGACATTTCAATTACATATTTCGGCTTTCAGAGTGGGTAACAAGGAGATAATGAAAAATCTGAAGTCATTCGACAGCCTCTCTTCCATCCAGTAACTATTCGCTGAATGTCTCACTCACTTTCTCCTCTTTTTACTGTTCAAAAATATCTTATTTATCCCATCTCTTTGTGTTCTTTCTGTGCTTACAGCTATCAGAGATGTTTTTCTGCCTCAAAGACTCTGTCTCTTATCTGACACATCAGAAACAAAAATTGCAATGCCAGTGATGCAACTTGTTCACATATCCTGATTTATTTCTTCTCTCTCTTTCATTGCGCTCTGTCTGTAGCCAGGAGGCCTGTCAAACTGGCGTCAGATGGGTTGTGAATTTCGACTTTGTTTGCCAAAAGTTAATTCTTGCTTTAGTGCGCAGCCGTTACCTGTCATTTTACATGCACTGGAATGCGAGATCTTTTCCTGAAATGATTTCGAAGTCATGATCAAAGGAGCTTTTGTTGATTTTGCAGCTTTGCAGAGTGAGAAGTTGTGTTTTCTTATGAGAGATGTGAATTTAAGCTGCCTCATGTTTGTTTCATGCACACCAGGTAACACCCTGAGCACAAGAATCAACTCATGTGTTTGCACATTTCACCCTCAGCTCCACCTGCATATTTCTGGCCTAACATATTGTTTTTTTACAAGCTGTTTCTCACATTTATTCGGGTGAAATGCAAAAGATAAATCTAAGCGGACAGCTCTACGTTGGTACTGATTTAAGCCAGATTTATGTGTTGCTTCTAGTTTCATGGATAACTATGAAAAGGATCACGGGTTACAAAACAGAGGATAGAATTTCCTACCCTTTTATTTTAATTGGCATTTTCTAAAGACTTTTTACTACAGATAATAGTTGTCCTTGTCTTTTCAAGGCTATTTAAAACAAGCAATCTGAGCTATTTTCTCTATTTTCTCATTGATGCACAGCATTAAATAGACCTGTTAGCTGCCGGTGAAGTGTTATTCTACTAAATCTGTCTAATAAGAATTCATTTTAGTTTTCTTCCTTATTGTTTTTACTTTCATTTTCTCTTATTAAGCTATCAGAGGACACGCAGACAGGGGTTCATAACTGCCTCAGCCCCACAGTCACTGCATGCATATGGCTCCTATTAAAGTCATGTTTCACCAGAGATCTCTGTTTCACTGATATTCCCTGTTGAGACTCAGGAACTGTAGTTTCAGCATTAGAGGAATTTTGGATTCAGGATCTTATTGAGGCTCTGCTAACCACAATTCATGGGGAACTTTTCCCTTAAAACCTCCCTCACTGCATTTCAGAGGGAAATATTGTACTTATTACTCCACTGCATTTGTTTGACAGCTGTAGTTACTAGTTACTTTGCAGACACAAAAGGATATTAAAAACTTGTTTAATATAATTGATGGTTAAAGATTAGACCAGTGCCTTTTGAACTGGCTTGGCAGCATTTGCAAAACAGCTGTATCTAGTTGTGTGTCCTCCTCACATGTTGTGTGCCTCTATGAAAATGTGATTTCCCCTTTCATAGATAGTATTTATTTGAATAATTGGCCGTGGCTAAAGAGGTCAATTTATCCAGTCCACTGGAAACAGCTTAAACTGATCTCATCTGTTCTGGTCAAATCTATCACAATAATAACATTTTTTTGAACCATTTTTTTTTTATCTTTCTATTATATGTCATTAAATAAAAAAAAAAAAACATTCTTTTATTTTTCCATATGTTGTAACAAATAAAAAAAACAAGATAAGCACTGTTAATAAACTATTTAATTACTGTAGTCAAGTTATTTAAGTAATATTTGTATTACTCAAGCTTTTTTGATCCATACAAGCAGTTGATCATTGTTACTGTTGTTATTTTTCACAAAATCTGCAAAGATTAAAAAAGGTGTAAAAAATAAACACATTTGTCTAGCAAAACTTGTTTTATCTGCTTTCCTCCTCATGAATTATGTCACAACCCTTCAGACTTATCTGATAACTCTTTACTGGGGTCCTGACCCCTGTGGGGGGGGGGGTTCTAGATTGGACCCTTGATAGGATCCTTGTTTGGCAACCACTGGACTAAAGTGCATAACTGTATCTTAAGTGGGTAAAACTAGCTTCAAATCGACAAGTTACTGTTTTTTTTTTCTTTTCCAAAATATTTTTTATTGCTTTTCTCATTTCAGATTACAACACATATGCCT
>JAPZDY010000012.1:12004150-12018773 GCA_029783645.1 Ctenochaetus hawaiiensis | reverse complement strand
GTTCTAAAGAGCCATTTGTATTGTAATAATCTGCCTCTTGTGTTAACACTCCAGGTTTGTGCTAAAAGGCAGGCCTTTTGCCATTCCTCTGTGGGAATATCAACCGACAAGTTACTGTTACTGTAAAATCCCACATGCACTGATGCATCAGTATCAATCTATGTTTTATGAGCCTACGTAATAATGAGTCATTGCTCCTGTTTTCCTGCATAATAAATACATTTGCTTCTGATATTTTAAGTGCATTATGGTGATAATACTTCTATGTAGGGCTCTTAGTTGCAATGTTTTGGTTTCTTTTTATTGGGGTCAATGTGCTTTTACCTGATGAACTTTTAAAGGTGTATGACAGTGACTAATTACACTAAATCGTGTTTTTTTTCTTTTAGGGGATGTGTATATCCAGCCGACTCAAGACACCAAGAATCCTGTCATATACGGAGTCTTCTCTGTTTCAGGGTGAGTGACTGACAGCTTTGTCAAACTCTCTAACTTTCATGCAGTCTGGAATGGAGGTGTATTTTAGTTTCCTCCTGCAGTCTCTGCTCATTTTCTCACAGCCTGAAGGTGTCGTCTCTCTCTCTGATATTGAGATGCTGTGTTGAGTATGGCCTGTCAGATTCAGGCTACAAAGACAAAAACAGGGCTGTGCATCTGGAGCCCAGAGGGATTCGTGCTTCTCTGAGAGACTGATCGTGCCTATAGTTCCTTATAGGTCAGGTTTGATGGCAAGTTGTCATTCAGCACGCAGCATTAAAATTCAAGGGAACCACCCAGACATGAGAATTGAGATTCCGACTGCACACAAGCAGGGAGAGGTGCGCTCTGAGTCATAATAAACCCGTCTTGATTAATGTATTTGAGAAACAAATACTGTTATTGTTTCCATCCTCTCCTCAGGCATCAGGCACATTTAAACCCAGCTGATAACAACACATGCGGTGCTAATGATAGAGGCCCATGACAGGAGTTACAAACATAGTACACCCACCACGCAGCAGCGAGAGCCTGAGCTCTGGCGATTGTCTGCAGAACGTGGGTGTTTGTATGTCAGTGTGTCAGACAGCTTGACTCTGGTTCAGTCGGTTTAGGAGTGTGTTTGTGCATCAGAATGTTTCAGTGTGTTCCTGTAAAGAGGCAGCCTGAGTACGTGGGAAGGAAGTAGATTGTACCAGCCGCAGAGAACGCCCGTAGTAATTATCCCAGGGAGTGAGTTAATCTGCATCCTCTGAGCTGCTGTCTCTGTGTGCTCACGCTTTCTCTCTTGCCCTCCTCCAGATCTGTGTTTAAAGGCTCGGCAGTGTGCGTCTACTCCATGGCCGACATCCGTATGGTCTTTAATGGGCCTTTTGCCCACAAGGAAGGGCCCAACTACCAGTGGGTTGCGTACACTGGGAAGATCCCCTACCCACGACCTGGCACTGTGAGTTAAAAACAATAAAACATGTGTCATCTTTTTAAAAAAACAATGTGGTTTTATTGTTGAATAAATGTAATATTTGAATTGTTGACAGCTGATCTGTTGTTTTCATCGTTAGTGTCCTGGAGGCACTTTCACCCCAAACATGAAATCCACAAAGGATTACCCAGACGAGGTTATCAACTTCATGAGAAACCACCCTACCATGTACAATGCCGTATACCCAGTGCACAAGCGCCCCCTGGTGGTCAGAACCAACGTGGACTATGAGTTCACCACAATTGCAGTGGACCAGGTGGCAGCTGCTGATGGGAGCTATGAAGTCCTCTTTCTGGGAACAGGTCAGAGCCTAAAGGTCTTAACTGACATTATGAGATGAATGTATATTTATCCAATAGATTTGTCATCATACAGTTTTTTGTTTATTGTTAAGTATACGTCCTCTATCCTTGGGTCTGTCTAGATGGGTTCAGTTCGAGGAATTTTCTGAGCAGTTTCTCACTAAAAAGTGGATGGATGAAATATGTGCAGTCTTAGTAGAAAGTTAAGGTCAGAGGTTCAGGGGTTTCAGCATCAATAAGGCCTGTAATTTGAGTTGTTTCTCTCTTGTGTTTTGTAGATCGGGGGTCAGTGCAGAAAGTGATCGTCCTGCCGAGAGACGACTTGCAGACAGAGGAGCTGGTCTTAGAGGAAGTGGAGGTCTTCAAGGTCTGATCTCTTTCTCTTTACTCTTTCTCTCTCCGTCCTTCTCCTAAGTTTGTTATCCGAAGCAAAAAATGAATAACTAAATATTTATTGTCAGCTCATTTAATGCCTTTTTCAACTGTATCACTGTAGGTTCCCACACCGATTACCACCATGAAGATTTCATCCAAACGGGTATGTTACTTTAAGTGGTTTTTACCAAATATTTAGGTCAATTCAAATAAGAAAATCTGAAACTTTTTGTAAAACTTTCAGGTTTTACTTCAAAATGTGGCAACACTTCAGTTCACACTTTCCATAGCTTTATACAACTTCTTACAAAGAATTTATGTAAATTGTTAATTCTAAAAAAAAAGACCTTAAAATAAGGTGATCCAAAATGTTTATATCTGATTAGTTTATTTTCTTATGTTTATCTCTGTTTTTTTTTAACAGCAACAACTCTATGTGGGATCAGTCTTGGGAGTGACTCACCTGGCTCTCCATCGCTGTGATGTGTATGGGGAGGCCTGTGCAGACTGCTGCCTGGCCAGAGACCCGTACTGCGCCTGGGACGGCAAATCCTGCTCCAGATACTCATCCTCACAAAAGAGGTGAAGATTAAGATACAAACACATGTGGTACAATCTTTATTGTTCGTGTGTGATTGGAATATTTTCCTTTATACTTGTAACACATGATATATTTTTTTTTTATTTCCGTTTGTTGATCTGACCCCTTCAGACGGAGCCGTCGGCAGGATGTAAAGTACGGCAACCCAATCCGTCAGTGCAGAGGTTACAACTCGAACAGTGAGTGTCAGGACAAATGTGTGTTAGAGCCATGCAGTACACACACATTTTTAAAGCAAAAATACAAAAACACTAAAATAGAAACAGCATTGTTCTAGATTACTTATTGGCTTGTTAATCCAGTTTATTCACTGCTTACCTCCTTGACTGTCCTCTTTTCATCGATCTGTCTGTCTAATTTATACATTTTCTGAGGAATAATATAAAACATGTCTTTATATAAATCTTATAGCCAATAAGAATACTCTGGAGACAGTTCAGTATGGGGTGGAGGGCAGCACTACGTTCCTTGAGTGTCAGGCCAGATCTCCTCATGTGTCTCTCAAGTGGCACCTACAAAAGGAAAACAGCGACAGGAGGAAAGAGGTGAGAAAAAAATGGCATTACAGAGAAGATGACTTTATGTTTCCACAGCTGTTTGAAGCTGTCTTCAAAAACATAACTACAGTGCATGTCTGGAGATAAAAATTTCACATTTTATATATTCACTAACAGATTCGCTCAGAGGGTCGCATCCTGAAAACAGAACAAGGACTTCTGATCCGCTCACTGCAGTCTTCTGACAGCGGCATCTACCAGTGCACATCCACAGAGAAAAACTTCAAACACACGCTCGTCAAACTGCAGCTCGTGGTCCTTTCCAGCCGCACGGTCAACAACGTGTTGGTGGAAACAGGCAGCCCGGCCCTCCCTCCGCTGCAGACCAGCGCCTGGACTCCGAGCGCCGGTCAGTACAAGGACCTGCTGACCATCCTAAGCCAACCAGAGATGGGCCTGATCAACCAGTACTGCCAGGATTACTGGCAGTTTGGAGAGGGCAGCCTCGGGGACAACAAAGCCAAAAGCCTGAAGGAGCTGAAAGAACAGAAGAAGCCTCGCAACCGTCGGCATCACGACGAGCAAACAACTCCTGCCGAGACATGAGGAGCTGGACGTTCATCCCGTCATTCTCAAACAGCGCCCCCCCCCCCATCCCCAGTTACCTTTTCACCCCATCTCCGAAACACTGCTACCCTCCATTTAGGGGAAAGACTCCTGATAGAAAAATCTAATAACCATACAGACAAAACGGATACTGCAACCAAAAGCAACAGCATCAAACAGTTTCTATGTAACTGTTGGGAAAAAATACACAATATTTATTGTAGGTTGTAAAAAGTAATTCTTTGTACCTATTTAGAAAACATGTTTTTTGTGAATAGGTAAATCTGTGCAAATATTGTTGTTATTATAATATTATTGTTAGTGTTATTGTTTATTACAATGTGTTATTATGTTGAGAATATTATGTTTGGTGTTTTTGAGAAACAGCAACAATAACCCAGGACATTGGGAGTTCTCCACACATGGACGAGGACCGAGGAACACGTCTTCAGGAACGGTTTAAGGCGACCATGTCGGATCACTTGACTGCAGGCAGTATTCAGTGTCTAAGCCGGAAGTCGAGTCGCTGCTTCAGTGAAATTCTCGAACTCCAACAAACTTCTTCACCAGAACTCTCTACGTGTACAGCAAACAGTTGTTTTGTTTTGTTTTGTTTTGTTTTTTTTTAATTTTCTCTGCAAGCTGTTGACAGAATGATGACGGCATTTCTTGGGACATTCAAGGATGTAAAGAAATGCCCACAAGACTGCAGCTGTGACAACATGTCACGCTCATGCAGTCGCGTGTTAATGAAAGGCCCCTTGTGGCAGGTGAGACGTCTCTCCCTTCATACTGCGGTCCAGCCTGGCCTCACGTAATGATGCTACCCACCCAAATTCTTCCAAGAAAAAAAAAAATCAGTTGCTGCCAAGTATTTGTTTATATGTGAATACCACATCTCAATGTCGTATCCTTACCAGACGTGATCTTTGTGATAAGCTTTTCTTCGGGGGGGGAAATAGGGTCTTTTTATGACACAAAAGCTGAAAATATAACATTGCCTTCTCTTTTCTCTTCTGAGATAAGAAATTCCAGCAGGCAGCTATATGTGAGTTTGTGACAGTTTGTGATGAATAAATAAAACACATTAGAGACAAAGCACCTTCTGTTGCCAAATTGGTAATAAATCTTGATAAAATGGTAAATACTTCACGTGACTGTGGCATTTGCAGTGTATCCGTATACAGCCGAGCTGCAGTTTGCACGCTCAGAGGTTTCCTTTTATTTGCTCTCCAGCATTTGCATTCCTCACAGTTCCATGCTAAATATTGATCACACAAAGTGAATATTAATCTACACTACTATTGGATTACAGCACTAACTGTGCTGATTTGCAGTGATGGCTGCTGTATTCACTGTATCAGCGGGCCAAAAGCAAAGACTTTCACAGCTCCTTTTTTTTCTCAGTTCAGTGCCGTGCCATCCTGCCATCATACGTGCCACAGACATCATATGAAACTGTTTGTACTGAGCAAGTTTCATACAGTGAAAAGAAAATATGTCACAAGTACAACCAACAACAAGCCGATCACCACCAAACCTGAAGAGAAACACATACCAGAATCTTCAGAAGGTGGCTTTTCCTTGTGCATGGCATGTACAGTGTATGTATATGGTATTTGTCTAAAAGCTATGTTGCTGTGGATGTCAGTGAATGTCTTTCTTGTTGTGGGAATATGGAAAAACTATCAGTGCAAGAGAGATGCGCTCAAACCTTTTCGATGGTGGGAAATGCTGAAAGTACAAAAAGGTCAGATTGTGTTTTTAAATCCTCTCTCTCTTTCCCTTTCTCTCTCTCTGTCTCTCTCTCTCTTTCTGTCTTTATGTCCGTTCTTTATTCTCTCCCTCTCTTGTTCTCGAAACTTTGCAAAACAGAACTGTTCTATTTCAAACATGTGCATCTATTTTATTTTCTCTGTTTGGCAGACCTTGCTCTGGGTCACTGAGGTAAAGTAATGTATGATATAATGCACAGTTGATGTTATTGCAATGACATGTAAAAAAAATAATATCTTTTTCTTCCTCATCAGTGTTGCTGACTAATAAATTAAAGCTCTATATTTTATAATAACAGAGGTTCTGTTCTCTTTGACACCACTGAGATCCAATGTGCACCACTGTCACTGCTACGGCTGTTTCACCAGGTTTTTCCTGTTTTCCTATGAGTGTGTGTGTTTGTGTTTGTTTGTGTTTGTGGACATGGCACCACTCTCACTCTCCTGGTCCCTCATTACTGCTCATCCAACTCCCCTGCCCCCTGCTGCACAGCAGAGATCCATTTAGCCATCAGCTCTGCAGTATAAAACACCAGCTCATCTCTTCCGTCCTCGCCGGATCATTGAGTCAGTTGATTTGGTGCAGACCAACACTTCAGGCCACTTGAATTGTGTGTTCAAGCAGAGATTTGCTTTCTTGTGCTTTGTTGAGGAATCTTATCCTGTTTTCTTTCTGCCTCGGTGTCACTACTTGCCAGCCTGCCTACCTGTCTGCCTGCCTGCCCACCCCCTCAACCATTACCTGCTCTCCAGCCGTCAGCCCACTCATCTCATCCTCCATCACTTGGATTCCCCCCTTAACTAGTTTACACCATTTGGGCAATAAAATCCCTTTTCCTTATCACTTAACTCTGAGTCTGTGTTCATCATTTGGTTCCACCTTGCTTTTTGTAACAACCACACTTTAACAATCCTCATTACAAGAAAAAATGTCCCTCATTGAAAGTGTTATTTATGTTATTAAAAAAACATGATCTACTATTACATGATAAGAGTATTATTAAGGTGTTCATATAAAGTAAAACTTTACAGTTTTGTTGATCAAGTGGGACCTTTTTTAGTATTTTTTATACTGGTTGTTTGATTTAATTATATTTTTTCAGCTCATGTTTTCCATTGTAAATGTATTAGCAACCACAACTGTCACTTAATTGTAGAGGAGTAAAAAGTGTTTGAAATAGAATGATTTTTAAAAAGTACAAGTGCATCAAATTTTAGTGTTAACAGTAGTATTTCAGTAAAATTATTAAGATACATTCCACCACTGCAGCATTTCCATTTGCTGTAGTTACTCAGGAGTTTACCCACACTGATGCAACAATAGGGCACTAATATGTGATACTAATAACTTTGTATAGTGATATTTTTTCTACAAGAAAGTGTTTTACAACAGACAAACAGAAAACAAGAGACGACAAGAAGTCACTGTATGTGTAGGGAACTGCAGTGGTATTCTCACACACACACACAAACTGTACATGCATGCATACATAATTGAAAGTGAGTAGATTAGGATCCTTAACCAGCTTCAGATTGAGGTCAATGAGATTTGTCAGATGAAACTGCAAGGCTCTTTAAGCACTTCAGAGCTCACCCTCCAGTCTGCACTTTCCTAGAAGAAATGTCAGTGTGTCTTCCCTCATGTTTGGACTGGCAGGCGATGGATCTGCTTGTTTACTTAAATGACCCCATTTTCATGTGATTTTTTTTGCTGTGTGGAGTAAAGACGAGTTCTCTTTGTTTTATTTCCTCTGATAGACCTTTCTGCAGGCACCATACTGAGTCCAGCATCATCTTAATTTCTATTTTGATCCTGATGTAACTATGTTTCCAGCTACATATGCAAACACTCAGCACCAAGTTATTCAGCTCCACATGCTTCTCTTTTAAAGGCACCTGAGAGGAGCATTGGGAGATAAGCACTTGAGCCAACGTTCATCTTCCGCTGAGCACAGCAAAGTCCCCCTAAAGGTTAGATCACTCCCTCACAGATGTATGTCTGCGTCTCCTCACACCTTTCGCTCTGGCCTATAACACCACTGTCCTTGTGCTCCATTGGCCCTCCTCAGTCAGGTGGGCAAAGGATGCCCAAAATCCTCTCCTAAGACAGGAAAATACTCCAACATTCTCCAGTGTGAGCTGCAGGCAGTCGACGCACCAGCTGCACAGTTGACGGCACCGGTCAGAAAGTAGGTGATCACCAGGAACCTACTTCCATTTTTCCTGACACTTGGCTATTGAGCAGAGGGGCCCCAAGCCAGGAAAAGTAGGATGGGGGCCGGAGCGAGCGCCGAGGAGAAACGCTCCAGAGAGCTGGAGAAGAAGCTGAAGGAGGATGCCGACAAGGATGCAAGAACGGTCAAGCTGCTGCTGCTAGGTAAAGACAATCCAGCAGGATGCACTAAGAGGACATCTCATCATCATGGTTACACTTATTTGAGGGTCCCATGGGACCCAGTGTTGTGGTTAGTTATGAGACATAATTGTAGCTGATGTATATAAAGTTGGGTTTAATCTTTCATACACTTTAATTATAATTTGTCAACAAAAAGCAGTTCTTGGTTACAGAAGTTTGCATTATTTCAAACCTGTGTTCGTTTACATTACCTGTGATGAAAGCAAGCGACATGTTTAGGTTAAGTAAAGGCTTAATAGCCTGTGTCATTGAATTGCTGAGACACTTTGATAATCACTCACCCTAATCCCCTGTTAATCCTGAAACAACAAGTCCTGCAACACAAAGGGTTTAATTCTGAAGGACACAGATATCCTGCAGCCCGACTCAAACAGGACCTACAATGAAATATGTCACAGGCAATGTAATTAGCTGACCAGGTGGTTAAGATTTTTTTTTTTTTTTTACATAGTTTGGATTTTTTAATTTACAGATGATCGAAATATCTACATATTGTATCAAACAAACCTGAATTAAAAAGCACAGTGCAGATAGGAGCTTTATACTCTGAATATTAATGATGTGGTGACATATACTGTTTGACACTCAGTCTAATTATGTACTCACGATTATGTAGGTCAGAGAAATTATAAGTTCCCCATGACTTTGTCTCAGAAAAAGATTTAATCTGAAGGGAGAAGTGTTGTAACCTGTCGGGGTTCTTTATCTGATTAATGCCACAAGCTCACCTACAGTTCATATCATTGTTCTCTAACATCAAGGAAACTTAAAACATTAATAAAGGCCCAAAAACTTTTGTAAAGAAGATGTCATATTTCTCTGAAGTTGTTAAAGTCAATGAATTATTTCTAAATTATGACTCCATTTATGTTATTGTATTTTTCAAACAGGTGCTGGAGAATCAGGAAAAAGCACCATCGTCAAACAGATGAAGTGAGACAATTTGACTTTGACTCCTAAGCATTGTCTTATTCATTCTCTAAATGAGTGTGTACCATAAACTTACACTGTATTTTCTCATCAGAATTATCCACAAAGATGGTTACTCACTTGAAGAATGCTTGGAGTTCATTACCATCATCTACAGCAACACTCTGCAGTCCATCATGGCCATCGTAAAGGCCATGAACACACTCAATATTGGTTATGGTCACGCTGATCAGCAGGTACAGACCAATGAGAAGACTTGAGTGTGTTTTTTGTACATTATTTCTCAGGTTTGTAGCAGAACACTAAACACCTCTGTGTGTCTTGGCTTTTTGCATCTGCCCTGCAGGATGATGCCAGGAAACTCATGCATCTTGCAGACACCATTGAGGAGGGCACCATGCCTAAAGAGCTGTCCGACATCATTTTGCGCCTGTGGAAGGACACTGGCATTCAGGCGTGCTTTGACAGGGCCTCAGAGTACCAGCTCAACGACTCTGCCGGATAGTAAGAAATCGCCAAATCTGAGATTTAAAAGTTATTTCAAAAGTCTGTCATTAGTGTTTGTTATTCAGTGAATTTTATTTTCCCTCAGCTACCTGAATGACTTGGAGCGACTGATCCAGCCAGGCTACGTGCCCACTGAGCAGGATGTGCTGCGATCAAGAGTGAAGACCACCGGTATCATCGAGACCCAGTTTTCCTTCAAGGATCTCCATTTCAGGTGAAACAGAGGAGCATTTCTTAAGAGCAGGGCAACAATATCTCATCATCAGTGCTCCCACTGGTCTGAACTGCAATCGTTAAGAAATCAATGCCTCTGTTTTCATGCAGAATGTTCGATGTGGGTGGCCAGAGGTCAGAGAGGAAGAAGTGGATCCATTGTTTCGAAGGTGTGACCTGCATCATCTTCATTGCTGCTCTGAGCGCCTACGACATGGTGCTGGTGGAGGATGATGAAGTGGTATGATAACGGTCAAATTCATACTCAATTATCTACACCATTTGTGTTTTATTCTTGCTCTTAATTGAGAAAAAAAACTTTTTGTTTTCAGAATCGAATGCACGAAAGTCTGCACTTGTTCAACAGCATCTGCAACCACCGCTACTTCGCCACCACCTCCATCGTACTCTTCCTCAACAAGAAAGATGTCTTCGTTGAGAAGATCAAGAAAGCTCATCTCAGCATGTGCTTCCCTGAATATGATGGTGAGGCCATGGTGCAACACTATCACTGCAGATGTGAAATAATCACAAAGTTTTTTATATAGGACTTGGGTAAAAAATGGGTACAATTTTCAACAAAAACCCTTAAGAAAAGTTTGGAAACTTTCTTTTTAATTCATGAAAAATGTAATGGGAGCACATATAGGAATGTTTAAAGTGTCACACTAATTAAATGGGCCCCTTTGCCTTAATATCTTTCTTTAAGGCCCCAATACCTATGAGGATGCTGGTAACTACATCAAAGTGCAGTTCTTGGACCTGAACATGCGCCGAGACGTCAAAGAAATCTACTCTCACATGACCTGCGCCACAGACACAGAGAACGTCAAGTTTGTGTTCGACGCCGTAACCGACATCATCATCAAAGAAAACCTGAAAGACTGCGGTCTCTTCTAAAAACAATGCTGAGACCCCCCAGTAAAAGTGAGTAAAGTTTGTAGAGTATCATAAAGATGATTCAGTTTTCAAACTTTTTGGACAAGTTGATTAAGTATTGTGGTCTTCTCTCTTTTCTGCAGGGGGACTTTGTAGCCCCGTGACATTCCACAAATCCCTCCTAAATTCAACCTGAGGATGAATGAAGATGAAAACTGTCCCGTCAAACAGCCATCCTTAAACCGGCGAACGCAAAAAAAAATCTAAATCAAATTTGTTGTGTTCCAAATCAAGCTGCAGCTTTGACCAAAGACTTCGACTTCAACTGAGACCAGAAGACAGTTACTAAGTAAAAAAAAAATCACGCAGATTTCAGATGAGTTGAATTATAGTCAAGCTAACTCTTGAACTCGTCTTTGGAGGGTTATGCAATCTGTAGATAAGACATTGATAGCTTCTGTCAGCATAAAGTGATTTCTTCTCACATGTAATAATGTGAATAGATGTCAGGCAAATGTATTTTCTTTATGCTCCAGTAACTGGTCAGTATACTGGTCAGTAAAAGGCAGAGAGAGGGCCTCATTACCTGCAGATGCACTTCAACTTTTTAGATTAGATTTTAAAAGAACTTGTCTCTAGAAATGACTGTTACATACAGACACTACAGCACAGTTTGAGACACAGTGAAGCAGATAACATTGTATTTTTAAGGTGTTAGAAAGTTTTACATTTTTGCTGAAAATTTTAGCTGAAAAGGACCGATGTAAATAATTCAACTGTTTTCTGTTGAACAATTCATGAAGTGTGGTGATACCATGTGGATCTATAACACTGCTGAGTGGTAGATGTAATATGATTTATATGCTCAAACATCCTGGTCTAAAAGTTGAGTGAATCTACAGGCCTTTGAGTCAGATATTCTGTACAGAAACCAGTAACTGCATACGTAAACTGACTAAACTATTAAAGCTTCTGTAGTAAAGTGAGTAGTTTTCCATTTTTTCACAAATAAAAACCAACACAGCAATGTCTTGTTCATGATCTGTTATTTATTGATTTCACAGAATATTTCAGGATGCTTACCAACCATTTCAAAACCAATTATGCTCATGAAGGAACAACCTCAGGATATGCATCTATTTAAGGACATTTTGGGAAATGCAAAGCATCAGATGGTGGAACTGCCACTTACAGCTGGTTACAACTGTTAAGCTTAGCACAAAGGCTGGAAATAAGGGTCAACAGCTAGCCTTTTTATTTTGATGTTTTACTAACCAGAACTAACATCATACCTGAGAATGCAGGAATCCTGCAGAGCTTGCACATTTATCTGCAATTTCTGCAATTTGCACGTTTTGATTATTAATCACTTTTTGTGAAACAAGTCCGAGACTGGGATCAAGTAGTAAGAAGAAAGTGATTTTCACAAAGAGCATCTCCCAAAATGTCATGCATTTAAGGGGACAAAGTGGTTGGGATGATGTTAGCTAATTGGAAAAACTTAAAAAATATTATTTCTATGACCTTGAGCAATTATGACATTACTTGCGACTAAAAACAGCTGACTCAGAGAAAAGATGCAGCCTGAGCTACACGTATGATTAGGATGTTTAGTAAGAGATGAACCAGTCCAGAAAATACGCCTCAACGGTAAAACAGTCAAAGGCTCGGTGTGTAGGATTAAGGGGGATCTATTTGTAAAATAATGCATGAACAAAAAAATTATGCATAAAGAAGTTTTCTAGAGGGTATTATTACCCGAAAATGAAAATCACTGTTTTCATTAGAATAAGACATTAATATCTATAAAGGGAGCAGGTCGTCTTCCATGGGATCCGCCATGTTTCAACAGAGGCCCAGAACAAGTAAACTGAACACTGGCTTTAAAAAGAGCCTTATTCATTTGTCACAAGCGTCATGGCCGCTATAGATTTTCCTGCAGGCTTGGCAGGGGAGGGTAAGCACGGGATATTCAGTTGGGTGTAATCTGCAAGTTCACCACTAGATGTCGCTAAGTCCAACACACTGGACCTTCATGGAGACATCATACACTTTGTCTGCATGAACCAGTTATCAAAGTACACAGAACAACTGTGCTTTGGTGTAGTAGTTGTTATTGTTTGATCACTGAGAATAAAATTGTAAGATTTGCAATATAAACACTTAAGATTATCTAAGACATTGTAGGCAACAACATTTCAAGAAAGTTTTATTTTTTTTAAGAAAGCATTCATTGAATTTTGTTTTCCTTTAAACCCTGAGTTCTCACCACATGACAATTAATAGGTATGATGATGTGCAATTAAAAGAAACATGAAGAGGAACAGCAAATGACAATTTCCATTTACTCTGAAAAAGAATTAACTATGTGTACTTTACATGTCTGACAGAAGAACTATGGAAAACCAACACATTTTCACTCATTAACATTAAAAAATAGATTTTATGGCTTGATTCATCACATCTAAAAAAGAAGCCTTACACTGATTTTATCATCTGTGTAAAACTGAACATACACATGGAATGACACTTATTGTGCAATGTCGACAGTGGCCTTATAAAATACTTGACAATGCTATGCACCACTTACATGCACTGAACAGCACCCAAGAAACACCAAGGAACACTGAAGGCACTTTAAAAACAGCAAGACTCATCCTGAGCCTCCCTCTCACTGTTGTCATCTGTTAATGTGCAGCCCTTATGTTTTAAAGCACTGATGTAGTCAAGTGAATCAACTGCAAAGAGGCACTAATCATCATGTTTACAGTGATGCTTGAAGAGGCAATGCATCTCACATATGTGTGGCTAGATGGCACTGTTCCCATAAACACAATATGATTCACAGCTCAGCTGTAATTTCAAATGCGCACACACACACACACATTCATACACATTCACACGCACAATGTCTACACAATTGCACCTGAAAAAAACAACAACCAACATTTTTCTGCTCCAAAATCACTTCTGCTCACTGCACCTTAATTTCCGTGAGAAAAGGTTGTTCAACTTTACTTAATACAGCGAGTGATGAAGCTGCTTTCTCAGGTTTGCTTTAGTGTCAGTTTCCTGTCCGGATCCTGAGCAGCTGAACAGACGAGAAGAGAATTTTGACCAACAGTGGATCCTTTTTCATCTCACTGCATCTGCACCTGAGTGGGTGTACTGAAGGCCTGTTCATGGTGGTGTCACCACATGTGTCCTTTTACTCAGAAAAGTCCCACCATGTGGTCAATCTGCCTCATGTAGACACTCTTTAAAGGCAGGGCATACCGACGCTCGTCTGGTATCCGGTTACACTGCAGAATGACACAAAATGAAGATAGAATGTATCATAACATTGTGTGTTTTCAAGAAAATGTATTTTATGGAGAATAAATAGTGTGATTGGCTGACCCTTACATTGCTGATGTTGCTCGGTGGTGGCCGGTTGTTTGGCTCTCTGTCTGCCTGCCTTTTCTCTTCACAAGGAAACAAGTCATTCCACTGTTTCTCCCTGAAGCGCTTGTCTATGGGCACAACATGGCCCTCTGTGGTGAAGATGTACTTGTTATCGGATTTGTGAAGTGGGTTGTCCTCATCAAACAGCTGCAATGCAAGAGACACATTTCTGTTAATATGACAGCATGACAAAGTCTAGCAAAAAGTGGGCCTCAAGTTTATTTTGACAAAAATAAAATCATAAATTAAAATTTTTGATTAGATACCATGAATTTAATATTGTGATAACATTTAGGGGACATGTAATGGTGTTTCTACACCAATATATAATACTCAAACATTTTAAATTCATTAAATCACTTTAATTTATTTATAAAAAAATAAAAAAGCTGGTTTCCAGCTTCTCAATATTTTGATTTGCTTTTATCTATTTTCTATCATTGTAAAATAAATACCTCTGGATTTGCAACTGCTGTTAACAAAACAAACTATTTCAGGGTGTCACATTCAGCTCTGGGAAACTGTGATGTATTTTCATTGTTTTCTGACATTATTTCATTGGTCAAAACTTAACAGCACATCGACACTCTCTTATGATGCTGTAACATCCATAGCTGTA
>JAPZDY010000012.1:11977928-11996389 GCA_029783645.1 Ctenochaetus hawaiiensis | reverse complement strand
ATTTGTTGAGGTTTGGATGCATGAGAGTCCAAGTGGCTGCCGGCAACATGCAAAGAGAATATTTTTATCTGCTTATTTGAAAAAAAATCCTGATAACACTTTTAATAAGACCTCACGAGGTTAAGTGTCAGTCGGTTGCCTAAATAATCGATTTACAAAAGCCAAATATATCAGCTCTAAGCCATTAATAACAAGTTTTTATTGTTGAGAAAATTTCTTTAAAATGGACCTTGGGGACCCTCTTTACGACATTTACACTTACATAGACTTCCGTTTATCAAAATCTATATTAATATCCATATTAGGATTTCCACCAATTACTTAAAAAATGAAAATGACTCCCTCCACATTGAAAATTACAGAATGTATAAGTATTTTTTTCTCTTTTCCAAGCTAACATTTAGTCACAGAATGTATCATTTTTCACCAATATGTTTATTTTTAGAATATGTGCATTGTAAAGTTAAATACTGAACCCTGACTGGACGCTAAACAAGTGTGTCACCAAGTCATCTCATACATATATGCCTTAAACTAGTATTTCAAATCAGGTCAGAGAAACTTCCCTTTTGCAGCACAGTGCTGTGATTAGAAACTTCTTATCTCAAACTCTGCGCATACATCATACTGCACGGCAAAAGTTAAACATCCAAGTGCAGTATCAATGAGTCAAATAAGTTTGAATGGAGCGAGACTAAATTGAAAGCAAACCCTTTCACAGCAGTTTCAAGAGCTTAATTGACAAAATTTAAACAGACTAGAAACAGAAGTAAATATTTACCACAAAGATCTACAGCGGGGGGATGCCACTCAGTCGCAACTACCACTAACGGCACTGACATTAATACACTACAGACAGTGTGACTCATTGTGGCAGGAAAGATACAATTGTGGTTTAAGGTTGCTCAGTTCCTGTCCCAGTGAGACAGTCTGCATAACACCAGCATCCTGACAGTAGGTCACAAAAATGGAACATTGTTGTTTCTGATGTTTTTCATGATGCCAGTGCTTCTCTTGCTATGGCAAGCCAAATATCTGCTGTGTAAAGGTCTTTACAAGATCACTGATATGCTAATAAACCTTGGTTATAGTCTGTCCATCCACACACTCCTGGTTCTGTCACCTGATTTAAAAACATGTGCCTTGGAAACTTTCATTAACTTCAGTGGCTGATGAAGTATTTTAATAAAGCATTAATTCAGCCTTGCTCTCCAACTACTAATCATTTTTTAGCAATTTTACTATATTAACCCTAGATAATGGATACTTTAAATTTTAAGGGATGCACATTTAAATGTAAAAAAATATTGTTTTATCTCAATACTTTTTAAAGGATTTTTAAAGACCCATGGTCACAGGTGTTTTCACTGTCTGGTTAGACCTCGTGTCAGGACTGTGTTTGTGAGTACAACCTGTTCTTGATTTACACTCCTGAATATTTTGTTGCACCTATTAGTAGTACATGTAGTTCAGGTGACTTAAATTAATCTGCTGCATAATGTCAAACAGCTTCAACCCGAGCAGAAGTCGTTGTTTTTACATTGTTGTGCAACTACTTGTGGTATGAATCAGTAAAAGTGAACACAAAGAGACAGCTAAATTAAAAAAAAAAAATTTCATGACTGGATCAAAATAGGCATATTTTATATATATCTACCTTCTCAGTAGTCCAGCACAAGTCTTTTTTTATCACACTAGTATACATAGTGATAAAGTACAAATAACAGAACAAAATTTAAATTAAAAAGCATGCCTTTTTATTTCTTGAGTATACTGAGTGGTGTTTTTTTTTTCATTTTACCTAGGTAGGCACACCTTGCTCGCTGCTTTGCTTCAGAGGTGAGAGACATTGCACAAGGCACTTTGAATTCTGCCACTCTCTCAGCCTGAGGCAGCACAAAGGACATCATTCCACTGTGGCTGCTTTCAAACAGAGGCCATTATGAACCACACAATCCCGTACAGCTTTACTTTTAGTACATTCAGACCTTAAATAGAATCATATATTCATACACGCACATCTCACATCAGTAAAAATCATACTAACTTGATATTTGTACAGATCTGCTTCAGTTGACTTACTCAAATGCACATTTTTTTCTAAAATAATTGACATGTTATCGAAAGAAGAACCTGGTCAGGCGAAAGGAGACAGTCATCAAAGACAATAAAAGAGTAGAGTTGGACAGAAAACCTGCATGTCCACATCAGCCATCACCTGGCATCAAATCTGACTGTGTATAAAATAACTTTTAGTCATGTGAGGCCTGTTTGACAGAATTAACCCTCCTCCAAGAACTATGTAGTTGTATACCCAAGATTAGTGTTTTAAACCACTGGGTATCATCAATGGGATAATGCCTGAATGGGAAAAGGTAGACTGGAAAATGGAGCCATCCTCCAAATTAAAGAAAACAGCTTTACAAGACGTATAATGCCAATTGCATTCCTTAAATTTGGTATCTGAATGGTATTTATATTAGTGCATTCTCAGGGTTTGTGAAAGAATCACAAGGTGAAAAAAGAGGGAAAAAGGGTAACATGAGCGGAAAAGTGCAGCATGTGTGTTGGAGACTGTACATCATCGCAGAGTGATGGGGGTGTGGCATGACAGTAACATGGCAAACACAGCTGGAACACAACTCCTGCATTTTCAGCTCCTCCTGGATTTTGAGTGTTGGATGAGCCACTGAAGTGTGATATCTGGAATTACAGAAACATGCTGAGTCAGTCTGACAATCGACTTATGATTCAGGAATTTCTAACTCACAATGGTAGCAACACAAGTCTAGTATGTACAATTTAGGTATAGATTTAGTTACAAAAAAGTTGCTAAGTTTTTTTAAGAATTACTTTAAGTTCACATAATGACTCCCTCACTACAAGTTTTACTATTGTTATGAATATAACAATGAAACAAAAAAATATAAATTAATTAAAAGGAATATATAAATAAATACAGGTTAACTAACATGAGCCCTGACATGTTGTATTTGCATCTTTATAATACCATAACAATTAGGACTGTCCTTTTTAGTCTCATCTTTGCTGTTCCATATCTGTGAAATATATTGGGAATAAAAAAAAAATTCTCAAAATTTTTGCATTTTAGCCTCAGAAACATAAAAAATAGGTAGAATTTTTTCAGGCCCAAGAAACACCAGCAGTCTTCCTTTAAGACTGCACAGTGCTCCAAATTGTATGTTGCCTGATAGGCAAAACCCAGGGCAAAATTAAAAAAAACAGCATGTAAATCACTTGCTGCTGCTTTAAAAAGGCCAACTCAAATGGGAACTTCCACTCTGTGGTTACTAAAAAGCAGTGACGTAGGTTACAGTGCTGATGCTGACCCCTTCCCTCCTTCAGCCCAGGTTTCTATGCAGCAACATCATCCACAGAAACCTACGTCAGATCACTGGGGAAAAAATTCTATAGGGGCAAGGTAAAGGTAAAAACTAGGGCTGTCGAAGTTAACACGTTACTCAAACTCCTTTTAACAGCACTAATTTTTTTAACGCGCGATTAACGCACGCACGGTCTATGCCTTGCCAGCTCCCGTAGTTTCAGGAAGTGGCGCTAAAATAACATTGCAAACGGTTACAAAGCAGAAATTGATACAGAAAAGGGACTTTTAAACGGAAAGTTTAGCTTTAAAGTTTTGCCGGATGGTTCTCCGGACAAAACAAAAGTAATTTGTATTTATTGTAAATGTAAAAGGGCAAGGTAAAAATTCGCACCAATAACGCGTTAATAACACGTTAACTCAGGATCTAATGCGATTAATCACGATTAAAAATTTTAATCGACTGACAGCCCTAGTAAAAACTGAAGGAAATTCAGATGAACTAATTAACATTTTCATCTGCTCATACTCTCACCTAAATATTCTGAGCTGGATAAGAAGAGGGAAGATCTGAGTGAGTAAAACTGAAACTATTAAAATGGAGGTGATATTTAAACTTTCACAGTGGAAATTTGGCCTTAGAGTTCAAATAAAATTACATGGAAGTCATGAACTGTAACTCACCAATGTTGTCTTTCTCTTTGCAGGAAATCGAGTAGCAGCATATCTCTCTGTCCTGAATAGCTGCAAGATTCCTTTATTGGGAAAAATGTGCATAAACAAATTAATATTCATATATATTAAGACTGATCATCAATCTAATTCATCTGTAGCTTATGGGATAGACTTTAAGGTCTGGGCATGTTTTTCTAACTCGACAGCAGAGGGAGCCAATTCCTTACAGAAAGCTACAACTTGACATCTCTCCCAATTACATAAAAAAAAAGAAATGGACTTTCGGCTATCATCAAAAAAAACACATCAAGGTTTTTGCACGATTTGTCACACTTACATTTTCTCAATGAGCTGCTTTTCATCTAGGGCAGTGGGGAGATCCCTTTTATTACCAAGTACCAAAACCTAAAAACACATTAGATTTTACTCTGCAACTGTGGCAAGAAATCATGACAGAACCCACACATGTAAGTTTTCCGTAACTACTGCAGAAATCACAATAAACTGCTTTCTTGAGAAAACTTACAGGAATTCCTTGCAACTGAGGTTTGTCTAATAAATTATGAAGCTCATTTCTCGATGCCTCCACCTTTTCTCGATCTGCCGCATCAACCATGTACCTAAAAATGAGCAACACCGAAACAACTAGTAAAATGAGATTTATATACATGAGTAATTACACCACAAGTGCTGGTTCGATTTCCTCTTATTTGTTTTTCAGAAAAAGTGAAGAGTCAAAAGTGGAACACTCAACACGATTGCATTAACTCCTCGGCAGTAGCGCTCCCACATGCTCCTGAACCTTGGTTGCCCTCCTATATCCCAGATCTGCAGAAAAAACAGTACATCATCACACAAGATTCTTGTTTCAAAATGTCATTAACAATGTAACTATTGCCTCCTTCAACAACAACTGCGTCAGTTTCATTTCCGAAATTACTAGAAACACTTGAAATACCTTGATAGTTACGTTTCCTTTGGTGACCTTCCTCATATTGAACCCAACTGTGGGGATCATGTCTTCACTGAAATGACCAGACTGAAAGAAAAGACACAAGTGTGAGTACTTTCATATAAAATGTGTCACTTCTGATTAAAAGCATTACTGCATTTTTCTGCAGAGAACCAGTGATGGTTCTGTATGCACCTGTGCACAGTTAATTAACTGGGTCCACATTATGATAAAGTAGAATGTAACCATTTTACACATTTTACAGTAACAATGCTACATAATGAGACATGTAGCAGCCTGGTTGGAGGCCAGAGAACCAAGTGTAACAAGTACTTGATCTTTCAACTGTATCGATGTTACAGTATAAATAGAATGTCCCAGTATATCATATGTATAGCTTTGTGTAAATTTATTAAAAAATAGAGAAAAAAAAGGGACATAAATGTGACATGGTGCGTTTGGCTTCCTGACTTAACACTTTTACATACTTTTATTGATATTTGACAAATGAGTAACAGTGCAACAGTAGCTTGAAAAGAATTTTAAAACAGCTAATCATAGATTTAATAGGGATGAATAATAATAATTTTTTTGCAAATACCAATAAGATCCAATCGATTCTCACGGCCACATGACATAACTGAAGATTTCATATTTTTGTATTCTGAAATTAAGTTCATAACCAGCAGTGCAAGCACACCTAAGCATCCAAAGGGTTTGATGTAGTAAACCAAGACGGATGATTTAACAGTTGATAGCTCTAACCTAACCAGATGTAACTGACATTGTGAAACATGTATTGCAAAATGCAAATGTGTTGTCTTCCTTTGAACTGTAAAAGCGTTGATGCAGTGACTTCAAAGGTAAATACTATCATCTTATGCATCAGTGTTACTGAGAGATGTTGCTCTACATTATCAGCTTTATTTATCAGCTATAACTTCATTATATTATAGGGCTGCACAGAACAGTTCAGAGTTTTGTTTATAACATAGAAATTTGACTTCAAAAATTAAAATACATTGCATAGTAGGCTATCATAGGGCTTTGAGTTTGGTGTGGGTTGGATGGTTGGAGCAGAGGGACAGACGCCGGCAGGCAGCTGCTGATGACATGCTAACAATTTAGAAGAGGTTAGACAGGAGCATCCACAGCATCCTGATTCAGAGTTTTTTAGCAATGGCAGAAGAGCCTTGTAAACATTTTGGATGGAAAGAAAGGGTTTCATCTTTACCTACACCTTCAAATGATGGAGCAGTCAAACTAGTGAGTAACTGAAGGCGAGAAATTTACATTTCTAGGGTGAGGTCTTAAAAAACAACCAGGGACTTGTCAAGCTTTGTTCAGAAACCTCAAGAGAAGCTTTGAATGCCAAAAATTGACATTCTGTGCAGCCCTTTCATAGCAGATAATTCTGTTATGGCCACAATTTCATTATAACCAATAATAAATTTCCCTTCATCAGCGGATGTTTTTCAATCAGTATTGACAAACATCATGCATCTTGTGTACTCAAGGTTTGAACTGTCTCCAAAATTTAATTAAACATTCTGTACAAAATAAAAGTAATAATATAGGTTATGTGTAACTATTTCTAAACCTGTGAAAAGCAAAAAACAAACACAGAACAAATCAGTTTACACCAAAGTGATAAGCGAGCAAAATACTTTATCTCCGCATGCTCTTTGGTGAGTGCTTGTTATTGCATAGTGAACTTTAGCCTTTAGCATGCAGATCAGCAGCATTCCCTTTCAACATCAAAACTCAGAAGCTGTTTATACTCCTTCTGCCCGCCCTCCCATGAGCATGCACTCTCTGCAGTACACACATTTGAAAGCACATGACTTGCCAGAGTCACCTGATGAAGCTAAGTGGAAATGAGTGAAGCGGTCTTATGACTGAGTAAGGAGGAACCACCCCCGCTACAACCATTCACTCACTCCATTGTGCCACTGGCCGGCAGGGCTTTTTTTCATCTCTTCAGTGTGGAGGAAGGATCGAGTCCATGTTCAAGCAAAATCCAACTTCCAATGTGGGAAAACTGTGAAATGTTTTCTTAAGACCATATCATCTTTTAAAATTAAATGCATATTAAAAAATGCAGATTGTTTAATAAAAACTATCTTAAATTAACATGAGAAGAAATAGCTGCTCATTTTTTAAAAATTTTCACTAAAGATATGTTTTATTTGTCACTAATCTACCAATTATTTTTTGATTAAAAAAATTGTTGTTTTGCTCTATTAACTGTAAAAATTTCTAGCACAATCTTTTCAAAGCTCTAGGTGACATCTTCAAACATAAAGCACTTCTGTTTACAATAACAGAAATAAATTATTTTGATAGAAATCTTAATTTGCACCATTGACTGATTAACAAATAGCTGGATTAATAATCTTTTATTTTTCTAGCAATTAACTAATCAATTAATTGTTTTCACTCTACTGGTGATATTCTGCTACTGATGTATCACTAAACCTAAACTCCTGTCAAACCTGTTAAAATTATAAACACACTTGTGATAAAACAGAAATGTTAAAAGATTTCCAGTTGGACAGATTAAAATAACAAGAAAGAAAAGGACTGACAGCAGACTGCCACAGTCTCAAGATTTTTGGCAGACAAAAGACCTAAAAATGGTAAATTTGTGTCTGTGATGTCTCTTCCTTTACCATTATTCATGCCCTGCAGGCTTTGGTGACGCACAAGGTTAAAGGTAAATTGGTTATAATAATTCAAGGATTTCTTTACTTCGCTGTGTACCATGGGATGACTGAAATGTAGACCCTAACCTGTTGTCAGAGAGAGATTGATGGAGCAAAAGGCATGTGTGCAAAGAGGAGACTGACAATGACTTTAAGGAGAGCCAGAAAACTTTTCATGCTTTTCACAACATGCTGCAAAAAACTGAGCCAATGACAAAAATTGCTCCACCAGAAACACCAGTTTTGAGAAAGCCCTGTGAGAGTTGCACAAGAGAAATGGCCTGCCAAAAAAAAAAGGTCTCTCTGCAGCCTCAGTCACAAGAGGACACAGCGAAAGAAACCGTGCCTGTGGACCTTGAGCACCATTGGCAGCTTAAGCTACTGAAGTAGCAGCTGTTTCACATATGGACATAGGCCAAAATTCAGAGAGTTAAGGCTCTGCGTAAAATGTAGATAAAAACAGAATTTGCAAATTAACTGTGCTTACTGATGAAGATTTTACAAGTGTTTCCAAGCCAATGTAGTAGTGCCCTTAAAACAATCATGTGTTTGACAAAGAGGCAACCTCGCCTCATCCTTGCTTGTAAACAGAGTCTTTTAAAGATGCCTTTTTCATACCCAGACATGATACTCTCACCTTTTCACAAATGAGCCTGTATACCTGTTGAATGTTCCAAACAGGTGTTTTCGGAGCCTCAACAACTTTGTCTTGACCAACTTGTTTGAAAAGTGTTACTGGCATCAAATTCAGTATAAGCATTTAGTTACAAAAACCATCTAGCTGATGAGTCAAAACATTAAATGTACTGTCTTTGTACATTTTTGATTCATTTATATGTCTTTATATGAGAGTTGTCACCTTCTGTTTTATTTATTTTTTACATAATGTACAAGTGTTTTGAGTATCAGGGTTATAGCAACAATAGAAAGCATGAGCTGCTGTTTAAGTTACATACTACTCATTACATACTTGCTTAACAATGCGGTAAAACTGGCCATCTATTTTCAGTCGGTACCAACAATAACCATGACAGACATCTTTAAAAAAAAAAAAGATGTGCAAGTTTAGAAACTACTGACACATTGTTCATTGTCAGTGAGGCAGCTCCAGTTTTACTTCTTTGTATTTCTATATTTTCGCGTTGGAGTCGGGGTCACTTTTAACTTGTTGCAGGAGACCTGCACAAAAGTGGCTGAGTTGTCATGTGCTGTTGTACTAATCAACATATTTTTAAGTCAACTTCCTGGTGGCTGAGTGACGCTAACAGCTCTGAACTCAGCGAAAAATGACCCGACAGTTTGAAAGCGATAAAATTTAAGTTACAACAAAGCAGAGATGTGTATGCTGCGTTTTGGGTTTAGCACGCTAAACACTCATGACACATTAAGCAACAAGCCGGCCAGGATCCAACAGCAGCAAACTCGTCACCTCAGCTGACTTGTTGACATAGGAACAACTATCTGACTCAGTTTCACGTTTGTTTTTATGCATGCTTCTGCCCCAAAAAAGTAAACTACACCATCTTTGGACCTACAGACCAGACAAGACGGTGTCGCACTGACCTAGCTTGGTAACTGTTATCCCATTATTAGCTCTACTGGTGTTAGCACAACTCTAGCAAGGTGGCTAGCAGCTACAGACTTACAGCGATCACGTTTACAAATGTCGTTTTTCCCGAGTACTGGAGGCCGACCAGCGTCAGCTCCATCTCCTCCTTCCAAAACAGAGACTTGAACCAGTCCAAAAGCCGGTTTATTAGCGCCAGCATCTTGAGGTCGGTGTGTAGCCTGCCCTGTGGTTGTTTCTTTTCCTCCCTCCCTGTCAGATGTGGCGTTTTCCAGCGGGGAAGGGAAGTGGGACGCAAGGAGCTGTCATATGATCAGTCTGCTGAAGCGTGTTCTACAGCGCCCCTACTGGCCAAGAGAGCAAGTACAGCCAGGTTCACACTCCACCCAAAGATTGAATTCTTTAAAAAATATTAAATACAGATAAACAAATAATTTTACTTGAAAAATGCAATTGTCAGCAGTACATTGAGACCATAAACTTAGTGTACTGGGTAAGATGGAGGTTAACAAAGGTAACTTTTCAAGTCTGCTTGAACCATGAAGTACAAGGCTTGTTTTCAGTAATTTATAACCCAGAGTGTATATGATTTCATGAAACCATGTTAATTTGTTTTTGGGTCAGAAAAACTTGATCATAGATGCAACAGTGAATAAACTGTAATTTTCACTGCATTAACAGTTGAATGTATCCTCTGTAATACAATGCTTTGATGCATATAATGCAATATTTACAATAACTCCCTGTAAAAAGTGTTTCTGGTAAAGACTAAATAGTATAACCTTTGCCTTTTTGGTTGCTGTTTTTTGTTTGTTTTGTACAAAAACAAGGAGTTTAAAAAAAAATCATTTGAAAAAAGCTTCATCCAGGACACCGGACTTTTTCGAGTTGGAAAAATGGTTATGACAATAATCACATATTTTGACCAAGTTTTAAAATTTTAGTTATGATGTTGGTATCCCCTCATAATAACAATAATCTTGTGATGTTGTAATGAAAGGATTGCCATTTAGAGCTAAGAAGAGAACAATATGACTAAATGTTGTGATGCTATAATGTTACTCACAGAGACTGATATGTCAGGATAGTTTGAGGGATTTTCCTGTTAGTCAGGGTATGATAAGAGGAGAGTGGACTTTTTAAGGGGACTACAAATAAATACATGGGCTAGGCTGCATAAAATGTCTTTGTCATTGTTTAGTCATAAAGCTCAATTTTGATTTTGCTTATAACTCAAGCTGAGCACAGGAATATAAAAGGTGATTCATAGAGGACATTTTTGAAGATGGCGGCGACCAATAAAATTAACCAACATGCAAAAACTCATCATCAGATGACAAAAAAGAGAGTATTCAGTCTTTGAATAAACATAAAAATTTAAATTTATTATTCTCAAGATTTGCAAAATAATCTTTACAGTCACAATACAACATTTAATGGAAACATATAGTGTACAGTGGACACTAGAGTTTTAAAATACACTATGTTATTTCAGCTTATTACTACTTGGCACTCCACACTCATATTTAGATGCATTTAAACCTGGACATCTAATCTGTTGAACACTGAGTAGCTCTGCTGGAGCAGATGAGGCTTGCTCACACATCAACAGTGATGCACGGACCTTTCTGACTCGGGATCGAACCAGCAACTTTTCATTTACAGCTCTAACCTCAGCGGCCTTCTCTGTATTCAAATGTAAGCCGATACCAAACAACATTTTTTGTACCATTGCTTCAACATTGTTAAAATGCTTATGGCTAAACAGACTTATTGTGTTATTTTTTTATCAAAAAGAGCTGAGTTTTTCCAGATCCAGCTCATCCAAACTGCTGCTGTTTTTGGATTCATCCTGGATGATGAGCTGGCGCCCGCTCTCCTCCTTCGACAGGTTGAAGTCAGTGGTGTTGGTGGAGACTGCTTCAATATTAGCGGGATTGGCATCTGAAGCAGAAAAAAACACAGGGACGTTTTTTGAAATCAGCAGCATCATTTATAGCTCACTGCAGTCATGTCAGAATCACCACCGCAGCCACCGCAGAATCATCACCAGCTGTCAGACTCTTGATCCCCACTCTCAGATTGTGATTTCATATATTTCAAGTACTTTAAGATATAGATCTCATGTCTCTGATGATTGATGATTGATGTCTCTCAATTGTTAATGCTGCCTATTTTGAAATGCATATTTGATGTATAAGTTTATGTATAATGTGTCAAATTTTACATAAGAAATTTGATTACTGTTTTTTAACTTTTATTTATAAATGTGTGACTGAAATTTTGCTTTCATTTTGTTTAAAAAAGTTATGCAAAGGTATGAGAGAAATGCTGATTTTAACTATACAATTTGCAGTTAAACTCTTAAACTCAAGAGTTTTCAATTCAATTGCTCTCTGATACTTAGCCATAGAAAGCATCTAGTTCTAGTTCTAACAGTAGGAATAACATTCATCTGATCAGAAAAAATCATCTCATTTACATCTAATTTTTCTGCAGAAAGCACAACAATTTTCAGTCATGCACAGCTACAATCTGAAATATACAGAACATATAGAGATTATTCCTTTGCCAAATATAGCTTTTGTTTTATTTTCCTAAAACATCAAATCTGAGCAGAAGTAATGTAGCTTTTATATACTCATCAACAAAAAGAAAACAGCAGCCACAGAATAAGTCCAGATTTCAAAGGATTCTTTTCAATCATGACCACTTTACATCCTGTCAGAACTTAAATAGTTTTGCAAAGAACAGGGTGAAATTACGACATTAAGTCTATTTTAATTTGTTGTGTTTTAAAAGAATAAAAAAAACTTTCTATAAGAGTGAATACTATTTAATGGCTCTGCACAAGTGTATTTGCCCACTTACATGGTTTGTACTTGATTAGCTTCTTTATACACACAAAAGACAGCAGCACGAGGAGGGTGAAAGACAGCAAAACAAAGCCAATGCCAAGGAGCACATGAACCAAGTCTCCACCATTTCTGTCTCTGTCTATTGAAACATCAAATCATAGTCAAGTTAGTGCATTATATTGGTGTACAACATGGCAAAACATAATTGCCCTCTATATACTACTATCAAAAAACAAGGGTGACAATTTCTGTCAGTGAAATGTATGTTTACATACCACCTGTATCCCCAATTGAGTTGTGGGTTTTGTTCCCTGGGGATAACTCAGGTCCAAACGAACTTAATCTGTTGACCACAACGTATAAATGTTACAGTAAACAAATAGTGCTGGTACAGTGCTTTATATATGAAATTATTATCGTAAATGAAGTCTTGGGGTCTTACTGTGTTTGTGGTTTGCAGACCTTCTCTTTAACATCAAAATATTCCTTATCATGGCAAAGGGGCTCACAATGATATGAATACTTTATCAGTCTTTCACCTGCGGGCTTCTCTGCAAAGATAGGCAATAGATTGTAAAGCTGTCTGTGGAGATTTCTATCCAGCAGGATAAATCCTATAGACTCTGATGGTCTGACTTTTCTTCCAGCACCATCATGAGGTTCATATTTGTGGTGTCAATTGAAATGTCTCAAGAAACACAGTATTGGATGGATGTGCAGAAAAAAAACTTGTACACACATTTAACTCAAACTCATGATGGATTTTAATCCTTTTGGTGATCATCTGACCTCTCCTCTCGCACCATCATCAGGTCAGTGTATACATTTGTCTAATACTTAATACTCTGATACTTCTTCACCAAAAACCTGCAAAGCTAATGTCATTTCAATCAGCTTCAGCTGTACTTTGTGTTAAGTAGCAAAATGTCAACCTGCTGACGTGCTAACCTAAGAAGCTAACATTTTCAGTGTCATACCTTTATAGCATCGGTAGCCAGCTGTGTCACTGTAAACATGTTAGCATTTAACCCAGACACAGAGTGGCTAGCATGACTGTAGATCTTTCGTCATATTCAAGTGAAAACCACAGCCTGCTCTCTGTCACGCCAGTCTAACAGTCTTGTGGAATGAAAACATCGTTTTTTTCTTCCCCTTATCAAATGCATCATTAAGTTTAAGGTTTGATCATGGAACAAAAACACATGCCAATCAGTGCTTTCTTTCCAAGACTACAAATTTGGGAAACAATGTGGGTTAGAGTTAGGGAAAACTTCTTGACACTAAATTTTCTCAACAGTAGGCTGCTATGAGCCATTATCTTTTTTTTTACAGTAGTCAATATGAATAAATTTTAAATGTGTTTGCTTGAATTAAATATATGGGACACATGGAGAATAGCTCACTAGAAATGTGCATGCAATGAGAGTTATGACAATATTTCAAATTCTTAAATATACATTTTTTTATTTGTATAAATTAAATAGTTTAAAGTTGGTTTGGTGTGTTAATCCAGTTTAAGTTTTTAGAACATAGCTGTATTTGTTTCACATTTATTTATATATATGTGAACCTTGACAACCCTAGCGTGACCCCCATAAATGAACAAATAAAACAATAGATAAAATATTCAAACCAATTTTTTTCTTAAATGAACTGCCACCACAATTCATTATACTTTCATTTGCAAAGAAAATGTCCATTCTTACCTGTCCTCATCAGTTTTTCCCCTGTGACACATTTGTTTTCCTCACAGCTTGAACAGATGGTGTTGGAGCACAAGAAACCAGGGTGACACGAACAATTTGCATTTGTGGTTGGTGAACATTTCTCAGCATACTCTGTAGACAGACAAGAACTCAAACCACAGGACTTCCAGTGTTTTATCGTCTATCATCTATCACTGTCAACAGCACTGCAATGTGTTTTAATGGAAACCCTCAGAGAGCAGAGCTACGACTTTTTCAAAATAAAAACTTCCCATTGTTTCCAGTCTTACCTTGCTGGCAGGACTGACATTCTTCACATTTGTCAAAGATGCTATAACTGTCGGAGTAGTAGCCCTCCTCACATGTGGCACAGACAGTTTGCTGGTGCTCTGAGCAGATCTCCTTTACATATTTACCTTAAAATTAGACACAAATAAAACCAGCCGCTTTCGAGGTGGAATATGGAGAAAATGCAAAATAAAATACAAAAACACATAATTTTTAAAATCAGTTGTGTGTCTTACCTGGGGGGCAATAGTCACAACATCGTCCCTCTACCTTAACTTGTCGATCACCACAGCCAGCAGCATATTCTATAGTCCAAATGTTCAATACACACATAAGTGCCACAGAAAGTCTGAGAGGAATCATTGTGATCACAGGTGCTCTGCTGGTGCTTGCAGGGTTTTATCTGTGTCTGTCTGGTGACGTCAGAGTCAGATGTGACTGTGGTTAACACACTCAATGAGGGAGACATATACAAGTGTTGAGGATGTGAAAGACCACTTGTAACTATATTTACAAGGTTCAACGCAGCTAAAGCACAGGTTGAGCGATGAAATGACAAAACAATACGATAGGATAGAAAAAACATTTTTATCTAGACACACATATAAGTATAAATATAGATATAAACAACTATGAAAGAGTTAATTAAAGTTAATTAAACAGTAGTAATGAAATGGAAAAATGTAAACAGAAATGATAAAATCCTCGACATCTTCGAATTTAAAGTTCAAGACACACTGTCCATCAAGTTTATGTTGTTTGAGTTTGAGGCATCACTGCTAAAACAGAGTCCGCCTCCCCTGCCTACACCATTACATGTTTCTGATAGAGGAAGTATTCGGATCCTTTCGGTAAAAGTATTAATATTACAACGTGAAAGTTCTGTTACAAACCTTGCAAAGAGTATATAAGTGTAGTTAGGAATCTAAAGTATCATCTGAGTAATGCTGTTTTTGCATGAAAAATTATCTTATAATTATCAAATTAGCAATAAAGTAACTGATCAATTTTTTAATCTTTCCCTCTGTTCTTGCATAAACTGTGTAGTAGTTTCATTTATGACCAAACACCACATTTTTCAAGCTCAAACTTTATTCATCTTGCATGTCAAAAATTTGAATTGTAACAAACAATAACTAAAGTTACAGGATACATGCAGTGAAGTAAAGATTGCAATATTTCTGAAATGTGTGGTACTTCTCTGTAACGAATGTGTCATGAGGTTTTATAGAATTATAAACAGTATCAGGGCAGCCAGTTCTGACTATCTGTAGCGGATCTATCTTCTGAAGGATTTCCAATCAAGTGTGTCATGGTATCGAAGGTATGTTTTCAGGTTTTGTCATAAGTTTAGTTTTCCTTTCTAATGCAGATAACTGAAGCAGTAGAAGTTTAACCAACCATCTAGACACAAGGTGCCCTACAGAGATATTATCTAACTATTAAAACAAAAACTGTCTGCTTATAAATGTTATGTATATTATTATGCATATGTAATTATTTGCAACTTGCAAAATTAAAAAATTAAAATAAAGTTAAATTACTGAATAGATTCATCATTCTTCATTTACATCTACATCCTTATTTTTGCACCAGTGTTAATACATGTGGTGTGAGTGTGTTTGCATAAATAACACACCACTTGAAGCTGATATTCCTGTAACGTACTAAATGCTGCGGAATGGTCCCAAAAGGGTTTTTCCTCTCTTTTTCTCTTCCTGTTTAGCATTCAAAATAATATGTCAAGCTAATACCTTGGTGTGGTGAGTTTCCATGGTTGAGGAATGGTTGGTAACATCAGACATTAGTTCAGTTGCATGTGATCCTTTTTTCTGCCAAAATAGGCTTTTTAGATCCAAAGTTTAATCATCTAATGTATAATTGAGAGCACAGTAAACTAAAATAAAACAGAGCTTGAGTCAACTTTTGTTAGGTACTTGATGTTGAATCGGTGTGACAAAGTCATTCAGTTTATTCAATTTTCAGTCATAAATATAAATAAGACATTTGAATAAAACTTAATTTTTTAGTTACTTGAACAACAAAGAGCTTTGTTTTATTATTTTTTTAATTCAAACAACACCGTGAACAATATCAGTATAAGTGAGTCATATCTTGAATATGTCATTAAGAAGCCAATCAACCAAAGCATCAATAATAATCTAAATATGACTCAGTTTGGCTCCTGGAAATCAACTGCTTGTAGGCAAGGGTCCAGTAATAGCAATTTAAATGAAACTAAAGCAGCTCCCTGTAATGATTGAGTACATTTATATCACCTGTTCAAATGACGAATCTGTCAGGGTTTCAAAAAGACCAAAGAGCAAGACACACAAACGGGTAAGGGAATCAAAATGTGACTTTAATAAGAAAAAGTTGATCTATGTAAACAAAAACCAAGGGCTTAACAAAAGGAAATACTAGAACTTAGAAGGAAACACAAAACTGAATAATCAGGATAACATGAGGTGAATGAGCAGGACAGAGACAAGGATGCAAGAGCAGGATGAGAAACAGACAAACTTTTCATCCCATGTCAGGACATGGGATAAGAAACAAGACAAGACAATGTTAGCAAAACAACACAGGAAACAGGAAAACATGTGGTTCAGCTTCTCTGCATTTTACGTCGTTTAGCCCTAACAAAATGCACAGACAGCTATCATGTGGTTTTTACATTAAGAGTGTGCAGCTGGAATGATGTGAAAGTAGTTAGAAATACATGATGAGGTGAGAGAAAGTACCACTGTCAACTACCTGGAGATGAAGTGTGACTGGGCTTGTTGAGGTTAACGCGAAGGGGGCGGGGGTTTCCTGGGAACTTCAACACACTGCTGAGTAATGATTAGTTAATTTAATAGGCAGAAATCAACAACAAAGTTGTAAAAAAGAGTCTATTGATCCTTTAAGTTATTTATCCAGCAAAATTTGCTAGTTCCAACTTGACCAACTTGTTGTTTTTCTATGTTCATTATCATTATTATAATATGAGTGTCTTTGGGTTTTGTACAGGTTAAATGACCCTCTGAAAATTTTTGTGCATCTTCATTTTTTTAATTTTATTCAGTTATCAGCTACATATCCATAAAGTATGCATTGATTTGTATATGTGATTGTAGCTCTGCTGTTGTTTTTGGGTAATATAAGGGTGCTGTGAGAAAATTAAGCCCATTTACTCTCAATATACGTCCATACTTATTCTGAAAGCTAGTGTATGTGAGTGGGTATAATCATGCTAATGGTCCTGTAGATTTTTGACATTATAGACAGTATGTTGTTGGTCATTACCATTACACCCCTGTCTTCAGTAGAAGGCCTGTTACCACAGATGATTCAGTAGAAGCATGTGCAGCAACAGGCCCCAGTTCGTGATATCAAAAAAGGTATGTGCTTTGGTTAAAGGTTTTGGTTGCATCCCCCAGCTCAATTCAGACACTTGAAAACCGCATCGTATGTGAGCGTGATGCCAAGGTTGCGAAAGACATTTACTTCTCTGTGTGTCACTCATACTCACCCATAGCCACATATGGTGGCATTCATAAAACCAACAGGATGTGACATACTACAGACGTCTTTACACAACGTCGTAAATCGTCACTGTAAGCCACAAATGGGGAAACAGAAGCTGCAGAGAGCCAGACTTTGCTCTGTAGCTGCACTACACTAGTGCCACCCACTCCGTGGACGTTGTTGTTGTGGTGGTGGGAGGTGAAAGATGTTAAACTGTAGCTGATTCTTCAACATTGTGGTGTAAAAGCTCAGCAAAGGTTAAGCTATGACATTTGATGGCACCAAATGCAGAAAAACAAAAGGCATTGCATGAGAGTAAAGATCTTTGTCTGCTTTTAAATCTGGCAAACACTGAACCAAAAGAGCTCACACATGGAAAATACAGTGCAGAAATAAGTCCTCTCCTTTCTTGAAAGTTCTTGTGTTAAATTGTTCTTAAATATGGATTTTACTTATTTTATACATCATGGTCTGGTCACAGAGGCTACTCTTACTATCACATATTTAGTAAAAGCAGCCTCTTACTAAATATATGAAAAAGGTCTTGAAATCAAAATCAAAATCTGATTAATTGATGAAGTGAAGTCACAACTATTAATGTTTAATGAAATTTATACTTGTCATTTAGCGAGTTAAGGTGCTGTGCTTTACAAGGCAGACATGTTGGGTTCACGTGTTGCACCTTTTTTTTTTTGAGACCACAAAGCAACTTCCTGGATCATTTACAGAAAGTATTTGCAGGAACAGTTTCCAATGCATGTGCAACCACTGACACATATACTCACACTTAAGTTAGATAGCTGTACAAAAAGGCAAGTATATTCAGAAAATCTTTATTCAAACACTCAGCAGATCGG